>CM076571.1:529862203-530462203 GCA_034641835.2 Pinus albicaulis | reverse complement strand
TAAAATTTCAAATTTATCTCATCATTTTTTGTTGGTTTAAGAGTGTTAAACACACATGGAGAAGACAAGATATGAAAGATAAATCATGAATTGCATTAATTATTCACATTGATGTACATTTATAATACATTGATATGATTGTTGGATTCATATTCCAAGGTCTCTTGGACTCTTTTTTACTGTTCAACTTCCACACCATAACCCTTAGTGGATTAGGTGTCCAACATTCCCCCCTTTAATCTGAAGGGGTATATACGAGTCCAATAAGAAAGCTCTAATACAAAAATACAATAATGCATGAAATAAATAAGTTGAATTTTCTCTCTAAGATGATGGCATAAGGTGGGATAACTCAAGGTCTGAACCAACGGTGGTTTAAGGATGACTACCAACATTCGAACACTTAGTGCAGTTCGTGGAACTCTTCCAAATCTGGCAAGAAGTTGAATTCTTCTGCTAGAGGAAGTGATCCTTAATGCTTTGAAGAGGGAGACCTTCAACCTGAAGAATGGAGGTATTCAACCTACGATGGTTTAAGGAAGGCCACCAACCAAAGTAACACTTAGTGTGATTCGCGTAACTCTTCCAAATATGGCAAGAGGCTAAATTATTATGCTATAGGAAGTAATACTTAATGCTTTAGAGAGGGAGACCTTAAACCTGGAAAAGGAGAGGTCTGCAACCTATGATGGTTTAAGGAATGCCACCAACTAAAGACATGCTTAGGGGCTTCTGTGTCTCTAGATATAACTCTAAATATGGGTATGGTTGACTATCGATGTAGGCTAAGGAAGCAGGTTCAGGTTGTGGCTCTTGGTTGCTTGAAGTGGTTTTAAAGCTTATATATGACCATCAAGTCCCCCCTTATCAGATACAAGGTGAGAAGATGAATAAAATCCAACTGCAAGACTTTTTAATAATATACAAAAAAATTTGACATATGACTGGAATATCTTCTTGGATGTTGAACCCCATTTCCAAGAAGCAATCCATCCAAGGTGAATATTTTTTCCTGGATGAAGTTTATTTTTGAAGCATTTCTTTGAAGAATGAGTGTGCTCACCACATTTCTTACACATGTGAAGATAAAAACAATGATATTTCAAATGACCAACTTTGTCACAATGTTCGCATTTGACATTCTGTTGTGAATGTGGAGGAGTATAATTTGGAATAAGTGAAGGTGAACTGTCATGAAGAAATCCAACACTCTGAAATTTTATTGACCTAGAATAGTACGAAATATGATAGGAAACATCTTTGTCATATCCAAGAACGATTATGTGCTTGTTGTTGACAAGCACTTCCCAAGGTTTGATGATGGGCTTGGGAAGTGCATTCTGAATTTTTTCTTCTGCATTCAAATATTCTCATGTAGTAGGGATTGTATCTGAATCAAGCTCTACTTTACTGATTTGATTTCTTTTTGGCTCCTGATGGCTGACTATTTCAACCTCAAATAGATGATTTTTTTAAATAAAAACAAGTTCAGAAGGATTCCTTTTCAGTTGTAACTCATCTTGTTGTAGTTGTGATTCAAGCTGCAAAAACTCTATTTTCACTTGTGCATTTTCCAAAGATATTTGAATGTCAAAAAAGTTTCCTTGTTTATATTAACTATGTTGTTCATTGTAGATAATATTAGAGTTCTTAGTAACTCTAATAATCATTGAGTTTTCGTCATTATTCAAACAACTGAAGTCAACAAATGACCAAAAAAATGCACTAGTAAAAGAAAGATAAAAATGATATATTTTTCAAAATCAAAATTTTCCAATAATAAGAGGTAAATCTAGTAAAGAGAAGGATAGTCCCATTACTTCTTGAAGACTCCTTCAAATTCAGAGAGAAGGAAACAATTTTACCAACAACATAAAATATTACGTAGATATACAATGTGCACAGTTCGATGATTTATGTCAATGCTTCCTTATTAGTAGTAGAATAACATATGTTCGATGCAATTTCACAGTACCATTCTTCAACACATTTTATGCCTTCCTCTTGGATCTGAAAAAAAAGAGGAATTGACACTCCAATAACTTTTTCCATAGTGGCTATATCCAAGATACATGTTATCCAACATATTTATGTATGCACACAGAATATGAACTCGTAATCCACTAGGTGGAATACCCACATTTTCAACCACACTAATATTTCCAACTTCATGCTCACCATTAAAATTGCGCTTTCAATCAACTAGTCTAGGCAGATCGGTCTCAGGCGAGAATCATTGCTGAAAATGAAAATTATTCACACATGTGGGTTCATTGTCACAAAGCTCCATCAGCTTCCAGCAAGATAAGGTTCCACTATGATGTCACCATATCTTTAATGGTATTTTTTCCAACACACAATACATTCATTTGACCAAATCATTGATTCAATGCATGTGCCAATAGAACTTATAATAATAAATATGAATTATAAATATAACCAACGTAGGTGTCAATAGAGATTGAATGTAGGTTCTAACACAAATATAGCCAACACATGTGCCCATAGAGATTGAACGTAGTTTCCGATACAACTTATAATCCAATGCACACAGAGAAACTGGCTACTTGGCTTTGTGCACATATGACAAGTCTCCAATATATCTTATAAGTAATCTTCAATGTTACAAATTTTGAATCACATCATATAAAATGAACCAATAAGGTCGTTGAATTCAAAGGTTGCAAAAACAATAAGTCGCCTTTCAATATTGTACGTTATCTTGATTTTTTTGTTAAATTTTTGTGTTCATTCTTCCATATGTTTTTTCAACACTCAAAGAGTGGCTGCTTCATTTTTTTAAATGTGGCTCCACCAGGTGCGTCAAAATTTGCATCAAATATAACTTGAACAAATCCTCTGGCTCAAACCAAGTGTAGAACCATAGTGAAATAGAAAACCCTCAATTTTTTTGAGGTTGTAGTAGTTTGAGTCCTAAAGCTCATAACCGTGCCTTACAAATTGTGTTTTCAATAACCAATGTTAGAGTGGCATGACTCCATGAGCTCAACCCTCATCAAAAGTCTCAAAGTAGAAGAAAATATCACAGGAAATGGGTGTAATGAGCTCGTGTCTTCAAATTCCACAGACATTCACAAAGAAATTTGACTATCAAACAAGAATATGTTGTCCTCAATAATAGGGATGGCATGACTCGATGGAGCGTCAGGTGTGCAAGGAGCATTACATATTTGAAATAATTTGGACTTGGTAGCAAAAAGAAAATGTATCATAAGAGAGGAGCTACAGAAATGAAATAGTAATTGCAGAGATGTCAAAGAAATCACCCTTGAAGGCAGAATCCAAAAGAGAAACAGTCGTTGAAAGTAGTTCTGATGAGAAAAAAAAGGCATGGCAATAATTTTGATAAACGAAGGGCAGAAATGACACACATGGAAATTCTACAAAACAAGTGGCTCGCACTTGAGCAGGGTAGGAATACTCCTACAGTTCTAATACCATGTTGAACACACATAGAGGAGACATGATATGAAATATAAAACATGAATTGCGTTTATTATTCACATTGATGTAAATTTATAATACATTGATATTACCATTAGATTCATATTCCAAGATATCTTGAACCCCTTTTGACTATTCCACTTTCACACCATAGCCCTTAGTGACTATTATACTTTCACACCATAGCCCTTAGTGGTTTAGGTGTCACACAATGAGAATTAAACAAAATTACATTCATTTATGCATTAAGAATTTTGATGGCTTTATAGCTTGAGAGAGCAATGCCTCTCTAAATAACTCATCAAAAAACAAAAGTAGGAAGTTCACAACCTTCGATGAACTAACTTCGTATTTATACAATCACTTACATCACTATATAGTCTTCTAAAAATTATGAAGTGTCTGAAAATGAATATTTCATATAACATATTTCCCCAAATTTCAATGTTTTAACATCAAAAAAAAAATAACAGAATTATCAAAAATGCATATATAACAGAATTATCAAAAATGCATATTTTAGTTATTGCAAAGGGTCAAGAATATATTCTTGCAGGTTTCTTGCCTCTCTTTTGTCACCTTGCATGCACCTCGATCCAAATCCAATCCAATATTTAATAGGGAGTCATCTTCCATGTTCCTATGCTTGTAGAAATGGTCAAAAGATATTTTAGAGAGAGTTATCTTTAAATTATAAAGTATTTGTTTAATTGAGGAAGAATAGAGTATTTGTTTAATTGAGTTCTTCCCATCATCCATTTTATTAA
This sequence comes from Pinus albicaulis, assembly GCA_034641835.2. Taxonomy (NCBI): domain Eukaryota; kingdom Viridiplantae; phylum Streptophyta; class Pinopsida; order Pinales; family Pinaceae; genus Pinus; species Pinus albicaulis. Next base: position 530,457,971 of record CM076571.1, on the reverse strand, counting down.
TGTCATTAAGTTCCCATAAACATGTAGTTTTTGAATCCATTTTTTTTCCAACTATAAAATTAGTTTTAAAGAAAAATTAATATTTCCACAAAACTATTTCAGGTTGGACAGATGTTAGATTATATGTTGAAAAATGTGTTTGGATTTATATTTGAAATTCCACTAGCTCCTCCGATATAGGGAGAACCTTAAGTTGCATCGTCAACAAAATACTAGGGGAAATTTGTTTGGACGTAGGCTTCCTAAATGAGGGAGTGATAATTTTCATTGGTGGTTCGTTGTAATATCTTATTTTAAAGATATGCCAATGATTTTCTAAAATGAACACTAGGTAGGAAATATGTATTCAAATATTTTATTTGCAAAATTACATGAAGCTCTACTACAAGGACATTTCACCAATAGTTTTCTTACAATTAAATAAACATGAGAAATAATAGGAAAAACCCAACCTTAATTATTAAAATGCAATACGATATTACATATTAATTCTTTAGTTCTCAAACTTGGAACATATCTGTAAATAGCTCCTACTATATGGAATTCGTGGCTGGACAATGAAATGGTGTTGGGGCCACCAAAGATGAATGTAGAAAACACTGAAATTGGCCTCCTAAATCCTACTTATTCAAGAATTATGCATCTGTGAGAGATATAATTAACCTCCCGTCGTAATATCCATGTTAATCCCCAAAGAGTGGATCTCATTTGTTCCCTCCTTTTTAGTTGCTAGGGTATATAGTTTGAATACAAAATCCCCCTTAACTGGACCAGTTATGGTGGATCACTCTCCATCGAAGCTAATTCTCTTTTGTATGGGCTCCCACTCAAACAAAATCCATGAGATTAAATCAAGAAAAAAACAATAATCAAAATGCATAACTAAGGGGTGGTCTCCCTTCTCTTTTTAAACTCATGGATTTTCGAAATTCCATGGTTCAATACCATGGGTCATCGAAATACCATGAATTATTTTCTTATTTAGATAAAGTGACTTATAATATTATTATTTTTTAGCCACTTTTAATTAACTAATTCCCCTATATTACATCATTACTTTTTATTTTGTAGTCTATGGGAATGGTTATGCTACTAAGTTAGTCTATGTTCCTAATGCTTGGAAAAAGGGACATTAAAATCATCCCTTCTCAAAACTGCTTGATCCTAAGAAATTTCAACCTTAATGCCAAGATCCCAAATGATTAAGATGAGTTGATGTTGAATCACTATGATGGAATCCATAACATGTATGCCATGACAAATTGTTGGATACCCAATGAATTTGAATAAAGCTCTATTAAACTCCTACTGCATCAAAAGGATATTATCCATCCCACCACCTCTTTCCAACTCTTTCCCACAACGAAAAATATTATCCATCATAAAATCCCTTGATCCTGAATAAGTATGTGGAAATCTTTAATGAATTTCCTCCACATCATCTTAATTCTACTAAAATTCTCATTATGATCATGTACCCTTAGTAAGCCTTCTAACAAAACCATACTTCCTTGAATCTTTTGTTGTCCCAATATGATATAAGAGAGTACTAGAAATATTCTACCCGAAAGTTGGGTTCTTGTGCTAATGCATCCACTTCCATAAACCACTACTACTTGGAAAATATACCACCTCTAGTACTCCCTTGCAAACCTATTGTTGGATTATTTCCCCAATTAATGTGATATCAAACCAACAAGGAAGTATTCCGCTAGTTACAAAGAAAGGGTTTCTACATTTTTTTCAGCTTCTTCCTCCCAAATGTGTTCCCTTGTTTGGTCAGGTCTGGCCATATGGAAATATTGTCCACCTAGATCCTACTACCAAATATGGTTATCAAACTTGGTCATATAATTGGTTGACCCACCTAGGTCCCATTTCCAAATAGGGATCCTAGCATTCCCAACATTCTAGGGTTCCTGTTGTCTCATACCCCTAGCTAGAAATTCCACCAATTAAGTAGAGAACCAACTCATAAATGACATCTAATCAATTGAAATGGATTATTGGAATAGGCAGTATCAATAATAATTCCTCCTTTGGAGTCCATAACCTCCCAAAGTGTGTTTCCTCATCATCTTCATTCATCAACATCCCCTAAAAGAGTTTTTTGGTATAATTACTAGCTCAAGGAACAATCCCACCATGTTGACCTTGTACTACTCTATTTTTTCCTTTGTCATGGTCTTTTTCCCAAACATTAATCCCATATATTTATTTTCACTTTTATTGTTGATATTGACTATCAATTTGTTCCCAATTTTTTCTTGATTCCTCTTGCACTCTATAACTCACGAGAAATGTCTCTATTTCATCCTCTTGTAATGCCCATTTTAATTATTCCTTCACCATGATCCCTTGAATATCATCTACTTAGCATACTTCACAAATTTGAATAATCTGGTGGACACAAAAAATTTCATTTATTCTTCATCATAATTACCATTTTCAATCAACACACATGGATGCATTAGTGAACTGTTGCCACAATATTGACATGATTTTTCATCATTTTTAGGGATATCATCATAGGCCTCATAATCCTTATTGGATTTAATTGATTACATGGCTAAGGCTACTTTTATTTCATTGTGATGCACTTTATCAATTTTCATACCCACTCCTTAAAGTAAGGAATAGTTACCAAGCTCCATAGTCTCAACTACTTCTTTGTCCTCATCCTCATTGGGTTGCAATATATCCTTACTAACTTCACAAAAATGATCAGGTGTCCAAGTTTTATAAAATGATGAAAAAATTCTCTTCTCTCTTATTTGGTTCTTTCCCTTATTTGAGTACCTTGTAACATGTAAGCCCATTGAAGTTATATCATTTTCACTTAACTCTCTTTTGAACCTATTTTTATATTCTTCTCAACCAATATTCGTGAGAAATCATGAGCAATAGATGAAAAAACCTTCTACTTCCTCCAAATAGCCAAAAACTTTGATCAATTTCTCCTACAAATGACATCACCTTTTCCTAAAATTAAGGACAAAATAATTTGCATGCCTTTTTTAACAATGTACAGATGATGCTCTTTGATGTTGGTTAAGAAGCATTGGAACATCTAAATAATTAAGTCATCACACTCTAGATCAATCATGATGGTGCATGATTTTATTCTTGCCACGATTTCCAAAATATTAAGTCTCCTACCAAAGCTTGGACCTTTGATATCATGCCATCCATGAATTCTCTATACAATCAACATTATAATATTCTTTAGAATATAATCATTGTAGGGGAGGAATAGGATAAATTACCCTTATGACCTCATTGAGGCAAGAAGCAACTAGAAGTCCTACCTCTTTACAAGGGTGTTCCAAAAATTTGTGTTGGATTAAGGTAAGCATTGATGGATTCAAATCCCAACTTAAAATATTCCATTCTGATTGGTCTATCTTAGACAAACATTTGTCTAAGTTCTACAATTTAGAAATGGTGTCCCCTAACTTCATAGCCTTTAAATCTAATCCAAGTAAAAATATCCAATTCCCCACTTTGTGTTCCTTTTGTAGATTCCTATGTTACTAGTGCTGAAGAGTATCATGGACTCCTTTCGAGAAATTTTTGTTTCATTGCCTTGTTAATTTCTCCATGAAAAATGTTTAATTCCTCACATATTTCGTTAGAAATATTTTAATTTAACACATTTAGGGAAAGAAAACCTTTACATCAAATTCTTTTATATAATACAGTTCTTGTTTTACAAACATATAGCATGCATCCCTTATTAAAAGAGATAACATTTCTACATACAATTTGGCTACTGATAATAGAATGGAAAATCACCTTGTTTATTTATGAAATGGCCAGTGAGTATAATATGTAATAGTGATTCAGAGTATTCTGAAGTTGTTACAAAATTATGGCTAACCTTACCTTTCCTAAGTCTATTATGTTGTGCCAATATGCATTTACATAGATAACTCAGCCACTTCTCCTAAATCAATTGCTACATGTATGAGTATTCTCACTCAAGTCCAACATTGTTTCCTCCTCCCACTCAACTGCTATAGGTATCGACCAAATGGGTAGTCAGACTCAACAATAAAATTGTGGCCTCCTCTTCGTATTGTAAATCACTCGTTGCAGTTATGAAATTGTTTTTTGTTTGGCCATTGATTCATTCCTATTGAATCACATAAACTATCGCAACGACATTCTCTCAAATCAACTAAGTCTACCTCATATATCAACCCTCAAACGTTACTTGTATAACTATGTGATGCTTCAAGGGTGTAAATGTTACCACCAAGAAGGATTACCACTGCTAGTTTATTATTGAAGCTTGTCCATGATTTTTTTCTAGTAGAAATGATAATTAATTGGTTACGCCATTGATTTACCGCATCCAAGCATTGAGTTTGAGACTATGAACGAATTCGGCTTAATTAAATTGGCCCTCATGAATTTCCACATGAGGAATACTGTAATTTTTCCTTAATCCATAATACGATTCTGCTGAGGTTCTATCATGTGTATTTTCATCTTTGTGTTATAGATCACATTGCCCTTAGATACTATAGGATACAACCACTACCATGCGACCTTTAGTCCTCAACTAGATTTTCCATATACCCAATAATTACACCTAATTTTATGAGAGCAGAACTAGGATGAAGCCATATATTTCTTCTTGTGATTGTAGAAGTTGATGGTTTAATGGGGGATCTTTATTGAATTTGGTTTCCATTTTTTTCACTGAGGTGCTCTATATCCCACTATGGGGGAGACATTTTAGTTTTTTTAAATGAGTGTAAACATTTAAATGTCTACTAAATGTGGGAAAGTTGTTCATGGTTTTATAAGTTGAATATAATTTTTGGATAGTTATTTTACAAGGAGATCAACTAACCTGATGGGTAAGGTTGTCTCGTAACATTTTTTCTCTGGAAATATGTGTGTTGTTGTTGATTAAAAGACCATGAAATTATTTTTTATTAAGTTTCGAAAAACAAAAATATTATAAGAACACACTGAAAAAATAACTTGTGTCAAATTAAACATAAACATACCTAAATGTAAAATCCCCTTGTGATCATGAACATAATCACAATAGATGGTACTAACCCATTCCGTTTGATATCAGCAACTCTAGCTTTTATAAACTCCAATTCCCTTCAGGTGAAGACAAAGTGAGTCAAAAAACTATCATTACATTTAACAAAGGTGGGTAAGATGAATATGACACAAATTTATAACTTACATGAGCTACGATGATTACTAAATATAGCCCAAGCAAGGTGAGAAAAAAATGTAGATGTAGGCCTTTGAAAATGGGCCATAAAATATACTATGCAATAGAAATAATTGCATAGAAAATTTTAGCTAATATGTGCCAAGTTGTAGCATCACCCATATTACCATAAAACAAAAATTTAAGACATGGTACAAGAATTCGTGTCTCAAAGTGGTCAACCCAAGAAGGTGTTCTTACACAATGCATGCCAGTCTTGTACCAAATGATGATGTTTCCTTTTTATAACAGATTGTAGTATAAAAAATAGCCACTTCTTTCTTAATGAGGTGTTACTAATTGCATTGTGAAAACTATTTTAAACTAGGACAAATGAACAAGATTGAAGGATTAACAAGCTAACCAGAAACACTTTGAAAAATAATTCCAAAAGAGTAACCAGGTGTTGTTTTCATTCAACTTACATGCTACAAACTAATCTACCAAATTTGAAAGAATAAAAAGTGATTTTAGAGCACAAGGAAACGCTAGATATGAAAATAAAATGTATATTTACTCTTTGTTGTGTGATTTATATAAGTCATAGGAGATAATACAATATATTGATTGATCCTATGTCAGACTCAAATAAAAGTGTTGTTAGGAGCATAGGTCAAATGGAAATTTCAAGTAGAATGGTCAAATGCCTAACCAATGTTGAAGTTTTTCTCTCCGAGCTGAAGATATGGAATTTTAGTCATTACATAAGGAATCCATGAGCTCAACGAGCAATAAGGCACTTGAATTCTTTTTGAAAGGGGAGATAGAAAAAAATACAACAATTTTAATGTCTTCATCTTATAACTACTACTTAAGAAAAGGAGATGAAGACATTAATTTTTTTTGGCTCTCTCCTCTTTCAAAAGGCATTCAAGTACCTTACTACCCGTTGACAATGCTTATTTGGAGAGAAGCTGCTTATTTCAATTGACGGTGTTTATTTGGAGATAAGGTGCTTATTTCAACTTTAATTGCTTACACCTGTTTAATCCATACCCGAGCCTTTGAATGGTATCTTGCCACTTTGGCATGGCTAATTTTATATTCAAGATGCCTATATGAATCTTCTTAAAATGTTTTGCAATATGGTACTACATAGGCATATTATGGAATCAACTGGGATAATAAAGACAAACCCATACCGACCTCTTGGTTTGGTAAGAGTTCGAGATGACTGGAGATGTTTATGGGCATAGTGTCCCTATTTCAAACACAAAATAGGCCATATATCAAGTTTATAATGCTAATTTACCATATTTCAATGTAAAGGCACCCATAATAAGAAACTCTTATCATTAAAATTTATATTTCCACGATCCTATATTCGCATGGCTTCATGATTCATTTGCTATTAAAAAAAAGAAGAAAAAAATCTCTTTAATTGGGTTCAATATTTGTGGAGGAATTAATAGAGTTTGACATTGTTATGATAATAGGAACATAAAGCTATCCATTAGCTTTTGATCTTTCATGAGACAAACTAGGAATTTAAGCAGGATATTTGAGTGAAAATAACGACATCTGCATCCTATCTTGATTATCCTGATTGTCCTCATCAATTTCTATAACCAATGCATTGGGAAGGTGAAGGTATCTCACCATGATAACTTCTGGAGACACCTTTCCATGAGAATGTTTATCATATGCGCCACCTTCTACCTAAACATTAAAAACATATGACAAGAACCTACTTAGTGAAGAAGGTTGATATTGTAAACGCTACAAAAAATGTCATTGGTAGGATATATATGTTATCACGATAATAGTTATTGTTGCCTTGTAAATTTATCTCATTGTTTTTTTCCTTTAGGAATTGAGATTTATGAAGCTCTGCATGATCCTGCTCTCTCATTTTCTTTGCTCGTGGCAGTTATAAGATGAAGATAAAATTGCTTCTCTCTTAAGTTTACTTGAAGCATGTTCTCTCCTAATTTTAATGTCTTCATCTCATTTTATTGAGTCAGATATGAATTAAGTCTCATTTAGCTGATGTCCATGTTTCAATCCCAAATTGAAAACTTGAATAACACCAATATAAGGAATTTACTAATAATGTATTGTTCTAACATCAATCTATTGGATTACATTCATTTAAATTATATTTCTCAATCATATCATCAATTTAAATATTTAAACATTATGTAATATAGATTGAAATCTTTAATCTATTTACAATCCAGGACAACCTCAAGTAGTCCCTCAAAATCAAGTTTTGTATGAGAAGAATATTATAATTTGCATATTCAAGTTTAGAAAGAGTAAAATGAATTCTGGAAGAAGTAAATCTTTTCACACATAGCATCTTGTCCTACCCATGCTTTCAAGGCCATAAATATTTACTAGAAGTCTTGTTATTTACCTCTTTCATGGTAATAAATAAATAATTACATCGATGTCACACTGCTTCACAACCACTTTGTGAACAAATTTAGTTCTACCTTCCACTCAGATGTTGTCACTGAGGGATATACCTTTCACTAAGACACTGTTGTTAGAAATTATCTTTTCATTCTTAGTCATTCCCCCATAGTAGATGGTCTATTTCAGTAGTGGGATAACAAGTCATAGGAGAGGCACAATAGTTAAGGAAGGAGCATGGCACCACAACATTCATCTAGCTATGCATATACTATTATCAGGAATTTTTATTATTAAATTTTGTTCTAAATTTATATATCTAGGATTAGGAATTATTGTTTTCCAAATTAGTTTTTTCCCGTAATAGGTACTTTTTAATTTAGTTTGACTTACATAGAATTTTGAATTTAAAGTTTTGGAGAGAAAAGGCTCATTTTAAGTTTACCTTAAGGCACCTTGCATGCCCCTTGATAATGAAGTGAAACTGATTTGGGAGTTTAGACACATTCCCTCACACGTATACAAGGGTTCCCCACCCGCCACGGTTTGAATGTGGGTTGTTTAAATGGTGGTGCTCCATACCAACCACAAAGTAATAACTGACAACCCAAGGTTTTGATCCTTGTTGATTTGAGATTACATTGGAAATCAGGTTGCAATTCTTAATCTAAAAATATGTCAACCACTTAGTCTACACGGGGAAACTCAATTGGCGATCACCATGTTATGAAATATTACATAAAACATTAGAGTCAAAGTTTAAATCCCTGTGGATCAAGCCAAAAAAAATAAAAATTATGTCAACCAACTGTAAACAAATCTGGCATATTATTATAAATGAAGTCTTTAGAAGTACATATTTCTTTCAATGAAAAAGTTTGAATCTATATTAATTTCCTAGATTGGGATATAATGTTATTCATTGGATAGAAGATTTTGTAACCTTAACACTAATAACATTCAAACAAAGGATGACATGATATGCATTTAGTTGGAATTTCTTTTGCTTCTTGTTGAATAATGCTTATTACTATTAATTAAGGAAAAAATCAGATTGAAATGATAATGTATCAAATATAAATTATTTTCTCCCCATTTTGAAAAAAATGGATATATATGATTGATTTGATTGTAAAGTTGCATGCATAGTGGCATTGGTATAATTTTTGTGATGAAAATTTTGCTTAATTCCAGTCCATCTCAGTCAGAACTCTGCAGAGCATTGGATGAGACGTTACATGGAAGAAGAATGCAAACGATTCATATTTATCAGTGCTTGTTGATACCATTGTTAAAGAAGGGGATGAGATCGAACATGTTTTCAAACGACTTATTTTTTTAAACATTGTAAAAGTTTAAAGTTTTCTCAAACACACAGATATTTGTTTCCTTAGTTTAAAATCTCAACAAAGCTATGAAATTAACCACTACTTACTATTACTTTAGAGTATTTAGCAATGAAGGTGTTGTTCTGAACTTTCTAGTTTATAATTTATTTTTTACTGTTGTAGGAGAAGTTGGCAACTTTAGTTTTGCATGTAATGTATTCAAGAATATATTAGCTAACAAATCGAAAAATTCCATGTGTTATTTTTCTTTATGAAGGGAATTTGCAAAGGCGGGAGACACATGAGTAGCCTACGGATTTTTCAGGGAGTTATTGGAGAGATTCATTTGTAATACTACAATGATAAATATGTTGGAATTTTCAGTGCTTTGATACCATGTTGGAAATTCAAAGAACACGAAAGCTCAAAAAGAAAATAGGGGAAATGCTTTCCCTCAATGAACAACTTACACAGCGATGTAGAAATTAAACTAAATAATGACAGCATAGTTTTCTCACAAAAATACACAGATCCACACACACACACACACACAGAAAACCACAGAAAGTTCTATTTCCTTCTTCTGCTTTAGCAACATTTTCTACATCTATTTTCTACATATGAAAATATCCTGCTTAATACAAAATTAAGGCGCTGAAAATTTAATGCGAGTTCAATACTAGAATGGATGGTAACTACAAGATCGTCCTTTTGCCGTGAAAGCCCATTTCTATGTAAAAACAGCACACAGAGCCTTAAGCCAGACTTGAAATTATTTAGGTTTTAGCCTTGAAACCACATCGCATATGACATTTCGGTGGTGACAACATTTACCTAAGTGCTATCCTTTTTAGCTTGCACAATGTGATGTGCGCACGTTACAATATATAACTTAACGCACAGTGCAACACTTAACTCCTGGAAACTTAACATAAAATTTAAACAATTACGATTGCAATATGCAATGGAGATATCGCATAATCGCATCACAACAAACAAAGAACAACTTCTATGTGTTAGGAATTAAGTGAAACAATTGTCGATTGCGATGTTTGATTATGATATTGCATCACACCATCACAAATTTTGGAACAAAGCATAAAACGTAAGGACTTAAATCCTGTGAAGGGCGAAGTGTGACACCCTAAACAATGGGCGGTGCGAAAAGGCATGGGTAAAGGAAAAGCAGAAAATACAAAGGTTTGTTTGTAGATTTTGGTAATGCGTATAGGTTGATGGGTCCCACAAATATCGCATTGGTGGAGATGAATGGTTTGGAAATGCATTAAGAAGAAAGGGTAAGGGTTTGCGAAGTGCGCAGTGCGAGCAAGAGGTAGGTGATACAACAGGAAGGATTTAAACGCAGAGTGATGGCCAGGTACAATTTTCTAAACATTACGAAATTGCGTGAAGAGGGTAAGCTTGTGGATTTTGCCTTGTCCCTACAACAAAACATTTAACTGATGTATGGCTACTGCCATTTTATTCATGACAGTGGTTGGGAGTAATTTCCAACACTCCTCCTTAATCACAACTGCCGCCATTGACCATTCCCAAACATTCTCTAAGATAAACAATTTTTTTTGTGCCAATGGCTTTGTGAAGATCTCTTCAAATTGCTCCTCTGACATGCAATTTTGTAACACAATTTCACTATTGTTAACTAATTCTCTTATTAAATTGCATTTAGCATCAATGTGCTTTTTCCTCTTGTGGAAAATAAAGTTCTTTGATAGTGCAATTGTTGAACTGTTATTACAGAAAATTTTGGTTGATTTGTCTTGTTCATGACATAAATCCCGCAACATCCTTCTCATCCAAACTACTTGACACATTGTTGTTGTTGTGGCGAAATACTCAGCTTCTGCTGTTGACAATGAAACTATTGGTTGCTTCTTGGAAGCCCATGAAATGGCTCCTGAACCCAAATGAAAAACATATCCTGATGTGCTCTTTATGTTATCAACACTTCCACCCCAATCACTTCCAGTGTAACCAATCAGCCTAAAATAATTAGCTATGGAGTATAGAACACCATACTCCTTCATTCCATTGACATACTTTAAAATTCTTTTGGTTTCTTGCTAATGTGTCTCCTTAGGTGTCTCCATGAACCTTGACACCAAACTAACTGCATACATTATATCAGGCCTAGTTGCAGTAAAATACATTAGGCTACCCACCATGCTTTTGTATAATGTTGGATTGACATTGTTGGTACAATCTTCCTTTCTCAAATTCAACCCCGTGACAGTTGGAGTTGGATATGACTTATTGTTCTTCATATTAAACCTCTCTAAAATTTCTGCAACATACTTTCCTTGAGAGATAAAAGTTCTATTTTTTGTTTGCTTCACACATATGCCCAAAAAATATGGTAACAACCCCAATTTAGTCATTTCAAACTCACTTTTCATGACTAATTTGAAATCAATGATGAGAGAATCATCACTGCCTATAAAAATCAAATCATCTACATAGAAAACAAAAATAAGAATGATCTTACTGTCATTTTCTTTGATGTAGAGAGTAGGTTCACTATCACATTTTTTGAACCCATTGTCCATTAGGTAAGCATCTATCCTATTGTACCGGCACGCAGTGCTTGCTTCATCCCATAAAGAGCTTTCCGCAATTTACGCACCTTGTGTTCTTGGCCTTCTATCTCAGAGCCAGGAGGTTGTTCAACATACACCTCCTCTTTCAACACTCCATTCAAGAATGCTGACTTCACGTCCATTTGATACACTTTCTATTGTTGTTGTGTTGCTATTGACAACATTATACGCACTGTTTCCATCCTTGCAACTGGCACAAAAGTTTCCTCATAGTATGTTGCTTGTAGCCTTTGACAACAAGCCTTGCTTTGTGCCTTTCTATCTTGCCTTCAATGTTGCTCTTGGTATTATAGACCCGTTTCACTCCAATGATTTATTTTCCTTGTGGAAGATCCACTAACTCCCTTGTGTCATTCCTCTCTATTGCTCCTATTTCTTCATTCATTGCTTCAACCCATTTCTTTGCTTTGAATGCATCTTCAAAGTGTATTGGGTCATCTACATGACAAAATAATGCAAATAAAGAATTCATACCAACACTATTATCAACTTCTTCTTGCTCATAAATTTCACTTAAATTTATGAATTTTGGTCTTCTTATACTTGCTGAAGATGAGCTTAGTGTTGAGCTTGAAGTAGATGGAGTTGTGGATCTTTGTGGTGTGCTTGGAGAAGCACTTAATTGATTGTGCAATGTTGTCCTATTACTTGCTTTCGGTGTGCTTTTTTGAGCTTGTGTTGGTGGAGGAGGAGACACCGTTGAGGAATTACTTGCTGCAGTCAATTTCTCTTTGTCTTCATGTGACATGCATGTCTTTACATTTTCTATCTTCTCTAAACTTCCATCACATGCTTCCTCTTCTATGAAATGAACATCTCTGTTGATTATCACCTTCTTGGTTAATGGATTATAGAGCTTTTATGCCTTGGATTCATCACTGTATCCATGAAATATACTTTTCTCCCCCTTGATTTCCAACTTATTCCTCAACTCATCTGGGACATGTGGATATGCCACACATCTGAGCACTCTCATGTGCGTGACAAATTGCTTTATTCCACTCCATGCTTCTTCAGGAACTCTATTCATGACACTTTTGGTTGGACATCTATTAATGATATACGCTGCACAAGAGATAGCTTCAGCCCAATAATCATTTGGCAAATGTTTTTCCTTCGACATACTCATTGCCATATCCATGATGGTCCTATTATTTCTTTCTGCAACACCATTTTCCTGAGGTGTATACCTTGCTGTAAACTTCTTGTGAATTCCATGCTCCCTACAAAAACGAAGGAAGTAATTTGAGATATATTCACCACCTCTATCAGTCCACAACACTCTTATGTTGTGCCCACTTTTCTTCTCAACAAGAGCTTTGTACTGGCGGAACTGGTCAAACATTTCACTTTTTTATTTTAGAAAATAGACCCATATCTTCCTTGTATAGTCATCTATGACTGTCAAAATGTAATGGTTGCCACCAAATGATGTTGTTTGCATTGGTCCACATAAATCTGAGTGGATAATCTCCAAAGGTTCTTTTGCCCTTATTGACTTTCCTGATGGAAATGATTTTCTGTTTTGTTTGCCCAAGATGTCACCTTCACATAGGCTGTCTGTTTTTTCTATGAGTGGAAATTATCCTTTCACCATACCTTTCCTATGCAAAAAATTCAAACCTCTGAAGTTGAGATGACCAAATCTCAAATTCCATAACCAATTCTCATCTTTGAATTCTTCTTGAAATTTTTCTTGTGTGACAACTGCTATAACACCTTCTTCCTTCAAGTCTGATCTTATCTTGAGAGGAAACATTCTGTTGTTTGTCATATGAAATTTTGTAATGAGTTGTCTACTTGGAGGCTTATCCAATATTGTGCACACATCATCTTTAAAAAATACATTATAGCCCTTTTGCATGAGTTGTCAAATGCTTAGGAGGTTATGTTTCAAACCAAGGACAAAATTAACATATGGCATGAACTTTTTCTCTTCCTTCTTTTTTAGTATGTCTACTCTTCCTTTTCCCATGACAGAGACCTTGCTATAAGTCCCCAATTTTACTTATGATTTTACACTTTCATCTATATTTGAAAACATTGCTATGTTTCCAGTCATGTGGTTGCTACACCCTGAATCTAAGAACCATACATCCCCTTGTTTTTCTTGTGCTACATTACAAGCTAAAAACAAAATATCATGGTTCTAATTTTCCTTTATGAAATTTTCATTTGGTTTGCTACCCATGTCATATTGATTCTTTCTACATTCATTTGCATAATGACCATGCTTCTTACAATAATGACATTGAACTTGAGATCTATCATACCTTTCACTTTGTGCTTGATTTTGGCTTGGGCCTTGAGTTGGATTTTGATTGCTACCCCTTCCACTTGAGCTTGAAGGGTTGCTTCTTCCACCTCTATGTGGACTTCTTTCTCTTCCTCGGTAGTTTGATCTTCCTCGACCTCTACCTTGACCAAAAGACACTTGTGTCTTCAATGCATGCTCCAATGAGGAGTTTGTTGCTCTGCTCAGTTTGTGCTCATGAGAAATCAGTGATGCATGAAGCTCATCCACTAAAAAATATGAGAGATACTTTTTCTCTTATATGGCCACAAATATGGCATCAAACCTTGATGGCAGACTTCTTAAAAGTTTCTCAACTATTCTCCTTTCCTCAAGTGTCTCACCATGAGACCTGATTTGGGTAACCAACCCAATCACATGTGTAAATATTGAGTCTATATTCTCAGACACTTTCATACATAATGTTTCAAAATCTCTTCTCGACATTTGTAGTTTTGTTGTCTTCACCTTCTCCATGTCTTGGTAGGTTGTCTAGAGGGTATCCCGTGCTTTCTTGGACTTTGTTTTTTCTGCAACCCTTGGGAAAATACTTTCATGCACTGCCTGGAAAATATAGAAGAGGGCTTTGGAGTCCTTATTCTTATTTTCTCTCAACAAATCTCTTTCTACTCGTGTCAAAGAAATGTATGTTGCTGCATCTGCTGGTTTTTGGAAACCATTCTCCACCAGCTCCCAAATATCTTGAGAAGAAAACATATCCTTCATTGTAATAACCCAATAATTATAATTCTTCCCATTAAACTATGGTATTTTTGGATTAGTCAAACTTGTGCTTTTTCTTGCTGCCATTTACAATGTGTAAACAAAAACCTTCTCATTGCTAGAGAATCCGCTTCTCAAAACAAACTTTCAACTCTTCAGTAAAGACGCTTTCTTTCACTGAGAGTCTAAACCTGCTCTGATACCATGTTGGGATTTTCAGTGCTTTGATACCATATTGGAAATTCAAAGAACATGAGAAGCTCAAAAATAAAACAAGGGAAATTATTTCCCTCAATGATTAGTTTACACAGATATGCGAAAATTAAATTAAACAATGACAGCACAGTTTTCTCACAAAAATACACAGAGCCACACACACACACCCAGAGAAAACTAAAGAAATTTATATTTCCTTCTTCTACTTCAACAAAATTTTCTGCATTTGAAAACATCCTACTTAATACAAAATGGCAGAGATGACAATTTAATGCCAATTCAATGATGGAATGGATGGTAACTGCAAGATTGTCCTTCTATCATGAAAGCCCATTTCTACATAAAAACAACGCACAGAGCCTTAAAAGTTGGACTTGAAATTCTTTAGGTTTTGGCCTTGAAACCACATTGCATCCACACCCACATCGCATATCACATTTTGGCGGTGACAACATTTACCTGGGCACTATCCTTTTGAGCTTGCGCAATGCGATGTGCACACATCCCAATATATAACTTATCACGCAGCGCAACACTTAACTCCCGACAACTTAACAGAAAACATAAACACTTGCGATTGCGATATGCGATGGTGATTTCACATTGAAACAAACAAAAATTAACTGCTATGTGTTAGGACTTAAGCGAAAAAATCACTGATTGCAATGACAATATTGCATTGCACCATCGCAAAGTTTGGAATGGAGCATAAAAGGTAAGGACTTAAATCCTGCGAAGCACGAAGTGCAATGTGCTAAACGATAGGCGGTGCGAAAAGGCATGGGTAAAGGAAAAGTGGAAAACAAAAAGGTTTGTTTGCGGATTTTGGTAATGCATATAGGTTGATGGGTCCCACCGATATCGCATCGGCAGAGATGAATGGTTTGAAAATGCATAAGAAGAAAGTGTAAGGGTTTGTGAAGTGCACAATGCGGGCAAGAGGTAGGTGATAGGGAGGGAAGTATATAAATGCAGAGTGATGGTCGGGTACAATTTTCTGAACATTACGGAATTCTGTGAATAGGTTAATCTGCAGATTTTTCCCTGCCTTTCTCTGCAACAAAACATTTAACTGATGTATGGTTGCTGCCAGTTTATTCATGGCGGTGGTTGGGAGTAATTTCCAACAAAATAGAATTAAATATCCCTTTTCTAAAAGATGCCAAACAAAATAATCTCTTAGACTTTTTGAATTTATGAAGCATGGGAAGTGAAAAATATACCTGGTCACCTATAACATTATTATTTATATTATTGGCAAGGAATGTCAGGCAGATGCAACATTTCATGAATATTTGATTGTGAAGGAATTGATACATGTACCTCATATTATAACCTAGAATACATTAATAAACAATTTTGCCAAGTTTGGCAAATTAGATATGTGTTCAATGCTTTTTCAAGAGATGGTTGGAAGAGGAATTCAACCCAATTTGCACACTTACACTACTCTAATGGATAGTTATGGTCAAATGGGTCGGGTTGAAGAAGAAGTAAGGTTGGTAAGGCATCAATTTATGCGTATAGGTCTCTCATAAGCAATCTCAAAAAGGCCGGTAATATGAGCTTAAAAAATGAACTGTCAAAAGAATTAAAGGCATGTGGTTCTAATTTGATATATCTCAATGATTTAAAAAAAAAGCAAAAATGATAATTGAATTTCTAAATCTCTTACATATTGGAATTATGCCTGTGTTATTATTTTGATGAGCCCTCGTGGTTCTTAGGGTTGTCTGTTGATTGATTTTCTTGCCTTTAGTTGTTATTATGATGTTTTATGAGATCCCATCAGTAAACCTCTATGTTTTAATGAAAGAAAAAAATGTACTTTATCAAAATGAGGTGAATGTACGATCTTGGGAAGGATAGAATATGAAACACAAAATTTGAAATACAAGTGTCCTTAAAATGTACTTAATACCTAAATTGTTTCCATGCAAGTGCCAAACAATTTGATGTCAGTCAATCAAGGTCAAAAAGTAGCACTCTCTTATGCATATACTATACAAGTATCATTAGACTATTCTAAAAGAATAACAATGCGTTTTGTGCATATCGGTATAAATGTTACAAATCATCCTTTTAGGAATTTTAATGACTAACACATTATTGAGCATTAATTATATGAACAAGAACCTTGTCATTCATAAGGAATAGGTCTTATGTACTAAGCTTAAGCTATAAGAGACCATCTTGTGGTAAATATTTGACCTTCAAATAATAGAACCACACCCACTGTAAATTTCAAATTACGGAATTGAATCCTGCAAAAATAACACACTTTCATTTTTTTCTTTGTTGCCAATAAAATCATACATCACTTTAAAGTCACTACAATTGGTCACCACTGACCCTTGAACTGGTCCTATCTCTATGCTTGGAACTCCTACCTCTATGTTTGAAACTCGGTAAATTCTAAGGAAAATTTTAGGGGCTATTATTTGGACGTTTTTTGAAAAAGAATATTCACCAATTTCATTTAAAAATGGCCTATTTTTTACATATACATGATTAAGTGGATGATATTAGCCAACATATTATTGATTTTAATAGTAAATTATATGTTTTTTATTGAATATTCACCTACACTCTATACATATGAATTTTGAAACTAGAATAATCTCCTATAATATTATATATACAAAAGAAATGTCCATCCTTAAAAAAAAATACCCTAGTAAACTCAATCTCAAAATGAATTTTCTAATGAATTTATTGGATTTTCTACTTGGCCTATCCCTACAACTATAATGATTTCTTACATCCCCTCACCTTTTTTACCCTATTACGATGTGAAATTCCTTCTATTGAAAACACCCTATTGCTACTTGATATATTGTTATAATTATGTAAAATCAGTAAACAATGAGCTATTACGTTACCTCACTTTGTTTACCCTAGTACAATGTGAGATCACACCCTCTATCGAAAACACCCTGGTTAGAACAAAGCTATTTGTAAGCCCTAGACATGGTAAAGGCAAAGGATACATAATTCAAATTGTTCACTTATTGTAACATATTAACAGACATTAAAGGAAAAGAATAAAGAAACAAAACGATACATAGTTCAAATTGTTCACTTCTTGTAACATATTTACTGACAAGAATAAGGAAACAAATTGTTGTGCATTTTAGCTAATGTGGCATACAGAAAATAAATCTTTAACCCAGGGACCACATAGTTTAAAAACCAAAAAATATAAAACACCAAAGCTAAATGCATTTTCAACTCCATGTATCTTGTCAGTTTTCCAATTTAAAAAACGGAGCATCTAAAACTCCAAATCTAAATGCATTTTCAACCCCATGTATCTTGTCATTTTTCCAGCCTACATTGTGCCATAACTCCAAAAGGACTAGTTATAATATGCAATTTACACCAGATTGTGTCATGTGTGCATGAGAAGATCCCAATGGATCCAAAATGTCCTGCCCTTGGCCATATATCATTTCTTTAAAGGCCCGCCAACAGTTCACTACTTGTTCATAAGTTTTACCAAAATTGATTGTATTACTCATGTGGATTTGATTTGAGGGAGTGGATATCTGGTTTCCTTGATTGAACTCCATGAATTCCATACTATGGAGTGGATTAAGGTGCTTTTCATTTAAAAGAGAAAAAATAAAATTCATGATCTGCCCTCTAATGGAAAAACAAGTTGATTCGATATTTATTTATGTGGCCTATTCATGGATTTATTAGCAAGATCAATCTCCCATTCATATGTGGGCTCTTCATGTATTTATTAGCAAGATCATTCTAAAGCAATATTTGCATAAGAGAGTTATTTTTGTTTTTTTTAATCAAACTTACGACATTGTTTTATAAGTAACTTATCTCCACCAAAACTCATCTAATTCCTCTTCTGCACAGTTCCTCATGCGTATTTCTCTTATTTGTATAGAATCTAAACTTCTTTGTATAAATTTGTTGCAACATTAACATTTTATTGTAGGGAATCTATGCAGTTTATTCTTATTATAGCATTGACTAAGATCGTTGTCACCTGTTATTAGATCTTGTTGTTGGGTTGCAACACAATGACTTTGATTCTCTCAGATCATTGACACATATCATTATATTTTGTTTTCCATCCACTCTGAACAATATTGTTTTCATGGTCTTGTCCAAGCCTAGAAGTGTTATGTTTTTTTTTCATATATATATATTCGAGGGATAAAAAGAAAACCTCATATCGGCTTGCCCTTTTCACCTTCTGGTACAAATGCTAGTAATAATATTGCACTCTCCAGGCATATCCTTATGTTGCGTCGACATGGCTCGGTTTGGATCATAATACCTTTGACGCCATCGAAGTCTAGATATTCGGCCTCGGTCCCTTTTGTCTTATTTTCTGCAGGTGTTACTTGTATGAAAACCTCTATAGTCATCCACTTTTCAGTAAAATTCATATTAGACAGAATTCAATCTGCACACTACAATAGCATATAAAGTTTTTGCATGGAAATTACTACTAATTCTCTCAGTTATTCCAATAAAAGTCATATTAGACAGAATTCAATCTGCACGCTACTATAGCGTATAAAAATTTGTCCATGGAAATTACTACTAATTCTCTCAGTTATTCTAGCACATTCATAACGAACTTCCCTTTGGCTTTTTACAACGTAGTTTTCCAATTCTAATTTTCTCAAAAACACGTTAAAATTTGACGAAGACCAAATGACTTTATGGAATTGGGTCCGTTGCTGCCCTAGCTGACACAAAGAACTCAAACAGTGATTTGGAGGTAGAGATGGCATTTTCATTGTTCTTAATAGACAAAGCTCTTCGGTTCATTGTTCTAATTGGTCGAAATTAGAGTTATGCTGATATGTCAAGTGGGCATAGACTGATTTTTTTTTAAACGACCTTTATAACCCATGTGCATGTTAAAAAAAATAACACGGGGAATTTTTCCTCAACACACAGAGTTGTTGAGATTTTAATCAAGACCATACAGCCTTAGAGATTAAATCAAATGAGTCTTCCTATAAAACAGAGTGGTAGCTGCTTTGTAAAATTATTAGAGCACAAATATGGATCTAGTTGAAGAATAATTGCACAAACTTGCCAAGTTGAAAAAGAAAAACAATTAGAATTGAGAATGAAATTGATTCTTCAATATTGGTTTGAGAATCGATATATAAAGCAACTAAGTTAAGTTTAGTTGTACATGCAATAACTATGGATAGTTAAAGCTAACTGAAGTTAAGTGTGCTTTATGTTCTGTTAATGTGCAAATGCACCACATGCAAGCACTAGAGTTAACTAACTAAGTCAAGTGCACCTCGCATGTAAGCACTTGAGTTAACTAGCTAAAAACAAGTGCACATCACATGCAATATCTAGAGTTGAAAGAAAGCTAATTAAGGCTAACTATGTGCATGTAAAGCACTTGAGTTAACTAGCTAAAGACAAGTGCACATTGCATGCAGTGTCTAGAGTTGAACTAAATCTAATCTATGTGCATGTACACCAACACCCCCCCTTAAGCATAACTTAGGTGAGTGTTATGCAAAATGAATGAGTCCCTGCAACACGACCATTTTAGGTACCCATATACAATGCATGAAAAGGAGGAAAGAGGGAAAACCCAGTGGGAATAAAAGCCCCCCCTCAAAATATAATGCAAAAGTAGAGAAAAGACAACTGCTAGGCAGTCATGTCCTTCACCCCGAGACAATCTTGCAAGAATCGAAACTTCTAATCACTGAAAGTCTTGGTGAAGATATAATCAGTCTACTCGGAGCTAGGACATTACTAAATATCGATGATCCCATCATGAATGAGTTCTCTAATGAAGTGCATGTGGATATTGATGTGTTTGGTCCGCTACCGCTGCAGTGGATCTCTGCAAAACTTTAGCGTACTTTGATTATCGCACCAGATGATAGTTGGACAATGGACACTGATCCCAAGCTCAGATAGGAAATTTTGTAGCCAAATGGCCTAAATAGTGGCATTGACTGCTCCTCTATACTCGGCATCTGCTGATGATAAAGCAATGGCAACCTGCTTCTTGCTTGACCAACAAATTAGGTCGGATCCTAAACTAAGTACATAACTAGAGGTGGACTTGCAATCAATGTTGTCGCTAGCTCAATCTGAATCTATGAAGCCAATGAGATTCAAAGAAAAATTAGCTGCATAATGAATCCCATAGGTGATTGTCCCCTAGACATATCGAAGGATGTGCTTTGCAACTTTCCAATGTAACTCATGTGGCTCATGCATGTATCTGGAAACTGCTCCTACGGCTTATGAGAGATCATGATGGGAGTGAGTGAGATAAAGAAGACTTCCCACAAGTTGACGGTACAATGTGCAATCAACCAATGGTGTGTCTTTGCCATTCTTAAGCTTTATCCCTAATAAGAAAGGTGTGGTTGTTGGATTGCAGTCACTCATGTGAAATCGTGCCAAAATATTTCTAGCATACTTTGGTTGAGAAATGGTAATCCTAGAACCACTCTAATTGATCTCTAGTCCAAGGAAGAAATTTAGCAAGCCCATGTCTGTCATAGAAAACCGCTTATGCAATGCAGTTTTGATCTCAGTAATGACAGAAGCTGAACTACCTGTTATCAAAATATCATCTACGTAGAGTACTATGATCAACAAGGAGTAAATTTTTTTCAAAAAATAAACATTGGAATCAGATTTGCAACGTACAAAATTTTGAGATAAAAAATAAGAATCCATATTTGCATACCATGCTCTAGGTGTCTACTTGAGGCCATAGAGAGACTTCTTTAGTTTTCATACTAGGGATTAATTGTGCATGTATCCTTGTGTTTGTTCCATGTAGATTTTCTCCTCAAGATCACCATGAAGAAAGGAATTCTTCACATCCATATGATGCACCTCCCATCCTTTTGTTGCTGCAATGGAGAGAGCTAGTCGAATGGAATCCATTTTTTCCACTGGAGAAAAAGTCTCATCGTAGTCAACACCATGTACCCGCTGAAAACCTTTTGCTACCAGATGTGACTTATATCAACCAACTTGGCCATTTGCTGCTTTCTTGGTTTGGTAAACCCACTTGCACCTCACAAGTTTATGATTAGAAGGTAGTGGAACCAAATCCCAAGTCTAGTTCTCAATGAGAGAGTTATATTCGTCATCCATTGTTGCTTCCCATTCAGGATGCCCAGTTGCTTCTGCATAAGTCTATGGATCATATGCATGCATCATATAAGCATCATAGGTCTGAAGATCAGAACTTGGCTCTGATACCATGTAAAATTATTAGAGCACAAATATGGATCTAATTGAAGAATAATTGCACAAACGTTTCAAGTTGAAAAAGAAAAACAAGTAGAATTGAGAATGAAATTGATTCTTCAATATTGGTTTGAGGATCAATATATAAAGCAACTAAGTTAAGCTTAGTTGTACATGCAATAAATATGGATAGTTAAAGCTAACTGAAGCTAAGTGTGATTTATGTTATGTTAATGTGCACATGCACCACATGCAAGCACTAGAGTTAACTAACTAAGCAAAGTTTACATCACATGTAAGCACTCGAGTTAACTAGCTAAAAACAAGTGCATGTCACATGCAATATCTATACTATACTTTAGATTATAACTTAAAAACATGCAATACATTCAAATGGAGGTTGCAGCTCCGAGAGATTTTAAACAAGACAATAAAGTGAGATTAAATCAGATGAGTCTTTCTTTAAAATAGAGTGGTAGTGATTTAAATATGTTGACTCACACTAAACATAGTTTTTGCGGTAAAACTCAGGCTTGAAATTTCGAGAAAGATATCACGACATACTATACTTTAGATTATAACTTCAAAACATGAAATACATTCATATAGAGGTTGCGGCTCCTTCACCAGTAAGACAAGAGTCCTTATTGAGATTTACATAACTCACTATAAAACCTGTAACTATTTGTTTTCACTGGCCCACCAAAATTTGCTCCATGATTTTCTCATCTTCTCTTCACAGTCTTACATCCACCAAACTACATCATAATACACCATAAATGTATTCTCAAAACATATATTTCTAACACATTAATTCATGACAGACAATATTTAAAACACAAGATGGGTGAACATGATTTTCTGAACTTTGCGGATAGTAAATAATAGTTTTGAAATAAATACTTCCCCGTGCATTTCTACCAACCATTTATAATTTTATATTTTCCTTTTAATTATTTAATCTCTTGAGGAATGGGTAATATGTACTCCTACGCAGAACTTCATTTAAGCTATGCCATTTCCTATAAAAAAAAATCCACAACTTGCAAAATATTTACTTGTATGGTTGTTTTCAGCCTAATTTAACGTGGTAGTTGATAGTAATTTTCCAACACTACCCTTTAATCACAACTGCCACCATTGGCTATTCCCAAACAATTTATGAGATAAAAAAAATTTCCATGTGTAAATGTCTTTGTGAAGATATCTGCAAATTGTTCTTCTGACCTATAGCTGTAACACAATCTCATCGTTGTTAACTAATTCTCTTATGAAATGATATTTAGCATCAATGTGCTTTGTCCCCTTATGAAAAACATAATTCTTTGATAGTGAAATTGCTGACCTGTTGTCACAGAAAATAGTTGTTGTTCCCTCTTGTTCATGGCATAAATCACTCACAATTATTCTCATCCAAACTACTTGATGCATTGTTTTTGTTGCAGCGACATATTCAACTTCTGCTGTGACGATGACACTATCAGCTCCCGAACCTAAATGAAAAACATACCCTGACGTAATTTTTCTATCATCAATACTTCCTACCTAGTCATTGTCAGTATAACCAACCAACCTAAAATCATATGTTGCGGTGTACAAAATACCATACTCCTCTATCCCATTGACATACTTTAAAATCCTCTTGGTTGATTTCCAATGTCTCTCCTTTGTTGTCTCCATGAACCTTGACACCAAACTCACGCAAAAATTATGACAGTTGGAGTTGGTGTTGGTTTGTTGTTTTGCATATTAAACCTCTCCAAAATTTCTACTACATACCTTGGTTGGGAAATGAAAATACAATTTTCTATTTTCTTCACTTCTATGCCAAAAAAATATCTTAACAACCCCGAGTCAGTAATTTCAAACTCACTTTTCATGACTTCTTTGAAGTCGGTAATGAGTAAATCATCACTCCTTGTAAAAATAAAATCATCTACATACAAAACAATAGTAAGAAGCTTACCATCACTTTTTTTGATGTAGAGAGTAGGTTCACCATTTGTTGAACCCATTGTCCATCAAGTAATCATCTACCTGCTCTACCATGCACACGGTGCTTGCTTTAGCGCATAAAGAGATTTCCTCAACCTATACACCTTGTCTTATTATCCTTCTGCCTCATAACCAGGTAGTTTCGCAACATATACTTCCTCTTTCAGCACTCCATTCAAGAACATTGATTTTACATCCATTTTATACACTTTCCATTTATGTTGGGTTGTAATTGACAACATTGTATGCATTGTCTCTATCCTTGCGATTGGTGCAAATGTCTCTGTATAATCTCTTCCATGCTGCTTCTTATATCCTTTGACCACTGACCTTGTTTTATGTCTTTCAATCTTTCCTTCAATTTTTCTCTGGGTATTATAGACCCACTTCACTCCAAGGACCTCTTTTCCTTGCGGAAAGTCCACTAACTCCCATGTGTTGTTCTTTTCTATTGTTCCTATTTCTTCATCCATTGTCGCAACCCATTTTTATTTTTTGAATGCATCCTCAAAATGTATTGGGTCATCTACATGACAAAATAATGAAAATAAGGAATTCAAACCAACATTACTGTCAACATCATTTTGCTCATAATTTTCACTTAAATTTCTGAATTTTTGTCCTCTTATGCTTGTG
This sequence comes from Pinus albicaulis, assembly GCA_034641835.2. Classification (NCBI taxonomy): domain Eukaryota; kingdom Viridiplantae; phylum Streptophyta; class Pinopsida; order Pinales; family Pinaceae; genus Pinus; species Pinus albicaulis. The sequence goes on along the minus strand of CM076571.1, from coordinate 530,433,332 downwards.
GAAGATGGGCTAGACGTCTCACTTGGTGTTGCACTTGAAGTAGATCACATTTTGGATATTTGTGGTGTTCTTGGAGAATCACTTTCTTGACTACGTGAAATTGTCCTATTATTTGTTAATGGTGTCACATGTTGACTACTTTGTTGAGCTTGTGTAGGTGTACGAGGAGTCACCGTTGACGAATTACTTGTTGAGATCAATTCCTCTTTCTCTTCATGTGGTGTACATGTTTTCACATTGAATTTCTTCTCTAAACTTCCATCCCATGCTTCCTCTTCTATGAACTGCACATCTCTGTTATTATGACTTTCTTGTTTGATGGATTGTAGAGCTTGTATGCCTTGGATTCATCAGTGTATCCAAAAAATATAAATTTATCCCCATTGTTGTCCAAATTCTTCCTCAACTCATTTGGGACATGTGCATACGCGGCACATCAAAACACTCTCACATGAGTGACATTATGTTTTCTTCCACTCTATGCCTCTTCAGGAACTATGTTCTTGACGCTTTTGGTTTGACACCTATTAATGATATATCTTGCACAAACGACAACTTCAACCCATTAATCATTTGGAAAATGATTTGCCTTCAACATAATCCTTTCCATTTCCATAATGGTCCTATTCTTTCTTTCTGTAACACCATTTTTCTGAGATGTATACTTTGCAGCAAATTGTTGTGAATTCCATGCTCCCTGCAAAAATGTAGGAAGTTGTTTGAGATGTATTCACCACCTCTGTCAATCCTCAACACTTCGATGTAGCTTCCACTTTTTTCTCAAAAAGAGCTTTGCATCGGCGGAAGCGCTCAAACACTTCACTTGTCTATTTTTGGAATTAAACCCATGTCCTCCTTGTATAATCATCTATGAAAGTCAAAATATAATAGATGCCCCAAATTGATGGTGTCTACATTCACTAGTAAAAAATGATGAAATTAATGACTAGGTGACTAAAAATGTGAGTCACCGCAATTATTTCAAGTGAATTACTTCTAAATTTGAGCAATTCTAAGTGACCCAAATAAAAATTACTAACTTAAATGACTAAATTAGTCTTGGAATAAAATATACGACTAGATAATAAGTGACTAAACTAAAAACGACTAACTTAAATGACTAATTTAGTCCAGGGATAAAATATATGACTAGATAATAAGTGACTAAAGTAAAAGTGACTAACTTAAATGACTAATTTAGTCTAGGATTAAAATATATGACTAGATAATAAGTGACAAAATTAATAATGATTAATGTAAATGACTACTATAGTCCAAGAATAAAAATATGGCCAAATAACAAGTACAACAGGTATATTAATTAGTCATTTATGTCGGTAATTTTTAATTGTGTCACTCCATATATGGAAAATTTCAATTTTGGTACCTAAGTGTTACATTTCACTATAGGTGTCTCTGAATCCATTTGCAGTGTTAAAATTTAGAGACAAAGGGGTCTCTGAATTTACAGTGTTAAAATTATGAATACACTTTTGTCTCTAAAGTTTAACAGTGCATATGGATTCATCTACAATTAACATAATTGCATGTATCATCTATAAACTTTACACCAATGCCTTCATTATAATTTTAGTATAGGTAATATTAATTAGATAGCCAAATTTATATTTATATTTATTATATTTAATATTTGGCCATAAAGTTTAATTTTTCAGCTTCATCGATTTATGTTAAAAGTGTGAGTTGTTTTAAATCTAAGGTTTCTTCATATTTACATTTAATAACTAGATAAATATAACATTTCTTATGTTAAACATATGAGTTCACTAGTTAAATCTAGTATTAAATCATCATATTTACATTTAATAAAAAATCTTAAATAGATAAACATCTAATATATATTTATAGACCTATTTAGTAAATAGGTATGAACATTTGTTAATTTAAGTATGAAACTTAATTAATTATTTAATGATGTATGAACCTTTATTTTTTTGTAAGTCAGTGTTATATTCATGAAGGAAAAAAGGAGTACATATAGCTAGTTACAAAGCAGGTGGTCTCACCTCGACTAAGTTTGTTGACAAAAATTTGCATCAGATGCAAAACAATGCAAGAGGGACTAGGGAAATTGTCCATAAATGGTTGGGCCAGAGGCACAAAAACACATATAAAACATAAAGAAAACCAAATATCATACTAATCGTCCAACGTGATGGATGCAGGGTTGTCCGGGGTTGTTCTTATATGCGGTGGAGGACAAAAGTCACACTGTCTGTGCCCTTCAAAGTGTGCCAACCAAGTCTCCAGCTTTTCTACTTTCTCAGTGAGTTGATTTTGGCCTCACCAAACAACTACCAGTCTCTCCCGGACTTGGCACTGTAAATAGTGCATTCAGTGCAATGTTGTTATCTACTCTACATGCTCCTCACGATAAAATCTCTCAGTTGTGTCCACTCTTTCAATCAGGTTGTTGATAAGTGCACAACCATTCTATATGAAAAAATGTTGAATAACCTGCCCCTCATTTACCTCAAATCAATCAAACCCGCGATTCTTCTTGCTACCACGGCCTCCTCCTCCCTGACAACTCTACTTTTGAACCCTCAAACCCCCACCTATGTTATCCTCCCACTTACCTCTTCCACCACTCCCATGTGCACCCACACTAGCGATTCATGCATGCCCCAAAGTCTTTACACCCTGGCGTGGAGCTGCCATTATTATTTTTGAGTCTGCCACCCCCACAGGGCCATGGATGACAAGGGAGGGAGAACACCCACACCACACCAAGGGCTTCATAATTCACCAAGGTCTGGGAACCCCGCCGTGTGCAGAGTCAAGAGACCAAACCCCCCACTATAGAAAAAAAACACCACCAACAAAGGAGCCAAATGTCATCTCCCACCACCACAAGCTGGGAGCATAGAGACACCTCCCACTACTAGATAAATACTTACACCACCAGCAAAACCAAATACCATCACCCACCAAACCAACACAGGAAATTGAACAATAAACGATGAAAAAGTAGCCGATGCTTGAGCGTAAATCCCCCTAGGGCAGTGACCAGCCTCCAAATTCTTCACAAGAGACCACGCACCAATCCACAAAACACCGTCACACCCACACTGGAGGGCACGAGATTTGGAAAAGAAACTAGTTTTCTACCACCACCCTCAAGGTTTCCAGAACTACAAATTCTAGCTTCCTCTCTTATAACGAAAAAACATGCTCACTGAAAGCCAAGAAAAATGGAAACAAGTGATCTCACTTCCCTTCAACTTCCTATCCTCAACCCAAATGCAGTCAATGGCTAAGAAACCAAGCAGCAGGGACCGATTGAACACACCGCACTAACAAATTCCCATGACAAGCACACATAAGCCACTCCCTCAGTAAACCTTCCCGCGATGTTTACACTTCCTCTTCAGAGGCCACCATCAGGACCAACACCAAACCATATTTAAGAGTCTAATGTTGGGCTCCCTCATCTTCCCTTGCCTTATCCTTTCACTAGCCTCTGAACTCCAATGCACAATTATTTTTCACACGAATTGCCAACGTGAAGCTAGTAACTCTCAACCCATAACCCATTAACCCCTCACCCCTAAAATCCTTAAATGTTAAATCCCCTAACCCTTAAGCCCCTAATACCTAATCCCTTAACCACCAACTAATTATTCAACTAACCCCTAACTAAGCCTAAATCCCCTAACCCATAAGCCCCCAATACCTAATCCCTTAACCACTAACTCATTATTCCCCTAACCCCTAAATGCACCTAAATCCCCTAACCCTAACCCCTCAATTCCTAACCCCTTAACCACTGACTCATTATTCCCCTAACCCCAATCCCTAATCCCTTAAACACTAAATCATTATTCCGCTAACCCCTAAATGGGCCTAAATCTCCTAACCCCTAACCCCCCAATCCTCAACTCCTTAACCACTAACTCATTATTCCCCTAACCCCTAACCATAAGCCCTTATTCCCCTAAGCCCTAAGCCCCTAGTCCCTAATCCCTTAACCACTAACTCATTATTACCCAAAAACTTATAAGATTCCTTAAAACTCGTTGGGATTATCCATTCCAAATTAGAGCAGGTCTATTTCGAACCTACAATCAGGTTAATTCCCCCTTGTTGGCAAGATTAAAATGGCTAATCTTCAATATAAAAAATGTAAATCAAATCTTTCATTAAAAAGAGGGAACCATACCCTCTCTGTCAGGCTATGCCTATCAGTCACTTGGCCTCTTCTTTGTTTCACATGAATGTAGTCTTGCTTGACTGGTATATAATAAGGTTTCACATTATCAACTGTTTGTTTGGGACAACTTTCAGTTGTTTAATCATTGTTACATTCTTCAAGCTTATCCTTTAAATAATCTTAGTATTTTCTACTCTCTCTAACTTTGTAGTGCTTTCCATTCATCTCAGTTTCATCTGTTTCCTTGGTCTGTTAAGGGACAAGGTCAACAACATCATGATGTTTTTGCAACAAACAAGGGCATTTCTAAGACACAATTAGGTGGAGGTGCAAGAGTATAATCACCAACTTTCTCATGAATGTGGGACACTTGAACTTAAGCTTTTCTGTAGTAGTCATGAGGTGCAGTGTGGTTATTGAGACTTCATTAGATGTCCATTATCCGGACTTAAATTGTGTGACAACACTATGGCTGAGTTTGAAATTGGAGATTGAACATACATTTGTTTTAATTGAAATAGACATTTTCATCAATAAATGTAAAGAAATGGCTAACAAATACTAGAAATTAATAAATAGAGAAGACATGGCAACAAGAAACAGTGCCTACAAAATTGTTACATTGAGACACAAAGAAAAAAGAACTATTGTGCACAAACAGAGACCAATGAAACTATCATTGTAACCCCTAAGCCCTTGAACACTAATTCCCAACCGAAAACCCATTTAACCCCTAAACCCTAAAATTATAAACGCTTAACCCCAAACCCATTTAACCCCTAAACCCTAAACCTCTAAACCCTTAACCCCTAACCCTTAAACCCTTAACCCCTAACCCGTTTAACCACCTAAACCCCTAACCCATTTAACCCCATAAACCCTAAACATCTAAACCCTAAACCCCTCACCCCTTAAACCCTAATTCCCGACCCCTAACCCATTTAACCCCCTAAACCCCTAAAACTCTAACCCATTTAATCTCCTAAACCTAACCCCATTACCCCTAGCCCATAAAATCCTTAACGGCTAAATCCCCTAACCCCCTAAAACTCTAAAACCCTAACCCATTTAACCCCTAAACCCTAAACCTATAAACCCTTAACCTGTAACCCCTAAGCCCTTAACCCCTAACCCATTAAACCCCCTAATGCAACAAGCAAATGCCAAGCCAAACTACATTACATTTTTACTCATAATGATGTTATTCATTAAAAAAAGTTATTCAAACCAAAAAATTTTCCATGGCGTAGGGTAGGGATTAACTCGAAATCGTTGGCCTTTTAGGTGCTAATATGTTTTGGTTGATCATACTGCACTTGTCATGTGTTGATTTAGAGAGAAACCACTGCAAGTAATGAGATTCTCCCCAAAACACAGAAGGGCCCATGAATGTGACTCTGTGTCTTCCATGAGAATGAAAGAAACCATTTAAAATACATAATAAGAAAACATGTGGAATTGAAATGCTAATTAAGGATAACATAAAAATGTGGTTGCAGAGAATTTGATGAAAGACGCAGAAAAAAAAATGCTACAGTGATGAGACATCCTTGTCAGTATTTTGGGAAAGAATAAGTTTATGAAACTCGAAACAACTCTTGGAGTCATGTTCAATGAGTGACCATAAACTTAGGGGTGTCAGAGTGGCAAATAATCATAGTTTATGGTGGATGATATTCACCATACATAACATTTTTCGTTTAGGTTATTTGTTTGGTGGTAAATGTTGGTGAATCACTATTTTATATCATGGTACCATATATTTATTTTTTAAAGGAAAAATCTATTGAACATGAAATAAGTTGCATCTCGTGTAAATGTTTAATGGCGTGATGTTGTGAAGGGTTTACACATTATATGTATCATATATTTGTAATCACTTCTTTCAAGTTTACTTTAAGAAATAAAGGAATAGGTGCAGGGCCTTACCATAAGAAGGACTTGCACTAACTCCTCTCCTCGTATCATTCAAACATTAGCCCATAAATCAAACACATGCCCTAATTTCTCTAGTATGGAAACCCTTGGATGAATATGATAATGAACTCCTCCTAACTGCTAGTTCTAACCCAACTATTGAATGTCTTTGGTTGGCATGTGTAAATGCCTTTAATGGATCCATGGATATGTATGAAATCCAAGTTTGAATTGATATGATACAAACACCCAAATTAACACGAGGTATAGAAATTTCAACCTTACAACTCTCTCATCCAATATTAAATACTTCACTAATTAGTCAAGGGGTAATCTACTTAACTGTATATTAAATATTAAAAGCACTCATATTAACACAAGAAAATAATAATAGTATTTAATATAAAGTTATAATATAGATAGATGCTAGATTGGCATGTAAGACCCCCTTGTTTGTGGGACAATTGATGCCCTTCATGCAATGATTTAACTATTTAACCCATGGAGGTATACATACCTTAATTTCCCTTGGATTCAAACTTGTGACATTTAAAGGGGAAACACTTTAACACAATTCTAACAAGTAAACACAAACTTAATTTGTCTATGTATCAAAGTTAGTCTAAGAGTTGCATGACATGCTTAATTTTGCAAGAAATCAATGGAACTCGTGAAGGTTGATCACAATAGGCATGTATGGTCGATTCCGATTATCATAGGTATGTTAGTTTGGTTTTCTCAATCCAAAAATTGCACACATTGTTACTATTGTTAAAGGTATGTCAGGTTGGTTTACTTGTTCAACATCATGCACATTTGGTTGTGTTCATTAAAGGCATTTTAGTTCATTGAAAAAACCAATAGTTTGTCAAGTTGGTTAGCTTAGCGAGTTGTGTGTCATGTCAATCATCTTAATGAACAACATGTCATGTTGATTAGTTTATTTATTGACATGCACATTCCATTATCATTGTTAGTAATGTGTTAGGTTGGTTATTAACATTTATTTTTTAATAACACTATCTCGAAGATTAACCCTATCAACATGCATGTTTAACTACAATTGCGAGAGGTATGTTAGGCTGGTCAACCTCGTCAACAACATTTATGCTCAATTATGAATGTTGAGGCATACCACATTGGTCACCTAATTACCAACATGTACCTTTTGGTTATCACTAGTAGAAGCGTGTTAGGTTGGTCAACTTGATCAACTACATGTATGGTTGGTTACAAGTAGTAAAGCTTCATTTGAATGTTCAATGAAATAAATAGTGTGAAAATATTGTTACCATTATTGAAGACACATTTTGTTGGTTAACATAGTTAACATCACATACATTCAATACGATTATTCGAGGCATCCAAGGACACTCAACCCATTTAAAGTAGTGCATAACATTGATGGGGGCTTTCTTATTACTTGGTGGGTGAAAATAGTGTGTTATTATTCCCCCACAAGTGTTCAGTATTGCCATGTGACATGTTCACCCCTCATGGGCCGAATTGCCTTCTTAAGTGGGTTTTTTATTTAAGATAGGGTTAGATCCAAGTCTAGAGTGACTTTCGTAGAATAGATACCACTTAGTTGTGACTGTTGAGTTAAAGTGGTGCTTTCATAGCTTTTGAGATGCTTCTACCGCATTCCAATGTCTAAAATCAATTAATTGCCACTTGCTTGTGTTCATCAAAACAATTTCAATCCAAAAAAAAATTCATGTGAAAGCAAGTTAAGTAGCCCAATGCTCATTGACCCACACCACCAATGTTACTAGATTGATCTCCTTGCTTTTATTTTTTGGGGTTCAACCTCGTCCCTCCTAACATAAGTCATTTAATCCACCATTACATACACAAGCATACTTTTAAAAAACATGGCAAACTTGACCATTTTCATACCTTACAAAATAATTTCAAAAACATTGTTGCATTTGCACCACAACATATACATATGTGCAATTTGTATCAATATTTCCTAAATTTCTATATAGATCTCTTAACTGAAATATTCTACCACCATGATGCCCCTTAAACCCTATGAAGATCTTTGTATTGATTTCATGACCCTCTCCATTTTTCAATTTCTTTAAATTAATCTTATAACACCCTCTATTAAAATCATTACCTACACTTACATGTATTCATTAACTCTATAACTCAAAAAATATTAAAACTACAACAATAATATAATTATAATATTATATAAATGAGATATCTTCATATGTAAAAATAATGATATATTAAAGCCAATGTGTTTCATTGCTTCCTTGAGAACCTTTTCCCTACTAGAGTGGACCAACAAAGACTCAAGAGGCTCTAGTGACCCTCATTGCAAGAAAATCCCCACATAAAAAAGGCGATAACTTCCAAACATTCGGAGAATCCTTCCCACTCTCTCAATTTTTTCTAGAAGGTAAAAAGGCAGAAACAAGTGCATTAGGAGGGAAAATTTCCCAATCCACGGATAGAAGGCTGAAAAAATGAAAATAAATTAATAAAAAAGGCTGGTGAAATTTTTTTACTCTTATTACTGAAAAGGGTTTCGAATTTACGCTCAGGCTTTCCATATATATTTTAGGATCTGTCCTCCGCAGCTGAGTTGAGCCATGTGTTAGCCACCTATAAAATTTGTTATAGAAAAAGGTGGATAAGAATTTTTGGAGCCTTCAAGGAACAAATTTTATTGCTAAAAAGTGTTGGCTCTTGAAGACTCTTGAAGGTCTCATGCCTCTGTCCCAAATGTTCATTGTTGTTTCCATTTTATACTCAGAAATCCTGTTGATTTCATGAGAAGAAAGTGCTGCAAAATCATCATTTTTCCCTTCCTCCACTTAAAACTAACCTTCATTTTCTCCCCTTTTTCTCCATAGAATTCCTCTATTCTTCATAATTCCTCTTCTTCCATTCATGAAAATCATGTTTTCATAGTTTAAAACTTAGTTTTAAACTATACCGAAACCCCCAAATCCATTGAAAAACTTGAAAATTTTCATGAAAAATACATATTTTTGCATAAAGGCTTAAGCCCCCTTGGGCTAAGTCTTAAACCACTTCCACTCCATGTGCCCGCACCCTAGAACTAGGTGCTAGACCCATGAAGTGCTTATCGCATCGCAAAGTCTAAGTGCATAAGTCTGTTTGCCATGTTTAAAAAAGTTCCGATGCAATTTATCCCATGTACATATTCCCCGATCGTATTATCGTTTCATGTAACCTATGGGCCCGCAATCGGTCACTAAATCATTAAAAAAAAATCCATTCCCGATCCATTTTTTCCTTTATAAATACATAAAACCCTTTTATCCAAAGTTTTGGTCTAACGCGCCCATACAACTATTTTTAAATAAAAATGGTTAGATTAAAAAGACCTGAAGCGCAATCGTATCGGGGAAATTCACAATGGGTTGATTGAAAGACCCGCATCAAAATTTTCGATGCGATTGGGTCCCATATATATAAACCCCGCCCCCGCCACTCTCCATTCATATAACCTACGCCTGAGACTAAGAGTTTAAGTCCCGAGGCGCCTATCGCATCGGAAACTTCTGCGAAGACTCTTCCGATTGCTCCCCTTTGAAACCTCCGATTGCGACCTCCCGACGCACCTCCCACCGTTGATCTGATCTACATATCGATGGATAGCGCTCAATCGCATCACCCTCCCCGATCACTCAATCGCATCGCATTTTTCGATCGGTACATTTGTTTGTTCTTCCCGATCATCCATCCCTCCGATTCATTCTCCACCGTTGATCTGGTCCTCAAATCAACAGCCTGCGCTACATCGCATCACAAGTTTTTTCTAAGCGCATTAACATTTTTTCTCCGCCGATTGCGATCCTCTGATTGGATCAGGACCGTCTGCGTGTCCAGATCGGACGATCCAAAATCATTCTGTATTATTCTTCCCTCCGCTCTCCTTTTTTACCTTCTCTTGGCTAAAACTCCACCGTTGTATGCTGCCATCCAACGGCTACGCTCCTCCCCACGCCCTCTGAAGCATTTTTCCCCCAAATACACAGGAATTTATGATATTTTTTATATTTTATAGTTGTTTGATGGGTTTTCCATTATATAAAGGCTGAAGGCTGAGAATGATGATTCCCGTGCCTTCAATTCATAAAAGAGAACCATTCACGGGGCTCTACTCCACGTTTCATCAATGCTTCATGAGGCATTGATGCCATATGAGCCCTACGCGGCCTGCACATCAACAAGACACTATTTCAAATCACAATTAAAGAGTATCAGTGTCGAAAGACAGAATTCAGCAGAACAGAACATTGAAGACAGATTTGCGGGGATCACGGCTAATATTGATTATCAAAATCCTAATCCCCCAAATTAAAACACAATTAAAGGAAAATCATAAGTGTTTTATCAAAAAGAAAGGCCTCCACCGCCACATCTAAGGCAAATTGATTCCTCTAAGCTACCATAGTGCCACCTGTAGCCACAACCATTTAAACAGAGGCTGAAGTTATTGAGAAAAATTAGATATTCGCCTCAACGCAGCCAGAGAGTTACTTCTGCAAGTAACTTAATGCAAAAAATATCTGCAGAGTTACTCCAACATGACACAGAGCCTCAAAAGTCAACAAAAGCTCCCACCGAGATTAATTCATAAATGTAAATCAATTAATACAGTAACACACCTGTAAACTTCTCCATCGAGCCCCTCAAAGGCCGAGAAGTCATTAATCTGTATTAATTGTCCTGAGAGATCTTTTTCAGATCTCACCTCCTCATTCTTCTATAAATACTTCTGTAGAAGATGAGAAATTGTTGGTTGCAAAACTTTGAAATACATTTGAGCTTAAACTTCTGATTGTAAATAGTGTTCACTGGCCCTTGGAGCTCTGCTTGTGATAGATAAGTTAGGCTGAGATGAGAAGATGACTGCTGAACTGAAACATTGGACTTGAAGACTGTAACTGGTTTGACATCAATAGAAAGATTTTTCTTGGGATCCTGGTCTATATCACTGGTGAAGTGCCCCTTTCTTTGTTATTTTTTCTTCCTTCTATGTATGCCGTATCGTTCACTATTCTCTGATAAATAACAGCATTTATAGAGTTAGGATTTACTGTTTACCAGTACCCTTCTCTCACTGATAAGATTTATCTCAATGTTTTCCTCCAATTTGTTTATCTAAGAATGATTCAATACAGTTTAAGCAGTTAGGAATGTTGGCGTTCCCTTGTCCTACTGTTTGCTTTAAACATTATTCTTGAAAGTTATTTTCATCATTTTCTTATTAAAGTTAGACTGGAAAAGTGATGGTTTGCCCTGTTTCTAGTTCCTATTCTCCAAAGGCAGATTCTAAAGGTTTCCCTTGGTGTTGGCCGAAAGCAGATTAGGTTTAAAAGTACCTTACCTGATCTTAGGTTACATTTTGTTTCTCTTATGTGTTTTCATACTTTCTGAAGGTAATTATGCGGATTACTGGATTGTTTGTTAATTAAGTTGCTTTAATACAAACTTGCCCAAGAAGTTTATGGTTAGCCCCGGTCTTGGTTGGTTTTAAACAGTTACTTAAGAGGCTTTTCTTGTATGGACTGACTATAAATCCCTTGTGAAATTATTATCAGTTTCCTCCCCTCCAACACTTTATTGTTTCCATTCCATCATTTTAATCTCAATGATCTTGTGATATATATGACTTTCCCCTTGGATCACTCTTGATTTTGTTGTTCAATTAAAGCCCTGATATGACTCCATAGCCCAATGGACTAAAAACTAGCGTTATATCTATCTTCTTAGCCAAAGTTGTTCTATTCGCTTGCAACTTCTCACCTTTGAAACTTTTTGCACTTAGAACTTTCCTCTCAAATAATATTCATGCTCAACCATCCAAAAACAAAACAAACCCTTGGCCTTCATAACTAGCCTAATATTATTACCCCAAACTTCAAAGACAAATGCATCTCTGCACTTATTGGAGAGATCCCTCTCTGGATTCAGGAGGGCTAGATCCTAGAATCCCAAAGTGGTTGAAATAATGTTGCTTCTGCAGTTTTAGTCTCACCAATCTGCTAAAATTACAGATTCCTAACACCATGGGCAAGAGCGATAGGAGTTCTTCAGACGGCTTGGCTTTCTTCGAGGAAGAACGGACATAGAATGAAGAATCGAGCTCGCGATGAGAAGAGGAGGACTAGGAAGAAATGGAAGTTGTAACTTGGTAGACGATAGAAAACAATCAAGACAATCAGTGGACAGATGCGTCCAGCCCAGAAGATGATCAAAATTCTTCTGGCAGCAACGAGACCGAATGCTTTTGGCAGCGATGAGGCCGAAACCGATTACGAGGTGATTTTGTCAAACTCTATTTCTTAATGAAATCAGCATCTTTCTTATTCTGTCTCACATTGTCATGCCACTTGTTCTACACATTATCTCATTGCATTTAAGTTTTAATCTTCAGCCTTTTGTGATTATATCTACAGTTATTTAATTTATAACGTTCCCAATTTTGTTGGGTTTTTGAAAATTCAATCAATACCTCGACATGGTAATTCAGTCATTTAATACACTCAAAACTTTGACCCAAAAATTAATACAATATAAATTTACTCTGGAATTTGGCGGAAGCAAAATAGTTCACAAATAAGCCCTTCCAACACTCATTTCTTCTGCAAATTTTGGACACTAACTACCATTTCACTTCTGGGCATTTTTGTGGTATTGATGTTTTTCCCAACGGATACCAGCCGAAGTCCCTTCCTTCACCTTTTTGGCTCCAGCAGATGCAGCGTATTTCATCTTCTTGTTATAAACTGCTAATCTGGTTATGACCACGGATTTTTTCTGCTCTGTTCTCTCCTGGTCGTTGAATGAATAATCCCACTGCTCTAACCATGTAATCCCAAATGAATTTTTGCGCTCATTAGAATCCATTAATGTGATCAAATGCTTCACACTACGCTTCAATATTTCAAAGAAAAAATTAAACTGATCACAAGAAGTGTAACAGAGTAACTAAAATTATGAACAGGTTGGACCAATTTCGTTGGGTTTTAAATGATACGCATGTGTTGTAACAAAAAACAATTGCAGTTAATCTTTGTTTCAAGGCTTTGTATTTTGCATTTTTAGTCAAAAGGAAACAATGTTCTTCCTCCTATGCGATTGCAAATTTTGTAGAATTATAAAGAATCCAAAACTACAATACCTATCCCATAGATAACACACAATTTTATTCAATACATTTTTAAGGAAGGAGCAACTCACCGCGGCTTGTAAATGTGGCTCATACCATTGGGGCTTCTGACTTGTTAATAGTTCTCGAGTGAAGGACGATTTCCAGTTAGGTTCCTTTTTATTTGGACCCCATCTTCAATTTTTTTGAAATTGTCGCTTCCATTACTGCAAATTATGGTTATATAGTTGATTTGTCAAAACGATTAGGACAAAAAAATTTTGTTGCTGCAAGTGTTTCTCTTGCTACCTCAATAGTTTAAGACATCATCAATGGAAAGTACATGAACTTCATACTTGCAAACTTGAAGACAGTTTATGTAGCCTAATTTGATAACACGGCATAATCAAAATCTATAGTGTGCTAAAATATGTTCTGAAAAATTTATTGATGGTGAATAAAAAATGACTATATTTATGAACAATGTTTGTAACCCAGACATTGTTTATACTCAGGCAGGACTATAACCTCAGTGCAACAGGTTTTCTTAGGTTCAAGTCTAGGATTGAATATATACTTAGGCCTTGATAGGTAATTCCTTTTTTGGCACTTCCTAGAATGTGCTTGTAGGTTTTATGTTATTGGACTTGAGGCAGCAGGTTAATGTTGTTATGATATTTAACGAGTTATTAAATTTTGTCCTTGTAATTAATCCTCTAATTGTTTTTTTTTCCTTTAGAAGTCTAAATACCACACCAAATTTTAAATTGGACGTCAGTCTTGCAGTGACTGTGTTCCAAAGTGCATTGTGGTTTTAGGATTTGTTTGAACCACAAAGTCAGTGTGGCTGACTATGAAAAATATAAACTTGTATTGCTGCCAAGCAGAAGTACACAGTCTGTTTGTTTGTCAGGCTAATTTTCTAACAGATGTAGATATTGGGAGAACTGTTTTGTAACAAAATAATAGAATGGATATTGACCTGTTAAAACTTGTGAATTTAATGCCTACAATATTCTTATGATGGGATTAGCAATTTTATATCCTGAATACATGTCAAAGACACATTTTGATTTCATCATTTTCAGTTCATGTGATTTTTCTTGTCTGCTTTTACATTTCAATGACCATACATAAATTGATCTTGTGCTGCAGATAGGTTCAACTGTCAAATTAGGAATCTTTCAACCATATTTTCATAGTTAGCTTCAGATTGTAGTGCAGTGCAAAAATAAATCTGTTTTTCTCTTGAACTGCTTTGATAGTCACCTAGTTTTAGTCATATGATTGAAACTTTATGCTTATTTGATAAAACTCTATAAAATTTGCTCATCGTCCAGGTATAAGAGAATGAAAAGATTCACTACACGAATGCCTAAAGTAAATGATTCTAGTGATGTGGCTAGAGGGATTTTGGAAAAGTTTCCAAAGAGCCTTAATGTTCTTCCTCCTAGAGTTCTGAGTGGTTCATTATCAGGTGTTACAACTGAGTCATATAATGTCAATACACAGTTGTGGAAGAAGCACGTGGAGGCCTACAAAAGAATCAACAAATATATTGGAGAGATTAGATATCGCAATTTTATGGACATTAATGTAGGTCTTGGTGGCTTTGCAGCAGCACTTACATCGAACAAATCTCGGGCTATGAATGTTTTCCCAACCATTGCAAAAGACAAACACTAGGTGTGATATATGAGAGAGGCCTTATTGGAATTTATCATGACTGGTATGGTTGCCCTTCATTTCTTTTTCATTTTTGAAAGACTTTAATTTTTGTAAGGATTATTTTTCCAGTGTAGTTTTAGTAGTTTCACCAGTTTTGCTTTCTAAAACTAGTTCCATGACATTTGAAGAATTATTGTCCATGTGTCGCTTAGCTTTCTGTTTGTGTATTTGGACACCCAACAATTTTTTTAGACTTTTGATTGGGGAATTTCAAATTTTTTGGAATAGGAATTGAAATTCATGCTTTTAAAGGCTTGGGAAAAGAGTTAATTCTTTGCATGAGTTTGTCATGTTTAGAGGCTTATACAAAAAGTTATGAATATTTAATGTGTGGGATGAGTTAGTGCATGTGAGGATGAATCAACCAGGTTGGCTCAGATGGTAGGTTGTAGAATGTGGATCCTGGCAATAGGATGAAATTTCTGAAATGAATGAAAGGAATGGACATTAAGTAAAACGACCAAATAAAAAGATGTAGGTTGCACTTGTCAAGTACTTCACATGTATAGCCAATTGTTTTGAACTTTAATGAGATTTTCTATCCTAGATCAAAATACTAGGTTCATTGTTCATTCTCATTGGTGAAGATGAGGAAGTCAGAAGCTCGATAAACATTATTAAAATTCTGACCAAAATTAGCTCTTATTATCAAGAAAATGACGTCTACAGATTGTTAGCTATGACGATAGGCCTTGTCAATTTTACAAGCATTTCTACCCATCATGTAAGAAATGAGTTTTTAAAAATTGTTTGTGCTTCCTGTTATAATCTTAACTTGGTCACGAGGTGATAAGCAAGTCAAATGTAGGAAAAATAACTAATTTCTATTCAACCAAAAGTACCTGAGCAATTTAAAATGCTAAAACTACTATTCCTGAAACTAAGAAAACAAATGTAGTATACAAGATTGCAAAATTTTTACTAAACATAACTCTATTGATAAAATGAACCTCCAATATACGAAGACAGATGAATTTTCTTGAGAATATATGGACATTGCAATTTTCCAGAGTTAAATATTTCCAAGAGTAACTGCAACTAAACATTCCTCTCATGAGGCTTTTGGGCCTATTTATAATTTCTTCTCCCTCTTAAACCTTTGTTCTTTGTATTTGGGATCAATGGCTTTACATGCATTTTTTTTTTTAACCTTTTTTAACCTACCAAGATTCTTATTGCTACTTGTAGGTTGATTTTAGAATCTCACTATCCATTAAGATTCTTATTGTTGCTTCTAGATCACTTCCTTTTTGTAACTTAACATTTGTTGTGGCAATAAATGCGCCACAAATTGCGACAACCCTGAATTTCAATGACTAACATAAAGTACTAATGACTAACATAAAACTAGGTCATTGCCACTTGTGGGTTGATTTCAGAATCTCACTACTCAATAAGATTCTTATTGCTATGTGTAGATATTTTTTTTAAACCTTTTGTTGTGAGTAGGATATTCTATTTATTTATTCAAGATTAGGTTATAGACATGTTGAGAGTTTGCTAGAGCTTTGGTTGAACCCTTGAATCTTTATATAATAGGCCTTATTCATAAAGCTAACATGTATTCAAACAAATAAATATACCAAGCAATTTTTCTAGCCATTAGTTTACTAGTGTTAGTGTTTAGAAGGATACATAATGTTCCATGAGCTCGTTGCACGGGCAGGCCCAATGCTCCTTGCATAAAAGTAGTGAAACTCAAACTCATACCTAGATGTACCATGATCAACTATTTATCATTAAAAACTACAATAGCCTAAGGAGAATTCATGTGACCTTGGCTAAGTGTTGTTAACATCAATCTCTCTGCTGTTGTTTAGCCATGTGAATGTGACATGTCTATAGATTGAGCAAGCATTACTAATGTGTAGGCCACACATTTTTTCTTTCAGGGAGATATATTTATCATCCAACATTTTCAAGATATCTATAATGTGCTCTAGCAGGAGGTTTCTTTCTCGGTCTTGTGATCCATACTATTGGAAATAGTTTCCCTAGTGTGCTAGTGCAAGTCCACTCTTTTGTTATATTGGGTAATTTGACTCCTAGAAATTCCTATGTGTAGGATCAACATCTTTATCTCTCTATCCATAGGCTAATTAATAGTGGTGCACCTTTCTTGGTGATACATAATGTTCCATGAGCTGGTTGCATGGAAAGGCCCAATGCTCCCTGCATAAAATTAGTTAATTTCAAACTCATACCTAGATGTACCATGATCAACTATTTGTCATTAAAAACTACAATAGCCTAAGGAGAATTCATGTGACATTGGCTAAGTGTTGCTAACATCAATCTCTCTGTTGTTGTTTAGCCATGTGTATGTGACACGTCTATAGATTGAGCAAGCATTACTAGTGTGTAGGCCACACATTTTTTCTTTTAGGGAGATATATTTATCATCCAACATTTGCAGGATATCTAGAATGTGCTCTAGCAGGAGGTTTCTTTCTCAGTCTTGTGATCCATACTATTGGAAATAATTTCCCTAGTGTGCTAGTGCAAGTCAACTGTTTTGTTATATTGGGTAATTCGACTCCTAGAAATGTCTATGTGTAGGATTAGCATCTTTATCTCTCTATACACAGGCTAAATAATAGTGGTGCACCTTTCTTGGTGATACATAATTTTCCATGAGCTGGTTGCATGGGCAGGCCCAATGTTCCTTGCATAAAATTAGTGAATTTAAAACTCATACCTAGATGTACCACAATCAACTATTTATCATTAAAAACTACAATAGCCTCAAGAGAATTCACGTGACATTGGCTAAGTGTTTTTAACATCAATCTCTCTACCATTGTTTAGTCATGTGTATGTGACATGTCTATAGATTGAGCAAGCTTTACTAGTGTGTAGGCCACACACTTGTTCTTTCAGGGAGATATATTTATCATCCAACATTTGGAGAATATCTAGAATGTGCTCTAGCAGGAGGTTTCTTGCTTAGTCTTGTGATCCATACTATTGGATATCATTTCCCTAGTGTGCTAGTGCAAGTCCACACTTTTGTTATATTGGGTAATTTGATTCCTAGAAATGCCTATGTGTAGGATTAGCATTTGTATCTCTCTATCCACTGGCTAACTATTAGTGGCGCACCTTTCTTGGTGGATCCTGCCTTCAAGCTCATACAATTTTTCCATGGTGGTTGATTTGTGTCTATAATCAAGGCCTTCTACCAAATGCATGGTATCCACGAGTTGTTTATTAGTTCATGCGAATGCTTAGGCTTTTTCCCTTTCTACTTTGGCTGGGGCTTTGTGTTGAAGATTGTAACTAGGTTTGGTCTTCATAATTGTATTTGAGTCACAATGAAACATATTTATCAAAAGAAAGAATAATAAATTTATTATTAAATAAATTGACTTATTAAAGCATGGGTTTCATGCTTAGGTCAATTGTTTTTAGGTTAGGTCTCCATTGAAGACCTCCAAGGTTTATGTCAAGTGACCTTGTCCATGTCATATTGTAAAGAACCCTTCTTGGGAATTATTTGTCAAGAAAGAAAATTATTTTATTTTGGGCCCTTTGAGACTACCTTGAGTTGGGAGAGAGATTCATATCTGGCTCTCCATTATTATAAATATTTCGTCTCCTTGGGTCATTATGGTTGAAGGAAATATTAACACTTTAGTTCCAATGTTTCTGGATCAAACAGAGGAACATTTTTATCTTGGCCATAAACATCAGTGTTGCTGACAAGGGGCTATTTTTTATGGGAAATTAAAGCTACCCGAATATAATTTGTAGTTAGGAGAACAACCTCCTTTGAAGATCAATTATCATAACTATGAACAATAAGATAAAAACCTGGAAATGATTCTGCTCACTATGTAAATCAATTATGGGTTTGTGGATGTCCTCTTGTATTCTTGTATATTGGTTAGCTCTTCCAATATGATAAGACTATTCATCTTCAATAAGGATGCCTTCAAAAAATGGAATTGACCTTTTTGCCTTTGTCTCATATGGTTCACAAAAAAAACTTGATGATATGATCAACGTTCTTTTCTTCCTCATTAAAATCCATGTCATATGTAGGATGGATGTAAAAGCAAAAAATATAGGATCTTGCATTGTTCTATTCAAACTTAATAGGTAATTTTGATTGGAGATGCACATCATTATGGGTGCCAAATTTTATACCATATTCAAAATCACATATAGGAGTGTTGGTCTCTTGAACCTTACGGGATCTTCAAGATTTCCCTTCATTAATGAATTTATTATTACTCTCATTCTTAGAGAAACTAGAACTATAGTTTCGTCCATTATCTCCATCTGTGCTCAAGATTTTGTCATATGTTGGTTGAATTTCAATTTTGCAGTGTATAAAAAAGGCATGGCATGATACCCCTTTCATCACGTGCTAAGTCTTCTCGGGTGATTACAAGATTGGTAGAAAGTTGTTTCCTACCTTCCTGCTGATATTCCTCCTCTACATTCAGGACCTTTTCTCACATTGTCAATCATTTGGAAATATGGATTGTTTTCAAGGGTGAATCAAATGAAGAGAAATGCCCAAGTGTAGAAATCCAGTTGAGCCGGCTGAAAAACTTGTAGGAAACTGTTCTTTGTCTTCTTCAACAAGGTGGTCATTAACTCTACCTCAAAATGAGTATTGGCTAGAACGAAGCATCCCATTGTTTGCACTTCACAATGTGTCTTAGGAATAGACCTCTCTTTATCTCTACCACACTCATCATCGACATCAAAATGTAGTGTAGGTGTTATATTTTTGTTTTGATCAAACTCGGAATGCAATTTTGAGCTAAGAAATGTGTTTCCAGGAATGCCCGTAGCTTTATTACCCTCACTTAGCCTTCTACATGATCTGTTTATA
This sequence comes from Pinus albicaulis, assembly GCA_034641835.2. Taxonomy (NCBI): domain Eukaryota; kingdom Viridiplantae; phylum Streptophyta; class Pinopsida; order Pinales; family Pinaceae; genus Pinus; species Pinus albicaulis. Next base: position 530,413,526 of record CM076571.1, on the reverse strand, counting down.
TACATGTTTATAAGGATCTCCTATTATTGTATTCTTCTTTACTTCATTTTACCCTAGATTTAGCTTTGGAATTTTCTAGGAGTTGTGTTTGCACTCCCACATTGTACTTGTACTAGTTGTACCTTTCAGTCTCGTTGACCTATTTATTGTCATTCGTTGGATATATAAAATTATCTTATCGTATCTTATCTCACTTTCTGTTGATCAAAATACACTTCTCTAACCTGAGAAGTGTGTTCAAGTTTCAAAGCATCTCCAAATAGATTATGATTGGATGTGTTTAGGGCTTCATCATATCTGCTACATGATTGTTTGTCTAGTCAAAATCGGGCAAAATTTTGCTCATCCATATCATCATAGTCTGAGCACTACAGGTGGTCTATACACTGGTGAAAAAATGGAAAGCATGGCCTTCATCATCAAAGGCTTCTAAATCTATGCAGTGGTATTTATAGCAATCATTTTTTACTTCAATTTTCTCTGAAATCTGAAATAGATGCCTCTTCATTGATAGAGATCCATATTGTTGTAGTGTTGGATTTCTCACTATCTACAGTAATGCTGGGGTTAGAAGCTAATCATTGATCTCCTTGTGAATCTGGGATGTCTTCTTTCAGATAACCCCATTCCTCTGCTATGTCTAGTTCCAACAATCCTTTGGACATAATGATGTTGAAAGGGTCTTGGTGAGGTTTAAATAGCCCATATTTCAAATGGAACTATGCTTGTCAATACCGCTACAGAAGACCTTGCTCAACAAAATCCTTGTGAAACATTGATTGTTGTGGTGTCACTTTACAATAATTAATTTTTTCTTTCTTGTGGACCAACTCATACCATTACTTGTGGCCCCTCTTAAAAAAATTATTTTGGTACACTGATTATGTTTGGCTAAAATTTGGATAACCTCTTTTATGGATCCAATGGTCCCATGAAAAACACCCGTAGCATGTTAGCCATGAGGAAGTATAGAAAATAGTTGAGTCTTTCACCTAATCAATTATAAAAGTGGAAACCAATATGTCTTCCCTCACATTTCACATATCCCCCATTTTCAACGAATGGCTCTTTTTCAGAAGCTTTTCCATACAATGGTAGTTGGTTATTTTTCTAATGGTTGCTTTGGAACCTTTGAGCATGTAGGAAATGCCATTCTCTTGAAAACCCATGTGGAATTCCAAGAAATCCATGGTGATAGGTCCTGGTGTTCTTCCCCATTCATCTTCCAATGAAATATCACAACCACACATTTCAATAGAAAACACATGGCTTCCTTGTGAGGGAAGACACATTAGTTTCCATTTTGCTAATTTAGGGAACAATTCCTTGTAAGCAAAGGAGGAAGAGGTGAGAATAATACTAGGTGATAAGTGGCATGTGGGAATGTATCATGGTGTATTTGTAAACATCTAATTGTAACTCCTGTGTTTAGGAGACAAGCAACCACCAACGACCCCATTGATTTCTCCGTCAATTGATTATTTTATGTACTACAATATATCTGCATTTGTGCCATTCCTCTTTTGTATTCTTCCTTTAATTTTTTAAATGCCACTTATATAACTTATGCAATTAGTTAAAGTTTTTATCATCATCTTATTTTCATAAGTCTTATCATCTTTGTTTGTAAGAACATATGAGATATTGGGAAAAATATTGCCATATTTTAATAACATTTTGATCTATTTTAAAATGATTAGCACAAGCTAATGTGCATCTTTGACCCATCCAAGGTAATGTGAGTTGGGATGAGTTGAGGATGGTAACTTAATTTCCTTTTCCAATTGAAGCAAGAAAAGGTTATTTTGGTTGCCATTATCAATGACCATATCTGCTAGTTTGTTCTTAATTTGGCAGTTCTATTGTTGAGATTCAACAAGATGATGAGCTTAGTGAAAAGAGTCGCCTTCACTAAGTGTGCCTGCAGGCTATTTTTGGCGCAAAGTCTATTTTTAGACTATGTCTATTTTTAGACATGTCGATCATATTCTATGAGTTGCAGGATGCTATTTGTGGATGGTTGGTCAAGTTGGAAAAATAGATGGACTTCTATTTTTAGACATATTGGGCGGAGTCTATTTTTAGACTGCCAATCTAAAAATAGATACGTCGAATATTATTAGCTCTTAATAATATTTGGACTCTAAACGTTATCTTATTCTCTTGAAGCACTTCAGTTAAGTGCACAGATGTGGCACAACAGATGACAGAAGGAATTACGCTATTCCTGAGGGTTTACTAGAGCTATTGCATGGAGGACTCAGTTAGAACTCAATTGGAAAATTTTGGTGGAGTTGTATTTAGTTTAACTCAGTTAGACTCAGTTGAGCTAGTTGTATCTAGTATAACTGATTGATACACTAGTGAGAATGGAGTGAATTAATTAGTTAATTAATTCACCAATAATAACTCATTAATCAACTGAAGAATACATCAGTTAACTACAGTGCATGGCAGTTTCAGTGGAGACCAATGGAGAGATAGGTGAAAGGGCAAGTGTGACTATCAGTTGTGACTATAGTGATGCATTGATTGCATCCAACACTCAGTGGAGATGCCAATGAGGATTGCGCAGTAATTCTTGGAGTAATTTGAACTCATCCAGAGCCATTATTCAGCAGGGATTGTGTAGTAGAGTCACGCTAGCAGGTAGCAAAGATCAGTGCATGGATTTGCAAGATCGGGCTTGATTAGTGTAGCGATTGTATTGTACTGACAGCTTGATATGATCAGCTTTGTATGAGGATTGTTACATGATCTCTATGACATATATTATATACAGATAGTTGGGGTTTTTAGCTTTAGTATTTCTCGTTAAACAATTGTGTTAATGTGTGTGAATTTTTATTGTTTCATGTGTGCATTGCAATCTTGATTTAATTTCTGCAAATGCTCATTGGTGGAATAGATTCTGTATTTTGCATGAAGTTAAAATAGTGTGAGATCAGGAGAATATTGATATATAAATACATAATTTATATAATTTCTACATGGTATCAAAGCAGTTGATCATTGGAGGAGATTGCAATTATTGAAGCGGTTGAGTTTTGTGCTGGTGGAATTCGAATTTGCTGCAGTGTTTTCTTGGTGTTGAAGCTGAGCATTCATTGAAATGTCTTTCAATATATTGTGATTGGAGTATGCCGTTGATGGGAGCTCTAATTACATAGCATGGAAGGAAAATATGGAGGTGGTGCTAGATGATAATGGGTTAAAGGAGTTCATAGATGCTAATATTCCGAAGCCTTCTTCTAGCGATGCAGCCGCACTTGATGCATGGCAAAAGAAGGTAGCAAAGTGTCAAAGGATTCTGTTGGAAGGTGTGAAGGACCACATTGTGTCCATCCTTCATGGTAAATCCACTTCATTCTTAATGTGGAAGGCTTTGACAGACTTGTTCCAAAGCAGAAGTGACCAAAGGAAGTTGGCGCTTAAAGACAAGCTTAGAAAAATAAAAATGGAGAAAGGCGACAGTATACCAAAATACCTCACGAAGTTTGTCCAACGTAAGGATGAACTGGGAAGTGAAGTATCATGATGAAGAAGACTTGAAGAGTTTGCTCTTGCTTATCTTGCTTCTAAATATTTGTTAGCTATGAAGACTTTGTCAATGGACGAGAAATCGCTGTGATGAGGACTTTGGTCGATTCGCAAGAGGAGATAAGGTTGGTACTAGGAATGATTCCCATTTTCAAGAATGAAGACGAATGAATTTCCACTTTGCTGCCAAAATGTTGGCGAAAGGAAGAAATCTTCCAAATCTGAAGCTAAAGGCAAGAAGCAGGACTTGTCCAAGGTGAAGTGTTTTCACTGTCACCAGCACGTGCATTCGCCACTAATTGCCCACAGAAGAAGAAGAATAAATAGGCTGCTGGATCTGCAACTGGAGAGGCCTTAGCCTCGCAGTTTGATCTGGAATTTTCTTTGATTGCATGCTTGCTTTCAAGTGTGATGGGATCGGTGTGGTTTCTTGATAGTGGTACGTCTTTCCATATGACTGGAGACAAAGATTTGTTTCGTGATCTGGAGGAAAAGGATCTTGGAGTGCACATCGAGATGGGCGATGATGGTAGATACCGTGCAACTGGTATTGGGACAATTTCCTTTGAGAGGGAGTCCGGTAAACCTTTCATCTTGAAGGATGTCATGCATGTTCCAGGATTGAAGAAGAATCTAATCTTTGTTGCGATGTTGGAAGACAAGGGTTATGATGTTGTTCGTCACGATGTTGGAAGACAAGGGTTATGATGTTGTTTTTAGTGAGGGAAAATCCTTCCTGCGCCATAAACAACTGGTCAAACCAGGAGGATAGGGATTCAAGTTAATAATCTTTATCAATTGTAGGTAGATGGTTGCGCTGCAATGGCAGGCAAAGCAGGAGTGGTGAGCCGAGATGAGGGCGAATTGTGGCACAGGAGATTGGGCCATCTTCACCATGGCACTTTGAAAATTTTTCAGCAGATTTCTACCGGGCTTCCCAAAGGTACACTTGCGCAGTCAGATCAGTGCAAGGGATGTACTTTGGGAAAATTTGTGAAGACCACTTTTCATGAGAAGGATAGTCATGCCTCGACGATCCTTGAGAGAATTCACACAGACGTGTGGGGACCTTTCTCGGTTGCTTCAACATCAAAGCACAGGTATTATGTGATATTTTTTGATGACTTTTCTCGTAAGTGCTGGATCTTCTTCATGTAGAAGAAGAGCGATACATACTCAAAGATCTGTGAGTTCAAGGTGTTGGTTGAGAAAGAGTCGGGGAATCAAGTGAAAGCTCTCTGGAGCAATAATGGTGGTGAATAAATCTCTAGCGAATTCAAATACTTCTGTATAAAATAAGGAATTTGAAGAGAACTCATAGTGCCTCATAACCCACAGCAGAATGGGGTCGCAAAGAGAAAGAATAGAACGATCGTGGGTGCTGCACGGGCGATGTTGCATGATCAAGGCCTTCCCATACACTTGTGGGTTGAGGCATGCAACACTGCGGTTTATGTGCAAAACCGTTGTCCTCATAGAGTACCTGGAATGAGTACACCCGAAGAGGCATTTTCTGTTAAGAAGCCTGATATTTCTCATTTGAAGATTTTTGGCTGACCTGTTTACATTCATGTGACGAAGGATGCCAGGAAGAAGCTGGAGCCGACCGCAGAGGTTGGGATATTTGTGGGGTACACAGAAACACCCCACAATTATCGTGTGTATTTTCCAAAAATTCAGATGATTGTTGTGCGATGGGATATCAAATTTCATGAGGAGAAAGCCATGAAGTTGTCGCTTGAGAGGGAGCTACACTTGCATGCAGAAGAGGAGCTACTTGTTCTTAAAGATGAGCCTCAAGATATGGATTAGCCACAAGAGGAGGTTCATGGAGTGGAAGAAACCACTCATGCAGTGCCGAACATCAAAGGGTGAAAGCGCACTACAGAAGCTGAGCGACTGAATCTTGATGTAGCGCAGAATGTAGGAGTTCCTACATCACAGCGTAGACAGAGACAGTCACCTAACTGATTTACAGGATACATGGCTCTGATGAGCAAGTGTATCGTGACGGAGCCATCCTCTTTTGAGGAAGATGTGGAGGATCCCGCATGGGTATATTCCATGGTGGAAGACTATGATTCGATTGTCAAAAACAGTGCATGGGAAATTGTCCCGAGGCCAGAAGGGAAATCAGTGGTAGGTTCACGATGGATCTACAAAGCGAAGCAAGCTGCTAATGAGAGTGTTGAGAAGTATAAGGCAATATTTTTTTCCCAGGGCTTCTCACATATTGAGGGGATTGACTAGGAAGAAACCTTTGCACCTGTCGCATGGTATTCTTCCATACAGACCATCCTTGCTCTCTCAGCGCAGATGGGTTGGCACATTCATCAGATGGATGTGAAGACTGCATTCCTTAATGGGATCATTAAGGAAGAGGTGTACATTGAGTAGCCTAAATGATTTGAGATCTTCGTAATAGCCACATGTGCAAAACAAAGGAGCGTTGTATACCGTAAACAAGCACCCTGCTTCAGTATTAATAATGACAGATATTATTTTACATGACCGTGTTTCGTCAAGAGGAAAGGCGAATTCATGGTAAGATGTATTGTGGTGAGGGTAAGTTTTTGACTGTGTTTACAGATGATTTAATACTAACGGGTGATGAACTATTGATACACTCATGCAAGGCAGATCTTGCAAAGGAGTTCAAGATGAAGGACTTGGGCCTCCTTCATTATTTCCTGGGATTGGAAATTTGGCAGCAGAAAGGTGAATTGTTTGTGTCTCAAGGAAAGTATGCCCAGGAGATACTAGATAAGTTTCACATGCATGGCTACAAGCCTATCGACACTCCTCTTCCTGGTGGTTGGAGGAAAGAGGATGCTACATCGGCAGAGGTAGTGGATGCCATTGTTTATCGACAATTGGTTGGCTCGCTCATGTATTTAGTCAATACAAGACCAGACATATGCTATGCTGTCAACCAGCTTTCATAAGCAATGGTTAAGCCTACTAAGCTCTTTTGGAAGGCAGACAAGCATGTCCTGAGGTATCTCAGGGGCACATCTAGGTATGTATTATGGTACAGACAATCGGATGAGGTGAAGCTGCATGGCTTCACGGATGCAGATTGGGCAGGAAGCCCAACGGACAAAATGAGCACATCTGGAGGGATTTTCAGTATCGGATCTACAGCAGTTTCTTGGTACAGCAAGAAACAAAGATCCATGGCACTTAGTTCAGTGGAGGCCGAGTACATGGTAGCAAGTTTGGCTGCATGCGAGGCTATATGGATGAGGAAGATCCTGGTCAGTTTGTTTGGTTCTCACTTAGATCCAACTGTGATATATTGTCATAATCAGAGTTGCATTAAACTCTCAGTTAATCTAGTATTTCATGATATATATAAACATATTGAAATCTGGTACCATCATATCAGAGGTTGTGTGCAGTGGAAGATCATGTTGCTTTCTTACATTCCTATGGAGGATCAGGATGCAGATATTCTGACGAAGGCGCTCACCAGGAGAAAATTTGAACACCATAGAGACAGGATCGGGGTGGCAGATAATCCCTATCTTGTTGAGAGGGAGTGTTGAGATTCAACAATATGATGAACTTAGTGAAAAGAGTCGCTTACTTATGCGGTCCCGCATCCTGCCTTCTCATGTCTGTCTTTAATTAACATTAGACATGTTGACTGTATTCTCATGAGCGAAGGACGCTGTCCAGTATTGCTGAATGCTGAAAATATATGGACTCTGCCTTACATAGTCACAGTAGTCTATTTTTAGACTGCCAGTCTAAAAATAGATATGTCAAATATTATTAGCTCTTAATAATATTTGGACTCTAAACATTGTCTTTATTTCGTATACCTAAATATGCATGAAGGGGAACAAGAGGCTAAAAAAAGTAATTACGTTTGTTCCCGAGGTTTTACCGAGCTATTGCATGAGGATCTAAAATAGAAATCTGAGTGGTGAGTTTGGTGGAGTTGGAGAAGTAGTTGTTGGAGTTGTATTTAGTTTAACTCAGTTAGACTCAGTTGAGCTAGTTGTATCTAGTCTAACTGATTGATACACTAGTGAGAGTGGTGTGAATTAATTAGTTAATTAATTCACTAAATAATAACTCATTAATCAATTGAAGAATACATTAGTTAACTACAGTGCATGGACAGTTTCAGTGGAGACCAGTGGAGAGGTAGGTGAAAGAGCAAGTGTGACTATCAGTTGTGACTATAGTGATGCATTGATTGCATCCAACACTCAGTGGAGATGCCAATGAGGATTGAAAACAACCGTATAGTGGCTACCTGTCCCGTATCCACATTCAGTGATAGTCTATAACAGATAACAGGAATTATGGTAAAGATCGTTGCATGGATTTCCAAGAAGATTCGCTGATTAGTGGGGTAGTTATTGTATTGTACTGAGAGCTTGATATGATCAGTTTTGTATGAGGATTGTTACATGATCTCTATGACATATATTATATACAGATATTTGGGTTTTTTAGCTTCAGGCTTTCTCGTTAAACAACTGTGTTAATGTGTGTGAATTTTTATTGTTTCATGTGTGCATTGCAATATTGATTTAATTTCTGCAAATGATCAATGGTGGAATAGATTTTGTATTTTTCATGAAGTTAAATTAGTGTGAGATCAGGAGAATCTTGGACATATAACACATAAGTTATATAATTTCTACATCTATGTACAATGAGCTTCCTTTTTGTTGGCAAGGATATCTTTATGCATTAGCATCAAGTGTGGGTCAATGTAGCTGGGATTTTTTACATCAACCTCTAAGTCTCCAACCTCTCAATAATTCTTATAAAGGAAGTATTTTTCCTTTTGGAGCTCTTTTGGCCTAAATGCTTGACATTCCTCATTGGAATGGGAAAGCTTCCTATGATAGGTGCCATATTTCTTCTTCCCACAGTGGGTAGAGGATATGGAATTGGTTTATTATTTGTTCTACAGTCTACCCAATATTTTCAGGCTAAGTAATTAGTAGAAAGAAAATGAAGACGAAATTCCTTCCATCCACAACTTCTTGAACCACCATTTATTTGTTGATGTTTCTAGGTTTTGCATTGCAAGATAATACCCCAACTCAGTTAAATAATCTCCACTTGTGGTGTTATAGGACCAAGCAATTTCATCATTGGAATCACTTAAACGAATGTGGACCTTGCTTTCTTTCATGTCCCAAATCATGTGCTTGGACCCATCCCTATCTCCAAATTTTCATTCAATTGACAACAACATTTCTATTAAGTGTGCATTGACGTGCCTCTGGAATTTGAACAATAAGTGTCTCTGGTAGGAAGACATTGTCCCCAATCACAACTATTGCATCTGTGCCAATTTTGACCCATGGGCTTGAACCCAACTTCCATGCTAGGTATTGTTCAACTATGAGAAAGGCTAGAGTTAAAGCCTTCCATTGGTTTGATACATTCTGGTATTTTTTTGGAAATTTCAGATCCAATTCGAACTTGAGAATTTTGAGGATTATACTTTAAGAGGGGGGTGCATTTTTATGTTATTTTGTTTTTGGTTTTTATACATTTTGGTGCTCTATGGGTTGCCTAAGTTTCAAATGGATTGGTTTGGAATTGGATCATAAGTGGGTAGGTCTTGTCCAAATCAGTTGGTGGTTTAACCACACAAAATAGTGGCCTTGTCAAGCTCTTCATGAGAGTAAATATAGAAATGAAATATGACTACAGAAAAATGCAAATCAGCAAGCATAAAGACACTCAAAATACTAGACATAACTCTTAGAATAGCACCAAGTTGAGTGATAAGAGCCCTTACAAATTGGGAGGTGAATAACTTGCTATAGACTTTAATAAATGGTTGTAGATGATAAAGTAACTTGCTGTTATGCATCTCTAGATCTGAGAAATGTAGTAAGACATGGAAAATAATAAGCTAAACCACCCCTTGGGGGCCACCCACAAGTGTAGAGGCACTTTTAAGTGTTGGATCTATGGGTAGAGAAGCTAGGGAAATGAATAGATAATAACAAAAACCATCCCATAATTGAGAGTAGATGAATAAAGCTAATGATAATGCAATTCATTACTCTACAGTTGAGGTCAAATCCCCATAGGGTCAAAACCCAATTTTATTTTTATGTACACTTTTTTTTTTCTTTCTTTCTTCCAGCAAGTTTAAAATTTTTTATCACTTCAAATGATGATAAAATATAACGCAGAAGTGAAGAAAAGAAAAAGGATCATGAATACATATTTTTTTTATCAAACCCTTGAATGAGGGTTTCACTTACATAGTAATTAGTACAACAACATTTGTTGTTAAATATATATGGCGACATGTAATTAAAAAACAATATTTTAGGGGCAAATGGCACAAATATTTCATTAAGAATTATAGTCGTTACATCCAGGAGCCAAAAAGTATTCAAATAAGAGTTGCTTGCCTACAAAACAAATAATAGTTAATACTCCTTGACCCCAACTTAAAGACTGCCCACATCTTACCTAAAAATGGCAATGTTGGGCAACAATTACATAGTTAAACTTGATCTAAATAATAAATAGAAAAATTTCTTCCAAATTGAACAAAGTGTTCATCTCATGAAACGTTTCCTAACTGTGTCACTTCTTAAGTAGGAAGGGAATGTTAGACAGATAACATCCCATAGTTCTACATGCTTCTCGAACCATCCATTTGCTCCCAAATAGAACATTATTCCAATGAACACAAGAAACAAAAAAAATTAAATATTAAAACAGAGATTAATATTAATGGCTTTGAAAGATAGATTCAAAGTTGTAACATGTCATACAATAACCACTCGTTACACCTCTTACAACATAATATTTTGGATCATGTATGATTTGTTTTGGAAAGTAGTGAAACACATTCTCAGTGGTTATTCTTGGTCAATAAGTCATGTTCAAGACAACAGAGGCCTTTCTATGGGATGCCTAGCCACCATTAGTTTTTCTGGGTAGCAATATATTCTCTTTGTGATCTGTCTATGGTGCACCCAAGCTCAAAACCATTGGTTAAGGAAAGGTAAGGCTGTGAGGGGTCCTCTCTGAGGCACTAAAGCCAAACAAGAGGTGGCGAGGTTGTTCTCAACCAAACAGGATATCAATAGGTTACTAGGTGTTTTTTAGGGCCCAGTTTGAAGCATCTAGGGCATCACCCGTATGCGGCCTTCCTCCTAAGTGTATTTAGGGCCACATAATATATCTCTTTCAGGGGTCTATGATCACATGAAGCTTTGAAACCACTCCCCAAAAATTACAAGTCTCCAATTACAGGCCAAGAATTACTAAAGATCCCAAGCAGACCTCAAGAACCTATATTTTATTGACGTGATGTAGAAACAGAATCAACTCTCCAACCGTAGGTGAAATTTGGATTAAAAGGGGACTGTCATAAGATCTAAACAGTCATTTCACCAGGTTAAGAGACTACTCCAACTGCAAATTGAAACTCCACTAAGAAAGGGTTTTCACAAGCTCTTCCTAACAACAAACAAGTTTGGAGGCAACACAGTTAGACAGTGAGCTGTTAATTGGTATATTACCAACTAAAATTGGATAGTTCTAGTGTGGGTTATAGTTGGAATACTGATCTATTGAATATTGACATTACAGTCACAATTATATTGGTGGACTATGGTTTTATAGGTCTACTGTTCCTTAGGCAGTTAGCCCTAACCTGTGGTGGTTTGCTGAAGAAACATATGACTGTTAAATATCTCTTATATCATTAGTGAATTATATAGAAGGGTACTTACCATTATATGAGTTGATAAATGTGCATTGTTTTTATGATTATTTTCATGATTGGAAAATCCTAGATAAGGATTGAACCCTAAGGCCAAAAATTACCTAGGGACATTGCATACTTCCATTAGAGAAATAGTAAAAAATGCATTTCAATCTACTTGGATCATAAGCTATAACCAAAGATGTTGCATTTTCAAATCCATGAGAGGTTGGGGTAGGATGATGGCCTGCAAAAGGCAGAAAGGAGTTGTAGCAAGGTAGACTTTAGTAGGTGTGCATTGCTATTGAAGAGGATCTCCATAATGTGTCCCTCTATGGCGAGGATGCATGGTAAGACATAATGGTTCAAAGGGAGGTGAAGCAGAGGGGAATATATTGCCAAGGGTGTCTGATTTTGTTTCAGGCTGCAGTGGATTCATAAGGGATATGAGGGCTCAAAATTCTATTTTGACTTTTTAAAGGTATTGAGGGTGAAATATAGTAGAGGTGTAACTCCTTCAAGGCATTGGAAGCAGTGCAATGTTACTATTTAGCATTAAAGGTTTAGATGTTGACACATTTAAGCCTTGTGGATTAGTACCCAATTTACATATTGTATGCTATAATTACAATCCATGTATATCATAGCACAGGCAAGGACAAGCCCACGCAAGAAGAGAATGAAATACAATTGAGAAGTGAGATATTCTCCCTTGAAGGCATGACTCATTAGGTATGTAGTTGAAACGAGAGATAGCACAAGAGATATTTTTCCTCTCAGATCCTTACATTGACTATGAATTTTTTTATTAAACACTGAGGTTTCATAGTGACATGATTTTGCATAGGAGTCTAGCAGTTATTTGTATGTCAGAATAAGAGGCAGCTTGAAATTTTTAACTGGAATTGAGTTCATCGAAGTCTGGCCTAATCCAACAAGAGGACTAGTATTGACTTGATTCTTATACTCTGAAAAAAAAGGAGTATTGTTGTAGTACCACTATAAGAATGAAATGTTAAACTTTCCCGCAGTTCTGAAGCAGTTATTCAGATGTCCTTAAGAACAAAAGGTTTTGTTTTATCTTGGATTGTTCATTTTGTATGCCTGTCACTTCAAGTGGCCATGCTCTGAAATATTTCGACCTTTGGAGAAGTAATAGTCCTATTGTGGTGTGGGATTCGTTGGATACATGAAGGTGTATTAAAGACTCTAAGGGCTTAGTCTACATGAATTTCTTGACAACTATTTGACACCTGGTTATATGAGGCATAACTATACGTTGATGAGACTTCATGCCTGTAGAAGTTTCAAGAATGACTTCAGCCCATGTTGATCCAAGTTTCAAAGATTGCAAGCCATTCTTATCTGAGTTTTAATGGAAGATTATAGATCTAGGTACAAAGGTTCTTCTATCTGAGTTTGAGGATTTATTTAATCACTCTCTTCTGCCCTAGAACAAAATGACCTGTCTTACAGATTGTTCACTTGAAACAACCTCAATATAGACCGAGATTTATTTGGACTAAATTCTCTTAAATTTGATTTGAATTTCTAAACCAAATTACAGTTTATGGTTGTTTAAGGTTCTCATAAGCAATTGTTGGAAAGCTGTGGCCTCTCCTCTACTCTTTGAACAGTACTATTGAACATAAGTATGATAAATATTTTTTATTAGAACTAGGGCCTAAAGAACAAAAGTGTCATTGGCGTAACTCACTTAAGTTTCATGCATGGATATTTTACTGTTTGAAAGGCTAGTTGTCTAAGTATACATCTGAAAGTGAATTTGGGAAACATAGATGTTCTTATATCAAGATTATTTTTTGCCCAGTGTGATAAACAAATTTCAGCTAACTCAGGGAAAAGTGACCTTGATGTAACTTTATATCAGATATAAAGGAAATATATTCTTAATAATACAACTGTTAGAGTTTGCTTCTAGTATTTTTCAGTCTCTCTTTTCTCGACTTCTTTTTAGTGAACCATTAGAGCAAGGTTGTGTTGCTACTGTGGGAAGAATTTCTCGTCTTCTATGCCATGCAATCAAAATTGGTCTTCTTGGAACAAAACCTTTGGGGATAAATTACCTAGATATACTTCCACTTTATGAGAAGAAGGTTGTGAGGAGATAATTTTTTTTGAAAATTCGTTACTTCATTGAGAATAATGTAATGGATATTTTGTTTGAATATGATGATGCATGCAACAAAACAAAAGAAGAAAATATGCTTGGAATATTGAAACATGCTTTGGAAGCCACTGAGGATCTAGATGTTTTTGAGACTTTGTTGGAAACGGTAGCAGAAATTATGAAAATGGTGGATGTACATGGATATTTTTTTTTTTTTTCTCATTTTCTTTATTGATTGATCAGCTTAACAATTCAAATATTTGGGTAAGAGCAACAATTTCTAGGTTAATACATAAATCTTCTAGTTTTGAATAGAAGGGAGGAATAAGATCAATCCTTTTCAAGTTTGATGGAATTAGAGATGAGCTATTAGAATACTTGAAAGAAAGGTTTGTCATACGCCTAGTTATGAGAATTGAATTTGCAGAGGTCATTTTGGGTATACCAAGTGTAGATCTTGTTCAGGAGATGGTCCCTGTGGTTCTTCCAAAGCTTATAGTTTTACAACAGAAGAATTTCCATGCATTAGCTACTTTGCATGAATTGGAAACACAGTGGAATACAATTTTTCCAGTTTTGTTGTTGGAATGGTGTCCAAAGGCTCTATCATTTGTGTTTCTTCACTCAGATAGAAAGGAACTGGTTACTGTAATGCAATTCTATGAAACCCAGACATGATCTAATACTAGAGATATTTTTACTAGAGTGTTGCCAATTCTGCTTGAGGATTTTGTACATTTCCTTAGGGATGCACAGAGTGACAATACTGATGAAAGGCTATCAAAGGTTCTAGATATGATTTAAGAGGTGGCTAGTCTTGTCACTGGATCAAATGATATTCTAGGATTTTAAAGGAATTGATGGTTTCCATTTTGCTAATTTAGGGAACAATTCCTTGTAAGCAAGGAGGAAGAGGTGAGAGTAATACTAGGTGACAAGTGGCAAGTGGGAATGTATCACAGTGTATTTGTAACATTCTAATTGTAACTCACATGTTTAGGATACAAACAACCACCAATGACCCCATTGATTTCTCCATCAATTACTCCATTAATTAACTTCACTATATTTTGGATTTTGTGTACTACAATATACATGCATTTGTGGCATTCATCTCTTGTAGGCTTCCTTTTATTTTTTAAATGCCACTTATATTACTTTAAGGGAAAGGAGCAATTAGGAAAAGGAGAAATTAGTTACATTTGCGATATGTGTGTGTGCATATTTTCTCAAGCTCCACACATAAGAAGGTTTGAGAACTATAGAAAAATATTTATGATGTTACTTGTTTACAAATTTGAGAAAGCCTCAAGGGTTACAATCAAAATCTAGAAATTTTGTTTCTTGGTGGAATGTGAGACATTCTTGGATTTGTATAACGTTTCAATGCTTGTTTAGGATCTAGGTAAGTGTGAATGAATAAAATATTTTTTACATCGTTCTATATTGGATTCCCATTCTCTCTAAGTTATCAAAGGCAAGTTAAAACCTGATTAGACTAAGGGATAACATATTCCATTGCCAACATTTAACCTTACAGGGAAGTACACTACACTTGTTTGATACTTCCACATATTTTGAGGGCATGCCAATAGAAATGTCAATGTTGTTGGATACACCGGCGTTGGTTAGTTTTAGAAAAGTTCATTTGTCAAATATGTTGGTTTCATGAAGTAATATTTCCAACCAAAAGTATAAAGACATGGCATGTCTAGGACATAGTGGCGTTATATCTTGCCTGTATTTGTGATTTATTAGTATTCCACCACTAATAACTTCATTACTTAGTTTTTTTTTTAGTAGTTTATTACAACATTTACTTGTTAAAGGAAAATGATTCTAGTTTGTATGAACGCCACGAACTTGAAGGACATCTAGCATTGAATTAAAAAAATGGAATATATTCTGGAAAATATGTTTTTTGATCAAATATAGGCCCGTTTCCTGATCATTTTAAAAAAATAGTCATGACAATAAACAATCATTTTGGGCACGATGAATTACATAACTCTCCAGCTCAAAAACAAGTTAGCATATTCAGTTTTGTGTGCATCAAATAAAAATGAATAACATTAAGTTTGCTTTGAATATTTATAGAACCATTTTAGATATTCTAAGTGGAAATTGTGTGTGCTAATCTTTCTCAATTAATTACAGGGAAAACAAGGGGCATACATAATTCTTTTTATTATGGGAATTGGATTCCTTTTCCCTTGGAATAGTACGTTGATAATTGAATATTACTATATTGAAGCTATATTCCTGGTTAGTATCACAATTTACAAAGTCTTGTCTTATTCTTTTTTAGTTTCTTGTTGTAATCTTGTGTCAGCAATACTTTTCTCCACCCATTAGATTTCTACTAACCAGTTTGATTGTTGAAGTGTCACTTCTTCTTAGAGATAACTAGAAGAAACGATAAAAATACAAAAGTGGAGCATGAGACATTATTAGTAGAAATTGCTAGCTTTGTTGTGTTTATTTGTGACATTTTATTTGCTTTGTTCATACAGGTCATCTGGCCACATAGTGGCCACTATTTCCCAACTAAAGAAAAAAAATTCGAGTTTCTTGCTTTTATGGGGAAAAATGACATTAACAATATTGTTGATGTAGAGGTATATATCGTATAAATCCTTTATATTCTACTTTAGTTTATATTCCAGCGTTCATCGAATTTCATATCTTATACTCTGTATTGTAACTTTTTTTGTTTAGTTTTTGCAGAAAATGGACTCAGTGTTGATGGTAAGAAGCAAGGATTGAAGAAAGACAGGAACCATAACACTAGAGTGAAAAAGAGAGATAAGTGTATTGGTCAAGTGGTACCCGTAGAGCCAATATCCCGCATAAGACACACAGATAAATACTAATGGTCAGGTTTTTAGAGTTGGTGAATTCACTTGCAATTCCTTGGCAAGATAATGATAATGTTTTGAAGTGATAAAAATATTTTATCTGTAAATTGTACTCCAACCAATACTAAGTTGGAAAGTCATATTGTAATACTTGACATTTTAAATAATGTAATTTGTGGTTGGAATTATTTATAGTTGCACTTGATATTACTTGGTATTTTAATTAACATATGTAACTTTGTGTTTCATATTAGATGAACATGTAAATTGTATGACATTTTTTTTAAATTTAGTTGCAAAATCATACTAATAATTTAATGTTGATTAAAATCAATCTAAAACTATTAAAATAGTAGTTTATATTGATTAATGATGAACAAAAATAAATTGAATATACGACCAAATTAGTCATTTATAATGATTATTAATGAAAGTAAATGAAATGAATATAAACTACTAAATTAGTCGTTTATATAATGAATAAATGACTGCTACAAATGATAAATTTGTGACTACAAATGACGACTAAATTTTGCATATATACGACTATTAGTAGCTAATTTATAGTATCTTATAACACGACTAAAATTTAGTCATATTTATTCAGTCATTAATTGGTTTCAAATGATGACTAAATTTTGCATATATATGACTATTAGTAGCTAATGTACAGTATCTTATAACATGACCAACATTTTGGTCATATTTCTTTGGTCATTAATGATTTTTCTTGGGTGATGATATAGTCATATATTTTGTTGTATATCTGGTCATTAATTGTGACAATTAATGACCAAATCAAAGACTAAATCAATGATTAAATCAATGAACAAATTAATCACCAAATCAATGGCTAAATTAATGATCAAATCAATGACTGAATTAATGACTAAATCAATGACCAAATTAATGACCAAATATACAACTAGACAACACAATTGAGATAACCAATTAATGACTAAGCTAAAAACAATCAAAAGTTGGTCACGTTATAAGATATTGTAAATTAGCTACTATTGATCACCAATCGAAAAATAGTCGTTTATATGCAAATTTTAGTCATTTTTATAGTAACTAATTAGCCATTTTCTACTAGTGATTGGTCCACATAAATCTGAATGGACAACATCTAAAGGTACCTTTTCCCTTATTGACTTTCTTGTTGGAAATGACTCTTTATGTTGTTTGCCCAATATGCATCATTCACATTGGTTGTCTAGTTTTTCTATGAGTGACAATTCCTTCACCACTCATTTCCCATGCAACAAATTCAAACCTCCAAAGTTGAGATGACCAAATCTCAAATGCCATAACCAATTTTCATCTTTTACCTCTTCTTTAAAGTCTACTTGTGTGACAACTAAAAAATTTCTTTTATTCTCTTTTGAATTCATTGATAGTTGTGCTTGAGCACCTTCTACCTTCAAATATGATTTTATCTTTAGGGGAAACATTCTATTGTTTGTCATCTAAACATTTGCAATCAACTGTCTACTTGGAGACTTATCCAAAAGTTTGCACTCATAATTTTTTAAAAAGACATTGTATCCCTTTTACATGAGCTATCCAATGCTTATGAGGTTATGCTTCAAACTAGGGACAAAATAGACATCTGAAATATAATTCTTCTCTCCGTTCTTTGTTAGAATGTCGACTCTTCCTTTGCCCATGACTGAGACTTTTCTGAGTCCCTAATGTCTCTTCAAATTTCACATTTTCGTCTAGATTGGAAAATATTTATATGTTCCATGTCATGTGGTTGATGTAACCTGAATCTACAAACCATACATGTCCTTGTTTTTCTTTTGCTACATTACAAGCTAAAAACATTCTATCATGGTTTTGATTTTCCTTTATGAAATTTTCCCTTGGTTTGTTACTTATGGCATATTGCTTCTTTCTACATTCATTTGCATAATGACCATACATCTTACAATAATGACATTGAGCTTGAGATTTATCATACCTTTGACCTTGTACTTGATTATGTCTTGGGCCTTGACTTGAATTTTGATTATTGCCCCTTCCACTTGAACTTGAAGGGATGCTTCTTCCACCTCTGTGTGAGCTTCTGCCTCTTCCTCTATAATTTGATCTTCCTCGACCTCTACCTTGACCAAATGAAACTTGTGTCTTGAAGGCATGCTCAAATGAGGAGTTTGTTTCTCTGTTCAGTCTATGTTCATGAGAAATAAGTGATGCATGAAACCCATCCACTGAAATTGTGAGATATCCTTTGTCTCTTCTATGGCCACAAAAATGTCATCAAATATTGCTCGCAGGCTTCTCGAAACTTTCTCAACTATTCTCCTTTCCTCAAGTGTCTCACCATGAGACCTGATTCGGGTAACCAATCCAATTACATGTGTAAATAATGAGTCTACATTCTCAGAATTTTTTATACAAATTGTCTCAAAATATCTTCTCATCATTTGTAGTTTTGTTGTCTTCACTTCTGCCATGCCTTGGTAGGTTTTCTGGAGGGCATCATATGCTTTCTTGGACTTTGTTGTTGTTGCAATCCTTGGAAAAATACTTTCATGCACAACTTGAGAAATATAAAAGAGGGTTTTTGAGTCCTTCTTCCTTTTTTCCCTTAAAAAATCTCTTCTTTCTTGTGTCAAAGCATTGTATGTTGTTTCATCTGTTGGTTCTTAGAAATCGTTCTCCACAAATTCCCAAACTTCTTGTGAAGAAAATAGAGGCTTCATTGTTATATCCCAATAATCATAATTTTTTCTATTAAACTGAGGTATTTGTGGATTATTCAAGCTTGTGCTTGTTGCTGCCATTTTCACCTTGTAAAAAAACTTTTTACTGTGTAAAACCTTCAGAACAACTTTTAACTCCTTGTAAAAACACTTGCTCTTACAATGATAAAATTTTCACCATCTCTAATACCATGTTAAAAAAAAATAACATCAGCGAATTTTTCCTCAACACACAGAGTGTTGAGAGATATTAATCAAGAAAATACAATCACTGACATTAAATCAAATGAGTCCTCCTTTAAAATAGAGTCGTTGAGTAAATGCTTTCCCATGCATTTCTACCAAACATTCATAAATTTCTATTTTACCTTTAATTATTTAATCTATTCAGTACTCCTACAGAGAACTCCATTTAAACAATGTCCTTGAGTGTAAACAAAATCTGCAACCTGCAAAATATTTACTTGAGATATGATTGTTGTCAGAAAATTTAACCCGATGATTAAGATTAACTTTCCAACAATGCAGAATCCTATTAATCTTTACAAATATCCTCCCCATCAGCTTCTACCATCAATGGGTCACATCGGCTCTCTTAATGAAAAACTCCTCTTTTAGAATGGCTTCAACAACTAGAAATCAACCTTATATGAACGGGATCTCTTTTCCTCTGTACGACAAATGAATCAACATCAACATTGCAGACAATTGTTTCCCAATAATGATAGCGATCAAACTAGTGATCAAACAATGATATATCAATGGTAATCTCCCTTACATCCTCACATCGATGACATTTGGCAATGCCCTTGCAGGGAATTCTTCTAATTTGATACATATCTTTCTCCATGGGGCCTCCAATTCTTTCACCTCACATAGAGAGCAATCACTCCAAACTCCAAGCTCCTACACATTGCCTCTTTTGCGCTGATTTTCAAGAACAGTGACCTGCAACAACTCCAGTGATTGTATTTAACACTGTGATCTCAGCATAGAAACACTCCAACGATTACCCATTGGCTCTTATCCAGTTTCCAAATCCGTCGATTTTTATCTCTAGCTAACAATGACATTCCAAATTCAACCTCACATCGCTCTACTTTGATACCAATTAAATAAATATATGAAAAAAAAAAAAATATTAGGAGATAAGAAAATCTACTAAAAATATATGTTGATTGTGTTGATCAATGTTTAATGATACAAATATTTATATGTTTCTACTTTAACACCTCATAAGCCACATAAGGAAGAGTCAAAATATGATCTAGGTTCTAAAAAACATAATTTAGGATCTAGAATATATTTAGAATAAAATTGTATCTCACAATGTAAAACAAATAAAGTGGTATAATTAAGACTTTATGATTGTAACATGAGAAAAAAGCTATCTATTTCACTATCTATCACTATATCAAAGTATTAAGAAACAATATTTTACACATTAAACCACTACTTTAAAATACTTAAATATTTAAAAAATATATCATTTATATAATAATTTTTTTATCAATATTCATTAATATAAAAATATTTTTATTCGAAGCAAACATAAATCATCAGTTTATTAAACAAAGGCACCCTTCAATAATTCACTAGTTACATGGTAAATATTGATTTTTTTTTACCAAAACTCATCAATTCTACCCACGAAAAAGGGCTCGTAAACTATCAACTATAAGTTGAAAAAATTTTAAGTTTTAATTTTAGAGGTGGCACGAGTCTGTGCATACCACATGACTACTTGATGAGGGCATGTAGATAAAAGGGTAGGTACTACCACCCACGCTACATAATGACTGACGGGAATGATGGTGGTTGCCAAATAATGATGTCAGAGTGGTATGGGAAACAACGTTGACGTGTTAAAGGAGTTATGAAGGCTGGTGAGGGAAAGGTGGTAATTCATCCTAGCAGTTTACGATGGAGGATAGAGCAAACAGAGATGTCGCGCAGGAGCAGGTCGAATCTTCGGATTCACATTCCCTTACCTGGTATGTTCTCAGTCTACTCACCATGCTTGTTTCTACACATGAAGATGGTTCTAAGGTCTTAAGCTTGGTTAATATTCATGTGTTTCATAACTCAATTATATTCAAGGGGTTTTACCTATCGTCTGGGTTATGCAATGGTTGTCCTCAAGATTGGGTTTATAATGATAATTTTATGGGTATGGTTTTTGGTATTCGGTGCATGGGCACTGTGGGCTTGCAAGCCTCATCGAGATGTATGCTGGTAATAGTTAAAGGGTATAGGCTCTATTGGTTCTCCAATTTTTCATGTCTTTATTTTTGTTCGTCTTGGTCTCATATGGACTCTGCTTGTCTTGATTTCTTTCCCCCCTGTACCATGCACTTGACCTTCTGCTTTGTATGCAATCCCAGCAGTTTGGCTAACCAAGCTTATGAAATTTACTGCATGGTTTTGAATGACCATTCTAGCGCTCAATTTAATTCTTTATCCAGAGTTTCACCCACTCAGTATTTTTGTAATATGAAGGGCTCCAAATCAATTTATTGTGATGAACATCCTTCTTTCTGGGGTCATGCGAGGTGCCCTATTGTTTTTCCGTTGGGCTTGTGGGGTTTCATTTTTGTTTCTAGTGGTTTCATTCCAGTTTCAAGGAGGTTTGTTCCTATACCCACTACAAGGGGGCTCATTCCTATTTCTAGGGGGTTCATTCTTGTTTCAAGGGGTCTCTTTTCAACTTTGCGAACGTTCTAGTTGCTTCGTTGGGTTGTTTATTGTTTTTGGGTTTTTTTATCTTTGGGTGTTGAGGGAGTTCATTTCTCGTCAAGGGAGTCTTTGGCCTCGGCCTGTTAATATGTAGTAGGAGAATGGAAACATTCTTTCCATGCATTTTCTGTCATACCAGGAAAAGAAACTTCTTATTGCAACCCTTCTAAATCATTGGAAGATGGGAAGGAGGAATGATGACATGTATTGGCCTGCTAATTAAAAGGATTTTACTCCTGACAATCTGGATCTCTTTCACTATTGTTTCACTAAACCAATTACTAAAATTATGTTGCAATATACATGTATCTTTAATTTCTATACAGGTGTTTCTTTAGCACTGGTCATGGACTTGCCCTAACACTATCAGTCAATCCAATGGTATGTACTGCAAGACAGTATGGCTAAAGGAAAAGTAGCAAAAAAGGACGCCAAGGATAAAGGAAAACAGAAACAAAGCAAGCCTAAAGTGGGTCCCAATAAGAGAGGAAGGAAGATAGGTAAAGAGGTGATGGAAAACCTTTTTGATTCCTATTCCATAAGCATTCCACCACAAGTTAGAGAACTTATCTCAGGTTGGGAGTGAGACTGCAACACTAAGGAGGAAGGGGAAATACAAGAGGAAGCACTATAATTTCTAAAGGACCTCGGAAACGCGAGGAATATACTACCATTATTCCAACAGTATATTCATACATATTGTACACTAAAATGTGTACTGGCTAAGGAAATTATCAACATTCAGGATATTGGAGGGGATCCAAACGTTGCCTCCATTTTAACTGAGATAAGGAGAGACATTCAAGAAATCTGCCTTATGCAGCACCATCACAATGTTCGTTTGGGCTGCATAGATTGACAATTGCAAAGCATGCATCAAGTGGATATGCTCGGTTATAGTGTTAAGGACCCATCACCGATTTAGTCTTCGGATGATTGAGTTCCTCTCTTTTTAGTTTTTTTGACATGCATATTTTGGGTAGCATTTACTTTCTAAAGTTATTTTATGTAAGAGACAGTAAACTGGACATATCTGACAGTATACGGTTTAAAATTTTTCAGTATTGGTTGGCCTATAACTCTTTAAGGTGGCCAACATACCTGGTTTCCTGCGGGCAAGTTGAGGCCATCCATATTTATTATCTGTAACCTGCTTCTCTCTTTTTTATTAATGGAAAATAGGAAGGATCTCCTAAACTTACAAAAAATATATTTTATTTTTGCACTTAACCTCTGTGTTGTTAGATATTTATTTAAAAATGTATTATAGATTTTTTTCATGTATGTTGTTGGTTTATTATGATAATTAGTTTGTTTATTTTAAAATAATGTTTTCATAATCTTAATTCAATTATCAAATAGATGATAAAGATTTAATCTTTATGTAATGATCTAGAATATTCTTTGCAATATTAGTAATATTCACATATCAAAGATCAAATTTTGTTTTCAAAGTAGTTATCTCATTTCTATCTTTCTAATTAAATTGATTATTTAAATAAAAATATCATGTGAAGAAGTGTTTGGGGCATGTGGTATTAAAAGCCCATATAAACTAAAAAATTAAAAAAATGAACATATGTATGATTAGTTTTAATTATGCCATAAGGCGTCACTATTTGAAGACAAATTTCCTATGTGCAACCTGTCATAACCTAAAACTGTTAGATTATATGTTAGAAGATTAAAATATATTCAGTCATTGGATGAAAAGACAAAAGATAGATGAAAATATTTAGTTACAAAAAGATTTCTAGGGCTTCTCTTTATCAGTTTAGAATGGCTCCACCATTAAAAATTCCGTGGGCTTTTTCCGCCTTCTTGATATGGGCATTCAACAATGGAGCTTATTCATGGCTTCAGAATCCTTTACCCAACACAAGCGATCTTATATATGCAGGTCGTTCTGGGCTATTTAGCAATTTTTCCATAACCCAAGATCAACAACAAGATTCAGGAGTTTCTTGGGGAAAATCTGAAAGCACTGGCCCCACGGAATACATTTCCAAGAACGTTACAGAAACCATACCACATCAAGACGTCAGTGGGTCGAATTCGGGGAAAGGCAACAAGAGTGCTAGTGATGCGCCCATTGGAGGCAGGGGCGGCAACATTTCCATGGCAGAACATTCATCTCCTTCAAAATCAATGCAGCGCCAGTGTGACCTGTTCAAGGGGAGATGGATGTATGATGAACCTTATGTTGTATATCCTACTGGGTCATGCCCTTATGCTAGCATTGAAAACAAACTGACTTCAACAATTTTTTCTTTGTAGGTGGGATGGATGTATGGATCATGCACTGAGGACATATTGACAGGATACAAGATGCACTGCAAAGGGTGGAGATCAGTGTATTAATGTCCCTACAAGCCAGATTTCTTAGGCACTGCTCCATCAAAATTGTCGAAATCTCTCAAAATCCTGACCCAGGTGATTTATTTGTTCATGGCAGTTCTAGCTTGTTGTTACTATCTTTGAATCAATAACCTGTTTCTTATTTTCAGATGTTTTTGGGTTTTCTATATTTTCACTCCTTATGTAAAGGATTCTCCTACTTGTTCTATTCCTATATGTTATGAGCTTTTGTTATCTTTTATGTTGACAGTCCAACACTTGACAGACGAGAATCTCTAGAAATGTCTCCCCTGCATCTTTAAAAATTAGAACTTCCATACCATATTTAGCTTTAGCAAGAACAATTTTTCGTTATCAAGCACTTTTTAATCCCTAACTAATTAAAAAAAGAAAAAAAAATCATTTATCCAAAGGAATGCCAACATTTCAAGCTGCATTAAAAAACTACCAAAAAAGACCCTCTAGATTTGCCATTGCTTCAGAAAATCCTTCTTCATAAACCAAAGTACACAAATCATCATATATAAATTTGAATGCAACATCATATTTCTTAACCATTTGAGCTACTGCCACTTGGAGCATACCCATCACAATTTGCTAGATTATAGAAGCCTGTTGTATGCTCTATGGCATAACTACCAGTCTTATAGCATCAATCAATTCCTAAAATTTTAGAAGCTATTCGAGTGCCTTCAAATGCTAGATTTGCAAGATAAAATATGATTACCATAATCTAACAAAATCTGTGTACCAGCGAAGAAGGAAAAATAACCATAATATCTATTGTAGTCCCCTTCATTACGAAAAAAACTAGTGTCTTGAGGCTTCAAATTACAATGTCTTGCATTATCAAGTCCTTTGTTTCAAAGTGATAGCTAAATATGAAAGAATAATTGCCAATGAAAATATTGGCATTAATGGGCGATTTCTGATACCAAAGAAATGAGTCTGAGAGGACCAAAATTTGCAGAGATAAATAATGGTGTTTGGATTTATCATAATGATCCATGCTTAGTTTCCCTTACGCTACAAAGAATTCAATGGAAAATAGCACTGGGTGTTGGATATTTGACCACAACTCAGTGAGCCATGCTTGAGTTAAGTTTGATGCTTGAACATCAAGATGTAGTCAAGAAACATGGGATAAACACTACTAAGATTGGTACATAAGTTTAATGGAGTTGTTAGAGGCCAATGAATTGAGTTATGGCTCTTCACATTAAGACAAATTTCATGACATGGAAATCCATTCTGGAGCACAATATTTGTACATTACTGCAGTTACATGCCTTATTATTAGTTTCTTTTAGAACATGAAGATATTTATCATACTACAAGTTGGATTGATGATATATTCAAAGACCACAGAAGATTCCAATCAATGACTTTAATTTTTCCCTGTCTATAGGTGAAAAGAAGTGGAGAACTAAAATTGGCACCCTCAAATCTCTTGTAAAGATCTCAAAAGAAGAATGGTTGGGAAACTTAGAATTGTTTTTTAAGATAATTGGAGTTGGAAAATTCTATTGTGACCAAATATACTGGAAGAAGAGTCCATTGACAACTCACTCTACATTATTAGTCTTATCACAATACACAAAAATTATCAATTTGAAAAATTAGCAAACTGAAACAAAAATAGCCATTTTGTCTTCTTGCGTAGTAGGCAGGCCATTGATGAAGTGCCACTGGTTGGTCTCCATAAAAATCTTCAAAGAATGAATGTCTCATAGAAACATGGGTGCCCTATTATTAGTTACTTTTAGAACACAAAGAATTTATCATACTACTAGTTGGATTTATGATATATTCGAAGACCACAGAAGAGTCCAATCAACGACTTTAATTTTTCCCTGCCTATAGGTGAAAAGAAGTGGAGAACTAAATTTGGCATCCTGAAATCTCCTATAAAGATCTAAAAATAATGGTTGGGAAACTTAGAATGTTTTCTAAGAGAATTGGGGTTGGAAAATTATATTGTCGTCAAATATGCTAGAAGAAGAGTCCAACAGCTCACTATGTATTAGTAGTCTTATCACAAGGCACAAAAATTATCAATTTGAAAAAGTAGCAAACTGAAACAAAAATAGTCATTTTATCTTCTTGTGTAGTAGGCAGGCCATTGATGAAGTCTAAAAAAATAGATTCTCATGAAGAGGACAACCTTGGTAATTATTGATATGAAAAAAGCTTCTTCATGTAATTTTTTCAATCCTAGGTGACTGTTGTCCTAGTGTTCTCACACTGAATAACTCAAACAAAATCTATTTAACTGCAGAAAATTAAATTTCTGAAAAATGCATAATCACACAAATAGCTGAAAATGAATAGCAGAAGAAATTGAACACACACACACAAGGATTTATTCTTCAAATCAATTTTTCATTCATTTGATCAAAGCTTACAAGGTAACCTGTACATCATGCTTTGAACCAGCAGATGTAAAGTAAATAAACTCACCTAAAACAACAGTGTACGACCAGATTTTAGGGTTTACAGCCTATGCAAGAAGAAAGGACTGCTACATCAGTGTTATGGCCCGTATGCCCTGGTGTCCTTACTAGGCGCTTCAGTAATATGTTCTTCTTCTCCTTGAATGCACACTACCCTCTTCCAACTCTCTTGCTATCTTCTCATGTTTCTATTGACCTCTCCTATCTTGTCCCATTTATGCTTTGAGAAAAGACAACTAATATCCTCAATCCTATCTGCCACCTATCTCAATCATGAGATGTAAAGGTAAGATTAAATCCTAATTTAGGTTTTGATGATATCTTGTGTGTTCCAGGTCGCAGAAATAACTTCCTTTCATTGTTGGTTATGGAGGACAAGGGCTATGCAAATGAGTTGGATTTCAATAAGAGATTGACCGCACACTTTGTTTCACCTT
Organism: Pinus albicaulis; assembly: GCA_034641835.2. Classification (NCBI taxonomy): domain Eukaryota; kingdom Viridiplantae; phylum Streptophyta; class Pinopsida; order Pinales; family Pinaceae; genus Pinus; species Pinus albicaulis. Next base: position 530,386,591 of record CM076571.1, on the reverse strand, counting down.
TGTTTTGATTTAAAATTCGTTATTGTTGTGTTGTTTATGCCATTGTTTGTCGAAGATGAAACCCACTATTTTTAAGGTCAATACATTGAAAAAATACCTTAAATTGATCCCAACATCATATAAGAGATTACTAACTATTCACGAGTGCATATGTCAACCCCTACCACCACACAATCGCTCAATTTTTCATTTGTGATTTTGAAATCATGATTTCTCTAGCATTGCTAATGGGTTTTTGTGTTTGGAAAAAACTACATGTAAGTCACTTGAAAGTGTTTGGTTTTGTCGCTTATGCTTTAATTTCAAAATAAAGAAGACATAAGATGAAACCAAAATGCAAGTTGTGGTTTATTTCATATGCTTGAACATCAAGATGTAGTCAAGAAACATGGGAGAAACACTACTAAGATTGGTACATAAGTTTAATGGATTTTTTAGAGGCCAAGGAATTGAGTTATAGCTCTTCACATTAAGACAAATATCACGACATGGAAATCCATTCCTGAGCACAATATTTTTATATTAGTGAAGTTACATGCATGTAGTGCCATACCAAGGAATTTAAAGAATTCTAATGGCATATTTCTGATCATTTTTCTTAAGTCTTGTGTGCCCAACAAGAAATGGATTTATGAGATTGAACAAGATATCTTGTCCCATGTAAAATTAGGCATATCAAAGTACACTGAGGCTGAGTGATGAGTTGACAGACTGCATTATTTGTTTTGTAATAGAGGAAAAACACAAGATTATTGTAGTGCACATGGGGGGTGTATGACATTGTAGTGAGTTGTGTACTGAGATTTGTGTGATTGTGTGCTGCTGTGAGAGGATCATTCTACCTATACAAAAGAGAATTATGAGAGAATAATGATTTGAATGTATGAGGGTCGAGAACAATGTGATGGTTGTGTATGCTAAAAACAAGGAGAGAACAATGAGCTTATAAGTGAGTAAAAGAGAGACTGTGGAACAGGAAATGCCAAGAGATGATTGAGTAGAATTTATGAGGGCTGAAATAGGAGTGTAAACCAAGAATATAAACTTTCCATAAGGTTTAGCAAAGCAGTTGAAAAATGAAATGCAAGAGAAATAATAAGAGGATTAGATGGGCTTCAGGACCCTATTTACTTCGATACTGGTTGTGTTCACAGGATGAAAGCTCTTTTTGGAAGTAAACCAAGGTCACAGTATGCCAACAGCCATGCAAAACCAATAGGTTGCAACTACCCAGACTATTAATTATTTCAAATTCAGCCCTGAAGCGTATTATATACTTTTTACTGTTATTGTTTTTAAAGGCCAGTTTCCTTCTCTTGGTCCATAGATCAATTTTAATGGTTATTATTTTTAACATGAAATTTTAGGGTTTCATCATCAAAAGTCTAAAATATCATACGAAACCTTGAATGAAACATTTGGTGAGAACCCAACTTTTTTAGCATCAGTTGTCAGTGCCATCAGCGGTGCAAGTTCAGAATCTTTACATTATTCAGCCAAGGATATTCTGCAGTTGATCAATACCAACTATGAGGTCAAAACTAAATGCGGTGAAGAGGTAAGATTTGTGGTTTCTAAGCAAAGAACATCACTGTTAATATGGGGAAATTTTTGAATTTTGTGTTTTCTTCTTCTTTTGAAGAAACTTTCAGCAAATGCCAAAATAATGATAAAAACAAACTGACTTCAACAAATTTGTTTTGTAGGTGGGATGGATGTATGGATCATGCACTGAGGATGTATTACTGTCCTTACAACCCAGCTTTCATTTGTCTTCTTGTGTAGTAGGAAAGTCGTTGATGAAGTCCAAGAAAATAGATTCTCATGAAGAGGAAAACCTTGGTAATTATTGATATGAACAAAGCTTCTTCATGTAAATTTTTCAAGCCTAGGTGACTGTTGTCCTAGTGTTCTCACACTGAATAACTCAAACAAAATATATTTAACTACAAAAAATTAAATTTCTGAAAAATGCATAATCACACAAATAGCTGAAAATGAACAGCAGAAGAAATTGAACACACACACACAAGGATTTCTTCTTCCAATCAATTTTTCATTCATTTGATCAAATCTTACAAGGTAACCTGTCTAGCTTTCTTTGAACCAACAGCTGTAAGGTAAATAAACTCACCTAAAACAATAGTGTACGACCAGATATGAGGGTTTATAGCCTGCGCAAGAAGAAATGACTGCTATATCAGTGCTATGACCCGTATGCCCTGGTGTACTTACTAGGCGCTTCAATAGTCTGTTCTTCTTCTCCTTGAATGCACGATTCCATCTTCCAACTCTCTCGTTGTCTTCTCATGTTTCTATTGACCTCTCCTATCTTCCCATTTATGCTTTGAGAAAAGACAACTAATCTCCTCAATCCTATCTGCCACCTATCTCAATCATGAGATGTAAAGCTATGATTAAATCCTGATCTAGGTTTTGATGATATCTGTGTGTTCCAGGTCTCAGAAAGAACTTGATTTCAATGTTGGTTATGGAGGACAAGGGTTATGCAACTGAGTTGGATTTCAATAAGAGATTGACCACACACTTTGTTTCACCTTTGTTTTGATTTAAAACTCATTATTGTTGTGTTGTTTAGGCCATTGTTTGGCGAATATGAAATCCACTTTTTGTAAGGTCAAGACATTTAAATATTACCTTAAATTGGTCCCAACATCATATAAGAGATTAATAACTATTCACAAGTGCATATGTCAACCCCTACCACCACACAATCACTCAATTTTTCATTTGTGATTCTGAAATCATGATTTATCTAGCATTGCTAACGGGTTTTTGTGTTTCGAAAAAACTACATGTAAGTCACCTTAAAGTGTTTGGTTTTGTCACTTATGCTTTAATTACAAAAGAAAGAATACATAAGATGAAACCAAAATGCAAGTTGTGGTTTATTTCATATGCTTGAACATCAAGATGTAGTGAAGAAACATTGGAGAAACACTACTAAGATTGGTACGTAAGTTTAATTGAGTTGTTATAGGCCAATGAATTGAGTTATGGCTCTTCACATTAAGATAAATTTCACGACATGGAAATCCATTCCCGAGCACAATATTTGTACATTAGTGTAGTTACATGCATGTAGTGCCATACCAAGGAATTTAAGTATTCTAATGGCATACTGCGGATCATTTTTATTAAGTCTTGTGCGCCCAACAAGAAAAGGATTTATGAGATTGAAAAAGATATCTCGTCCCATGTAAAATTAGGCATATCAAAGTACACTGAGGCTGAGTTATTAGCTGACAGAGTGCATTATTTTTTGTGTAATAGAGGAAAAATACAAGATTATAGTAGTGCACATGGGGGTTATACAACATTGCAGTGAGATGTGTACTGAGCTTTGTGTGAGTGTGTGTTGTTGTGAGAGGATGATTCTACCTATACATAAGAGAATTATGAGAGAATAATGCTCTGAATGTATGAGGGTCGAGAACATTGTGACGGTTTTGTATGCTATGAACAAGGAGAGAAAAATGAGCTTCTGAGTGAGTACAAGAGAGACTGTTGAACATGAAATGCCAAGTAAATTATTGAGTAGACTTTATGAGGGTTGAAATAGGAGTGTAAACCAAGAATATAAACTTTCCATAAGGTTTAGCAGAGCAGTTGAAAAAGGAAATGCAAGAGAAATCATAAGAGGATTAGATGGGATTCAGGGCCCTATTTACTTCGGTATTGGTTGTGTTCACAGGAGAAAAGCTCTTTTTGGAAGTAAACCAAGGTCACAGTATGCCAACAGCCATGCAAAACCAATAGGTTGCAACTACCCAGATTATTAATTCTTTCAAATTCAGTCCTGAAGCTTATTATATAATTTTGACTATTACTGGTTTTTAAAGGTCAGTTTCCTTCTCTTGGTCCAAAGATTGAGTTTATTGGTTATTATTTTTAACATGAATTTTCAGGGTTTCATCATCATAAGTCTAAAATATCATACGAAACCTTGAATGAAACATTTGGTGAGAACCCAACTTTTCTTGCATTAGTTGTCAACGATTACACTATTCAGCCAAGGATATTCTGCAGTTGATCAGTACCAACTATGAGGTCAATACTAAATGGAGTGAAGAGGTAAGACTCATGGTTTCTAAGAAAATAAAGTCACTATTAAGATGGGGAAATTTCTGAATTTTGTGTTTTCTTCTTCTTTTGAAGAAACTTTCAGCAAATGCCAAAATAATTATAAAAACAAAATGACTTCAAAAAATTTGTTTTATAGGTGGGATGGATGTATGGATTATGAACTGAGGATATATTGACATGATACAAGATGCAGCGTAAAGGGTGGATATCAGTGTATTGTTTCCCTTACAACCCAGCTTTCATCAGCACTACTCCATCAAAATCGTCGAATGTCTTGGAGCAACATAAAAGGTGGTCTAAAGGAATGTTAGAAGTTTTCCTGAGTAAAAGCTGCCCACTATTTGGCAGATATGCAAACTTGAAATTCCTGCAGAGACTTGTTTATATCCATTTTTTTTCCCATGCTCTTTACTCCATACCACTTATGGTTTATGGACTTCTTCCCACAGTCAACTTGCTCCTTGGCAAACATTTCATTCCTAAGGTAATGTTTAGTCAATATATTTCTTGTTAAAATTTTCTCATTTCAAGAAATTATAGGGGTAACTGTGTTTAAATTTCCAATAACATGAAATTACAGGGGCAATTGTTTCGCACATGCATTATTTATATACCTATGAGAGCCAGTTTTGATAATAACATACAAAAATTGGGGATCGCGTTATTGCAGGTATTAACTGTGGAATTCATTCCCTTCATCCTTATCTTTGGCTGCAATTACATATTGATCTTGGTTCAGAGAAAATGGTTAGGCATTTATAGGAGACAATAGTGGAACAACATGTGCATGTGGATGATCGTCATACTCCCTTCTGATGTAGTTGCAAATTTTCAGGTTTTTCTCAACCTTTTAGGACTCAAGGAAAATACATTTTTGATCTCTCCAAAGTCAGTTGATGATGAAAATGGCTCTACAAGTGAAACAGCAGAGGGAAACTTTATTTTTGATGATTCCTCCATATTCATCATCCCAATAGTGTATTCTTTTTTCAACATATCACGATTGATATACGGTCTGGTTAAGTCAATACTTCATGGAGAAATAATGACTGGTGAACTCTTGTGTGCGAGTTGGGTCCTGCTCAATCTATTCCCATTTATCTAGGGATTATTTAGAAAAGAGGGAGAAGGTGGTCTTGGCCTCGCAACGACTTTTTCAGCATATATAATTGTTGAAACATTTTTAATTCTTTACAATCTTTACAATGTTTTCTGAAGTGTTTCTATAGCCGATAAAAATGGTGGTCTCGGCTGAACATAGAATATCTCTATGCATATTGTATTGTTTATTCATGTCACATGTTTTGACCTTCATGAAGTGGCGATGATGGGGGCCTAAAGTAATTGAAGGTGGAGCTCATGGCGTTGCCCTTCAAAAAACCTTTTTGAGAAAGTACTTTTATTAATTCTCCTGTAACAACCTTTTTGAGCAAGTACTTTTATTTATTCTCCTGTAACATGATTGAGTAGCACTCACAATATAAACATTATGGCATATTTACAGACGATGGTCAGAGCCATTCACACTTGAGTTTTTCATGGCTAGTTTGTTAACTAACATGTTTTCTTGACTGAATGTTGTTAGGGATTGAGATTTTCAATGGTTGGTTTGTTAATGGAAATATTTTCTTGAATAAATGTTGTAAGGGATTGAGATTTTTCATGGCCACTGGTGTGTTAATTGACATGTTTTCTTGACTGAATCGAGTATTGAGAATGTGTGTGGCTAATATTCATTAAAAAGCAATTCTGCATGAGACTTGGATTGATTAGCTCCTCATGTAAAGGAGTCTCCTATTGTTTTATTTCTATATGTTATGAACTTTATGTTTTCAGTCATGGCTATCGAGTGCCATGAGATGATGGCATACCTCTATGCATTGTAATCCCTGTTATCACTCACTAATTTCTCCAGGTTCAAGATAAGTAGTCCGAGGTAACCACAAACCTACTTCAAACTCTAGGATCTAGCCTTCCTAGGGTTCAGAGAGGGCTCTCTCTTTAAAGTTTAACTTTGTTTTAATTTGTGAATAATAGGCTAGTTATGAAAGTGCAGCTTTGGTTTTGTTCTGATAGATTTGGTGGGAAAAATCACTTGAAAGGATGGATAATGGGAAATCTACTTTTCCATTGGACTATGGAGACAAAATCAAGCAAACAAGACTAGGATCAAGGGCAAAAAGGTCAAATGTCTTCAGGGCAAGATAGATAACCCTTGGAGATATTGGAAATTTGTTTTTGTGAGGTGGTATGATCGGGATAAAGGGCACTTAAGAATCCTTAAATCCGGAAAAGGAAGTAGTAGGAAGAGGTCAAACGGAGAGGTAGCAATTAAGAATTCCCTACACTGGAAATCATAAGAAAACATATAAATGATAACTAGTTAAAAAAATGGTGCTATTAACATATCATGTATTAGTACTCCTATTTATACATTTATATTTAGCATAAACATAAATGGATGCATGTAACAAAGAAAGGAAACAATGACAAGTGAAGAAAATACTTCACTCCAAGTAGCTTATCACAGGAATCCTGAAGTATGATGCCAATTTGCTTTGATCCAGCCTCCTACTCGAAGTTTTGACACACAAAATGCTTTAAAGTCCAAGAAGAAATGACTATAACAATCCCAGAAATTTTATTCCACCAAAATACTTCAAAGAGTGAAGTATTTATACAAATTCTAAACTAGAATATCTTGAAAAAATACCATGATTGGTTTACAAATATCTCCAATTGTTTTACATAAATATAACTTAAATAAAGGACACTAAAAACTAATGCATCTATTTGGAACTATTTTTTATGGATAGGTGATGAAAAATGGGATGATTCGAATTTGATCTCAACTCTTAGTTGATGATGAGGCATCCAAGTCACTAACTGTCTCCTTTCTTTGTGCATTCTGCTCCAGCAATTCTGCAAACGTGGGGTCCAATGATACCTTTGTATCTCTAAATATGAAATAGATATGTAAAGATGAAAAGAGTTTATTGTAAATAAATATGTTTTTTAGATAAACCTCTCTCAGTTCCCTACAATTCTTCTCTAGCTGTTCACAATAGTCTCTGTAAAAATATGTGCAAAACAGAGTTTTCCATAGTCTGAAAAATTGGCTGTAAATATGTGCATGTATCTCTCATTCTGTAATACCTGTGAAAAAATTGAGATAGGTTTTTGTAGATGGGTCTTGTAGGAACAAAAACCCCATTCATTTTTGTAAGATGTATTTCTGATTGGCCACAGTATTCTCTGCAAACTGATGACTTAACAAGAATTTTCTGTAAAAAGTGCTTTCAAATATTGTTTAATATTTCCAAATCCATAAGGGTTGTTAGAAAAGTGAGAGAGGTTTTTGTATTTGGACACCTTAATAACATAAACCTCCTTCAGTGTTGCAAAATTCATCATGGATTGGTCACAATAGTTTCTGCAAAACAATGACTTAAACATGAAATTTCTGCAAAAATGTCCCTTCTTATTCTGTTTTCATCTTTTAACCTTACTGTTCTTTTAACTGTTTTTACTTTAACTTTGGAAAAACTTCATTGTTGTTGGTGAAAGTATTTTCATCTTTATTTACCATTTACTGTCTCTATATTTACTTTTACTTTTTTACCTTGACTGCTCTATAACTTTGTTTTAACCTTTACTCTCACTTTCATCTGATACACTTTAACTCTGATGCTCTTTGACTGTTTTGTTCTCACTGTCACTATGAATTCTTACTTTACTTTTTACAGTTCACTGTGTAAATTTATCTCTCTCTGCATAAATGACTTCTTTCTGTTCTGCTACCATGGAATCTTTTGTTGAGGAATATCATTCAAAATTCTTTTCTTTGTGAACTTTTGGAGTAAAACAGATCTTTAACTAGTATTTAGATTGTTTTATCCAAATTCTCCTTCTACTAATGACCTGCAAAACAAAATAATTGTTAATGAAACCCTGGATGCAGGGAGGTGATAATGGCTTCAAGTAGTCACAGTACTAGATTTAATTTTGGCACTTTGGAACCATCAGGATTGCTTGTACTATGCTTCTTAGGCATTTTGGTCTACTTTTGCAAGTTTAGACAGTTTGCAGAAGCAATTTACTTTAGCAGAGGGGTTTTCGAACACATTTGGAAAATTATAGGCTTTTCTTTGGGTTTTCTGTCCAATTAGGCATGTCTAAAAGGTTTAGAGGCTTTAGAACTGGTTTAAAACAAGAAACAAGGGTTTCCTGAGTATTTTAATGGGAAATTAGGCCAAAAAATATTTTGAAAAATGGTTAAAGACGTTTAGGATACCTGCAGGGGTTTTCTAGTTTGACTTAAGCTTGAAATAGATAATTAAAATGTGAAAACTCACAAATTTCCACAAACTAGCGCACATCAGAGAAATAGGGTTTCTGGGAAGAGTTTGGCCTGTTTTTGGGGCTTTTTAGCAGTTTCTTTTAATTTCTAAATCTACAAGTATGTTTTTGTTCTTTATAGGTCTTTCAAATTGATTGCAGGTTTAAATTTCGGAAAAATACTTTTTGTATGCAGGTATTTGGTCTTCATAATGGTTTTTGAGGTTTTGAATGGAACACAGCTTCAGTATATTTGTCTGGATTAATTCACAGCTTCTTTGACAGTCTTCAATGGTTTGCAAGGCAAATTATTGAAGTTTCGAGCATAAAACTGGCAAAAAAATGGCTTAAAAGAGTGTTTTTTTTTTACAGTTAGGAAGACAGTGTAGTAGGTTTTAATGCACAGAAGATAGAGGGATGAATGCAATTTCTAAGGTTAAATATGAATTTTGGATTACATTATTTTGTATTGAATGATTGGTCGCATCAGTGGGAAGGGTGGTTTTGGAGTTCAAATGGATGGAAACCAGGCTGGTTATCGCGTAGGTTTTAGATGGTAAGTGTTTTTAAGCTCAACCCACACGATCCAATGAGGATTGACCACGTGGAGGAGAGAGGAAATGAAAAACAGTCCATTTCGCACGGCTTTGGCGTTTGGGTGAGCATGCATATATTCTGAGCGATTTGGGATGTCAACCGTTGGATTTGAGAGTCGAATGCAAACGACTGAGATTAATTTGAGAGTTGCACTGGATTAAGGGTGGGACCAGGGTGTATTATGTGTGAACGGGTTTTGAATTTTATCAATAGACATGGCTTTAATTCAAAAACCTTAGGTTATAAAAAATGTAGGCGGGGGAGTAATGTAATGTTTTTCTTTTTAAAACATTTATAAAAATGTTTCAATAAAACATATGTGGGTGTGTTTTATTATATTATATAGTTTTTAACCATTTGAATGATTTTGAAACTATAGGGGCGGGGTATTTCGAATAATGATAAGTTTTAGACCAAAGGGCTTATATAGGGTGGGGTTTTTATATTTAGCATGTGGGAATAATAACTTTGGTCCAAACGTTATAATAATGGGTTTTTGGAGTATTTTAAATATAAGGGAATTAATAACTACGGGAGGGTATTTTTAGGGATTTAATAAAAATAGGTTAAAAGTTAATATGAAAAAGGGTAGTGAAATGGAAATAAAACACATGTTATCTCTAAGTAAAGTGTAAAAATAAAGCATTGCACATATTTTATATTACTTCCCTAATACTTAGGATAAATGTAATTTTGAGGGTTTTATGAATGATTTTGAAGGGAAATTAATTATTTTAGGGTTTTCAATTTTACTAAGTAAGAATGTGTCTTTACTTAGGAAAAAGGGGTTTTGATGTATGAATGAAGGGTAAATGTTGATAAATGGGGGTTTAAGGTAGGAATTCAATATTTTTAACTGACCAGTCATCGAGCCTTGGGTCCGGTCCCAACAAAAGTCAGAGAAATTCTTTGAGCCTTTTTTACTGATAGTTTATAATACTGAATACTTATAGGGGAGGGGAAATTAGTAATTTTTCCTAATGATGTCTTATTTACATGATTTCTCAACTATTTTCTACCTACCCAACTTTATTTCTAACATTTTTTCTTCATTTTGTAGGTGCATTTAGGCTTGCAACCTTAAAACATTTTTCTTTCAAAGCATAGAACTATCTAATTCTACCTTATTTCATTCGAGGGCTCAGATTAAACTGTTGAGCACCTCATTATTCTCTACCTATCTACTGATTTTTTCAAGTTTAAAATATTTGACAAATCTTTATTCATTATCTAAAACATGAAAAGTTAAGATTAAATTTTTTAACTGATCATGGATTATGGAATTTATTGACACTCTACACATAATCATTATTCTTGCAGTAAAAATAAAAGTAGTGGCATTTGGACTTGCTCACTTTCAGGTCTTATTTCTTTTCTTTTGGGGTTTGTATTTTTCTAAGTCCTTTGATTTTTCTTTTAGGACTTTTTACCCTCTTTTTATTTTTTATTATTTTTCATTTTTTCAAAATATGAGAAAACAAATTGCAGAAAGCAAGGTATGTACATATTTACAAGGCTATCAAATTCAATTCAAAAATTATGAATCCTATATTTATGGGACACTAAAAGTCCCTTCCCATTGTGTCAGATCATTCTACATTAAAAGACTATTCTACGACATTTTGCACGAGTCTTGGATTATCAATACCATTTTAATCTCAATCTCAATCTCAATTTCAACATATATCATTCTTCCTTCTTCCCTCTAGCCAAGAGTGTTGGTGAGGTAAATCCCCTATGCAGACAGAGGCGATCCCACTAGCCCTAGAGTGGGTCTAGCCATAAACAAGACAAGCTATAATATTGATTCCTAGTTAACAAATGGACGAAGATTTGATAGATGACTTACCGAAGGTCCTATGTTGTTGTTGTCGAAAATAGTGGCTCGCTCCTCGCTCCTGGTTTGAAAAATCACGATCTGCTCGCTTTCATGCTCGGACACCTGCACACACACAAGAAACAATGACAATAGACAACATATTAATTCACATTCGTAACTATCAGTCAGTCGAAGAGGACTAAATCAATTGCATTACATAAACAACATAACACAATGATGGAACCAACACCATAGTCGAGTATATTAATAAATGAAAGGAAGAGTACAACCAAGCTTCGACGTTGCGATCTCCTCCAACAGGGTTCAAGTCGAGCGCGTCTCACAAAGGCTTGTCGGGAATTCAAACGGGACTATTTCTACGGAGTTCTCCTTGGTTCTACCTTCTCAATGGAAATTACTCAGCTATAGTATTCTTCTCCAAGTTCAGCTCCTTGGCTGTATATTCAGCTAGCTTTCATAAAGGGAGAAGGCATGTTTATATAGAGGGAGAGGGAGAGGTTAGGATCCCTATAATTATGGAAGCGAGCCCTATCTCTAAGGTGTGTTCCATGGGAGGTAAAAACCACTACCTAAAGAGAGAGATCCGTGGCTCATCAACTTAACCACTTCTAGCGACTCATCCCTGAGGTGGTTAGAAGGAAACTTCCACCTCTAATTTTTAAAAAAAATTCCTAAAACAACTTGGTGCAGGCACTGCACTGAGAAAGAGTGCTAGGTGGCGCGGGCTCTAGTGAAAATATTCCACATCGGTGCAAGGGGTGAACTAGCTATCCACGCCAAGGCCAAAACATAGGTTTTGTGTACCTTTTTGAGGAAATGGCCAACAAGAGAAATGATATCCTGATGCAGAAAGATGCAAAGAAGGTGTTTGCAAATAATGACACTGTTCACAAGTCAGAGGAATGACCCTCCAATATGTGGGACGAGGGATTGCAGGGATGGTGACAAAATGATGTGTAACAGATGCCCCCTAAAGCATGAGGTCTGAGAGAGAGGGAGGGGTGAAATTCTTTATGATAATGCGTTCGACCCAAACATTGCTGTTAGAAAACCTGCAAGTACAAATACAACTAATATCTTTGATACATGATATGTGGCATGGGCACAGCCATCCATAATAGAGTACATAAAAAGTGAGATCCGAGGTATGGATGCAACCATCCATCAATAAGGATCAACAAATAGACTCAGGTATGGTCACAGCCATCCAATCAGAAGATTCATGTAATATGTCATAGTAATCCACAAACAACCCGCAACCTGGATTTCATCAGACAAAACCCAGGGTCTTGCGCTCCATCCCGACCCAAAAAAAGTACAAGTTTGAGCATGCGAATAGACGAGTTGAAGTTGAACATGCAGGAACATCATCTGATTACCAGCCAATAATGAGAGTTGTTAACAAATGCGAGAGAAACCACCAATACTGACAATGGCTCTCGAGGTACAAAAGGTATAATCCACGAAATGTGAACAGTGATCTGGCGTCGAACACCCACAGAATCATCTGATCGAAGGCCAATGATGTGAACCTTGTGACGGATGCAAAGAACCTGCCATTAAGGCATGCAAGCTCCAAGGTACCTGAAGGGAGTCTATAGATCAGCTTCCTAGAAAATGAGTTGAAGTCAACAGGAAGCGACCTGGTCGAAGGAGAGCCATGATGTTTCCCACATCATCGACACGAGACAGAGGAATATGATGATTTGCGAATTAAGACCAACAGAGAATCAGAGGGAGGTTGAAAATTGTAGAGGCAAAACCTCTCTTGAACATATCGGCGGCACGATGCTAGATTTGGCAGTATTTTCCATCAAGGGATATGAGGTCATGGTGACGTGGCAAAGAGCAAATGAGCAGTTAAAAGATATTACCCAAACCCATGGAGACAAAAAAATGATGAAGTGAGATGTCACCAACCTGACACGAATGCAGACAAGTGACATACTACTGACTAATGTCTAGTTCCATTTCCCCCCACCATTTCTAGCAAGTACCCCAATTATTTTTGTAAACAAGCTTGAAGGGGATAGCATATGCTTGCGATGTAAGTTTGTCCTTCGGACAAATCCAACCTAGTACATTTTACGAGCCCTAGGAAGGAGGCACTCGAGTAACGTCATAATGATGGAGTCCGATGTCATCAGTTTTTAACGAGTCTGACAAAGGGAGAACTCGACATATTTTCATGTTTAGAGAGCTTTAAAAGAAAGCGGAAAAGAAAACTCTAGTAAGGCCCTTTTTGTAAATAGTCTCTCAAATCCAAAAAGGTAGAAAACAACATCCGAGAGAACCTCTTAGTCATGATAGGCCAAGGTATTATTTTTTCGTAAATAATCTATCCCAGCCCAAAAAAGGGGTAAATGTATACTGGGTAGATATCGTTTCGCAGCCATTTAATGAGTTCAAAACCACAAGCATCTCAACAATCTTTTCAGTTTTAGGGAGTTAGAAAAGAGCTGAAAGGTGACTCGAGTAGTGACTTTTTCGTGTTTTTACTGAGTCCAAAAAAGTATAAAATATAACTCGTTTCTTCATCATAACCATGTGAAAAACCTTTCGCTGCACAAAAGACATGTGTAAAACCCACTTCTCGAAAATAATATGATAAAATAATCGACAAATTTGCTTTAAAACCTAATTTAAGATTTTGAAAGGTTATAAAATGCCATAAGTGGTAAAAATTATTTAATTTTCACTTTTACCTCTTTGTGGAGCAACAGTGACCCATTTTCTTTGCGATCTTGTGGCGAAAATTGCGAGTGATCCAGTGAACCAATCTTGATTCCGTCAGTCTCAGGTAAGAGCCAACACCAATTGCCATCTTTTAAGCTAAATTTCAGTATCTGTATTTGTCATTTTGATTTCTTAGGAAAGGATTTGTCAAAATTAGGGCATCACGGTTGGCGCAGGTTTCAGGCATGGACCCGTGCCAATCGCCCCTTTTTTACATAGATGGTGCGCCCATTGGCACGATCGTTTGCGAAACAGTCGCGCCAACCGTGCAACCCAAAATCCCGCATAAATTTAAGGAAAATGTGGTCAATTGTTTGAAAATTTCAATGCCCAAGTAGACTAACAATGCTCATATGAACAATGTGTGCAGGTACCAAGCAGAAAGAATGGTGATTGAGTGGAAAGAGAGGGAACATAGTGAGGAAGATGAACTTGCCATGGAGAATGAGAGATGCATGGACGCCCTTAGAGACTGTGGGCTAAAGAAATTCTTCCTAACACCGTGCCTCCGGGCTCAACCAGAATTGCTTTAGTATTTGATAAGCATTTAGGATGAATATCAAGAAAAGTTCGTGCTTCGAGATCAAGAACTCGAACTCGAAGTATTTTATGTGTATTTTATCACAGGATTGTCATGGAGGGGTGGAGTCCCTATGCTGACCGGTACTCGTCCCTCTAGGGAGAGTATAGGGATGGTGATTGACAGAGTGTGCCGAGGGGCATCCAAAGGAACAGGGAGTGGAAAGGTTGACATCCAAACCATCGCAGATCTGGCACTAAAATTAGTGCTGCACACTATCACGCGAGCTACAAGATCGCAAGCACCACATGAGCCCACAAAGACACAACTGCTTCTTGTCGTAGTATGCCTGACCCCGACTTTCTACAAATGGGCAGAGGCCGTGACTATTAACATTAAGCGGAAACTAACCAAATGCAAGAAGACAAAACTAAATCATTTTGGGTATGGATCCATTTTGGTATCGTTCTTCTTGGAAGGACTACCGATATTCCAGCGTCAGGAGGTCATTGTCCCGATGCCACCACCAAGAGAACCATGGATGGTCCAATGGGCTGTGCTATTTTGAACCCTTAGTTAAACTGAGGGGGGGTGAATCAATTAAACACATTCATGGACTTTTAACACTTTAATTTTAAACTTATTTACACCTTTATTTCATGATCAACTTATTACATAATGTAACAACAATCTTAATATGTGAGCAACAAGTATTAAGAAGATTAGATACACCATATCAATAAATAAACAGCATGCACATAGACAACAAATATAAGTGGAAACCCATAAGGGAGAAAACCACATCTTATTATTGTTGTGATGCAAAGGCAAGCTCCAACTCCCTCTCACCACTAATTTTCTGTAGGCTCAAACCTACAGGAGGCAACTACCTCAATTCTGCAAGCTACAACTTGCAAGGAAGCTCCAACTCCCATCTATTTTCTGCAGGCTACAACCTACAGGAGGCTCCTACCTCAGCCAACTACAACTGACATCTATCAAGCTACAACTTGATATGGAAGCACCAACTTCCTCACTCTTTCATAAATAAAAAAAATGTTGATTTACCTGGATATCAGCTATGTTCTGTTCCTTCTTCACTGCTGTCTACCAGCCTTCATATTTGCCTTATATCATCCCTGAATCTTCACAGCTTCTCTATCTGCTCCTCCTTCTTCTTGCCCTCTCTGCCTCATTTCTTCATTCTCTCACCTCTTATGCATATCTGTGTGATATGATTTATAGAGTTCACCTCATGACTGTTTATATTCCATAGGGAATTCGAAGTGAATATGTATGACTCTTTGCCTTCCACCTTCTCGTTTTCTTGCCCAGCACATTCAGAAAAATATAACAATATGTATACATTTCAATATTACAGCGGGGTATTTCTTTGCCTATGGATACTTTCCTTTGCATCACATACAATAAAAATAATTTTAAATCATTTAAATTCACATTTACAACGAATGTATCTCATTCAACCCTTTCAGTTCTTGGCTCACTGTATGTTTGTCTTTTATGGTGTTGTAGTGTAACAAACCTACATACCTCTGTTCACTGCAACTCTATGTACCTTTGCATATTAGATCTTAGAATCTAATCTTCTTTCTTCACTCACTTTTTCATATAAAACTGCATTTCAGGTTTTAGCCCAAATAATTTTAAATATGGGAAATTTGCAAATATGCGGAAGCTTTTATATCTCAAATCTCAGATTTGAGATATTAAAATAAATTTGTTATGGTTATAAAAACCATCCCACCAGATTACAATTCTTCAATATGGAAGCTTCATTATTTTAAATCTTTGGTTAGAACCCCCAGAGTTAAACCCCTTTCAACTCTTCATCCACGGAATTCTTCTTTACATACCATATTTGGTCTTAACTAAATTTTTGACCAAATCTAAGCTTGAATGTTCACACCACATGGCAATTCGAATTTACATTCAATTTCTAATCAACTCAAATATATGTGCCACGGATTTCTCATCATAATATTTTTAATATATATCATGTCTTCAATTAAATGATATGGGACCTCATAATAGACCTTCGAGCTTGGATTTAAATCTCAAGTGATAACATATAAAGTGTCCTCAGGGCCCACAACTTACCATTCACATACCAAACATAATATATATCAACGTCCCCAAATCAAATGTTATGAAACATTTAATAAGTCTTGGACTTTATTAAGACCCTGGCAAATATTAAAATTCAATTGGGTCCCACAACAATCATACCTCATCAACATTCACTAGAGAAAGGCACGTTCACCATACCTGCATTAACATTCCATTTCATATTTGAATATCAACCGCCATTATATAACCCCTTTCCTTTGGATTAAAACCTCGACATATCATAATGCTTCACGTTATATGTTGAACCATGCAACCTATATCACCCAAGAATCAGCAACATATTTGGGTCCCACAACAACTTATAACACTCGCATGTCAAAAATTTATCAAGGTTTAACACATACAATTCAACCACATATCCATTTATATGGTATATTGGTTCCGGCATATATTACACCAAAAATAAATCTCTGTCTTGCTCCTTTCATGCCAGAGTTCTAATTTGGTTAAACAATAGCCCAATCATTGACCAATCCAAAATGTTAATAAATATCAAAACCTTCAATTTTCTTTAAAACCAAAGACCCCAATAAATTAAACTTTGGGCCCACAGAAATTAATACTTACCTCTTCGCTTGTTTAACACCTCCATCAATCATCATGCAACTTCATGATGCGAACTTCATCGATCTCCGATGGCTAGCAATCGGATGGAAATCGCATTTTTTCCAGAACAGAAATTTAACACGCAAAAATAATGCGAAATAGGCACCACTGTCACCACGTGTCAACGCCTGGATGTTATCGCAATTTTTTTCACAAAACAACTTACCGTTTATTTGCAATGTAAAACAACCGGTTTGTATTTCCGAAACCACCATTACTGTCTATTGCCGGTTCCGCTCCTTCCCTTCATGGTTCCGCGTTCAACTCTTTAACATTTCCCAGGTTCACTTCACCATCGGCTTGCAATTCCACTCCACCTTCATGAACGAATAGATCTATGGATCCTCTGTGACATCTTCTACTGCGATATAAGCCATCGATCAGTCGGCCTTATACACGAGACCTTCCATTATTAACCTTACATGCTTGTTTTTGTACTCCATCTTCTCGCTGATTCCCATTCCTTCAACGCTGAGATTGATTTCGGAATATAATTCCTTATCAAACAGGTTTTAAAACAAAAACTCTATGCATTATTTGCCTTCGACCATCACCGATTCTGCTCCTTTAAATTTTGTTCCTCCTGCATCTTTAACTCTGCACTTCCATTCATTGCGCACTCAATCTGCATTCTATATACTAGATAAAAATATTCAAACCTTGCCACTTCACAATTTATTATATGTATTGACTACTGATTCCGTCTTAAAACTACACCATCGCTTATTTTCTTTGACAAGTAGGTTTGATTCATTGCTCCTCTTTTCAAGACTGTGCGAAAACCCCTTAGGAGGTTCTCAACTTCTCCACTGTTCCTTCGCTTCTTTCGATGGTTTCATTAGATTGCCCTTCTCATTGGAATTCTATGCCTTCGCAGTTCCATACCAAAGATTTGCTTCAAAACAATATGCCAATTTAACCCTTAACTTATAATTTTGATTTCAACAGATTCGATTCCTCAAATACGACTTCAAAAACCAGATTCTATTGGATTAATAACTCCTAAATCCTTCTTATTTAAATAGGAATTAACTCCACCAGAACTAATCAAGTTCTGGTTCAAATCCTCTATTTCACACAGAGACACCAATTCAACCATTAACACAAAGCCTTCTTGCTTCTGGCCAGATATTCAGATCAATGGCCCTTTTTCAATTGCCTGGAGGCTTGACAAACAAAACTCTATTTTTCCAAAATCCTATCTAACTCTGTCTCTGAACAGCTCTTCTGCTTCAATTTGCTACCTTTACTTCCTCTACTCCTTGTCTGCCTTGCTTCTTAACTATTGTTCCTTTGCGCTCCTTTGCTTTGTGATAATTTCTGGTGTTGCTCCTATATTCTCCTTTACCTTATTGCTGGTTCTTCTTTTCTCTTTTTCCTTAGTGAAAGTTCAGGTGCTACTCCTATCTTCTCCTTTTCCATCAATGACAATATTTCCAACATGTTGATGCCTAGAGTAGGGGCTGGCCAACAGATGTCCTGGAGGCTATAATTTTTTGATTGGCTCCGCCGACAGCTGATTGTCATGGAGGAATGGCCTTACTCTGGTATAGACTTCACCAATGATCCAGACCTCCCGCTCTCGGAGGGAGAGGATTGGGATGAAGATCTAGGTGAGACTCATTTTTTATTTTCATGAGTTTATGATTTTTGGTATATATGCATGTTCTCATAGTTAATCTTATATGTATGTAGATGTTGGCCCAGAGAGGCCTGCAAGTATGTCTCCGATAGCGATGCGAACTCCTCGCGATTTTGATCCTCATGGTGAGGGCGGTGAGGAGGAGATAGTGCAAAATCTAGAGGGGATCGCCCGTGGGATTCCAGACTATTATCACCTTGGTGATGTTCCTTGGGCCTACCAAAGGCATACTGTAGGGGTGCTGAGTCGTATCCACCGCTTTCTGAGGCAGTTGGTATGGGCGATGACGTGCTATCATGAGCACCACGCTGATTAGGCACCTAGGCTTTTTATTTCTGCATATTTTTGAGAGACATGTTGTCTCGGGATGTAACTGAAACATACATACATATTTTTGGGTTTTTATGATGCACACACTGTAAACAATCGATATATATACATCTATTTTCTACATGGGTCTATTTACATATGATGATGTTTTATAAATTGTGAAAATGTCTATCTAATACAATGTTAGCCATTACATCAGTTAATGTATTCATTCGTCTTGGTATATGTTGATATGTGATGAAATCAAAATGTCTTTCAAGAAAACGAATACGTAAATACAATCTCAAAATGCATGGGTTTCGGACTGAATAATGACCATTAAGTTGAAGAACAACAAGCTGAGAATCTAGATTTACAAGAAATGCGTGTATGCCGAGGTTAATTACTTTAGTTAATAGTTCCAAAATAGCACTATATTCAGCGAAATTGTTTGCAGTTTGTCCTAGACAAATACCTTGTAGGTTAATCAACTCACCAGCAGGATTATAAATTACCCAGGCTACTGAAGACAAGCTCCTAGTACTGCGGGAAGAACCATCTACAAAAATGAAATAAGGGGCAATAGACATCTGCATAACAAGCAAGACCCAACAAGCAGAAAAAAAAAAGCTTACAAAGCACATCAAACATAAACATGCACAAAAATGAAAAAATCACCTATGTACACATATCATGCATGAATGACTCAAGCATAATATTTTTTCAGATACAACCCATTTCTGGGTTGTGCTAAGGGATAACCTTCATAATCAATAAGTTCATAAGCCCCATTATGTATCACATGTTTGATGATGTAGGGCCCATGCCACATGGGTTGGAATTTACCTACCCCTAGCTTGTCATGATCTTGGTCGTACAAGAGGATGAGGTTGCCTTCAATAAAATAACGAGGGGAAATTTTTTGGTCAAGGTGAGCTTTGAATCGCTTTTTTTGTGCTTCGATGACCAAAGCAGCTAAGCGACGAGTTTCATCCAATCTCTCTAAATAGAGGAGACGCTCTTCCTCAACTGAATTATTAGGCAGTAATTCCACAGCTAATTTGAGTGAAGGAATTTCACACTCAATCGGAAGAGTAGCTTCCAGACCATACACCAACTGGAATGGGGTGAATCTAGTTGCACTCTTAATCAACGTTCGATAAGCCCATAGATCTGAAAACAACATGAGATGCCAATTTGATTTATGGATCCCAATTGTCCGTTGAAGCATCGTAACGAGAACTTTGTTTATGGCTTCAACATGGTCGTTAGCTTGAGGGTAATATGGCGTTGAGTTGTCGTGACGCAGACCCAAATTATACATCAGCTCTGCCATCATATAGTCCCAAAAATGTGAACCATGATCGGTAACAATGGCTTCAGGAACACCAAGCCGATTAATAACATGATTGAATATAAATTTCGTTGTTGTCTTACCGTCCGCAGCCAGTGTAGGCATTTCTTCAGCCCATTTTGTAAAATAATCGATGGCAGCGATAATATAGGCATGCCCCTCGGCCGAGTGAGGGTTACACGTCATAAAATTGATGCCCCATTTGGAAAAAGGACCAACGGTAATGACAGGGTGTAAAGGAATAGGTGGCACATGCATCTTGTGTTGATATATCTGGCACACATGGCATTTGCGTACTGCGACAATGTAGTCTTTAAAAATGGATGGCCAGAAATAGCTAGCATGAAGGATATTTTGTGTGGTGGCATAACCGGATATGTGACCACCACAGGCGCCAATGTGGCAGTCATTTAAAACTTTCTCAGCTTCCTCGAGGGTCAAAATTTGGCAAAGTATGGAATTGACTCTAACACAATAGAGGGTATCTCCAATAATACGATAAGGTTGCAACTGATGCCTAATGCGGCGTCGGGCATATTTCGTCAAATCAAACCTAAAAGTAGAAGTCTGTAGATACACGATGATATCACCGTACCATGGATCGAGGGTGCTAATCAAGAAAAGAGTTTCGTCCGAAATATGATCCTCGGAATAGGAAGGAGCAAAGTCGGCGGGGAGAGAACACTTCAGATCAGTGAAAACGAGTGATTTCTTTGATTTGGCGGTAGTGAATTCCAAATAAAAATCTTAGTGTATAATGATCCATTTCGAGTAATTTCCCCCCAACAACTGTCAAGATAGAATATAGGTCATGGGGTTACAATCAGAAATCACGGTTACCGTCCGTAAAAGGATATAATGACGAAAACGCTGGATGGCCTAGACCGCAACCAGTGCTAACTTCTCAACATGTGCATAACGCGTTTTAGGGTCGAGAAGGTTTCGAGAGAAGTAGTAAATAACATGCTCATTACCGTCATCATCGTCTTGAACCAAAACCATGGTGATCGTACTGAAGGCGACAGCTATATAGAGGGTGAAATCACGATGATAATCTGGAGGACGTAATAGAAGAGCGTTGACAAGCAACGTCTTAAGCGTATCAAAATATTGTTGAGTAATATCATCCCAACAAAAAGGGATGTCTTGTTTTAAAATTCGTGTGAACCCTTTGGCTACTTAGGCATAGTTCGGGATAAAACGACGTAAGAAATTTGCTTTCCCTTATAGACTTTGGAGCTGGTGTAACGAGGATGGAGAGGGGAGATTAACAATAGCCTCAACCTTTAGCGGATCAAGGTGAATTTTGTCTTTGGATATGATAAACCCTAAAATTATACCGGAATCGACACAAAAGACACATTTATGCGGATTGAGCCAAATATTGTAGCGTCTACAGTGAAGAAATATCTAGCAGAGATGGTCCGGATGGTCTTTTCGCACAGCTGAATGAGCCGGAAGGTCATCTAGGTATGGTTGAAAAATATGATGAATATCGTGAAAGGCATAAGACATCACGCACTGGAACATAGCCCCAGCGTTCTTCAAGACAAAAGGGAGTTTCTTATACGCGAACGTTCCCCAAGGATAGATAAAAATGGTCTTATGTTGATCAAACGGGAGAATTTTGATATGATTATAGCCAGAGAATCCATCCATGAGGGAAAAAATCTCACTCCCCGCACAATCGTCAATGATCTGATCGATGAAAGGGGTGGGATAGTTATCCTTAGGGCAGGCCTGATTAATATCGTGATAGTAAAAATAGACACAAATTGTTCCCTGCTTCTTATCCACGGGAACAATGTTAGAAACCCACTCTGTTAGAGGAATCAGATAAATGAAACCCACTTTGAGAAGTTTTTCAACTTCAGCTTTAATGGCAGCGTCTTTCTGAGGATGCACTGGACGAAGACGTTGGGGAACAAGCTTCGCACCGAGGTAGGTGGGAATCTCGTGCACCACAATACTGGGATCAATGCCAGGCATCTCTTCGTAAGACCAAGCGAAAACATCATGAAATTCGTGAAAGAGGCTAGTGTACACTTGGACTTCATCGGAAGAACAAGTGACTCCAACATGGATGTTTTCAACAATTCCCGGTTTCACGGAAATTGTCGATAGGCATCGTCTGAGTGATGTTACTCAAGTTACCTTCAGAGAAGACTTCGTGAGTCAAGATAGGGGTTTGAAGTGGCGGAGAAGGAACTTGAGAGGAAAAACGCTCAAGACAGTTAGACATTGTCCTGAGGCCAGGCATAAACGAGGAACGATGATGCCAATCGCTCCATGGTAGGTCTTCAAGAGACATGGTTTCCATGATAGCCTCATCAGTCGGAAACACTTCTTTCAAAGGATCAGGCGAATCTGTATCGCCAAGCTAGCGGGATTGAGAATAAACATTGAGAGACATGCTCAAATGAGCATCTTCGGAAGGGGGAGAATATGATGCACTTACAAGCTCGAAATAATTGTTTTCAATTGGACTAAGCAGCATCAAATCCCCAAATGAATCAACTTGTTCAGGTAAAGGGACAATCCACGGGTCATCCGACTGAGAGATCATATTAACTTGAACGGTATTTGGTGGCGGAGGTGGAAATATACCCATGAGGGTGGGGTATTTGAAAAGACCCAGCCCTATGCTGTTGAGGGGAGAAGGAATCTGATCCACGTATGGAACGTTGTTCTCAGAAGACAAGGTAAAGAATGACAACTGGTCGACAGTAATGATTTTTCCCTCGTGTGGAAACTTTAGAAGACGAAAGAGGGTGGATGGAACACACAGCATAGCATGAGTCCAACTGTGACCGAGTAGAAGATTGTAATTGAGTTTAGCGTCAACTACTTCTACTTCGACATTAACCATCTTTCCTTGCGACGTGATTGGCAAGCTGGCGAGAACAGCCAAGGGTTTCGATTCCCTTCCATCAAATGCCTCAAGGGCATTGGGTGACGAAGTTAGGGCTGGACAGCCAATAGCCTTCCAACAAGCAGATGACATGACACAAGTGGATGCAACTTCGTCCACAATGGCTCTATGGATGTTGAGACCGTTAATGATGACTTGTATGACAAGCGCAATCTGGTGCGGAAGTTAGGGGACGAAATTCTCTAAATTGAAAGAGAGAAGGCTAGAATCAGCAGGATCAATCCCGCTGATTGTAGATAATAACTCTTTCCATTGAGACGGACAACTCTAAATCACTTATAACGTGGACATGGCACCTGTGCTAAATCCTCAACAATATTGTAATGCTGAGCAGCACGAGCGTTAGGATTATAAGAAGATTTCCGGAGAACACCTTTAGAAGGTGGTCGTATAACGGGTTCGGCACTGGGCCTTTCAATCTCAAGAGGACCAGAGGCAGGTGGAGGAGAAGGACCATCGATGATCTCTTTCCCAGCTACTTTACATGATCTAGTATAATGTTTCGATCGATTAGCGATGGAAACAGGTGCAGAACCATTCATCATGAACACTTGAGAGCCAAACGGTGCATATGGCGCAGGTTGCTCGACCATCTGTGTTTGCTGAGACGAAAAAGGTTCTTTGAGGAAAGCCAGAGTTCCCTTAGTGCCTTTGAGCAATTTACTAACTTCGGCTCATCTAGGACAATCCTTAGTGTAGTGTTCCTCATCACAAATCAGATAGGGATACTTCGGCTTGCGCTGTGAACCATCATTAGCACGAGGTTTAGACGAATTTGGTTTTGGGGCATTAGCTTTGGCCTTGCCTTTGCCCTTCTTTTTCCCTTTGGATGTCTTGTCCGCAGGATTGGCCTGAACGGTGTTGACCTCTAAGGTTTTACTAGAATCTGGGGTAGGCTGAGAAGTAGAATCGTTGGAAGAATTTGATTTTTTCTTCCCAATGTTGGAAGAGGGAGACTTACATGAAGTCTGAGATACGGAACCAATAACACCGTCGACGGATGGGGTGGCCAACGCTTTAGAAGTCCCAGGGCGTGGGGCATCAGTTAAGATATCATACAAAATGCCCGATTGAGAGTACACTAAATCAAGGTACTGGGCACAAGCAATGGCCTGTTCCTCAGTAACACATGCCCCCATGGATATGTCTTTCGCAATCTAATTGAAAAAAGAAGTAGTGAACCAATGGGTAAGAAGCTATTCAGGAATTTCAAATTTGATCAGATGATAATGATGTCTCCATTCATGAATGTGGTTCGAGATATGGGTATCCCGGTCCTGTTTCAAGTATGTTAGGAGATGCATCCCGGCTTAATAATGAATCGATAACTGAAAATGAGTAAGGAACGCCATAGCAAGAGAGTTGAAATCTTGAAAGATACCACGAGACAGCTCAATGTACCACTTAGCAGCAGCTCCAGTGAGAGTTCGATGGAAAAGATGGAGTCGAATAGAGTCATCCACCCAAGAATTGGAAGAACACCATAAATGGTACGTCATTACGTGTGCTTGGGGGTCTTTTCCAGACTTGCCCTCAAACTTGGGGAAATCACCAGGAACCTTCGTTGGAACCGGAGGCCAATACAAATTATGAAGGATTGGATCATTTGTTAATTTGGACACATCCGGTAATTCCAATGTGGCGAGAAAGGGTAATTGAGGGTTGAAAGGCATATCAGGTCCTCGATAAGGACCCGTACCCATATTTCATCCTGGTTGAGTGTAACTCTGCCCCCATTGGTTATGTCCCGAAGGATTTGAACCATAAGGGGTATAAGCTGGACAGTTCGGCTGATATGGTGACTGAAGACCAAGATACGGAGGTTGAGGACCAAGATACTAATTCTAAGTATATGAGGGTCCTGATTGAGCAGCATAGAGATTTTGCTGCGGAATGTAAGTATAGCCTGGCGATTGAGGGTAGTAAGCAGAACCTTGAGGCGCATTATAAACCGGTCGATATGGACTTTGAGGGTAATAAGCACCTTGGGGTCAAATGGGTTGCTGATAAGTAGGGCCCTACTAAGCTGGATGAATCGGACGCGCAGGTTGACCCGACTGTGGTGTAGAGTATAGCGGTGGTTGAGCAAGGTGAACTGTTTGTGCAAGTTGTCCTTGTTGAGCAAGTTGACCTGACTGATGAGGGCCACCAGGTTGCCCTGGCGGAGTAGGTTGGCCTGATGGCTATGAAGGGCCAGGTTGTGCCTAATGATTAGGTTGACCTGGACCAGGACCATAAGATGGCCCTGGCTATACAACATTTGGACCAATTGGAAAGTATGGTTGTTATGGTTGCACGAAAGGTTGTCCTTGAGATGGATAAAATTGCCCCCTAGGACCGTATGAAGGCCCTGGTTGATATATCGGTTGCCCAGTAGGTCCTTGGGGTTGCCCAGGTTGGATCATAGGCTAACCTTGTAAAGGTTGGCCTTGTGGATTGTAAGACTACCCTTGTGAACCGTAAAATAATCCTTGCTAGACCAAAGGTTGTCCCTGGAAGGGTTGTCTTTATGGGTCGTAAGCATACCCCTGTTGAACCAAAGGTTGTCCCTGAAAGGGTTGTCCTTGTGAGTCGTAAGCACACCCTTGCTAAACCGAAGGTTGTCCCTGAAAGGGTTGTCCTTTTTGGTTAGAAGGTTGCACAAGCAAGGTAGTTCTAAACCGGAAAGGAACTGATAAGCTTCAGGAGCAGGCAAATAGATAGGTTTGTCGTGCTCATCATAATGAAACGGAAGCGAATAAATTGGGTTACCGACCGCGTCATAATGAGAAAGATAACGATCACCAGAATCCTGAGGGGACTAGTAAGTCTGGGAGCTCTGCTGCTGAAGATACAGCCGATACTCCTCGAAAGAAAGGCCGTGAGGGATTTCCATGGCAATTGAAGTCTCTACCGAAGGCGAAGCTCTTGACGACTGAGTGGTGACAACTGGTGCCGATGCAGCCACGCAGATAGTAGGTCTAGTTGGGACAGACGTAACAAAAGGCGTTGACGAGACAGGTGTCGTTGGCAACATCCGTAATGATGGAAGGACTGGACCCCTCGACAGATTTGATGCTGCCCTGGAGGCAATACCGGCCATAATCTGACCCAAAGACCTATATTCGGCTGGAAGTGACACCGATGGCGAAGATTGAGCATACTCTTGAGGGATGTTTTTGGGAAAAAGTTGGTATTCTTCATCAAAAATATGAATCCCCTCACTTCCAATAGGACTAGACGAGTCCATGTCTGAATCCGCCGTGAGATCTTGTAAAATACTATGGGGACCAAGAGGTATGATAGCAGCCAAAAATGGTGATCCTGATGTAAGAGGGGGAAAGTGTTCCCCGACCCCAAACCCAAACCAAGCGTTTGAAAGAGGCCAAGTGAACTCAATTGGTTCTCCAAAGGGGTACTCTGATGGGAGGATAGGCTACTGAAGCTTAGCATACCTAGAGGATTGAGAAGTTTAAGATGAATCATCCGAGAAAGGACTACCACTAGACGAAACCGATAGTTTTTCCACTGTGACTGTAGCACACTAGAAAAGAAAAGAGATCAAAAACAAAGATTCTTGGGCAAAAAACCGAGGCAAACAAAGACAGGCCAAGCGATCAAAATTTAATGGGCGTGTAATCGTAGGAATTTTATTTTACCACATTTAAACCAAAATTTCGTTGTTTCATGTTTTAAGATTCAAGAAACAGGCAAAAGATGACTCTAGTCACTTTCAGTTTTAAGCAAGCGTGAAAGGACAAGTGCTCAATGATATTTTCAAATTTATGGAGTCAGTAAAGATCGAAAATGACTACTCAGGTAGTCTAGGTAGAAGGGTGTACCAGGTTTCCGTGAACTGCCATATACACCTTAGTGATCAAATGAAAGAAGAATAACCAAGGACTTGACGTACGTGTAGGTAATCTTCCCGAATGTTGTGTTCGGTGTATCACGGTTACGAGGCGGCAGACTCGGCTTCCTACGGATAAAATGATTGCAACCTAGAGGGGTCTCCCTTTATATACTTGATGGTATGGGGAGCACAAGTCTGTACTAGTGCTGTTTGAAGCCAGATGGCGAGCGACAGCTGCTAGGTTTAAAGACGCCAAAACACGTCTCTAGCCTAGACCACTAAAAATGTTTCGTTAGGTTTCAATGCTGCCTTAGGTTAATTGAGTAAATTTTAAGTTGATCTTGTATTTACGTTTCAATTCCAAGGTCCTACCGAATGTTGGATCTAAAAAATATCTAAATGCAAGCTACATGCCAAAAGATACCATTCCATTCGATGAAAATCTATCTACGAGAAAGTTAGGAGTTTTCAAGAAATAGCAAATAATGAGAACATGCGAAAACATCCACTACAGTATCCAATGCAAGCTAATGAAAATGAGAAATCTTTCCTAGAATGTCCAATGCTAGATATGTGAAATACTTCCAATTTCACAATGTAAACAAGAATGCAAACAAATTTTTTTGATTTTTCATTGTAATAGAACAAATAGTGCACTAAATGACATGAAAAAAAAACCAAAACACTAGCTTGAGAACATTAATGTGAGAGTTGAAGCAAAACAGTTTCAATCAACCCAGGACAAACATAACAAAGCTCAAACCAACATTGCAATCTCTCAAATGAAGAAAGATTTCAAAACAGACCCATACAAGTAGTGCAATCTATGCTTGGAGTGACAAGAAGCAAAATTGAATGAAAGAGGCAAGAATCATTAAACCAATGCAATCACTCAAACAGATCAAGGGACCTGAATGCAACCAAACAAGGAATGAAGTTGAATGTGAAACAAAAGACTTAAAACTCCTATAGGAGGCTGAGCATACCAAAGTACTTAAAAACCTTAAGGTTGTGATGCTGATAGGAAACAGACAAACAAATGAAGGAAGGAAGCTGATCACAATTAAAAACAATCCCAAAGCACTTAAGATATACCTAAAAATAACCCAGAAGCACAAGCACTGACCAATAATCTTCAAAATAAAACAAACCCTAAAACCTACAAGGGTCGGCGGGCTGTTTGGCTGTAATCAGTGCCAAACAAGGGATGGCACGGGTGCAACACTAGCAACTAGTGCCAATCGGTGCATCTATCTAAACAGAAATCGCACTAGGCCAGTTCACTCAGGAAAAAGGGAAAATTTTGAAAGACAGAGGTTAGATCTGATCCTCTGGGGCTGCACAAGGGTCTTAGACTTAGCAGAATAATCAGAAAAGGCAAAACAAGAAAGAAAATACCAAAAGAAGACCTAATTGGTGAAAGACAAACTCACACTAGGTCCCTAGAGGAGTCTCCAATAAATCCCCTCTATGGACAGAGGCGATCCCACTAGCCCTAGATTGGGTCTAGCCACAAACAAGACAAGCTATAATATTGATTCCTAGTTAACGAATGGACAAAGATTCGATAGATGACTTACCGAAGGTCCTATGTTGTTGTTGTCGAAAAGAGTGGCTCGCTCCTTGCTCCTAGTTTGACAGATCACGATCCACTCGCTTTCACGCTCGGACACCTGCACACACACAAGAAACAATGAAAATAGACAACATACTAATTCACATTCGTAACTATCAGTCAGTCGAAGAGGATTAAATCAATTGCATTACATAAACAACATAACACAACAATGGAACCAACACCATAGTCAATTATATTAATAAATGAAAGGAAGAGTACAACCAAGCTTTGACGTTGTGATCTCCTCCAGTAGGGTTCAAGCGGAGCGCCTCACAAAGGCTCGTCGGGAATTCAGACATGACTCTCTCTACGGAGTTCTCCTTGTTTCTACCTTCTCAATAGCAATTACTTAGCTATAGTATTCTTCTCCAATTTCAGCTCCTTGGTTATATGTTCAGCTAGCTTTCATAAAGGGAGAAGGCCTGTTTATATAGAGGGAGAGGGAGAGGTTAGGATCCCTATAATTATGGAAGGGAGGCCTATCTCTAAGGAGTGTTCCATGGGAGGTGAAAACCACTACCTAAAGAGAGAGATCCGTGGCTCATCAACTTAACCACTTCTATTGACTCATCCCTGAGGTGGTTAGAAGGAAAATTCCACCTCAAATTTTTAAAAAGCATTCCTAAAACAACTTAGCACAGGCACTGCACTAAGACAGAGATCCAGGTGGCGCGGGCTCTAGTGCAAATCTTCCACATCAGCGCGAGGGGTGAACTGGCTATCCGCGCCAAGGCCAAAACATAGGTTTTGTATGTTTTTTTTTAGGAAATGGCCAATGGGAGAAATGATATCTTGATGCAGAAGGATGCAAAGAAGGTGTTTGCAAAGAATGACACCATTCACAAGTCACGTGAATGACCCTCCAATATGCGGGACGAGGGATTGCAGGGACGGTGACAACATGTTGTGTAACAAAGAGGCATCACTCTGCATTTCTATCAACATCTAGAGTGTCAAGATCCAATATATTTTAAACCTGTTTCACTCACACTTCCTTTCTAATATGTTGATTGTGCATCTCAAGCTGGTTGGTATCTCAGTGCCAGTTTTCTGTATGCAAAAGAGCATAGTGATCATGTTTTCTCCTGAAAGCAATATTTCTCTTCTCTTCTGTTGCAAGGTCTTGTCTCGGGGCATGAATATCATCTCTTGTCGGGTAGACATCGAATTGTGAATATGACGAAGTTGATAGAGATTGATATGGTGTAAAGTTGTATGGAAATTTATGCACAAAATAAGATAGACATCGATTTCACTACACATATCTTGCTTAGAAACTATTCGATCTCTTTAAGAATCTTATGGCGTTTCCTTTGCAACATTTGGTGATGGTGCAATCCCTAGTTAAAACTATCATAAAACATCAATTTTTGAGGATTTGATATTACAAACCAGTGTGAAGGAGTTGTAAAAGTATTTTAGAATGTTTCAATTCTTTTGAGTATCTTACATTTTGGTCATGTTTTCTGCCGCTTAAGTTAGTTTTGTCTGAAATCCAACAAATGTTCATTAAAATGAAAGTTATGTAATCTACAGAATCCAAGTGGACAACAAAATTTTCAAAATATTGAATCTATTTATGCATTCAAAAATGAAACTTAAATTGTGTGTGTGTGTGTGTGTGTGTGTGTGTGTGTATCCAAGAGGGATCAAATATCTCTAGTTGCAAACTTTTTTTTCAAGTTTTGCACTCTAAAAGAGGTTTGCATCTCAAGATATTTGAATTTTTTAGCACTTGCTAGATCCATAATTAAAATAAATCAATACGAATTTTAATTTTAGCAACATAAAATGTATAATAAAATATTTAGACGCTATATTAATATATGTTTTTAACAAAATATAACAATTTATCCAATTACAAGCCCTACAAAATTACTAAACTAAATGTCATTTTCAACATTTTACATTTAGATCTAATCATCAAATACAATAAATGCCAAATTTCAAATCTAAATTATATACCTTTTAATTTTTTTCAATAATCAAATATATATATATATATATATATATATATATATATATATATATATATATATATATATATATATATATATATATATATATATATATATATATATATATATATATATTCACATAATAAATATATTTATATTCACATTTAAATAGATTGACTATAATTTCTTTTTTTTATAACTTGGTGCC
This sequence comes from Pinus albicaulis, assembly GCA_034641835.2. Classification (NCBI taxonomy): domain Eukaryota; kingdom Viridiplantae; phylum Streptophyta; class Pinopsida; order Pinales; family Pinaceae; genus Pinus; species Pinus albicaulis. The sequence continues at coordinate 530,355,846 of CM076571.1, read as the reverse complement.
AAATTTAAGATCTGAATTATATACATTTCACTTTTTTTTTACTTTTAAATATAAATATCTTTGTTGTCGGGGACATATATATAATTATTTTTTGAGATAATTATTCCCATATTTTTAATGTGAATAAATCTAAAATTAGTAAATAAAATAATAAATCCGAAAAAAAAATATATATATATCAAATCAGTAATATATTATTTTACTTTTAAATATAAATATCTTCTTTTCCTGTCATATAAATGGAGTAGTCAAAAGAGACAGAGAAATTTCTCGGAGTCTGGCCCCCGGCTACCCTTATTCTGTTCTCTGGCACCATCGGTGTCCAACGTCGTCCAACGTTTATGTTACATGTGGCCATGGTTTTGATGACCATCCCATAGACATCCAGTGCAAGTACCAATTCCCGCCGCACCCATTTCAAATGTTAGTTTTACCGCCTATTTTTACTTCCACCCTACAGCTCATTCTTGGTTCATGATTTATGGTGAAAATTCACAGAGCTCCTACCTTTCTATGTTATTGCTTCCTGCCTTCCATGGTTGTTCTGTATTGGTTCTTTGAGGAGCAAGAGCTCTCTTTCTTATTCTACTTTGTGGTTCTATGGAGGTATCGTCAGCATCCGTGTCCATGTCGTTTACATGAGAGAGGTTGGATTCTTTTTAAATTTTTGGATGAATGGTTGAATATTTGTTTTCAAGCATTCAGGCCTCGCTGAATTCTTGTATTTCCTCTAGTTTCCAAGGGTTTTCCATAGGTGGGTTTTGTATTGTACAAAATTTTGTGTATGTGGAAGTCTGTCGTCCTCGACAGTGAAATGGATGGAACTCGATTACAAGAGACTTCTTGAATGGATTTAAGAATCACATCTTTTATGTTGTGTTTCCATAGATCGAAAGTGTGCCTATTTTGGCCGAAAGTTCAAGTAATTTCATTAAAATGTAATTTCAAGATTACAGTGTGGTTTTTTTTAAGAGAGAGGTTGGCTTCTTACCGGCCACCAAGTATTGATCTTATCTTCACTGAATTAAGGTATAAAACAAACTATGATATTGTTGGTGCTGGAATTGGATATGCAAGGTATAAAACAGACTATGTTATTGCAGGTGCTGGAATTGGATATGTTGCTACTGTTGTTGGATCTTTATGTGCTGCATTTGGATCTGGTCAGCTCTAATGTTCATCGCAAATGAAACAGGGGATGAAGTTGGAAGTTGATCAGTGCCTGTGCCGTCCCCGTGACCCAACATGGAAGGCTGAGAATCTCCTTACACCGCACTTCATAAATATTTGAATGCCATCAGAGGAAAATGAACTCCCACGCCCGCTCAAGCCAAACATGGCAAAATCCTAGCTGCCTCAGAAACCAGCAAAAGCACCAACGCCTCATTTGCCCCTGCCACTACTAAGGTTTGCAGTGGGTTTTTGGTCTTCTTGGTTGGATGTGTTGGATTTTTCTTGCTTAGTTGTCCAGAGAAGTCGATCTAATGGAGGGAGATCTGTGTTGTACAGCCTAATTTGATTTGAGCGAAGCAATGGCTTCTTTTGTTCATATTCTTAGTTTAATTGTGGGCTCTTTGTTTTTATGAATTATTATTTCATGAAATTTATATTATGACGGAGCTCGATACCGCTAGTGAGTTATTTTGGAGTGTCTACATCTAGATCTTGGGGTGTGGGGCAAATGGAGTGCTTTTTAAATGAATTTTTATTCATTTTAATGAAATTATCTCTTGTTTAAAAGATTTATTCATTTTCTCTTCTGTCACCATCCTTGAAGGAGTTGGATCAGGTGTGGGCAACATCAAACAGTACTCCAATACTATTCTCATTAACCTCATTATCATTTCTTCATCTAAGAAATTTTAGTTGAGCACTAGTTCTGGATTAATAGCCGAATAGCCAGAGCAAACTTTTTAAAGGAGGTTATGTGAAGTTTGATCTCCAAAAACACAATTGTGGAAAAATAAAATTGTGATTGTGTCTGCCCATGTTGTGAAAAGCCTTTGAAAATCTATGGGACATGTAATTTTTATCAAGAGAAATGACAATGACCTAAAAAATTTAAGGAATGGGTTTTTTTAATATACGGGAGACCTAACAAATTGGAGGTTCCTCGAGATCAAGGTCAAGGAAATTCCAAAGAACAAGCTCATTGATCCCTAAATTGATTTGGTTATTATGCCCTAACCCAATGATAATGTTTCTGATTACTGCTTTTCTGGTGGTTGCACAAGGATTTTGCTAAAATGTTTAAGGTTTTGTTACTTTTTTTTAGAGGGATACAAGTATTTGAAGAAAATGCTTTTTGTTTTGGATGATTCAAGAAGTTAAAACCCTATGTTTGATAGGAATAGTCTATTATTATTATTATTATTTTTAATTTTTTTTTGGATTGATTATGTAATTTCACAATTGTTTTTGGTCATAGCTTTGTTAATATAAGTTGAAAATAATTATATTATTTTGTATTAATGGAGAAAAGGCTACACAAGTTGTAACGTATCTCCTTAGTTTAGGATTTGTTCCTAGATTTTAGGAGTTTGTTTGCAACTTCCTGATTTCTGGTGATGTACTTAATGATTTAATTTCTCATTCATGAATGTAGAGTGAACGGAGAGTGATCTCTCAGTTTGAGTGTAGTCTCCAGGTGTAGTACTCACTTGAGAGCTACAACTCCTTCTTTTAAATTTTGTGCATATTTCATCTTGGTATCAGAGCTCAGATTGGGTGAGCCTGATCTTCTATCGCCTTTGTGGCAGAATCACCCTCGTGGCTAAAAGTGCCTTTGTGGCCGCGTGTACACGAGAGCTGTGTGCTCACAGAGCTTTGTGCTTGACTGAGCAGGTGGACTGCAGTAACACCTGGCTCACGGACTTAGATTTTTTAATTTCTGAGCAGAAGGGGGTTGGCGCGCTTTCTGTGCTGAAAGTCACGCCAAGAAGTGCAATTGGTGCATCTGTTAGGCCCAAACCCACACCAACGCGCCAAATCACGGGATTGGTGCAGAAGTGCACGGAAAAATCGCGCCAAAGATTTTTCCTTGCATCGATTTCATCTGGGCGCAGATTTTTCACTCAGGAAGGTGCCACCTCACCTTCAGGGGAAGATCCGCGGGAAGCCTCACCTTCGCTGGACGGTTTGCGGGAGTTGCAGATCAGAGAAGTTGCGGATCTGTCCGGGAGAGGCAGATTGGATCAGTTTTGTGGCTGTATTGGAAAACAACGGATTTGCTCATTGGACCGAGATTATTTTGTATATCTGTCAGATATTGCTGGATCTGAATCGAGGATACAGTGGGTGGATCAAGAGAACCAGCAGAGCAGTGGCAGATCAGTTGTCAAGATCTGACAGGTATTCATTTTTTTTTTTGAATCATTTGCGTAGATTCATTTAATTGTAGATCAGTTCAGAATGAGTAACACTATGGAATCTTATCTCCACGAGTCTGGAAAACTTGATGGATCTAACTTCACGAACTAGAATTTTAAGATTCAGACCTTGCTTGAGGGTGCAAATGCATGGTCGATAGTTACAGGAGATGAGCAGAGGCCGAATTCAAACACGGGCGAATACACAGGAGCAAGAATGGGATAAGCGAGAAAACAAGGCGAAATTTTTGCTGAAGATGTCCGTCAAGGACAACATTATCCCACATATCAGAGATTGTAAAACGTTCGCGGAGATCTGGATGACCATAAAAATTTTATATCAGACCCAGAATACGAGTCGAACTATGGCACTCAAAAGAAAGCTGTTTTCAATGAAGATGGACGAAAGTGAGATTGTTGTTGCATTCATCGCGTGAGTCAAAGATGTGAAATACGGATTGGGAGACATCGGAGAGAAGGTGTCTGACCCTGATCTTGTCACAATCACGCTGAATGGGATGAGAGATGAATATCAAATGCTCATCACTGGATTGGCGGAAAGGGAGAAAGCACCTACATTTGAAGATCTGACAGGGATCTTGCTGCAAGAGGAGGAGTGGCGGTAGAATTTGAAACCCCAGAGCGATGATCTTGTTCTGATGGCGAAACAGCGATCATTCAGAGGGAAGCAGCCACAACAACAATCACAGTCGCAACTGTAGCAGAGAGGAGGTACATTTCAGAAGAGTCTATATAAAGGTATGTCTATAAATCATCCTGTAAAAAGATGTTTTTATTGTGGAAAGAAGGGTCATATATAGAATGAATGCCTTAAGAAGCAGGCAGATGATGCAAAGAAAAAGTTGGCGATAGCGAAGCACAGAGGATATTTTGTTGAAGAGGATGAAGATTTCAGTCACAAATTTCGACTGTTCACATCTAACTGTGCCCTTTTAGCATCCAATGAGGATGACATCTGGTATGTAGATTCTGGTGCATCCTCTCACATGACAGGTAAAAAGGAATGTTTTGAAAATCTTGAAGAAAGTACATATGGATCAAAAATTTATTTAGGAGATGATAGTGGATACGAGATTAAAGGCTATGGGGATATTCCAGTAAAGTTACCAAATGGTGAAATTAGTCGTCTTAAAATTGTTTTATATGTACTCGGAATTAAGAAAAATCTTATATATGTATCCATGATAACTGATCAAGATATGCAAGTCGAATTATTCAAGACTCATTGTGTCATAAAGGATTGCAGGAATGAAATTATGGCAACAGACGTGCATGTAGGAAGCCTATACAGACTGGATGTAAAGAGTATACCACAGCGAGCCATGGTTGCAGGTGGATCGACAACCAAACAACTCTGGCATCAAAGATTCGGTCATTTGAATTTGCAGGACCTCATGTTATTGCAGACAAAAGGTATAGTCAAGGGACTCCCTGTCTTTCATAATACTCAGTTAAATTGTGATGGATGTGCCTTAGGTAAAATTCATAGAGAACAGTTTCTTGTGCATGATAGAAGGAAGGAAAGAGACATTCTAGAACTAGTGCACACTGACATATGCGGACCTATGCAGACGAGGTCGCTATGTGGAGCATATTACTTTATGTTATTTACTGATTACTGCACTAGATATTCATGGGTTTATTTTCTGAGTAAAAAGAGTCAGACTTTCCAGTATTTTATAGAATTTAAAACCATGGTGGAAAAACAGTTTGGAAAAAGTATAAAAATTCTCCGATCTGATCAAGGGGGAGAATACAAGTTAGGGGAATTCATGAAATTTTGCATATCTCACGGGATTGTTCAGCAGTTTACAGTGCCACACACACCACAGCAGAATGGAGTGGCAGAGCACAAGAACAGAACCTTAGTGGAGTGCGCAAGGAGCATGTTACAAGGTAAGGGTCTATCTAATAGTTTTTGGGCAGAAGCTATTAATACTGCTGTATATTTAAAAAACAGAAGTCCTACCAGATATCTTGGCTTCAAAACTCCCTTTGAAGCTCTATGTGGACTCAAACCAGTAGTAAATCATCTAAGAGTATTTGGGTCAAAATCATTTTCCCATATACCCAAAGATGATAGGAAGAAATTAGACCCTAAAGCTGTTAAATGCATCTTTGTTGGTTATGGCACAAAATTTAAAGCATATAAGTTGTTCAATCCTGAGTCTCATAAGATATTTGCAAGCAGGGATGTAGTGTTTCATGAACAGGTTCAAGAAGGGAAAGATGACATTGGTGATGATTGGCACATTCCATTGTTGATGGATGAAAGCAGTGAAGATGAACGAGAGCAGGAGCAAAAACAGGAGCAGAAAGAAGAGCAGGAAGAAGGTGATAATGCAAGCCCAAATAGATCTGAAGAAAACAAATTTGAGGTAAGTCCCCTACCAAGGAGATCAGGTAGGAAGACTCGAAAACCATCCAGATTGAAAGACTATGCTTTGATGTCAAATATTTTGAACATTATAGAGCCCACTAATTACAAAGAAGCTATTCAATCTGAGGCATGGAGGGCTACAATGAATGAAGAGATAGAATCTATTCTTAGAAATAATACTTGGGATTTAGTTGAACTACCAAAATATAAAACGCCCATAGGATGTAAATGGTTGTTTAAACCAAAAATGAATGCAGATGGAAGTATAGAAAAATTGAAAGCTAGGCTGGTTGCAAAGGGGTACTCACAACAAGAAGGTATAGATTTTGATGATACCTTTTCACCTGTAGCAAAGTTAAATACTATCATAATGCTTATTTCTCTAGCAACAAAACATAATTGGGAGCTACACCAGCTTGATGTCAAATCTGCATTTTTAAATGGTGAATTAAAAGAAGAAATTTACTTAGTACAGCCAGAAGGGTTTGTAAAGCAGGGGTAGGAACATCTTGTTTGCAGATTTAAAAAGGCATTATATGGCTTAAAGCAAGCACCCAGGTCTTGGTACGAAAAGATTGATTCTTTCTTTTTAGAGCATGGTTTTCATAGGAGTTTGAATGACCCAAATTTGTATACCAAGTACAATAAGCAGGGGCAAATTATTTTGATTTCTTTGTATGTAGATGACATGATTATAATAGGGAATGCAGATAATTTAATCAAAGAAATCAAAAGGCTTATGGAACAAGTTTTTGAAATGAAAGATCTCGGAAGTCTCCATTACTGTCTGGGATTAGAAGTATGGAGAGATATTGGGCAAAATTTTCTTACCCAAGGAAAGTATGCCAGAAATCTGTTGGAAAAGTTTTGCATGGATCAGTGTAGGTCAGCAGTGACACCAGTGCAGCAGAATTTGAAGTTGTGCAGTGACGATGGCACTAAGGAGGTGGATGCCACTATGTACAGACAGCTGGTTGGGAGTTTGATATATCTCACAACAACCAGACCAAATTTGGCATACTCTGTTAGTGTGTTGAGCCAATTCATGTCAAAACCGCTTGAAAGTCACTGGGTAGCAGCAAAAAGCGTGTTGAGGTATCTTTGTGGTACTGTTAATTATCGCATTTTATACACTGACACATATGATGTTATTCTAGCAGGTTTTTCAGATTCAGACTGGGCAGGTAACCTGGATGATCGAAGGTCTATCACAGGTTATGCATTCAGTATAGGATCCGGGGTCATTGCATGGAGCAGCAAAAAGCAAAGTACTGTAGCACTGTCTTCATGTGAAGCTGAGTACCAAGCATTGTGTGCAGCAACGTGTGAAGCGATCTGGTTGAGAAGGCTTCTCAATGATGCAGGAGAAGAACAAAAGAATTCTACAACCAGAGAACTATTAAATTAGCATACAATCCAGTGTTTCATAAAAACACCAAACATATAGACACTCAGTTCCATTTTGTCAGAGAGAAACTACAGTCAAAAGAAATTATTGTTGAATATTGTAAAACTTGTGACAATGTGGCTGATATTTTTACTAAGCCTCTTGCACGTGTGAACTTTGAATTGTTTAGAAGGATGCTAGGAGTTCAGGATAATCCTTTCTCCATTAAGGGGGGGAGTTGAAAATAATTATATTGTTTTGTATTAATGGAGAAAAGGTTACACAAGTTGTAACGTATATCCTTAGTTTAGGATTTGTTCCTAGAGTTTAGGAGTTTGTTTGCAACTTCCTAATTTCTGGTGATGTACTTAATGATGTAATTTCTCATTCATGAATGTAGAGTGAACGGAGAGTGATCTCTCATTTTGAGTGTAGTCTCCAGGTGCAGTACTCACCTGAGAGCTACAACTCCTTCTTTTCAATTCTGTGCATATTTCATCTATATAATCTCATTGTATTTTATAATATTCTTATTTTTACTTATTCTCATTTTGGGTGTAGGTGAAGGTGTTTTAGTGAATAAAATATTTGGTAATTCATTTGCTTCAAAGAAACCACATCTAGTTTAAGTGCGTTTTTTTTTGCCTTTTGTTTTTAGAAAAATTATTTTACTTTCCCACATAATTAGTTTTTTTTTTTCAATTTTAATTTGAAATTAATATTTATGACTAGGTTTTCCCTTTTTTGGATTATATAATCAAAGTTTAGTTCAATTTTAAGTAGTAATAGCTTTTAATATTTTTCAATTATAATTCTATGTGGAGAATGAGTGAAGAATATGGGTAAAGAACATAGTTAGTTATAGTTATAAGATACTATCCAAAACAAGCAATTTACAACAATGTTCAAATATGAAAATGAAACACTACCCAAAATAAAATAGAAAAAAGTATTTATAAATATAGTATTATATATAATTAATATTGATAATTTATTGTTTTTTTATATTAATGTATAAAGTTTAAATGAGTTTGATAATGAACAATATATGTTATTTTTTAAATGATGAAAAGTTTGAATTTATTGACTCGTCTTTTTAAATGTTAACATCCAAATAATTACACACAATTTTTTTTTAATATAATAATAATATATATTTTGTATTATTTAAATATGATTTGAGTATATTCTAATTGGTTATATCATATGGAATTATAGTTATTTTTGTGATTCTTAGAATTGAAATACCAATGTGGACTAAAAATCATTATTATTCTTATAAACATATTTTTATAATATTTATTTAATATATGTTGGATTTTGAGTAATGTTATTTATATACACATTTTTATAATATTCATTTAATATATGTTAAGTTTTATTAGCACAACTATTTGAGTATGGGTCTAGTTAGCAAGGTGACCCTTGATTAAACTTCATAGAGGTTGTTGCATCCATGCTAGGAGGAGGAGACACAAAAATCCAATCAACTTAGGGCTAGTGTGACCCAAGCAGTGTGCTATCCCTAGTAGGTCAAGCCTGGATAAACACAATATCACTTGACAAAAAAAATAGTTATTTAATATATGTTGGACATTTAACTAAATCAAGTATAATGTGTTATTTAATTAAGATTGGTTTTAAAATATTTGTTTTGTGGTTGTTAAAAAAAATCAATAAATATATAATATTTTTTTTCAAATAAAATTTATTATTTTTAATATGTAAAATATAGATTAGAAACATTTAGTGTATAATATTCGATATTTATGTTTTTGAAAATTTTTATGTTCAAAATGTAATGTTAGGAATATATATTCAACATAGATATAGTTTAGAAAATTAGATAATGTGTAAAAACATTTATTCTAAGAAATTTTATGATCAAAATGTAATCTTGTAAATATAAATTCAGTTATGTTGAGCATGAGATAAAAATAAATAAAGTTTGCTAAATCATGGTAAAATTATATTATAGATCTAAACATTTCCCATGTTCATTTCAAGGAATATTTTAGGTGTATTTTTTATTTGGGGAATATATGCTTAAATATAGCGATATGTTTATTATAGATGATAAGAAACCTAAGTAGTTGGCATGGTGGTGGAGGAAGTTATGGAAACTACGTTTCCCATCTATAGCATGGTTATTTCAAAGGTGCATTTTAAAAAATAAAATTTTCATTAGACAATTAAAAAAAAATGCTTTGTTGGGCCTAGCTAGTGTGCTCTTTGTAAAAATGGTGACAAGATCGTGGAACATCTTTTTCTTTTCAGCCCCTTTTCTTTGAGAGTGTGAAACTCGGTAAGAAATTGTCTAGGTATTCACACACATTGGCAAGGAGTGTCGACGGGTGCTGGAAATCCTTCAACCAAGGGGGTTTCCTTGATATGTGGTCCCAAGGTATTCCACCCTATTACCATTTTCTTAGAGGCTTACCTTGGCTCTACCTGTCAACAAGAGAGAGGAATTCATATTTGCCTTAAAAAAGCAAGTGGGTGTGCCTAGTGAGTGTTCGGTTGTAGGCGTGTCAAGGTTATTCTACTGCGGAGATGAAGAAAAGTGAGACTCTAAGAGAGAGGTAATAATACCACACATGTAGAGACATGCGCAAACAAGAAGGATTGGTCTAATATCCAGCGAAATAGTCCAAAAAAACGTGACAATCATTACAACCAAGACAAACACGAAAAATTCGTTTAACATGTATCGGAATATTCCACAAGGATGCAACAATCATAACAACCATTACAACACATTCTCAATATGATAAGCACTAAAATAATTGAAATAGTTCAACTAATTTAGCATAAATGGAGGCAAACATAAATTACATATATTCATAGAATAGTTTTACAAATATTCATAATCTATGCATGAAGATTGTGTTAGCCGTGAGGCTTATGATATTAAGTAAAAGTCTCAAAACACATGTATACAATGAACACCACTAATTCCAATAGTGGAGCGTTGGAGCCACTCCTTGCTCCACAAAAGAACTATCTTGTCTCTCTAATGCCTTGTGGGAGGAGACGAGGTGAAAATTCCTTTGCTCATACAATGAGGGTGTATATCTAACCAATGGGGAGGTGACACTTCTCCTTCTTTGTGACTCTTTGACTACCCTCATGGTTGTGTGACTTCCTATGAATTTTCGACTTGACATGACTCTTCATATTTGTACATGTCCTTTAGACTTCTATTTTACAATACAATTTCTAATATAATTTACATAATCCACAAAAATGATGTGGCATATGGCGACTCATGATCTGACATGGACTTCATGAATATGTGGTAGTGCCAAGTTGTCCCTCTTGTTGCTTTGTCTTCATTAGAGATAAGATTTTTTCTCCATATTTTCCCTCCAAAGGTTCTGAACCAGATGGAGCCTTCATGTGATCCTGATCTTTGGTCTTCTATTGTAATCCAATATTCCTTCATCTTCTTGCATGATGATCATCTTATCTCCTCAGTTCCTTAGGTATCTTATAACATGGTTTCCTTCTCCATATCCTTCATCATCATCCTTTCATGACATAATAGAATACCTATGACTAGAATCCACCCATGACAAGAAGACATCAATTCGATAAACCCCTAGCCTAAGATGTTTCATGAAATCACTTGTTAGGGATGGAACTAGGGACTGGTTGAGTGACTGACTCAAGGATTACATAGTTCTAGAGGCCAAGGTTCGAGACTGAGGTTTGAGACTGCACAATGTGCAGTTCAAGATGTCCAAGGTTAGATGATTGCGTAATTGAGAGACTCAAGCACTCAGGCTGGAGATTGAGACTTGATATTGCACAATGCGTAGCTTTGGAGGCCTAGACAGAAGGACAACGCAATTGATGGACTCAAGGGCTCAAGATCTTAGATTGAGCCTTGAGACTGTGCAATGCGTAGTTCAAGCCTAGATTGAGTAAAAATATTGTGCAATTGGGGAGCTTAGGGAACTAGGATGAGGACTTGAGCATTGATTTTTACCATTGCGCAATTCTGGAAGGCAGAGGAGGCCAGGTGATTATGCAATTGCGCGGTTTAAGAGCGCAAGGTTTGGGCTCGAGGATTGAGACTGTGCAATGCACAGTTTAGGCTTGACTGGAGAGATGGATTGCGTAGTTTTGGAGCTTAGGGGTTGGGCTTAAGAATTGTGATTTCGCAGTGCACAGTCCTGGAAGGTAGGAACTTCACATTGCACAGTGCCAGGAGGTAGGGTTGAAACTTGAGGACTAAGATTACACAATGTTCAACTCAGAAGGGTTGGATGAGGCTAGATTGTTTGGTTGATAAGTTTTCCAAATTTGACTATGTGTGGAATCCATGCTATTAGTGACAAGAATTTATTGTTATCACACACTTAGAATACTTGATGACATAATATAGATAATATAGAACACATGAACAACATAATTACCTCAGTGCGACAACTTACGACAAGTGTGATACCAAAGATACACTTTGCGACGACCATGACGACACTTGTGTGACAATTCTTGAAACTTTAGGAAAGTGTGATACATGTTTACATGGTAAGTACAACTCATTAACGCAAATATTACCTCTTAAAACAAACTAAAACTATCTTTTGTACATTGTGCGACCCTCCACATGCTAAAAGATGACATTTACTATATGAAGAGAATAGGATGAACGACACTTGCGATACACGAATGACAATGAAAGTGACACTTGCCAGCGTGAAGATAACATGAAAAAAATACTAATTAAAGTGAAAGCAAGTAAAAGTGGCAATCAAAAACTCACCAAAATAGAAGTATAATGTAGCCAAAAGTGAGGGACTTTCCATTACAGTGTGCACTGACTGTCGACCTGAGTTGAACATTTCACAGGCACTGTCTTGATGGACCATGCTAGTCTTGGTCAATCTTGATTAAAATAGATGTTCATGAACTTGTACCTGTGAGATACTGCAATATGTTATGCCTCTATGGATGAAAGAGAAAATATAGTTTTCTTTTGTAACACCCCCACCCCTACATTTACCCACTTTTACAAACTCTCGGGGTAAATGTGAAGCGAGTGCCACTATGAAATTACTCAACCTCCTTGTTCTAGTTAAGGAAGTGGGACCTACAATTGAGACTTACTAACCACAAACAGACATCTTACAGGGACTACAAATCATCCAGGAGCTGAAGAAACACCCCATGTGGTCAATCCATGAGTTGGAACTTTGTTTTACTGACTTAGATCCCCAACCATACGCTTGACACTACTTCCTTGTGGTTATGAGGCTATAACCACACTCACATGCTTACCTCCATGCAATTATGACCTAATCTTAGCTCTGAGAACCTTAATATCATCCTCATATTCACAAGGTAATCTAGCATGACTAGAATCTGAGCTATCCAAAGTATAATTGAAAAGTAAATCATTAGTATTTATACCTTTGGATTCTTGATCGTCTGATTTTTGCACATTATTGGTTGAAACACTAGCACTAGGAATATGAGACTCTTGTGGCTGAGCTTCTTATTTTTGAAGGCCCTTGTTGTTGTTGTTCTTGTTGTTCTTTTTCTCATTCTCTCTATTGCTACTACTTCCATCTCAAAACATGGTCTTTAACATGTCCGACATTTCTCTAGAGTATTCAAACCTACTAACTTCTTCAATTCATTATCATGAATATTCTCATAGATTGTGCATCTAACTTGAGCACCCCGCCGCAAAACTTCAGGTGCAAGTGGATCCTTTCCACATCCTTCACATACCAATCTCCAAATGTTAGATCCACAAGAAAATAACTAGGATTTAATATTTATATGTCATACTTTGAAATTTGTAGTAGTGAGGGCAGACACTCCCTGAGAAGTCATTCTAAAATAATAATAATAATTAAAATAAATAAATAATAATAATAATAATTATTGTTATTAAAATAAATAAATATATATATACCAACAAAACCCAAGATATAATCTCCAGCAATCAAGTTGCAACCAAGAGGCCCACTCTGATAACAATTTTTAGAAACCTTGAGCACTACTGAGAGGGGAGGTGAATCAATAGTGTGATCTATATACTATTTTTACAAAATTAAACTTCTCAATTGAGTCATGGATAAAATAATCAACAACACATTAATAAATCATAACATAAACATATAACCATGTCAGTAGCTAAACCAAAACAACCATGAGAGAAAAACTAAACAATACATCAATGCACAATCACAACATCACACATGAGGACACAAGATATCTAGTGGAAAACCCCTCCAGGACAAAAAAACCACCCTTATTTTTGTTGCGTTGCTTTGAATATATATTATGTCTAGAAAATATATTTTACATAGATTAGTTGCCACCCATCAACCACGAGACTCGACCTCATATACAATTAGCTGAAACCCAGAAGCCATGAGACTCGATCCTAATGATCATCTAGGAAGTATCTTCTCACATAACTCTACAAATTCCCATCCATTGTAAGCCGCCACGACAAACTAGCCTTTCCTAGTTACGATTGAACTATCTAACCACCATTGGATGGAGAAACTGCTTCGAATATACTGACACCATCAATTCACTATTGTAATTAGCAAACACCCATTTGTTGAAGGCCACTACTCCTCTACTCTATGCGAATATCGATTTCATTTATTTTCAAACTAGATCCAAGACACTATGCTCAACAAGATTCATCTTTGGAACCCAAATCTCAGTGACAATATAGCCTTAGAAAATCAAATCAAAACATCACAACAACATGCTCTTTACTCAAGCAAAATAGTGACTACAATGTAACAATCAAATCTAAACAATGTACCGATGAAATAGGTAACCGCACTGTTGTACCTATTTTTTTTTTTTGTAGCATAAAAAGCACCCGATTTTGAAAGGTGGTGATGCAGAATCACCCCCTTTTTTTTATGCACATTTTTGACACTCTAACATTTTTATTTATGAAGTATGAATATTTGTTTTAAAATGTTAGTGATTTTCATGCTAATTTTGAAACGTATTGATGCAGCATCAACTTTTTTAGAGTGTGATTTTATAATGTTTAATAAATACAAACTTAGATTATATATATATATATATATATATATATATATATATATATAAAAAAACCAATAAAAATGTAAAAAAAAACAAAATTAACTCGTAAAAATAAAAAATTTAAACAAAAATAAATAAATAAAAACAAAAAAAACAAAAATATTCGAAAATTATATCAAAAGAAATGACAAAATTTGAAGAAAAAACACATAATTTAAAGAAAAAAACAAAAATTAACCAAAAAAATTAAAAAAGAAAACATCAAAAACATTTTTTCTAAGTTATTAAAAAAAAAATTTAAATAGAAAATTTTAAAATAATTTAAATTACAAAATTAAAATTTAGATAAAAAAAAATAAAATACAATAAAGAATAAATTAAATTAAAAAATAATAATAAGAAGGAAAAAAAAACAAATTTAAAAAAATAAAATAAATAAATAAATAAATAAATTGAAAAAGAAAATTAAAATAAAAGAATTAAAATAAAAATAAAAAACTATCATTAAAAAACAAAAAAACCATGTGCAAATAACTAAAAAAACAAATATCCATAAATTTATTATTATTTTTTTTAAATGAAACAATTTATAAATTTTAAAAATGAAAAACTAAATAAACTTTAAAAAATAAAAATAAAAATAAAAATAAAAAAAATAAAATTAAAAATTAAAATTAAAATTAAAACTTAATAAATAAATTTTAAATTTTAAAAAATAATTAATCTAAAATATTAAATTTAAAAACACAATTTAAAAAAAAAAAAAAAATTAAAACAAATTAAATTTAAAATAAAAAATTTGAATTAAAAAATAATAATTTAAAAATTTTTGAATTTAAAAAAAAATTAAAAAAATATATATATATAATAAAAATTTTAAAAATTTGATCATGGTGGCGCCGCCAATCAGCTTCTTGCCCAGGTGGCGGCGAAGATTCCCGGAATTGCCCTCCCGCCGCGGCAGGGCGATTCCCGAAATCGGCCTCCCGTGGCGAGAGGGTGATTCTTGGCAGGAGGGTGATTCCCGGAATCACCCTGCCGCGGTGGGAGGGCGATTCCGGGAATCGCCCTGCCGCCGCAGGAGGGCAATTCCCGGAATCGTCCTGTCGCCACGAGAGGGCAATTTCGGGAATCGCCCTGTCACCGCGGGAGGGTGATTCCCGGAATCGGCCTCCCGCCGCGGGAGGACGATTCCCGGAATCGGCCTCCCACCGCGGGAGGGTGACTCCCGGAATCGGCATCCCGCCCAGTTGGCAATGAAGGCCGGCTGCTGGGCAGGCAGAGGGGCTGCATGCAGCCTCCTCGCCTGCCCAGCGGCCGGCCTCTGCCACCACCTGGGCGGGAGGCCGATTGGCGGCACCACCATGATCAAAAAATTCTTTTTTCTATTTTTTATTTTTTTTAATTTTTAATATTTTTTTTTAATTTGATTTTTTATTTATTTATTTTTTTAAATTCAAAAAATTTAAAATTATTTTTTTTTTAATTTAATTTTTATATTTGAAATTTGACTTGTTTTATTTTATTTTTTCTTTTTTTCTTTTCTTTTTTTAATTTTATTCATTTTTTTTTATTTTTTTTTTCTAAATTTTGTTAATAATTTTTATTAAATTTTGTATTTTTTTTTTAATTTAATTGTTTTTTTTTTAATTTTTTCTTTTTTTATATTAAATTTAATGTTTAGTGTTTTCATTTAATTTTTTAAAATTTAATAAATTTTGTATTTTTTTTAATTTATTTGAATTTAATATTTTTTTAAATTTTATATTTTTTTATTATTATTTTTTTAATTACATAAAATTTTTATATTTTTTTATTTCAATTTAAATTGTGTATTTAAAATTAGATTTTTTTTTTTTTTTTTAATTAAACTTAATATTTTCAAATTAATTTGTTTTTTATTTTATTTTTTATTTCATATATTTTTTTTATTTTTTAATTTTTAATTGATTTTTAAAGTTTTTTAACTTTTTATTTTAACAATTTTTTTTTAATTAATTAATTTTTTTTTTTTTTCAAATTTATTTATTTTATTTTATTTTATTTATTATTTCAAATTTTATTTGTTTATTCATTTATGGATTAAAATTTAATATTTTTTTTTTTTTAAATTAATTTGTTATTTTAATATTAACATTTTCTTTTAAATTTAATAAAATCTAATATATATTTTTAATTTAAGTTCATATATATATATATATATATATATATATATATATATATATATATTTAATTTAAATTTAATTTATTTTTTAAAATTTATTTATTTTTTTAATATATATTTTTTAAAATTTAATATTTTTATTGTATTTTATTTTTCATTTTTCATTTTTAATTAATTTTTCATTTTTTTACTTTTAATTTAAATAATGTATTTTTTTTAATTTTTATTTTAAAGTTTTAAATTTATTAAAACTTTAATATATTTCTTTAAATTTAATTTTTTATTTTAAATAAAATTTTTTTTTTAATTTAATAAAAATTTCTTTTTTAAATTTAATTTCTATATTTTAGTTTTTATAATTCCTCTTTTTTTAACTTTTTCATCTTTCTTTCTTTCTTTCTTTTTTTTTTTAAATTTAATATTTATTTTGTTTTTATTTTTTTTATTTTTTCATATATTTTGAAATTTTTTAATTATTTTAATTTTTAATTTTCTTAAATTTTAGGTTTTTTTTTTAAAATTTTTGAATTAAAATTTTTATTTTGTTTTTATTTTTATTTTTTTATTCCTATATATTTTTAAATTTTAAGCTTTAAAATGTTTTTATTTTTTAAATTTATTTTTTTCTTAAATTTTAGGTTTTTTTAATGTTTGAATTTTAAAAATTAAAAAAATGTTATTTCTATTTTTTAAAATGTCAAAAATATGACACAATTTTTTTTTTTGTTATTCCAACATCAACTGGTTTTGTTTTGAGGGTGTTTTTTCAATCCTTTTTTCAAGAAACAATTTTGTTTTTAGCATAATTTTATAAAATGTTGAAATTTGACCTTCAAAAAAAACCAAGTGCGTTCTGGAATACACTTTTTTGTTTTTGGGGTGTTTTTTCATGTTTTTTGAGTCTTTTTGGGCTAGAGTTCCCGTTTTGAGGTCAGGTTACCTATTTCATCGGTAACAGTGTTTCTACAACAACACAATTATCCAGTAGTAAAAACGCATCTCACACTCAACCATAAAATCAAACCCTTAATATATTTGCAAAAGAAAAACACTTTTCCATATGTTATAGTAACTTTGCAAAACAAATGGACCGATCACAAAATGTGAGACACTGCATACTTGGTCTCTTAGTTGCCATAATATTCTTCTCCGTGTACTAAAAATTAGACTTTTCTACAACTCCATCAACTTTGCATTGAAAACTGATATGTCTACTTCAAGAATTTTCTCAATTCAATGCTATTTGCACATGTGCATTATGTATCTTTGCTCACAACTAGGTCTGAAGCATTCCACTATTCTCTCTCCCACAATATCACTAAACAAACTAGATCTCAGATTCAAAATGGAGGATATGTAATGTGTTGGGCGAAATCCTCTTTTGTACAAGGATCAAAGGTGCACAAATTTGACAAAATCCAACCATAACCATCACTACTTGTACACTAAAGGAGTCCACACCCCTTGTAGGATGGACTTAACCAATTTTGACCTTATCTCATTAATTTGGAAGCTTCCATAAATAACTAAGTTGAAATTCACCTAATGTGTGCGAGGGATGCAAAGGAAGAGGCTCGACTGCATGCACAACTAGGCCAAATATCAGCTACATTGGTGAACATTGCACTCGATATTTTCAACTAAATCCTTCCAACAACACACATGAGCCTTCTTCCCTACAGCCAGGGAAAAGTATAGGATAAAATCATAAACCTTCATCTCATAACCACTACCACCTATTTTCACGCCTTCACCAGCTCTTATACATTCCTCCAAACCTTTTCCAAGCTCTGCGACACTTGTGCAAGTGGGTTAAACATGTCTACCAAGTGCCACTACCAAGTTTACCTAGAATCCAAAAAACAAGGGTTGACATGAGTACCAAAAAGTACTCTACTCTCCTTTGAAACCTACACAAGCTACAACACCTACGCACAAACTTGTAACACCTTTTCGACCTCATCATCAGGCCAACAATCCTCTATAACAAGTCATGAGCATGGACACAACATGAAGACCTAATATTCCAAGCTCATCAAACATGGATCATAGACATCACTTACACATGTCCAAGCATCAAACCACATCAATGCCATCATCCTAGGTCAATGTCGGCATATAAACCATCATAATGTTGACATCAATGCAAACATAACAAGCTCAATGGTAACACAATCAACTGCAATCAATAAAACATATGCATGACTAAAATTTACAACACATGCTACCATGATACAAGGCTGGCATCAATTCCAACACAAGGTAGCTGCAATCATGAACACAATGTTAACACAAGCTAATTGCAACTGTGAAAGCCATAATGCTAACATAAATGACATTGTGGTACTATGAGTATGGAAATTTTAATCAAGCCATGGGAATTATGTTATGGGCTATTACATTTGGGGATGTGAAAAATTTTATATCTCCTCTTCTTCGTTTAGTTATTTTAATGGGTTGTGGTGTGGTTAGACCTAGTCTTGGTGATCTTACTTCAAAGGTGCTTCTTCTTGGTGCAACGTATTTCCCAACTTCTAAGTTTCATTTTGTGGTAGAGAATATTGGAACAATTGACAATATTTGAGGGAAGACAAGATTATTCCATGTCCTTCTAGTTGTTATTCTAGATGCACTTTTTATACTCGGGATTTTTATCTCTCTTTCTAAAACACTGGAGAAACTATGGGAAAAAGGATTGTCTTGGATTTCTTTAAAGTGGTTGTTTATAGTCATTTTATTTTACTGGTGTATCTCCATATGTTGATCAAATTATTAGAATCCACTACTTGTACAATTTCCTCAATTAAACTCAAGATCATACTATGAGTATGGAAATTTTAATCAAGCCATGGGAATTATGTTATGGGCTATTACATTTGGGGATGTGAAAATTTTTATATCTCCTCTTCTTCGTTTAGTTATTTTAATGGGTTGTGGTGTGGTTAGACCTAGTCTTGGTGATCTTACTTCAAAGGTGCTTCTTCTTGGTGCAACGTATTTCCCAACTTCTAAGTTTCATTTTGTGGTAGAGAATATTGGAACAATTGACAATATTTGAGGGAAGACAAGATTATTCCATGTCCTTCTAGTTGTTATTCTAGATGCACTTTTTATACTCGGGATTTTTATCTCTCTTTCTAAAACACTGGAGAAACTATGGGAAAAAGGATTGTCTTGGATTTCTTTAAAGTGGTTGTTTATAGTCATTTTATTTTACTGGAGTATCTCCATTTGTTGATCAAATTATTAGAATCCACTACTTGTACAATTTCCTCAATTAAACTCAAGATCATAATGCCTTTGTAGCAGTTAAAAATACATGATTAAATGTGTATAGTTTTTTGCATAAAAAACTTGTAAATAGTAGCTTAAATTATGTTGGATTTACCAACACCACAATAATGCTTGTTGGTAGGTAAAAAAAAAATCCTATAGGAAAAAACCAACATATTTATGTATATTATGATTCAAATCAAAGAACGAAAGAATGGGGGCTATTAGGCCATAAAAATAGATTGAGTAGGACCTTTCCAAGCTATAATGAACTGAAGTTCCACAAGGTAATGGAAATAGGGAATACAGAGTATGTTTCATTGTAGGGAAATATTTTTTTTTTTGGTAGCAATGGTTAAGGGAGATGAGTCGAGTTCATATCTTAGATGCAACCTATAAATAATAATTTTCCTCTTCACACGGGGATAACCCGAGAATGGAACATGTACATATTCATTGTGGCCAATCAAATCAAAATTATTATATGCATACTCTGACTAGATGGATTTCCTTCATAATCATCGAGAACCCTAACCTAGAGGATGTGTTTTTGGTCTTAACGACAACTTGTTGTAAGGGACTACTCAGGGGCAAGGGAAAAGGACAAACTATTGAAGTGATCCATTAGATTTAAGAGAGACGTGACATTTCTAAAAAATGGAGAATAACTTGTTGGAATTCCAATAAATATTTCCTGACATGGTTGCTCTATCCCAAAAATCCGGTAAATAGCTCAATATTAATGGATTCAATGTTCAACATGCAACCTCCTACATTATTGGAGGCACGCAAAAGCTCAAACAAGGAGTAATTATGACTTCCTTTGTACTGCCTTGTGAGTGTGTAAAGGTTGTATGTTCTTTGATGATTATGGAGAAGGAAAGAATCTTGGATAAACTTGGAAAAGGGCCGACATTTCTACGGTCATTGATAACTTCCATCCTTCCAACATTTTTTTATGCTTTACGAAATAGCTTGTTATAACCTTATGATGGCCAATTGTTCATGTTTGCTTCCATCTGTGCTAAAGTAATTGAACTATTTCCGTTATTTTAGTGTTTATCATATTGATAATGTGTTGTAATGGTTGCTATAACTGTTGCATCCTTGTGGACTATTCTGTTGGATGTTAGACAAATATTGCTTGTTTGTGTTCATTGTAATGACCATCACATCTTTGTGGACTATTCCGCTACATATTAGACAAATAATTATTGTTTGAGTGTGTCTCTACTAAGGTGGTGTTATTACCTCTCTCTTAGGGGCTCACTTTTGTTCCCCTCCACAATAGAAGAACCTTGACACGCCTACAATTGAACACTCACTAGGCACACCCACTTGCTTTCGAAGGCACATATGCATTCCTCTCTCTCGCTGAAGGCTCGAGCAAAGGAAAACCTCTAAGAAAATGGTAACCAAGTCGTATTCAAGATGAGGGTCCTATCCCAAATGGTGTGAGGTCTAATTGGGACCACATGTCAGGGAGACCCCTTTGGTTGAAGGTTTTCTAGCAATCATCGACACACGGCTTGCCAATTTGTGTGAATACCTAGACAATTTCTTATTGAGTTTCACACTCTCAAAGAAAAGGGGCCAAAAAGAAAAAGATGTTCCACGATCTCGTCACCATTTTTACAAAGAGCACACTAGCAAGGCCCAACCAAGCTTCTTCTTTTTTAATCGTCTAATGAAAATTTTATTTTTCAAAATGCACCTTTGAAATAACCATGCTATAGATGGGAAACCTAGTTGCCATAACTTCCTCCACCACTAGACCAACTACTTAGGTTTATTATCATCTATAATAAACATATCGCTAGATTTAAGCATATATTCCCCAAATAAAAAATACACCAAAAATATTCCTTGAAATGAACATGGGAAATGTTTAGAGCTATAATATAAGTTTACCATGGTTTAGCAAACTTTATCTATTTTTATCTCATGCTCGACATAATTGAATTTGTATTTACAAGATTACATTTTTATCATAAAATTTCTTAGAATAAATGATTTTGCACATAATCTAATTTTCTAAACTATATCTATGTTGAATATATATTCCTAACATTACATTTTGAACATAAACTTTTTAAAAACATAAATATCTAATATTAAACACTATATGTTTCTAATCTATATTTTACATATTAAAAATAATAAATTTTATTTGAAAAAAAATATTATATATTTGTTGAGTTTTTTTAACATCCACAAAATAAATATTTTAAAAACCAATTTTAATTAAATAACACATTATAATTGATTGAGTTAAATGTCCAACATATATTAAATAATTTTTTTTGTCAAGTGATATTGTGTTTATCCAGGCTTGACCTACCCGGGATAGCACGCTGCTTGGATCACACTAGCCCTAAGTTGATTGGATTTTCGTGTCTCCTCCCCCTAGCATGGGTGCAACAACCTCTATAAAGTTTAATCAAGGGTCACCTTGCTAACTAGACCCATACTCAAGTAGTTGTGCTAATAAAACTTAACATATATTAAATAATTATTATAAAAATATGTTTATAAGAATAACAATGACTTTTACTCCACATTGGTATTTCAAATCTAAGAATTAGAAAAATAATTATAATGCCATATGATATAACCAATTAGAATATACTCAAATCATATTCAAGTAATACAAAATATATATTATTATTATATTATTATTTTTTTGTGTAATTATTTGGATGTTAACATTTAAAAAGACCACTCAATAAATTCAAACTTTTCATCACTTAAAAAATAACATATATTGCTCTTTATCAAACTCATTTAAACTTTATACATTAATATAAAAAAACAATAAATTATCAATATTAATTATATATAATATTATATTTATAAATATTTTTTTCTAATTTATTTTGGATTAGTGTTTCATTTTCATATTTGAACATTATTGTAAATTGCTTGCTTTGGATAGTATCTTATAACTATAATTAACTATGTTCTTTACCCATATTTTTCACTCATTCTCCACATAGAATTATGATTGAAAAATATTAAAAACTATTACTACTGAAAAATTGAACTAAACCTTGATTATATAATCCGAAAAAGGGGAAACCTAGTCATAAATATTAACTTCAAATTCAAATTGAAAAAAAATTTAGCTAATTAACCCACTTAAACTAGTTATAGTAGCTTTGAAGCAAGTTAATTACAAAATATTTTATTGATTAAAACACCTTCACCTAGAGCCAAAATGAGAATAAGTTAAAATAAGAATATTATAAAAGACAAAGAGATTATATTAACAAAGCTATGACCATAAACATTTGTGAAATTGAAAAATCAGTAAATAATAATAATAATAATAATAATAGACTAAAAAAATATCAGATTTGATAACAAGAAGACTTCCTATCAAACATGGGGTTTTAATTTCTTGGATCATCCAAAACAAAAAGCATTTTATTCAAATACTTGTATCCCTCTAAAAAGTAACAAAACCTTAAACATTCTAGCAAAACCCTTATGCAACCACCATAAGAGCAGTAATCAGAAGCATCATCATTGAGTTGGGGCATAGCAACCAAACCAATTTAGGGATCAACGGGCTTGTTCTTTGGAATTTTCTTGACTGTGATCTTGAGGAATCTCCAATTTGTTAGGTCTCTGATATATTAAAAAAACCCATTTCTTAAATTTTCAAACCATTGTCCTTTCTCTTGATAAAAATTACATGTTTCATAGATTTTCAAAGACTTTTCACAACATGGGCGGACACAATCACAATTGTCCTTTTGCATAATTGTAATATCCCTAGTCGTTTAACTAGTTGGACCAAATCATAAAAGTAGTAGACTAATAAATAAATTAATAAATAAAGTAGAATTGGCCCATGGTTTTTTCTTTTGGGTTGTTTTGACCCCAGGTATTTTCCCATGGTTTTTCTTTTTGGGTTGTTTTGACTCCAGGTATTTTCCCATGGTTTCTTCCAAGCAGCCCACTATAAAAGGAGGAGGATCGAGAGAAACTCATGGAATTTAATCTTTTCTTCATTGATATTCTGAAAGCTCAGAGGAGTTTTCAAGTAAAGATTTTCAGGTGAGATCCTCAAGCTTCCTTCGATGAGATTCGATCTCACCCTAGTAAGCAAACCCAACTTCGATGGTTTCTATGATCACCCTAGCTAGTCGCATTCATTCCATATTTGTTTTGAAAGGATTTTCGTCTATTTTTACTTTACACTTTATGAGCGTGGATTGAGATCTGTCCTGCCAGTTTTATTATAATTATTTGCATTGCCAAGAGTTATTAATTGGCATTAGGATGCAATTGACTCATCTATGTTGTTGGTCAAACTGCTTGTATTACATGCGCTGAATTCCTTAATAAATTCAGGTTTGGTGTGCAAGGTTTACCAACAAACCCCTATACTACTGGTCCTTTCGGCAGTGACCTGCTTTCGCAAATCATAGTGTCACCCGAAGTAGTATGGGTGGGTGCTGGAACCAGGTTTCTGCACCCTGAAAAAGGAAGAGTAAGGCAAGCAGAGCTGCGTTCTGTTCAGATTATCGTGTTTCTTCGCAGGGTTAATTATGTATCTAATTGCATCCACATGCCCTAGATCTTACAATTATATGCTTTTCATAACATCAACACAGCATAATATAAACAGAGTATTAGGGATCTGAATCCGTGAGTATTTTTGTATGAACCGCTGATGATTGATTTCCTTAGAGCTTGTTTAAATATGGTGATTGGAACTTAATTATGTGTAATGGAGTATTATGTGTATATGTTATCATGAGCGTTTTTTTTTATAATAAGCATATTACTTCGCTATTATATTTTTAATATTATTACATCAGTGGCATTATATATTTCTTAAAGGATCTTACAGACTTGGTTCTCCAAATACATCATGTTGGGTAACCAAGTCTGTTCTGGATTAATAGTCGAATAGCGAGAACAAACTTTTTAAAGGATGTTATGTGAAGTTTGATCTCCAAAAAGACAATTGTTGTAATATCCGTAACCATTTAACCCGTTGGACCCAATCATAAAAGTAGTAGACTAATAAATAAATTAATGAATAAAGCGAAATTGGCCCATGGTTTTTTTCTTTTGAGTTATTTTGACCCCAGGGATTTTCCCATGGTTTTTCCTTTTGAGTTGTTTTGACCTCAGGTATTTGCCCATGGTTTCTTCCAAGCAGACGACTATAAAAGGAGGAGGATCGAGAGAACTCATGGAATTTAATATTTTTTTCATTGATATTTTGAAAGCTCAAAGGAGTTTTCAAGTGAGGATTTTCAGGTGAGATCCTCAAGCGTCCTTCAGTGAGATTCGATCTCACCCTAGTAAGCAAACCCAACTTCGGTGGTTTCTAACCCTAGCTGGTCGCATTCATTCCATATTTATTTTGAAAGGTTTTTCATCCTTTTTTACTTTACACTTTATGAATGTGGATTGAGATCTGTCCTGCCAGTTTTATTTGACTCATCTACGTTGTTGGGCTAAATTCCTTAATAAATGATATTGGGTGGATTTCCTTAGGGCTTGTTTAAATACGCTGATTGGAACTTAATTATGTGTAATGGAGTACTATATGTATATGTTATCATGAGGGTTTTTTTTATAATAAACATCTTACTTTTTTGTTAAAATACCTGGGGTAAAAACAACCCAAAAGAAAAAACCATGGGCCAATTCCGCTTTAATCATTAATTTATTTATTAGTCTATTACTTTTATGATTTGGTCCAATCAGTTAAATGGTTAGGAATATTGCAACAATTGTCTTCCTGGAAATCAAACTTCACATAACCTCCTTTAAAAAGTTTCCAAAACTAGTATTCAACTAAAATTCCTTAGATGAAGAAATGATAATGATGTTAATGAAAATAGTATTGTTTGGAGTACTATTTGGTGGTGCTCCCACCTAATCCAGCTCCTTCAAAAATGGTGACAAAAGAGAAAATGAATATATCATTTAATCAGAGCTAATTTTATTAAAATGATTAAAAATTCATTGAAAAGAATTCCATCTTCCCCCACACCCCAAGATCTAGGGATGTAAACACTCCAAAATAACTCACTCGATGTATCTAGCTCCGTCATAATAAAAATTTCATGAAATAATAATTCATAAAGACAAACAACCCATAACTAAACTAAGAATATGAACAAAAGAAGCTATTGCTCTGCTCAAATCAAATTAGGTTGTACAACACAGATCTCCCTCCATTAGATCGACTCCTCCCGACAACTAACGGCGCTGGGTTTCCTATAACATGAAAACTCCGACACATTCAACCAAGAAGACCAACAACCCACTATAGACCTTGGTAGTGGCAAGGGCAAATGAGTCGTTGGTGCTTTTGCTGGCTTCTGGGGTGGCTGGGCTTTTGCCATGTTTGGCTTCAGCGGGCGTGGGAGTTCATTTTCCTCTGATGGCATTCGGATATTTATGAAGTGCAGTGTAAGGAGATGCTTAGCATTCCATGTTGGGTCAAGGGGACGGCACGGGCATTGATCAACTTGATGGAAATTTCTGATAATTTCGAACAAAACAAAGGAAGCAAAGTTCCTCAACTCAACACAAAGAAATGAGAGAAATCTGGACAAAGAAGATATGGAGAAAAGCTCTGTTTTTATTAACCATAAAAATGACAATAAAAATTACAAACTTCTTCAGAACTACAGTTCTGGAAAAATCAAAAACTCCATACTCTGTTTTTACAAACTCTGTTTTTAACACAGATTCGTGTTTCAGCATCTGGCAGACAGTTGCTGAAACACCACACAGTCTGTTGCTGAAACACACAGACAGTTGCTGAAACAGCCTGTAGAATGCATTACTGCTCCAAAACACAGTGACTCTGTTTTTCCTCAGTTTTTCCTACTCTGCCTTCTTCTCTGTCTTTTTCTATTTCTCAAACTCTCTAACCTTAAAACGAACTGCTGTTCATTACATTTATAAGTGAAAAACATTTTTGACTTATAATATTTAAAAATACAAAATATCTTCTAAAGCTTATCTGCGTATTGAATGCAGCAAGCGGTGGGAGTTAACGTGCTGCCTTTTGGAAAATGAAGTCGGTTGTCTGCAGGCTCAATAACTTTTGCAAATTTAATGCATAGTAATGTGAAAAATATCAAGCACGACTTTCAGGCATCCACCTTGCTGAAATATCTGCGGCAATCAGATTTTTTGTCCAGCTGTTTTATGTTGCAGTTGGAATTAAATTCCAACACTCCCCCTTAATTTCAACTGCTGGGTTTTTTTGCATACCCAAGCATTTCCTGAAATGATCAAAACTTTTCTTTCCCAATGGTTTTGTCAAGATGTCAGCCAACTGATTCTCTGTTCTGCAGTGCTGCAAAACAATCTCACCATTGTTAACCAATTCACGTATGAAGTGAAATTTGGTGTCTATGTGCTTTGTCCTTTTATGAAAAACAGAGTTTTTAGACAATGCTATTGCCGAGCTATTGTCATAGTAAATGGTTGTGCCCTGTTCTTGTTCATGACACAAATCTCTGAGAACTCTTCTCAGCCACACTGCTTGGCATGCTGCTGCTGTTGCTGCCACGTACTCTGCCTCTGATGTTGATAGAGCCACAATTGGTTGCTTCTTGGAAGCCCATGAGATGGCTCCCAATCCCATATGAAACACATATCCAGATGTTTTTTTCTTGTCATCAACACTTCCAGCCCAATCACTGTCAGTGTAACCTATCAACATGAAACTTTCAGAAGAGGAGTATAAAATACCAAACCCCTTCGTTCCATTCACATACCTTAGAATCCTCTTGGCTGCCTGCCAATGAGTCTCTTTCGGTCTTTCCATGAATCTGGAGATTAAACTCACTGCATGCATAATGTCCATCCTGGTTGCAATCAAGTACATAAGGCTGCCAACTATGCTCTTGTACAATTTTGAATCAAAATCCTTGCTGCTGTCTTCTTTGGTCAATTTCAACCCCATTACAGTTGGAGTCACAACTGCCTTGTTGTTTTGCATGTTAAATCTCTTCAACACTACTTCTACATATTTAACTTGGGAAATGAAAACACCATTTTCACTTTGGTCTACTTCAATTCCAAGAAAATATCTTAAGAAGCCCAAGTCAGTCATTTCAAATTCACTTTTCATGACTGCTTTAAAATCAGCAATGAGAGAAGCATCATTGCTAGTAAAGATTAAATCATCTACATATAAAACAACAATAAGTATATTACCGTCATTCTCCTTTATGTAGAGTGTGGGTTCACCATCACACTTCTCAAACCCATTGTGAATCAGATAAGCATCTATTCTGCTGTACCATGCTCTTGGAGCTTGCTTGAGCCCATAAAGAGCCTTCTTCAGTTTGCAGACTTTATGCTCTTGGCCTTCAACTTCATAGCCTGGAGGTTGTTCAACATAAACCTCTTCTTTTAACACTCCATTCAGGAATGCAGATTTAACATCCATCTGATAAATCTTCCATTTGTGTTGTGCCACAATAGACAACACTGTTCTGACTGTTTCCATCCTTGCTACTGGTGCAAAGGTTTCATCATAGTCTCTGCCTTGTTGCTGCTTGTAGCCTTTCACAACAAGTCTTGCTTTGTGCCTGTCGATCTTGCCTTCAGCATTGCTTTTGGTCTTATAGACCCACTTAACTCCAATGGCATCTTTGCCTTCAGGGAGATCCACTAACTCCCATGTTTTACTCTTCTCAATTGCACCAATTTCTTCATTCATTGCTTCAATCCATTTATCTTCATTTACAGCATCTTCAAAATGAAATGGGTCATCAACATGACAATATAAAGCGAATAATGAATTCAGACCGGTATTGTTACTTACCTCTCCTTGTTCATAAATCTCATTCAGATTTCTGAATATTGGTCTTCTTGGTGTGCTTGGAGTTCCATCCGAACTTGAGGGTATTTCTAATCCCTGCGGTGTGCTTGGAGAAGCACTTCCTTGACTTCTCAAGGCTGTTCGAATTCCAGCTTGTTGTGTGGTTTGTTGCACTTGCTGTGGTGGAGGAGGACCCACCAAGGAAGGATTATTTGCTGCTGTCCCTTCCTCTTCTTCTTCGTGAGACACAATTGTCTTCACATTCACTGTCTTCTCTAAAATTCCATCCCAAGCTTCATCTTCAATGAACTGCACATCTATGCTTACTATCAATTTCTTGGTCAATGGATTATAGAGTTTGTATGCTTTTGACTCATCACAATAGCCAATAAAGACACACTTCTCCCCCTTACTGTCAAGCTTCTTCCTTAGCTGATCCGGTACATGTGCATATGCTACACAGCCGAATACTCTCATGTGAGTGACAGTTTGCTTTTGACCACTCAATGCTTCTTCTGGTATTTTTTTCATGACAGCTTTAGTTGGGCATCTATTCAAGATGTAAACTGCGCAAGTGACAGCTTCAGCCCAATAATCATGCGGCAAGTGTTTTGCCTTCAGCGTACTCCTGACCATGTCCAGAATGGTCCTATTCTTCCTTTCTGCAACACCGTTTTGCTGAGGTGTATACCTCGCGATGAACTACTTTTGTATGCCATTCTCTCTGCAAAAACGCAGAAAGTATTTGGAGATGTACTCTCCACCTCTATCTGTTCTGAGCACTTTGATGTAATGCCCACACTGCGTCTCAAAAAGAGTTTTGAAGTGGCGGAAATTCTCAAACACTTCACTCTTCTGTTTCAGCACATACACCCATGTCTTTCTGGTGTAGTCATCAATGAAAGTTAAAACATATTTATTTCCGGCAAATGATGGTATTTGCATCGGTCCACACACATCAGAGTGAACAATTTCCAAGGGTGCTTTTGCCCTTATACTCTTTCCTGTTGGAAAGCTTTCTTTGTGTTGTTTGCCCAAGATGCAGCCTTCACAAAGGCTGTCCGGTTTCTCAATCAATGGCAATCCTTTTACCATTCCCTTTCTGTGCAACAGATTCAAGCCTCTGAAATTGAGATGTCCAAATCTCAAGTGCCACAACCAATTCTCATCTTTCACTTGTTCTTGAAAGACTTCTTGAGTTACAGCTGCAATAGTTCTTCCTTCCTTCAAATCTGCCCTGAGTTTGAGAGGAAACATTCTATTGCTGGTCATTTGCACCTGTGCAATGATCTTCTTACTCGGAGGTATGTCTCTGATTGTACACATATCATCTTTGAAGAACACATTGTAACCTTTTTCAATGAGCTGTCCAATGCTCAAAAGATTACATTTCAGACCAGGTACATAGTATACCTCTGGCACAATCATCTGTTCTCCATTTCTTGCTCGGATACTGACTCTGCCCTTACCCTTGACAGATATCTTACTATCAATTCCTGTTGTTACCTCAGATTTCACACTTTCATCCAGATTGACAAACATTGCAATATTTCCAGTCATGTGATTACTACAACCTGAGTCTAAGAACCAAAAATCTTCTTGTTTGTCTTGTGCAATGTTACATGTTAACAACACAATCTTTGGATTCTTATCTTCTTCATTTGCAAAATTAGCATTTTGCCTACTATTCATGTCATTTTTCTTTTTCCTACATTCATTGGCATAGTGCCCATATTTCTTACAATAATGACACTGGACTTGGGATTTGTCATACCTTTGTCCATGAGCTTGCTGTTTGCTTGAACCTTCATCTTGGTTCTGATTGCAGCTCCTTCCGCTTGTGCTTGCAGGATTATTTCTGCCTTTGTTTTGGCTTCTTCCACAACCTCTGTTATTTTCTCTTCCTCGACCTTTTCCTTGGCCGAAAGACATCTGAGTCTTGAATGCTTGCTCAAAAGAGGAATCTGTTCCTCTACTTATTCTGTGTTCATGAGACATAAGAGAAGCACTCAGTTCATCTACTGTGAACTGTGAGAGATCCTTTGTTTCTTCTATTGCTACCACAACAGTTTCAAACCTTGCGGGTAAACTTCTCAAGATCTTCTCAACAATCCTTCTTTCTTCAAGAATTTCACCATGAGATATAATCTAGGTTATCAACCCAATAACCTGAGTGAAGAATGAATCTACTGTATCAGATTCCTTCATGCTGAGTGTTTCAAAGTCTCTCCTCAACATCTGCAACTTTGCAGTCTTCACCTTCTCCATGCCTTGATAAGCAGTTTTGAGAATATCCCATGCCTCTTTGGATTTTGTTGCTCTGCAATCCGTGGGAAAACACTCTCATGTACTGATTGAAAGAGAAAAAAGAGGGCTTTGGCATCCTTCTTCCTGTTGCTCTTCAACAGGTCTCTTTCTGCTACTGTCAAAGCAGCCAATACTGTTGCATCTGCAGGTTCAGCATAGCCAGTTTCAACCAGCTCCCATATTCCTTGAGAAGCAAACAATGCTTTCATTGTTATGGACCAATAACTGTGATTTTTCCCATTAAACTGTGGCAGTTGGGAATTTGTCAAACCAGTTCCAGCATCTGCCAATTTAACTGTAAAAATCAAGAAAAAGATATTGACTATATAATAAAACAAGCAAGAACTTTCTCTACTGGAGAAATCTGCTCAGTTAACCTTCTTACAGCTCCTGCAGTGGAAAAACAAACTTTGTTTTTGACTCACTGAGTGCCTAGACTAGCTCTGATACCATGATGGAAATTTCTGATAATTTCGAACAAAACAGAGGAAGCAAAGTTCCTCAACTCAACACAAAGAAATGAGAGAAATCTGGACAAAGAAGACATGGAGAAAAGCTTTGTTTTTATTAACCATAAAAATGACAATAAAAATTACAAACTTCTTCAGAACTACAGTTCTGGAATAATCAAAAACTCCATACTCTGTTTTTACAAACTCTGTTTTTAACACAGATTCGTGTTTCAGCATCTGGCAGACAGTTGCGGAAACACCACATAGTATGTTGCTGAAACACACAGACAGTTGCTGAAACAGCCTGTAGAATGCATTACTGCTCCAAAACACAGCGACTCTGTTTTTCCTCAGTTTTTCCTGCTCTGCCTTCTTCTCTGTCTTTTTCTATTTCTCAAACTCTCTAACCTTAAAACGAACTGCTGTTCATTACATTTATAAGTGAAAACCATTTTTGACTTATAATATTTAAAAATACAAAATATCTTCTAAAGCTTATCTGCGTATTGAAGGCAGCAAGCGGTGGGAGTTAACGTGTTGCCTTTTGGAAAATGAAGTCGGCTGTCTGCAGGCTCAATAACTTCTGCAAATTTAATGCACAGTAATGTGCAAAATATCAAGCACGACTTTCAGGCATCCACCTTGCTGAAATATCTGCGGCAATCAGATTTTCTGTCCAGCTGTTTTATGTTGCAGTTGGAATTAAATTCCAACACAACTTCCAGCTTCATCGCCTGTTTCATTTGCGATGAACAGTAGAGTTGACCAGATCCAAAGGCAGCACATAAAGATCCAACACCAGTAGCAGCATATCCAATTCCAGCACCAGCAATAGCATAGTCTGTTTTATACGTTGATTCAGTGAAGATAAGATCAAGACTTGGTGGCCGGAAAGAAGCCAACCTCTCTTATAAAAAAACCACACTGTAATCTTGAAATCACATTTTAATGAAATTACTTGAAGTTCTGGCCAGAATAGGCACACCTTCGTTCTATGGAAACGAAACATAAAAAACGAGATTCTTAAATCCATTCAAGAAGTCTCCTGTAATCGAGTTCCATCAATTTCACCGTCGAGGACGACAGACTTCCAAATCCAAAAAATTCTGTACAATACAAAACCCACCTATGGAAAACCCTTGGAAACTGGAGGAAATACAAGAATTTAGCCAGGCCTGAACGCTTAAAAACAAATCTTCAGCCATTCATCTAAAAAATTAAAAAGAAGCCAACCTCTCTCATGTAAATGACATGGACACGGATGCTGTTGATACCTCCATAAAACCACAAAGCGGAAGCAGAAAGAGAGCTCTTGCTCCTCAAAGAACCAATACAGAACAACCATGGAAGGCAGGAACCAAGAGCACGGAAAGGTAGGAGCTTTGTGGATATTAACCATAAATCATGAACCAAGAATGAGCTGTGGAAGGACGGAAGTAAAAACGGGCGATGAAACTAAAATTTGAAATGGGTGCGGCTGGAATTGGTACTTGAACCGGATGGCTATGGGATGGTCATCAAAACCATGGCCACATGCAACATAAACGTTGGACGACATTGGACGCTGACGGTGCTAGAGAATAGAATAGGAGTAGCCGGTGGCCGGAGTCCGGGAAATTCTTCTATTTGCTTAGACTACTCCCATATAAATAGTTATATTTTAATTATTTATTTATAACTATAAAATAATAACTTATTTCTAATTATAAAATTCAAAATTTTATAATTTATTTTTGTAGAAGTTTAAAATTTTGGTTAAATGGTGATGAAACTAGTTGTTATAGCGCTTAACACACAGCAGATAAACTATAAAAAAAACTTTGGAGCTTTCTTTTTATTGGAAATTTCAGTTATTTCGAGATTTTCTATTGGAAATAACAGAAGCTTTTGATATCAGGATGTAGTTTTTGGTATTGGCTATATCTGTGCGGTTTGGTTTGTATTGCAGAATGTCTATTTTAGTTTTCAAGACCTGGTGTAACTTGTAACTTCTCACAGAGGCATAGATTTGCCTAGTTTTTTGGATCAAATAATGTCTGGATCTTTTTAATAAAAAAGATCCAGGTCTATTTTAGGTATTAAAAAAACCCAGCCCTATTTTAGTTTTCTGATACTGGTGTAATTTCTCACGGTAGTTTTTATAGAGGCACAGTCGTATCTAGTTGTATGATCAGATAATATCGGGATCTTTTGTGTCAAGAAAATCCAAAAAAATTTATACACTGTAAAATGTATATTTCCTTCCCAACCAACAACTTTTTTTCTTTCCCAAAAAAACTATAAAATAATAACACAAATTAAAATTCAATCTAAGCACCATCAATCATATATATATATATATAATCTCACAGCATTACTTTACACATGTATTTATAGCAACGTAGCGTCATATATATATATATAATCTCACTACGTTACTCTACACATGTATTTATAGTAACGTAGTGAATTTAAACTTTAAAAGCATAGATAAGTTGATGGCCAAGTCTACACTCTTCCAGCACTGGATGCAAATTAAATTTCTTTATATCATTAATCAATATAACACAATATAATCAGGCATCAATGTCTCAAACAATGAACAGAACACTTCAAAACCACAGTTGTATTCAAAATTATTTCTGGACCCAGTTTTTTCCTGCGATTGAGCTTTTCATATTAATGGCAACCAAAGCACTCTGTTCACCTTTGTCAAATACTTACTAAGTAATCCGAATACAAAAAAACAAAATCCGCTTCCTCCGTATATCTTGCACATGAAAAATGACCTTGCAGTGGGAAGACAATGGCAGGTATACTATTACTAAAAACATGAGTCAGTTTGAATGCATGAGTATCAGCGCGTCGAGAACATCTTCACTTTGTCTGCCAAACACACAGACGCATGCCTCCCTTGCCTGGTCTGATGCAAGTCGTGCATTAACTACCTCATTTTCATCCGCCATCCAACGCCGGAAACTTTTTAACTTCCGTGCTGCTATGCCCAGATTCCGTAAGTCGCCGGGCACCGTGCTTTGAATAGCCGCCGCTGTAAGCCTCTCCCCATAGGAGCTGTTTGACATTGTAGATAGGGCGTATGCAGACGAAAAAGATGCGCGAATCCAGCGCTTCTCTTCTTCGGTTTTCAACACATGGGAACTCCGGATGATCACCTCTGCATGTAGAACAAACCATTCAAATTCTGCACTTCCCCAATGATCCATTTCTGCACTTTTCCGATGATCCAATTCAGCAACCAATTCTTTTGCTTTGTCATCCGATTGGTCAAACTGTAGGGCAATTCTATATTCCAGGGAATTCATGAATGAGTGTTCCAGAATGCATCTCCTACACTTGCACTTGAAACCCCAGTTCTTACAGTTAGCTTGGCGCTGTAACAAGGGAACCAGAACATCAAAGTAAGGAATAGTGATCTCTTGTCCACTCCGGATGGTCTTGGAGGCATGTATAAAAATGGCATTTCCGACTATCAGCCAGGTCGAGTTCGGCAGGCAGGAATGGTTAATGAGGGACGGCAGCAGCCAGAGTCCTCTACTTTTCCCTTTTCGCAGACCGAGTCCGGCATCATTTATTTTCGATTTTGAAACTAACGTCCCTCCGTCGCCTTCACGGAATGAGTTCAGTCTTACAATATCCCGAATACGGTTAACGTCCACCTGCAAAATTTCATATTGTACTTCTTGGCCCGCAAGGATTTGATCGTCCTTCTTAAACAGATCTTTGGCAGGGACATGAAGGCTGCTGGGTGCAGAGGAATTGAATAAATTATAAAGTTGACGGAGCAATCTCTGCGATTTCCTGGCAGCACAGACTACCGCGGCCACAAGATCTTCTTGAGACGCGGTATTCATTAATTTACGCCTGTTGTCCACATGAAACGTAGCGATAGAGTCGCTCTCATAAGCAGCTGCGACAGCGTTGCTTACCACCAAGAGCTGCCCGGTCCTTATTTCTTGGGTGGCGTAGAGTCCTCGGCCGCGGCCGTCTTCGGTCATCTTGATCTCCACAGAACCCACGAAATCGGCCACTGTCGGAGGAGAAGGTGGGCGTCCCAGCAGGTAGTCCGAGATGTCATACTTGCCATTCAGGCTCTGGGCGTACAAAGCATTGGCCTGGTGAAGGGCATCTTGTATTTCCTTCTGCGCTGGGCTGGCCTTGGTAGCTTTCACCAAACATTTGCATGCCGCTGAATACTGCCTGAGCCCCATCAGAGCTCGCCCTTTCGTGTAGAGCGCTTTGAGATCGCTGCAATCGATCCCAAGGGCCTGGTCGGAATCCTCCAGAGCCAGCTCAAATTCTTTCATCTGAAGCCTTGTCTCCGCCCGGTTGGAATACGCGTGGAGGAGGCAGGTAATGATATTATTATTGTCACCAGAGGACTTCTTGAGATGAAGTAGAGCGGCGTCGATGCATCTCGTGTAATTCTCGGTTGCTGCGTCCCAGTTTTGTTCTCTGAAGCATCTGTCGCCCTCCTTTTTCAGGTCCTCCACATCCACATGAAGCTCCCCCCGCTTCCCCTTTTCAATCGCAAATTTCAAAACGTTGGCGGGGTTGTCGACGCGGATGAGAAGGCCACCGTCACTGGCGATCTTGAAATAGGGCTCCTTGATGGCCACCTTGTCACCTCTCCGGAAAAGCCTCTTGATGTTCTCCTGTGAAGTAGCAGCGTTGTATATTGCCAGCCTGACAGCCAGGCCGTTATCGTCCTCAAGCAAAGTCATGATACCGCATATCCTGTTGGCATCCGCACACAGCCTCCCATAAACCACCCGGCCGAGGTGGACTTCTCCGACTTTCAACGCGTTGAAAGAAATGGGGTTCAGTCTTTCCAGCGGAACCGAACAAGCCGCGCCACCGCTGCCCCTCGGGTCCGAGAAATACGATCGTATCTCAAAATTGCATTCTGCTGCGTCCTCGCTTCGCTGACGGGCGAAGTCATCGTGGATTTGGAGAAGGGTTCGCTTGTCGAATCTCTGGGAGACGAGGAGGAGGACTTCCTTCTTGACTATCTCTAAGCTTTTCATTAACCGATGCAAGCCGTCCATCCTTCTAGTTTCCTACTCCAGTTCTCGTTACTGAATTCTCCTGCTGTTAACTACGACTTCAACACGTTCTGCTTGTATTTTCTTGCGTTGCACATTTCTTATGTGCCAAATTTATATTGAAATACAGGAGGCCTGGTATCACAAACCTTTCGCACGAGTGATGTGTCGATACCTTCCTTTTCTCACAAGAAAGCTAGTTCCTTCCTTCCTACTTTCAGATCACTTGAGGTACTTTCCGTTTTTATTGTTCTAAAGCGGTTCCTCATATCCATCATTGTGACAAGCTATTAATTAGAGATTGTAGTAACGTACCATTATTAATCAGTAGTTGGCGTGCCCCGACAATATTTGATAGTGATTGAAGAATTTTTTGGAAATATTTCCCATTTTTTGGAAATATTTCTCATATACATTAGTTAAGACAGAAAAAGCATATATGTAGAGGTAATTTGCTAATAATTCTCATAGTGTATGAAAAGTATTTATGATGTTTTTTGAAATATTTTTTTTTATAAAATAAACACATTTATTTATATATATAATCATATTTTTTAAATAATTAAAAAGTTATAAAATTCTAATATAAAAGTATTGAAATTCGTTTCGGCCTCCTAAATCATGCTTCTTCAATATTTATGTACTTATGAGAAATCTGATTAAAGTGTGAGTGAATTTGATTCAGTCCCTTGGCTAGGGTATATGGGCTCAATACAAAAGCCTTGTTAACTTGATCAACTAGGATGGATCACTCTCGTCGGAAACTAACCCTCTTTCATATCGGCTCTCACCCTAATAGTTCCTAAGAGGTCAACTTAATAATAAAGCAATAATCCAAAGGAATACCTTCTTTTCTTTTCATGGATTATCAAAATACCATGGGTCAATATTTCGGTCGTTTTCTTCTTTTAATAAAGTGACTTATAATATTCTTTGTTGTGGTCACTTTTTAATTAAGTAATTCCTTTATATTACATCATTCCTTTTTAATATGTGGTTTGTAGTTTATGGGTATGGATAGGTTGCTAAGTTAGTCTCCACTCTCAATGCTCGGAAAAAGGGACATTATATTTGTTAGATGTCCTTTGTTATGAATAAGCTATTGATAGTTGTTCTTATTGGAATTGAGTTTCTATATTAAAAAATTTTGTGATTTCTTTGGAGTAATTCTCTATACTACCATAAACTCCAAATTCCCTATGCTACCATAAGAGGGAGGGACATATATTTTGGATTTTTTTTTTACTTGTAACCATTGTTTTAATTTTCTTTCATAGAATTGGAATCCCAAGAAAAGTGTCGTTTTTACATTTGATTGATTTTGTATCGTACTTCTTTAGAGAAAGAATAGTTGAATAAATGTGATATTTTTTGTTCATATTTACACAATAGATAAATAATGAAACCTTGAATGGCTCATTTTTGCAAATTTTTATTGATAGGCATCTTGTTTTTTTTAGCAAAACCCATATAAACGTAATAGATTTGGGAGGGTATTTAATTATCCATAGTTTTTTCCTCCACTAGGGGGATTAGGGGGAGCATATGTACCCTCTAGTAATAGCTACACAGATTTTGAAGTATAAACCCTCATGGATTTAGGGCCATATTAGACTATCTCCAAGATCTAAAATAACGATTTTGGAGAATTTTAGTCTTGAATGTAGTTTGTCCATGACTATTGATTTTCATCTTTTATGTGCAAACCCTCTACCGAGGCCCATTTTTTATTCCCAGGGATGGCCAACCCTATTATTATTTGATTCAAAGTGTGTCATCCCTCTTTGTTGAGAAAAGTTATAACGTGATCAAGCAATTCATTCCATTGCTAACTACCAATCCAATGGTCCCCACATATTTTAACCGAAGAGCCATTTCCAACCTTCCAGCCGACAGATTCACCAATTATAGGAAATATTTTTATAACTGTTGTCGTTATGATTAATCCACTTTTTGTAGTTTTTTAGGATGATATGATCTACTCCATAGAAGATTAGATAATAGGATGATGTATTTTTTTGTTTGATACATGCCCATGAGCCCTTTCCCTTAATGAACTTCCATTCTCCTTGTCTAGCAAGGGCCTTTGAGAAATAAAATAGAACTGTAAGCCCCACCGACTGTGATCCTTAGGGATGAGAATGGAATTGGAAGCTATGAAGGAAAAGGCATACAAAATTTCTAATATGTTTTTGCAAAAAAAAATTATTCCCAATGGAATCCATGAAAGAGATGGCCAAAAAAATAGAATGGCCTATGGAATGACTTTGCATAAAACCAAATTACCTACCCTCAAGAGCCATTTGTTACACCAAGTTCAAATTATTTTTTCCATCTTTTCTAATAGTCATTACCAATCCAATTTGAGGTATTTGATCAGTTTGAGGATGAAAGCTAGGTATTTTAATCCAGAATTTAGCAAATTGACAATAATGGATGAAATATCCTCCATGGAGGCTTTGATACTATTAGGTATCCTCCATCCATACATGGTGGATTTTTTATTATTTATTTTCATTCATAAGACAATTTTCCTTTAGATAAAACTCAAGTATCATCCAAAAAAATAAATCTGAGAGGTTGGACCCATGCAAGATATTGATTCCTTTGAATCCTCCTCTTGACTTTTCATCCATAATACTTTTGGTACTAGAAGAAAGAGGAGTGGAGATAAAGGAAAATCCTATCTTAGGCCTCTTTCTATGGGAAATAAAAGAGATACTACAACATTTATCAATGTTGGACACCTAATCCTCTATGGGTAGGTGTGGAAGTCGAACTGTCAAAGAGGAGTCCAAGTGACTTTGGAATGTGGAATCCAAGGGTCACCACATTGTATTATGAATATAAATCATGTTAATGATAATAGAAACTCATGCTTATCTTTCTCCTTATGTGTGTTTACCATGCGTGTGTTTAACATGGTATCAGAGTGGGCGTATTTTAGCCCTACTCAATTTTAGGCCACCAGTTTATGGCCTCTCTATGCATGTTAGTTCAACCATAAGTTCTCTATTTCATGAATGTCATCTCAGATATATTCTAGTTGTGATTTATGCCCAAATTATGTAGTAGTTTTGAGAAAAATTCCCTTAATTGTTAGATAGTCTTGCATAAACACACTTGTCCATATTATCATATCTTTTGTTGCGCAGACCTAAAGAAAATGCCTTTGCCATAATGACCTAGTGAGAGCCAAGTTTAGAAACCTCCCAATTTTAGTTTTCTTCTCACATATTCTCTGCCTCCTAAGAGCTTGTTCTCTGCTATTTTCTTTATTGATGACCATTCATTGTCTTCATTTATTCTGCCACTCTTTATCAGCTCTAAATCTGTCACCCCTATGCTGCTCAAATATGTCCTGTCTGTCCGTCCATTCATTCCGCCAGAAGAGTAGGTAAATATTGAACGGGTATGGGTTTGATATTTGCAACATTACAAGTGAAAAGTGGCAGCATAACCCTAAGCGTTGGTTCAGAATGAGACGCTGCTCGTTAATGTGTGCTTGGCAGTGGAAATAGTGAAACAGACCATAGAAGTGAACTTGCCAGTGGAAAGTGTGAAGTAAATCATAGAAACAGCAGCAGTGGCACAAAAAGTTTTGAATCAACACCTTTACTCAACTCCCAAGTGAGATCTCGACTGTGCACACCATAGAACCCATCCTTGCACACTTGCCTCTGCACGATTCTCCATTGGTCGACTCCACGCTCTCCATATTCCCTCTACCTCGACTTCATCCCCTTATACTCCAAATGCAGTCAACCGTGCACCTTACTAGCTCCATTCGAGCTACGAGTCGACTCCACACTCTCCACATTCTTCCCAGTTCTCTGCATTGTCCCGTATTTCTACTACTCCCCATTTGTCCTATCATCGTAACATCGCTCCTCTCTCCACACATGCGCGCTCCCTCAACACTGACCTCCCTGTAGGAGGTCGTGTGCGTTGTCTCCTCTGCACTCCACTTAGATTCCTCTAGCTTCACCTCCGACCGCCTCTATTGTTGGCTTTATGATACCTTTCTCTCCTCCGGCGCGGACTTGCAGCCCAACAGTAAACATGTTCTCACACTGCTAGGATCACAAATTCTAGCCCAACAACAAAACTCTCACAGTATCTTTGCGCAGCGTGGCTTGGCCTCTACATCGACTCCTCCTCGGTACAACATGGTGTGGCCTCTCCTATTTTGAACCTATTTTTGTTTAGAACATTGAGATAATCTCACATCAGCAACAAGAAATTACAGAGGTAGTACCCATTTCAAGAGAAAATGTGTAGAAATATGTAGAAATGCAGCATGCACCTCCCAAGCCCATCATCAGACCCTGGGAAGAGCTTGTCCATAACAAGAACAAAACAGGTATTGGGTATGACAAGGAAGTGTCATTTCATATTCTAGACTACTCCAAGCCCATAAAATTTCAAAGTGTCGTATTTCTTCATGATAGCCCACCTTCAGCTATTCTAGATTCTACTCCTCCTCCACATCGGCGACAACATATTGTAAAATTCCAACACTGTGATCGAGTTGTCCATATGAAATATCAATGTTTCGATCTTCACCCATGCAATAATTATGGTCGACACACCCACTCTTCACATAGATGCTTCAGAAACAAGCCTCCTGCAAGAAAAAAGATTCATCTTAGATGGATCGCTTCTTGGCAATGGGCATCAACAGCCAAGAAGATGTTTAAGTCATATGTCAGAACTTGTTCTAGAATATTGAACAATCTTGCAGTTGAGTTTTCGCCATCATCTCACCTTGTACCTGACAGGGGGGGAAATGGTGGTAATCTACAAGCTTTGAAGCCACATCAAGCGAGCCTGAGCCACAACTTATCATTCGAGATTCATAGTTGTAGCCAGAGACATAGCAGTTCAAGCGAGCTTGAAGCAAAATATGTCATTCCAGATTCAAAATTGTAGCCAGAGACACAGATGCCCATGAGCATGCCTTTGGTTGGTGGTCAGCCTTAAACCGTCTATGTGAGGTTGAGTTTCTTCCTCTTCAAATAATTCAAGACACTTCCTCTAGTAGAAGATTTCAGCTTCTTGCCAGTTTTGGTAGAGTTATAGGAAATGCATCAAGCATTCCAAAGTTGGTGGTCATCCTTTAACCATCGCAGGTTGTAGACCTCCCTTCTTCTAGGTTGAAGGTCTCCCTCTTCAAAATATGAGGAGAACTTCTTGTAGTAGAAAGCCTCATATTCTTTCCATATTGGAAGAGTTCCGGGGACTACACTAAGCGTTCCAGTGTTGGTGGTCATTCTTAAACCACCTTTTTATGCCAAAATTTCATAGAGCTCATTCATCCTAAGTGATGCCATGCATACATTGCAGATTTGTATTACAGCTCTCTTCTTGGACTCACACATACCCCTTCGGATTAAGGGGGGGAATGTTGGACACCTAATCCTCTATAGGTAGGTGTGGAAGCCGAACTGTCAAAGAGGAGTTCAAGTGACCTCGGAATGTGGAATCCAAGGGTCACCACATTGTATTATAAATATACATCATGTTAATGATAATAGAACCTAACATTTATTTTTCTCCTTATGTGTGTTTACCATGTGTGTGTTTAATAACCAAAAAGTAAAAGGAGGTAGTGCTAATGCAATTCATGACACAAGTTACAAAGGAATGTTAGAAACCAAGTTGTATAACGACTAGTGAGAGGTAGTGTTAGCCAGCTATAAAATTTGTTATATCAAATGCTGGCTAAAACATTTTTTGAGTCTTCAAGAAACAAGTTTTTATTGCTAAAAAGATGTTATCTCTTGAAGACTCTTGAAGGCCTCATGCCTCTGTCCAAATCTTCATTGTTGTTCCCATTTCAATGCTCAGAAATTCTGTTGTTTTCCATGAAGAATACTGCTGCAAAGGCCATTTTTCCCTCCTTCCACTTCAAAACTAACCTTCATTTTTCTCCCCTTTTTTCTCCATAAAACTCCTCTATTTTCATGATTCCTCTTCTTCCATTCATGAAAATCATTTTTTACAAGGTTAAGAACTCACTTTTTAACCTTACCAAAGCCCTCAAATTCCTTTGAAAACCATTGAAAATCTATAAAAAACCCATTTTTGTATTATAGACTTAAGCCCCCTTGGGCTAAGTCCTAAACCACTTCCCCTCCATATGCCCGCACCCTAGAACCAGGTGCTAGAGCCTTTTAGCGCTTATCGCAT
Source organism: Pinus albicaulis (assembly GCA_034641835.2). NCBI lineage: Eukaryota > Viridiplantae > Streptophyta > Pinopsida > Pinales > Pinaceae > Pinus > Pinus albicaulis. The sequence goes on along the minus strand of CM076571.1, from coordinate 530,313,413 downwards.
CGGAACAATACACAGTGCGCAAGTCTTTTTGCCTCACAAGTTTTTCGATGCCATTAGCCCTATGTTTCATAACCCCCGATCATATTATTTCTCCATGCAACCCGTGGGCCCGCAATCGGGTGCTAAATCATTGTGAAAATCCATCTCCGTTCCATTATTTCCTTTGTATATCAAAAAACCCACTTACCCAAGGTTTTGTTCTAATGCACCGGAGTTATGTTTTTTAATGTAAAAAATGGGTAGATCAAAAAGACCGCATCAAAACTTCCGATGCGATTAGCCCGTCATATTAAACTCCGCACCCTCCGCTTCACTCCATATAAACTCATGATTAGGACCAAAGGGTAAAGTCCCAAGGCGCTTATCGCATCAAAAAATTTTAATGGTTAGATTGAAAATCCCAAGCCCAAAGCTCCGATTGCGATTGGCCCTTTATTGTATACGCCCCAGTCCTATTATCATTCCATATAGACCAAGGCCCCACAGATGGGTGCCTAACCATATTATATATATACCCCACCCATACCATAAAACCTTTGTTTAATTTAAATGTTGGGTTTTCCTATATTTTAAAGGGTTTCCGCCGGTGCGTAAGTTGAAACAATCCCGACCGTTGATCTTAAGCTGATCAACGGCCCGCGCAGCATCGCATTGCAAGTTTCATGGGGTGCATTTTATTTCTTCCCCTGATTGGTCATCCCGCGATCAATCGAGAGCCGTTGATCTTCCCCCTGCCTTTCGTGATCCAATGGTCCTCATTCACTCTGATCACAAGTCTTACCTCCACTTCAAAATCCTCCGATTCATTCCCCACTGTTGATCTGATCCTCAGATCAACGGTCAGCGCTACATTGCATCGTATTTTTCATCTGGTACATTTTTTTGTCTCCCCCGATCGGCCATCCCTCTGATTCACTCTCCGCCGTCGATCTGATCTGCAGATCGACGGTCAGCGCTTAATCGCATCGGTGCCTTTCAATTTTTTCTCCCCCGCCATAACCACCTCCCGATTCATTTTCTGCCGTCGATCTGATCTACAGATCAACGACCCATATATAATCGCATCGCAAATTTTCCATTGTCGCGTTTTAAGGTTTCATTCCCAAACTCCGATTGCCGATCTCCCGATTCACCCCCTGCCGTTGATCTAATCCTCAGATCAACGGCTCTTAATTAATCGCATCAGAGATTTCAAAGGGTGTGATTTGTTATTTTTTTTCTCGCCCCCTCCGATTGCTGATTCTCGATCTATTCACCACCATTGATCATTGCGTGATCAACGGTTCTGACTTATTCCTCCCTCTATTCTCCTTTTTCCTTCCTCAAACAAATCCCCACCGTTGGATGATACCATCCGACGGCCACGTTCCTCCCCACACCTTCTAAGAAGTTTACCCCAAATAATGCAGGATTTCTTAAATTAGTTTCGTGTTTTGCAGGTTTGAATGGTTTGTTCCGTCATATTAAAGAGAAAGCCGAAGGCTGGGAATGACGATTCCCGTGCCTTTGATTTATCAAAGGGAACCATTCACAAGGCTCAAACTCCACGTCTCGCCAATGCTTCATGAGGCATTGATGCCATATGAGCCTTGCGCGGCCTACACATCAACAAGACACTGTGTTATTAAATCACAATTAAAAGAGTATCAGTGTCTAAGACGGAATACGACAGGATAGAAGATTGAAGAAAATTTGGGGATCACGGCTAAGATTGATTATCAAAAGCCTAATCCTCCAAGTTAAAACACAATTAAAGAAAATCATTAGTGTTTATCAGACAGAAAGGCCTCCACTGCCACATCTGAGGAAAATTGATTCCTCTCATCTACTACAGTGCCACCTGTAGTCACAAGCATTCAAACAGAAGCCGAAGTGATCGATCAAATCAGATATTTGCCTCAGCGCAGCCAAAGATCTAATTTTGCTAAGGGAACTTAATGCAAAAAATATCAACAGAGTTATTACATCCTAAATAGAGCCTTAAAATTCAACAAAAGCTCCCACCGAGCTTAAATCTCAAATGTAAATCCATTAATACAGTGAGAATATCTGTACGCTTCTCCATCGAGCCCCTCAAAGGCCGAGAAGTCATTAATCTGTATTAATTATCTTGGGAGATCTTTTATCAGATCTCACCTCCTCATTCTTCTATAAATACTTCTGTAGAAGATGAGAAATTGTTGGTTGCAGAACTTTGAAATATACTTGAGCTGAAAATTCTGAGTGTAAATAGTGTTCACTAGCCGTTGGAGCTTTGCTTGTGATTAGATTAGTTAAGCTGAAAAGTGAAGATGATTGCTGAACTGAAACATTGGACCTGAAGATTGTAACTGGTTTGACATCAATAACAAGCTGTTTCTTGGGATCCTGGTCTATATCACTGGTGAAGTGCCCCTTTCTTTTTTATTGTTTTTTCCTTGTATGTCATATTGTTCACTATTCTCTGATAAAGAACAACATTTATAGAGTTAGGATTTACTGTTTACCAGTACCCTTCTCTGACTGATAAGCTTTATCTCAATGTTTTCCTCCAATTTGCTTATTTAAGAATGATTCAATACAATTTTAGAAGTTAGGAATGTTGGCGTTCCCTCGTCCTACTGTTTGCTTTAAACATTGTTCTTGAAAGTTATTTTCATTATTTTCTTATTAAAGTTAGACTAGAAAAGTGATGGTTTGCCCTGTTTCTAGCTTCTATTCTCCAAAGGCAGATTTTGAAGGTTTCCTTTGGTGTTGGCTAAAAGCAGACTAGGTTTAAAAGTACCTTATCTGATCTTAGGTTACATTTTGTTTCTCTTATATGTTTTCATACTTTCTGAAGGTAATTATGTGGATTACTGGATTTTTTGTCGATTAAGCTACTTTAATACGAACTTGCCCAAGAAGTCTATGGTTAGCCCTGTTCTTGGTTGGTTTTAAACAGTTACTTGAGAGGCTTTTCTTGTTTGGACTGACTATAAATCCTTGGTGAAATTATTATCTATTTCCACCCCTCCAACACTTTATTGTTTCCATTCCATCATTTAATCTCAATAATCTTGTGATATAGATGACTTTCCCCTTGGATCACTCTTGATGTTGTTGCTCAATTAAAGTCTTGATATGACTCCATAGCCCAATGGACTAAAAACCAGCGTTATATCTATCTTTTTAGCCGAGGCTGTTCTATTTGCTTGCAACTTCTCACCTTTGAAACTCTTTGCATTTTGAACTTTCCACTCAAATAATAATCATGCTCGACCATCCAAAAACAAACAAAACCCTTGGCCTTCATAACTAGCCTAATATCATTACCCAAACTTCAAAGACAAATCCATCTTTGCACTTACTGGAGAGATCCCTCTCCGGATTCAGGAGGGCTAGATCCTAGAATCCTAAAGTGGTTGAAACGATGTTTCTCCCTGCGATCGGACTCTTGCCAATCTTGCTGATTACAGGGAGCTAACAGGTAGATCCAATTTACTTGATCAAAAGGCTTCAAAATGTCAACCTTGTAAATTATTTCTTTTTTCCTTTTTTCATGGATTGAATCAATGCTTTCTTTGGCATCACTGATTTATTCATGGATTTGGAGAATTTTTAGAAATCCAAATTGTTCCCTGTGAGATGTGATCGAATAAAATATTATTAAGATGAAGGAAAGTGATGCTGGAGATGATCTTGTAAATGGAATTGTGAAGAGATATTGGAAAAAATAGGTCAATGGAAGAGAGAGAGTTTGATTTGGGAATGAAGGTGATGAAAGTGGATTTGAAAGGGGAAATATATGAACCAAGGTTTGAAAGTATGAAACAACAAAGATGACTTCACCAACAATAAAATTAAAGCATTGAGAATATATTTCAGTATGTAGGTAATTTGATTGAGATCCTTTCCCTCATTTAAAAATATGAAAAAATTTGGAGAGTTCTTCTTTTGTAACTTATGCCATTACAGAAGTGTCCCCTTCTTGATTAATAAAATTTGGGAAATGGATAAGAACCTTTAAAAACTTTTGAATGGAGGCTATTTTGGAGAAGGAGAAAATTTCTCTAAAGTATTTGCAACCCTCCTCAGATATATCTTTGAAAGAGGTTGCAGAGGATCCATATGAATTCTTTATCTCCCAAACATGTAGTGGGATTTCTATTGGTTCACAATTATATTAAATTATTTAGTGTTCTCATATCCTTCTTGGAGCCTGTTATACAACCAACTCACAAAACATTAGATATAGTAGATCAACGAGTTAAAAAATATCCTCTTTGAGGGGGGAACCTCCTTTACATTACATAAATGAAAAATTATTAGATGATTCAAATGAAAAAACATCCTTTATATATATAGGAGTCTAAGGGTCCACGATATAATTAGAGTCAACATAACAAAAATAATGTAAGGGAGAAACATTAAGAATAGTGGGCTTCCATGGGACACAATAATAACAATATGGGGACTACATGGGCACAATAATAACAATAAGGGGGCTACACTAACAATAACAATAAGGGAATAAACTATAATTATAGGGACCTAACATGGCCCTCTCCTTCAAAAGAGTGTTGTCCTCAATGCTTGAGTAGTTTTGGATGCTTTTGTATAAAATTCGCATCCTGCCATGTTGAATATTCAACTGGTAATTTCTTCCACTTGATGAAATACTCTGAAATTGATCGATTTTGTAGCTATAAGTTCTTGTTTCTGTGAATTCTTCAGGTTCCAATATGTTTTTTCCTTCCTCATCAAGTTATGGAAATATTATTTGAACTGGAAGCTTATCACCTATAACCTTTTTTAAGCATGAAACATGGAAAATTAGGTGCACTTAGGAAGATGCAAGAAGATCCAATTTATATGCCATAGTACCAATATTTTGCAACACCTTGTAAGGACCATAACACTTTGGTGATAGTTTATTATCCTTCTTAGCTTGCTTGAGGGACATTTTTTTGTAGGGTTGTCGTCATAAAAATACCGAGTCACTTACATCAAAAATTATTTCGTTGTGATGCTAATTTTCTTGTTGTTTCATTCAATTTCATGCCAAATTTAGGTTATCCTTTAAGGGTTGGAGAACTTGTTGTTGATGTTCAATGTGATATTTCATTGCTTGAACCTTAGTATTTTCTCTTAAATATGATGTGATGGAAGGTGGATGATATCCATAAAGTGCCATAAATGCAGTCATTTTTATTGTAGTATGGAAGGAAGTGTTATACCACCGTTAAACCAGAGGTAACCATTTGACCCATTGTGTTTTTTAATCAGATACAAAGCAACAAAGATATCCTTTCAAACATTTATTCAATATCTCAGTTTTCCCATCATATTAAGGATGACAAAATAAGCTATGAGCTAATTGAGTACCAAGATCAGAAAATAATTTCGCCCAAAAATTTCCAATAAAAATGGGATCTTTGTCACTTACAGTAATATTTGGGTTTCCATGTAGCTTTTGAATTGTTTCCATAAATGAAGTAGTAATTGCGTTGGCTTTAAATTGATGAGATAATGCACAAAAGTGTGCGTACTTGGTAAGTATATGAACTATCACCATGATGACACTCTTTCTTTCGAACCTGGGTAAACCTCTGATAAAATCCATTGAAAATTCCTCTCAAAGTTGACTTGTAATGGATAAAGGTTGTAACACACCTGGGGTCTTAATTGTCTCAACTTTATTTTGTTGGAAACCCAAACATTCCAACGCAAACTTTTGAATATCAGATTTAAGGCCATCTCCAAAAAAATCCTTCTTGACCCAATGGTAAAATCTTAAGTGCCCTCCTAAGGGATAGGTGTGCAATTCCAAAAGAATATTTTGTTTGACTTGGAATTCTTACAAATATATAAGTGATCTGCGTACCATAATAAATAATTTTTCTAGCTAAATGTATCAGATGTACTAGGATATTGCTGCAACATTTGAATGAGTGTCCACACTTCTTTGTCATTCTTCCATTCATCCCTTGCTTCGGTTATCCAATCTGGTTGGATACTATAAATGGCACAAAAAAATGCTTCCACATCCTCATAATTTCTTTAGAGTGCATTTGCAACAACATTTTGCTTCAATTTTTGTAGACGATTTCAAAGTCATAACCCAACATCTTTGTGACCTATTTTTATTGCTCTTCTGAAGATAAGTTTTATTCCAAAAAGTATTTAAGACTATCATGATATTTTTTTACCTTGAAGTGTCTTCACATTGGGTAAGGTCACCATTTCTTTAGTGAATGTAGTATTACCAACATTTTTCTTCTCATAAATAGGTTTGTGTAAATACTTTACTTTTATTGGATGACTTTAAAAAGCATTGGGTCTTCCTTCTTACATTAAAAAGACTCCGATTCCATTCCCAAGGCATCACATTCCACAATATAGGTTTTTTGATGTCTGGCGTAGCTAAGACTGGTGCTTGGCACATTGTTTTTTTAATATGTTCAAAGGCCTTAGTTGCTTCTGGAGTCCAAGAAAATGCATTTTTCTTTAGTGATGTTGTTAGATGTGCTTCTATTCTCCCATAATTCTTAACAAACTTGTGATAATAGCCTATCAACCTAAGAATTCCTCACATATGCTTTATGGTTATGGGGATTTTCCATTCCTTAATGGCCTTCATTTTTTTAGGGTCTACCTAATTAACACCCTCATGAGATACAATATGACCCAAATATTCCACCTCCTCTACAGTTCCAAGGAAACATTTTGAGGTTTTTTCATATAATTGTTTCTCCTCCAATAGTTTGAGCACCTTGTCAACTTGTTGAACATGATACTTTCAGGACTTGTTGTAGATTAGTATATCATAAAAAAAATAACACAAATTTTCTAAGGAAGGGTTTGAAAATGAAATTCATCAAACCTTGAAATGTAGAAGTTTCATTGGTAAGGCCAAAAGGCATGACCAAAAATTCATAATTACCCTCATGAGTTCTAAATATTGTTTTCAGAATGTCTTCAATATTCATTCTAACTTGATGATATCCTAAATGAAGATCGAAATTGATGAAGTAAATAGCTCCATGTAATTCATCTAATAATTCATCAATGAAAAGAATGGGAAATTTATCTTTAATAGTGAACTTATTGAGCTCCCTATAATCTGGACACATGCACCATGCCCCATCCTTCTTGTGCACCAATACTATTGGAGCTTTGAAAGAACTTTGATTAGGTTGAATTATACTCACATCTAGAATTTCTGCAACCATGCATTCAATTTCACTCTTTTAGGCATAGGGATATCTATAAGGCTTGATGTTTGGAGGAACACTTCTTGGCATCAAATTAATAGCATGATCATGATCACAAATAGGTGGGAGGCCTTTGCAGTCTCAAATACATTCAAATGATTTTCCAAGGCTTTTTGGATATCTGGAGAAATAAATGAGTTCAATGTTTGAACATTTAGTGAGCAATTATCCCTCGTTTCTCTTTATTTATAATATTTTTCATGCCATTAGAGTTGATTATATTTCTGTGTTTCCCTACGATACCCCTTAGTTAAACTTCCTTTTCTTCCCAAAAAAATTTCAAGAAAATTTCTTGAAAATTAAAAACTATTGTACCCAAAGATTGTAACCATTGGACTTCTACTACAACATCAACGCCACCCATTGGAATGGAAAGCATTGGAATATTAAATAAATATTCCCCCATGGTTAGCTTAATATTATGGCACTTTCCATAGAAATTTATAGTTCCTCTATTTGCAACCATCACTTGACACTCTCGTGATGGATATAGGAAGCAATTCAATTCCTTGGCTATCTTACAATGAATAAAATTATGGGTACTACTTGAATCAATCACCACTATTACCTTTTTATTCTTGATATGTCCTTCTATCTTGAGAGTTTGAGGAGTGGTAATTCCTTAAAATTCATTACAAGATATGGTCAGATTCATTTATTCTCTATCTAGGGTTGGTTTATGGTGTATAACCTCTTCCTTTGAAGTTTATTGTTCCTTTTCTTCCTCCTCTTCACAATCTATGTAAAATTATTTCTTCTCAGCACACTTATGACCTTTAGTGTATTTTCTATCACAACTATAATGAATCCCTTTTGATATTTTTTTCTTCCAACTATTGTGGTGTCAACCTTGTAGGTTGTGGAAGGCTAGCAGTAGCAACACTTCCATATTTATAGTTGTGAGGGTAGGATTCCTTGTTGCCATACTTTTTCTTTCAATTTTTCTTGCCAACCTGAATGCATTATCCAATGAATCAATTTCCCAAATTCAAACCTCATGTTGAATGTTATCCTTTAAATTCCCTATGAAGACATCAATCCTATGTTCCTCTAGAATATCATTTACCCTTATATTCAATTTTTGGAAGTCCTCAATGTGCTCTGCCATTGAACCCTTTTGTTTGATATTTATTAATTGGCTAAAGAAGGTGTTTCTATTTTTATCCTCATAATGTAGTATCATTTCCTCCGTAAAAATTGAACAAGGGAAAACTGGTTTACGAGAACAAAGCCATCGATACCATTTAAACTTATTGGGTTATAAATATAAAGTTGCAATGCATACCGTTTGTGTGTGTTGCTCATTATGGAGATCAAATTATTACTCCATCCGTAGTATCCATGTTACCTTATCCTTGCCATCAAACTTCCTCATATCTATTTTTGGAATATGGTGGATCTTAGGTCCAAATATAGAGGCTATTAAATCATGATTAAAAAAAATTTGTTCTCATCACGAGTTTCATCTAATACGTTTTCGCCATTAGGAAGCATTTCTTGTAGCAACATTTTCATACCTTCCTTCAAACCTTCCATGTATTCTTTTAAAACATCCTTTAAAACTTCCATGCCTGCTTTTAACCCATCCTTAAAATCTTCCATTTTTTCTTCTAGCCCATCCATCTTAGCTTCCATACCATCTATCTTAGCTTCCATTTATTTTTTGGTTACTATTTGCGAGAGAAAAATTTGTTGCACTTGTTATCTTAATTTTGATATATCATGTTGCAATTCTTCATCTTCATGTGTCATAATAGAGAATTCTAAGGGCTTAATGTGTCTGGAATTATTTTTTGGAGGAATTTTAGAACCTAATACTGATATTTATGCTTCAATATGGACTTGGAATCACTTCCAACTGATTTTTCAAACAAAAATTATGCAAATAAAAAAATCAAATACACAACTTTTTCTTGCTTTTGAGGAGCTCAATATTGAACCTGATGTATCTCTATGATTTTGGATCTATAAGATTTGAACTCCGACCCTGTAGTAGCCCTTTGATTTTTCTTTCCAATTCTACAATTCAGAATGAATTTGGATTCTTAAAGGTAAAGTTATGCCCGATCTCCCACAATGACCTAAATTTGGATTGGTTCAGTAGAGCAAACTTTTACAGAATTCCCTGTGTCCATGTTTCAACCTTCGGTCTTGAAATGGATACAAAAAAATATAAATTTTGTGCCATTTATGTCACTTTTTACGAAATTCCAATCTGATGTTAGAAGACAACGTTATGACGATTTTTCCTCGATCACTTGTTTGAGACTGAATTTTGGAGCCTGCAAACACCTTAACTTCCTCGGATCATATCTCCGAAAATATAGAAAACCAATATTTGAAATTTTTACACAAATTTCAACAAGATGTCAGATCCATGTGGTCAAAATGTAAGCTTCTAAAGCTTCTTAGAAAAAAATTATAGCGAAAAATCCAATATGGCCTATTTGAAGAAGTGAAACCCTAAAATCCAAAGCTTTGATACCAAATGTTATGCAACGAGCTCACAAAACAATAGAAATAGTAGATCAAAGACTTAAAAAATATCCTCTTTGAGGGGGAAACCTCCTTTAAATTACATAAATGAACAATTCTTGGATGATTCAATTGAAAAAACCTCCTTTTTATATAGGATTCTAAGGGATCACAATATAATTAGAGTCGACATAACAGTAATAATGTAAGGGAACAACATTAACAATAGTGGGCTTCTATGGGGAACAATATTAACAATATGAGGACTACATAGGTACAACAATAACAATAAGGGGGCTACACTAAAAATAACAATAAGGGGCTACACTAGTATTATAGGGACCTAACATAGCCATATGGTTGTATGATTCATTATCAATTCCCTCCCTTGTTGAGAAATACTTGTTTTTCTTGTCTTCTAGTTCCTTAATGTAATTTTTTTGATTCGTCAAAGCCGATTGTAAGGTTTGTTTCTCTTAAAAAAGATGAAGTTGAGCCTCAATGTCATAAAAAGATTTATAGTTTGTTTATTTCTTCCTCTTAGCAAAATTAATAATTAGTACTTTTTCTTCTATGAGATTTCCATAAAATTGAATAGGAGGGGATTCAAGGGAAGAAGAGGATAAGGGGATCCAATAACATTTTAAAGCATTGATCATAGAGGGATTTTCCAGCTAAGCAAGGTTTTGTTTCAAGGGAATGGGGGGATTAGAAGGAGAGGGGTGGAGTCTCAAGAGGCTGGGGAAATGATTAGAGTTCTCCAAAACAATGGAGCTTTGTCTGAAATGAATGCCAAAATCCAATAGAGCCTTTGAGATATTGAAATGGTCCAATCATTTTGTAATGCACTATAAGAAAATATGTTATTTGTCTAGGTGGGTAGATTTTTCACACGTAAAACATTACAGATTCTTGGGTCCTCAATCAAATCAAAGAATAATTTTGTAAGGTGATCAGTTTTAGAAAAGGGTCCACATTTTTTACTATTCCTAGTGAGAAATTGAAATCCCCATCGAATATTACCCTTTTGGAATCCATTAGGGGGAGACTTGCAAAAGTTGGCCAAAATTCTTTCCAATCAAGAAAAGGCCCATGTACATTTATACAAACAAGAGCCTTGTCCAATTCTGTTGAAAAAATGACAATTGTTGCCGTATATTTGATGTGACACGCCAAAGAAATGTGGATCCATCTAGTTTCCTAGCTAGTAATAATACCCCCTGAACTTCCTGACACATCTAAAGCAAGAAAGCTCCAGGAGGGTGCAATTTATTTTACGGTTTTAATTTCATGTTGCCAATCCACCATAATCTCTTGTATAAAAAAAATTTGAGGAGTGTGAAGGTTCACCAAGCACTAGATAGCCAAGATTTTGGAAATATTTCCCATTTTTGCAAATTTTTATTGATAGGCATCTTGTTTTTTTTAGCAAAACCCATATAAACGTAATAGATTTGGGAGGGTATTTAATTATCCATAGTTTTTTCCTCCACTAGGGGGATTAGGGGGAGCATATGTACCCTCTAGTAAAAGCTACCCAGATTTTGAAGTATAAACCCTCATGGATTCAGGTCCATGTTAGACTATCTCCAAGATCTAAAATAACGATTTTGGAGAATTTTAGTCTTGAATGTAGTTTGTCCATGACTATTGATTTTTATCTTTTATGTGCAAACCCTCTACTGAGGCCCATTTTTTATTCCCATGGATGGCCAACCCTATTATTATTAGATTCAAAGTGTGTCATCCCTCTTCATTGAGAAAAGTTATAATGTGATCAAGCAATTCATTCCATTGCTAACTACCAATCCAATGGTCCCCACATATTTTAACCGAAGAGCCATTTCCAACCTTCCAGCCAACAGATTCACCAATTATAGGAAAGATTTTTATAACTGTTTTCGTTATGATTAATCCACTTTTTGTAGTTTTGTAGGATGATATGATCTACCCCATAGTAGATTAGATAACAGGATGATGTATTTTTTTGTTTGATACATGCCCATGAGCCCTTTCCCTTAATGAACTTCCATTCTCCTTAGCTAGCAAGGGCCTTTGAGAAATAAAATAGAATTGTAAGCCCCACCGACTCTGATCCTTAGGGATGAGAATGGAATTGGAAGCTATGAAGGAAAAGGCATACAAAATTTCTAATATGTTTTTGCAATTTTTTTTTATTCCCAATGGAATCCATGAAAGAGATGGCCAAAAAAATAGAATGGCCTATGGAACGACTTTGCATAAAACCAAATTACCTACCCTCAAGAGCCATTTGTTACACCAAGTTCAAATTCTTTTTTCCATCTTTTCTAATAGTCATTACCAATCCAATTTGAGGTATTTGATCAGTTTGAGGATGAAAGCTAGGTATTTTAATCCAGAATTTAGCAAATTGACAATAATGGATGAAATATCCTCCATGGAGGCTTTGATACTATTAGGTATCCTCCATCCATACATGGTGGATTTTTAATCATTTATTTTCATTCATAAGATAATTTTCCTTTAGAGAAAACTCAATTATCATCCAAAAAAATAAATCTGAGAGGTTGGACCCATGCAAGATATTGATTCCTTTAAATCCTCCTCTTGACTTTTCATCCATAATACTTTTGGTACTAGAAGAAAGAGGAGTGGAGATAAAGGACAATCCTATCTTAGGCCTCTTTCTATGGGAAATAAAAGAGATACTACAACATTTATCAATGTTGGACACCTAATCCTCTATGGGTAGGTGTGGAAGTCGAACTGTCAAAGAGGAGTCCAAGTGACTTTGGAATGTAGAATCCAAGGGTCACCACATTGTATTATAAATATAAATCATGTTAATGATAATAGAAATGCATGCTTATCTTTCTTCTTATGTGTGTTTACCATGCGTGTGTTTAACATGGTATCAGAGTGTGCGTATTTTGGCCCTGCTCAATTTTAGGCCACTAGTTTATGGCCTCTCTATGCATGTTAGTTCAACCATAAGTTCTCTATTTCATGAATGTCATCTCAGCTATATTCTAGTTGTGATTTATGCCCAAATTATGTAGTAGTTTGAGAAACATTCCCTTAATTGTTAGATAGTCTTGCATAAACACACTTGTCCATATTATCATATCTTTTGTTGCACAGACCTAAAGAAAATGCCTCTACCATAATGACCTAGTGAGAGACAAGTTTAGAAACCTCCCAATTTTAGTTTTCTTCTCACATATTCTCTGCCTCCTAAGAGCTTGTTCTCTGTTGTTTTCTGTATTGATGACCATTCATTGTCCTCATTTATTCTTCCACTCTTTGTCAGCTCTAAATCTGCCACCCCTCTGCCGGTCAAATCTGTCCTGTCTGTCTGTCCATTCATTCCGCCAGAAGAGTAGGTAAATATTGAATGGGTATGGGTTTGATTTTTGCAACATTACAAGTGAAAAGTGGTAGCATAACCCTAAGCATTGGTTCAGAATGAGACGTTGCTCGTTAATGTGTGCTTGGCAGTGGAAATAGTGAAGCGGACCATAGAAGTGAACTTTCCAGTGGAAAGTGTGAAGCAAATCATAGAAACAGCAGCAACGGCACAAAAGTTTTGAATCGACACCTTTACTCGGCTCCCAAGTGAGATCTCGACTGTGCACACCATATAACCCATCCTTGCACACTTGCCTCTGCACGGCTCTCCATTGGTCGACTCCACGCTCTCCATATTCCCTCTACCTTGGCTTCGTCCCCTTATACTCCAAATCCAGTCAACCGTGCACCTTACTAGCTCCGTTCGAGCTACAGTTCGACTCCACGCTCTCCACATTCTTCCCAGTTCTCTGCATTGTCCCGTATTTCTACTACTCCCCATTTGTCCTATCACCGTAACACCACTCCTCTCTCCACACCTGCGCGCTCCCTCAACACTGACCTCCCTGCAAGAAGTCGTGTACGTCATCTCCTCTATAGTCCACTCAGATTCCTCTAGCTTCGCCTCCGACCACCTCTGTCGTTGGCTCTATGATACCTTTCTCTCCTCCGGCGCGGACTTGCAGCCCAACAGTAAACTCGTTCTCAGGCTGCTAGCATCACAAATTCTATCCCAACAACAAAACTCTCACTGTCTCTTTGCGCAGCGTGGCTTGGCCTCTGCGTCGAATCCTCCTCGGTACAGCGTGGTGTGGCCTCTCCTCCATTGTTGTGTTCTGACCCTTCAATTACCCAGACCTCCATATAAAGGCTCAAATATCTCTATGCATTAGTTATACCTCTATCCATTGATTAAAGTTGGTATATGGTAACATCCAACAACGTTATATACGTTTATTCAGACCATGAGCTTCTTTGTTTGAACACTGCAACTCCTTGTGTTTTGTTTGATTCAACGCTGGTATACATTGCCGTGGAATGGGTAGTTGTCTTTGAACTGGCACAACTCATTAATTTTGGTGTGGAGTCTCATGTAAATTGGTATACGCTCGAAAATGCATGACCAACCCTTTGATATATTAGAAATATTTTGAAGAAGCTGACTTTGGACACTACATTCATATCCATTGTTACACAAGCTCTCGAACCACTCTATTACACCCTCGGTGAGCTCCTCCCACATAGAATACACATTGTCAATACCACCTGAGAAAGTCTTGTCAATTACAAGTCAAAAAATGTGTGTATATATTTGTTGAGTACAGGAACTCATGGTACTTTAATGGTGCATAAAATGGCGAGCAAAAGAAAAGCAGTGGTTTATGTTGAATGGCCTAGGAGATTCAAGAAGGTCATTAGGGTTTATGTGTATTTTAATGTGTTCTTAGGTTGGGTAGTGTAATGATTTCTAAAACTTCAATGATTATTTCTGGATTGTCGAGTAATCTTTGAAGTTTCAAGATGTTATGATTTGCAGATGGGGAAAATTCTCGTTTTTCTGTAGTTTTTTGCACATTTACAAAATGTTTTGAAGTAACATTGTACTGTTAGTGGACATTGTTTCTTCTCTACAAGTTCACAGTTGTGATCATTTTTTGACTATGGAGAAAATTCATGGATTATTAGAGTTATTAAGCACTCTAATATTATCTATTGGTGGAGACACAATTAAAATTAGCAGGGACACTTTGTCTAATATTAAGGTTTTTCTACAAGATACAGAAGAACAGATTGAGTTTTTGCAACTTGAATCTCAGCTACAACAAGAGGATTTACATAAGCATAGCCATCACTCTGAACCTATTTTTGTTTAGAACATTGAGATAATCTCACATCAGCAACAAGAAATTACATAGGCAGTACCCGTTTCAAGAGAAATTGTGTAGAAATATGTAGAAATGCAGCATGCACCTCCCAAGCCCATCATCAGACCTTGGGAAGAGCTTGTCCATAACAAGAATAGAACAGGTCTTGGATATGAAAATGAGGTGTCATTTCATATTCTAGACTACTCCAAGCCCATAAAATTTCAAAGTGTCGTATTTCTTCATGATAGCCCACCTTCAGCTATTCTAGATTCTACTCCTCCTCCACATCGGCGACAACATATTGTAAAATTCCAAAACTGTGAACGAGTTGGCCATATAAAATATCAATGTTTATATCTTCACCCATGCAAGAATTGTGGTCCACACACCCATTCTTCACACAGATACTTCAGAAAAAAGCCTCCTGCAAAAAAAAAAGATTCATCTTGGATGGATTGCTTCTTGGCAATGGGCATCAACAACCAAGAAGATGTTTAAGTCATATGTCAGAACTTGTTCTAGAATATTGAACAATATTGCAGTTGAGTTTTCGCCATCATCTCACCTTGTACCTGACAGGGGGGAAAATGGTGGTAATCTGCAAGCTTTGAAGCCACATCAAGCGAGCCTGAGCCACAACCTATCATTCCAGATTCATAGTTGTAGCCAGAGACATAACAGTTCAAGCGAGCTTGAACCAAAATATGTCATTCCAGATTCAGAATTGTAGCCAGAGACATGGATCCCCATGAGCATGCCTTTGGTTGGTGGTCAGCCTTAAACCATCTATGTGAGGTTGAGTTTCTTCCTCTTCAAAGAATTCAGGACACTTCCTCTAGCAGAATATTTCAGCTTCTTGCCAGTTTTGGTAGAGTTCTAGGAAATGTATCAAGCATTCCAAAGTTGGTGGTCATCCTTTAACCATCGCAGATTGTAGACCTCCCTTCTTCTAGGTTGAAGGTCTTCCTCTTCAAAATATGAGGAGAACTTCTTGTCGTAGAAAGCCTCATCTTCTTTCCATATTGGAAGAGTCCCGGGAACTACACTAAGCATTCCAGTGTTGGTGGTCATTCTTAAACCACCTTTTTATGCCAACATTTCATAGAGCTCATTCAGCCTAAGTGCTGCCATGCATACATTTCAGATTTGTATTATAGCTCTCTTCTTGGACTCACACATACCCCTTCGGATTAAGGGGGGGAATGTTGGACACCTAATCCTCTATGGGGACGTGTGGAAGCTGAACTGTCAAAGAGGAGTTCAAGTGACCTTGGAATGTGGAATCCAAGGGTCACCACATTGTATTATAAATAAACATCATGTTAATGATAATAGAACCTAACATTTATTTTTCTCCTTATGTGTGTTTACTTTCTCCTTATGTGTGTTTACCATGTGTGTGTTTAACAACCAACAAGGAAAAGGAGGTAGTGTTAATGCAATTCATGACACAAGTTACAAAGGAATGTTAGAAACCAAGTTGTATAAGGACTAGTGAGAGGTAGATCAAATTTACTTGATCAAAAGGCTTCAAAATTTCAACCTTGTAAATTATTTCTCTTTTCCTTTTTTCATGGATTGAATCAATGCTTTCTTTGGCACGACTGATTTATTCATGGATTTGGGGAATTTTTAGAAATCCAATTTTTTCCTTGTGAGATGTGATCGAATAAAATATTATTAAGATGAAGGAAAGTGATCTTGGAGATGATCTTGTAAATGGAATTGTGAAGAGATATTGGAAAAAATAGGTCAATGGAAGAGAGAGAGTTTGATTTGGGAATGAAGGTGATGAAAGTGGATTGAAAGGGGAAATATATGAACCAAGGTTTGAAAGTATGAAACAACAAATATGACTTCACCAACAATAAAATTAAAGCATTAAGAACAAATTTCAGTATGTAGGTAATTTGATTGAGAGCCTTTCCCTCATTTAAAAATGTGAAAAAATTTGGAGTGTTCTTCTTTTGTAACTTATGCCATTACAAAAGTGTCCCCTTCTTGATTAATAAAATTTGGGAAATGGATAAGAACCTTCAAAAAATTTTGAATGGAGGCTATTTTCGAGAAGGAGAAAATTTCTCTAAAGTATTTACAACCCTCCTCAGATATATCTTTGAAAGAGGTTGCAGAGGATCCATATGAATTCTTTATCTCTGAGACATGTAGTGGGATTTCTATTGGTTCACAATTATATTAAATTATTTAGTGTTCTCATATCCTTCTTGGAGCCTGTTATGCAACCAACTCACAAAACATTAGAAATAGTAGATCAACGAGTTAAAAAATATCCTCTTTGAGGGGGGAAACTCCTTTACATTACATAAATTATATATCTAGGAGTCTAAGGGTCCACGATATAATCAGAGTTGACATAACAAAAATAATGTAAGGGAGAAACATTAAGAATAATGGGCTTCCATGGGGCACAATAATAACAATATGGGGACTACAAGGGCACAATAAGAACAATAAGGGGGCTACACTAACAATAACAAAAGGGACTAAACTATAATTATAGGGACTTAACATGGCCCTCTCCTTCAAAAGATTGTTGTCCTCAACACTTGAGTAGTTTTGGATGCTTTTGTATAAAATTCGCATCCTCCCATGTCGAATATTCAACTGGTAATTTCTTCCACTTGATGAAATACTCTGAAATTGATCGATTTTGTAGCTATAAGTTCTTATTTCTGTGACTTCTTCAGGTTCCAATATGTTTTTTCCTTCCTCATCAAGTTATGGAAATATTATTTGAACTGGAATCTTATCACCTATAACCTTTTTTAAGCATGAAACATGGAAAATTAGGTGCACTTAGGAAGATGCAGGAAGCTCCAATTTATATGCCATAGTACCAATATTTTGCAACACCTTGTAAGGACCATAACACTTTGGTGATAATTTATTATCCTTCTTAGCTTGCTTGAGGGACATTTTTTTGTAGGGTTGTAGTCGTAAAAATACCGAGTCGCTTACATCAAAAATTATTTCATTGTGATGCTGATTTTCTTGTTGTTTCATTCGATTTCATGCCAAATTTAGGTTATCCTTTAAGGGTTGGAGAACTTGTTGTTGATGTTCAATGTGATATTTCATTGCTTTAACCTTAGAATTTTCTCTTAAATATGACGTGATGGAAGGTGGATGATATCCATAAAGTGCCATGAATGCGGTCATTTTTATTGTAGTATGGAAGGAAGTGTTATACCCCCATTAAACCAGAGGTAACCATTTGACCCATTGTGTCTTTTTATCAGATACAAAGCAACAAAGATATCCTTTCAAACATTTATTCAATATCTCAATTTTCCCATCATATTAAGGATGATAAAATAAGCTTTGAGCTAATTGAGTACCAAGACGAGAAAATAATTTCGTCCAAAAATTTCCAATAAAAATGGGATCTTTGTCGCTTACAGTAATATTTGGGTTTCCATGTAGCTTTTGAATTGTTTCCATAAATGAAGTAGTAATTGTGTTGGCTTTAAATTGATGAGATAATGCACAAAAGTGTGCGTACTTGGTAAGTATATCAACTATCACCATGACGACACTCTTTCCTTCGAACCTGGGTAAACCTCTGACAAAATCCATTGAAAATTCCTCTCAAAGTTGACTTGGAATGGATAAAGGTTGTAACACACCTAGGGTCTTAATTGTCTCAAATTTATTTTGTTGGAAACCCAAACATTCCAACGCAAACTTTTGAATATCAGATTTAAGGCCATCTCCAAAAAAATCCTTCTTGACCCAATGGTAAAATCTTAAGTGCCCTCCTGAGGGATAGGTGTGAAATTCCAAAAGAATATTTTGTTTGACTTGGAATTCTTACAAATATATAAGTGATCTGCGTACCATAATAAATAATTTTTCTAGCTAAATGTATCATATGTACTAGGATATTGCTGCAACATTTGAATGAGTGTCCACACTTCTTCGTCATTCTTCCATTCATCCCTTGATTCGGTTATCCAATCTGGTTGGATACTATAAATGGCACAAAAAAATGCTTCCACATCCTCATAATTTCTATAGAGTGCATCTGCAACAACATTTTACTTCATTTTTTTGTAGACGATTTCAAAGTCATAACCCAACATCTTTGTGACCTATTTTTATTGCTCTTCTGAAGATAAGTTTTATTCCAAAAAGTACTTAAGACTATCATGATATTTTTTTACCTTGAAGTGTCTTCACATTAGGTAAGGTCACCTTTTCTTTAGTGAATGTAGTATTACCAACATTTTTCTTCTCATAAATAGGTTTGTGTAAATACTTTACTTTTATTGGATGACTTTCAAAAGCATTGGGTCTTCCTTCTTACATTAAAAAGACACCAATTCCATTCCCAAGGAATCACATTCCACAATATAGGTTTTTTGAAGTATGGTGTAGCTAAGACTGGTGCTTGGCACATTGTTTTTTTAATATGTTCAAAGGCCTTAGTTGCTTCTGGAGTCCAAGAAAGTGCATTTTTCTTTAGTAATGTTGTTAGATGTGCTTCTATTCTCCCATAATTCTTAACAAACTTGTGATAATAGCCTATCAGCTTGAGAATTCCTCACATATGCTTTATGGTTATGGGGATTTTCCATTCCTTAATGGCCTTCATTTTTTTAGGGTCTACCTAATTAACACCCTCATGAGATACAATATGACCCAAATATTCCACCTCCTCTACAGTTCCAAGGAAACATTTTGAGTTTTTTTTCATATAATTGTTTCTCCTCCAATATTTTGAGCACCTTAACAACTTGTTGAACATGATACTTTCAAGACTTGTTGTAGATTAGTATATCATAAAAAAAATAACACGAATTTTCTAAGGAAGGGTTTGAAAATGAAATTCATCAAACCTTGAAATGTAGAAGTTTCATTGGTAAGGCCAAAAGGCATGACCAAAAATTCATAATTACCCTCATGAGTTCTAAATATTGTTTTCAGATTGTCTTCAATATTCATTCTAATTTGATGATATCCTAAGTGAAGATCGAAATTGATGAAGTAAATAGCTCCATGTAATTCATCCAATAATTCATCAATGAAAATAATGGGAAATTTATCTTTAATAGTGAACTTATTGAGCTCCCTATAATCTGGACACATGCACCATGCCCCATCCTTCTTGTGCACCAATACTATTGGAGCTTTGAAAGAGCTTTGACTAGGTTGAATTATACTCACATCTAGAATTTCTGCAACCATGCATTCAATTTCACTCTTTTAGGCATAGGGATATCTGTAAGGCTTGATGTTTGGAGGAACACTTCCTGGCATCAAATTAATAGAATGATCATGATCACAAATAGGTGGGAGGACTTTGCAGTCTCAAATACATTCAAATGATTTTCCAAGGCTTTTTGGATATCTGGAGAAATATATGAGTTCAATGTTTGAACATTTAGTGAGCATAATGGTGCAATTATCCCTCGTTTCTCTTTATTTATAATATTTTTCATGCCATTAGAGTTGATAAATTTTCCGTGTTTCCCTACGATACCCCTTAGTTAAGCTTCCTTTTCTTCCCAAAAAAAATTCAAGAACATTTCTTGAAAATTAAAAACTATTGTACCCAAAGATTGCACGGGGGCGTCACTCAATTAACCTATGGCATAGCACGTGCATTCATGGCATACTAAAAAATACCCTTAATTTGACTACATATTGGAAAATACCTCTAAAAGTCACTTTATTTAACCCCCTACCAATACTAACCCATTGCATTTTCCCAATTTAAAAAACCCCTTCTTTCACTAGATATTGTAGGTATCTGTTTTTTCATTAACATTTTTTACACCCCTTTATATTTATATCCCTAACATAATGACATGATGCATCTCTTATGACCCCACATGCATTCTACAATTCACCTTTCTTCTTGTGATATACATAAGAGATGCATATTAGTATTCCCACAATGTGATTACTTAATCCACACTCAAGCACATCTCACTATCATTAGTGGCATTTAATGGTCTAAGGCATACAAAGATCAACCATGTTTTAGGAAGATTGATTATGTGCATGTCTATAAAATGACATAAATTTATCTATATGATGATGAAAAATCAATTGATCAATCTTTATGAATATGTTTGCACCAAATAAGGTGTTCAATCACAAGTCTAGACCCTCTTCCCTTTGAAAGCTTCTTGTTCAAAAATCCAACTACAACCTCATGTACTAGAACTAGTGTCTTAATAAGGTGGAACAACAAAAGTTATAGTTTCGAAGAGTTATATAGAGAAGAAAAGGCAAGGTGAGAATGAGAGTTATGAGACCCTCCCTTTGCTTTAATGAAAAAAAAACATTGTTCTATGTTGTTTTTAATTTAAGTGTTTTAATGAGAGCCTCATGGTATATTTTATTAAGACATCATTTGGAAACGACCCATGTGGATGGCATTAATGGTTTTTTAACCTTGGTAATGTGATTTAAAGAGCTCTTACCACTAGATTTCTTGTTTTCAGGATTATCAAAAAGGTTTTGTAAACATTGTAAACAATTTCCCCCGAGTTCAAATGGATGGTATTATGTGGCTATGTTTTATAAATCTTCCCAACATCAACATGCTAGGTAGGTATACCCCCAATTTTTTCAATAAGCATCTTTCAAAGATGGGATTTCACATTTGGAGGGATTTATGGGGTCACAACACTATCTTGGTTGGATTGGAGAATACTTAATAAGCCCAATATTCACTAGCTTAAGACAAGAACGTGTTTTCAAAATGATACCAGAAATTTCAAGGCCCATTTGGAAGCATTGGAGATGTAGTCATAATTACTGTAACAACTATACTCAACAACCTCAATATGAATCTTCAACAGTGTTCACAAAAGGGGATCATTGTCACCATGTCACAGAGAAGACTGTTGTTATACAGATGCCAAGGTTATTGTGACAAAATCAAGATCCGTCATGTTGTCATTAAAAATTTGTATACAAATGTGAAACAAGGTCACTCACTGACACTGTTATAACATCATTTCTCACCTTCATATGATTCATGATTTCTTTTATGGCTTTGGGCACCCATTCCTACAGACTTGGACAAATTCACTAAAAAACAGTGTAAAAATCCCCATACGCGATTATGCCCAGACTTTTCCGCGTGTATACGCGAGTCCAACTGCACTTTTCTGCGTATGCCATTAAAATCATTAAAATATATATAAAAATTCCCTATTTTCGGGCTGGGTTGATGGTTACTCAGGTAGTTCAACCACCCCAGCACGTGGCCAACTGTTTCCAACTGTCGAAACTACTTTGAGGGAGTATAAAAGCCCCTCATGTGCATGGCCTAAGGGGGAGAGAGAATTATTGATATTATACTCTGTTGGTATTCCCTATCCAAGTCTGAATTCCCGTGCCTCCTGCACTTCCCAATTCATTTCAAGAAACCTGTGTTTCTTGGAGATGCTCATTCTTTTATATGTCATCTTGTTTGCACTAGTTCGGAAGGAATCTTAGCGAGGCAAGGGTGGGACGGATCCAGACGACGGTCTGCTCGAAGATCGTGGGAGGATTCAGGTGATCTCTCCACTCGCATTTCTGTACATGCTATTTATAATACAGAAGTACCATCTTGTTCCCGAAATATACGTGTTAGTGTCTGCTTACATATATGAGAAAATTGTTATTTAAGCATTCATTATGGTTTATCTGATGTTTTATATGGATTTCACTAACATTTAGAGTAGATATATGCTGTACAACCAGTTCTTCATGCTTGTTTCTTCTTGTCTTTCAGGTTAATAAGGAAGAAGGGTTGCTGGGGGTTTGGACCCCGCTGGATCTGCTTCAACCGTAGGACCTACGGGTAACTTCCTCGATCTACTCTATTTAGTTTTTCATGAACATGTATGGTTGTGTGAGTCCTTCTTAAGTAGCATGCCCCTCCTCTGTGGAGGTTTAAGCCCAACAAACCTCTAGGGTGATTTTCCCCGAAACAGAACTGGCGACTCCACTGGGGATCACATTCTTGTGATTCCCCTGTTGGGTGGTTTCAGCTATTTGATAGGTTTCCAACAGTTTTAACTTTTATTTCCAGTCCAGTTTACTCTTTCTCAGTCAGACTGAAGTCCTGGTTTCTTATCCAGGCTTGATCCTTTTTGTTTTTTCATTATTTACCTTTATATACGCGCTTTTTTCTGCACACAGTCGCGTATACACGCAAGTTTGTCTAAAGGGAGTCGCGTATACGTGTGTTTCCTTTAGCACAGTCGCGTATGCATGCTTGTTGCTAAACTGTGAAGTAGCGTATACCTAGGCAGATTTTGAATTTTTGGATTTCTTGACTTTTTAGTCCTTTCTGGCTGTGGAGACCTGTTCCTACAGTGTCTTTGTACTCTCTGGATTGTGAAGAAGGTGGTCTTTTGTCTTTTCTCTCTTTCGTTTGATTGAAAACTAGTCTTTTTGGCAAAGTGTTGTTTCTGGTGCTGGCACTTCTGGTTTGAGTACCAAGATAGCTTTCTGGGCATTCTTGGTTGTTCTTCATCAGGACAGAGAGCTCCTGCTCATTTACTCTTTCCTATCTTTATGTTTTGCTTAGCACTACGATTTTTTCCCGTTTCTTGATTGGTTTTCTTGAGTTAAGTTGGCTTGGTCTTGTTGTAGCTTTCGAAGAGTCTTTCTTGGTTCTTTGGAGTTTTTGTTTGCGGCAAGGTTGCACTATTATTTTAGGCTGAGTGGCTGAGTTTTCTTGTCTTCTTTTGCTCGTATTGATCTTGCTACTAGTTAGCCCTATAAGATTTGGAGCATTTTGGAAGTTTCTTTTGCTTTAAATTCAGTATTGTTTGGCTTGAAATTTTATAGTTTTACTTGGTCTTTTCGAACTCTTTTATAAAACACAAAAGCTCAAAAAATATTTTTCTTTGTTGTTTGCTTTTGTTTTTGCATTTTTTTTTTCATTTCTTTATGTCTTTTGAAGCTTGGTTGAAGTTTCTTTCCTTTGGATTTTGGCTTGATAATTGGAAAGGAGTTGTCATTCATTTCTTCCTCTTATTTTTAAGCGTTCTTTGGTGTCTTCATATTAAGAGTTCTTGATTTCGGGAACTAGCTTTCTGGACAACCAAGGAGAGTTAAAACTGAAGGACTTTTGGGAAATTTTACTCTGCTTTAGGAGATTTTGCATCTTAGGATTTGCATGCTTGTAGTGATTTGCATTAGGTGCATTTAAACATTTAGTCACTTTCATAGTTTTTGCGAGTGTGAGTTTGCTATCTGAAAAGAAAAAATATAATGTTTAATCTCGTAGAACCCGTGTAGAAGTTGCTTTTCATCGAAAGACAAAAACTGCATTTGCATGTAGTTTGGTTTTTATTAATTTCTTTCTGCGTCAAAACATCATAAGTTTCATTTCCGCATCCTTGTGACTTAACATAACAACCCATTAAAATAAGCGATATAATTTAAAATCAACTAGCAAGTTTTCTAAGTGTCATACACCAACTAGCTAGGTTGTAGGGCCTTGGATTACGTGAGTGGAGAGTTAACTCTCCAAGGCCGCTCAAACAAAACATAGAAGTTGATTAATTGAGCGAAATCCAACTCCGTTAGGTGGACCGGGAAAGCTCTCCTCCAGAGAGTCAAGCGCGAGGGGAAGTGAAGGCTGAGAAGAGGGATACCCCCTCTTTGATTAGCTGAATTTGACCTCAAGATCGTTCCGCCTGGCTTCTGACATGGATTGGTGCCCATAGTTGCCACTCCTAGGTTCCACACAGGTGACTGCGAGGGGGAATACCCGTGGTACCTGAGGCAGACGTCGCATCACTTTCAGTAGTACTTCTGGGGGGTGCCCTTGCGAAGCTTGGGTGCTTGAGCCGGAAAAGGATGTCGTTAGGAGGTCGGCGTAATTGTTTCTGATACCTTCGCTAGTTGTTCTGGGCCCTAATCATCCCAGACTGCTTTCGGGAGGTCCTATATTTTGCTTTCCTGTATTTTGGTGTCCGGTCCTCATCACCTGGAGCGGAAATACTTGGAGGCTGTTTGCTTGATTTTCTCTCAGGGATTTTTCTTTTAGTGAGTGCTCTTTACTCCTAGCTTGCCTAGCTTTTCACTTTTTTGAGTCTAATTTAAAATCTATAAAAGTGGCTGATCAAGCGCCTCGTCGATCGAGGAGAATCCGAGGGTTATCTCCCGAGAGTCCATAGCCTTCTTCGAGAAGGCGTAGGAGTGATTTAGCAGGTGGTTACCACCCTGTGGCGTCTAACGCAGTGGATAGAGATCCTCCACAAAGGTCTGAAGGTTTCATAGTTGATTCTGGTGTCGGTTCCGAGAGGAGCGTTCCACTCACCTCGCGAGTTTTGTTTCCTCGGGAAGAATATTTTCAAATTGAAGAAGTACTTGAACCTCCTGTGTCATGTCCATCTCCTCTTCCTCCTGATTATCCATTCGTTGTTCAATACATCGGACCTGAGTCAGAGAGACCGGAAGATCTTCCGTATCATTCTTACCTTTCGATGGCCACGACTGGGAACGCGGCTTCTGCTGTGAGTGCTGCAGGCATTCAAACTCCTGCTTCTGTTGAAGCAGGGGACACTATTGCTTCATCTTCGATTGCTTCTAGTGCTGCTATGTTTGGCTCTGGTTTCAACCAAGCACATGCTTCTCATTCTGGTCCCTTTTGTTCAGGGATGCCCACTAGTGGGAATCCCTCTTTTTCCTTTTCTGCTGCTTCAGCTGGATCTACACCCATGTCTTCCATGGCTAGTGGATCAGCTTCGTTTCAAGGGTTCCCATTCGGAACTGGACACATTCCTAGTTCGAATCCTTCTTTAGGGTCCTTTCCATTTACTTCTCAGACCCAGAGTTTCAACCCTTGGTCTGGGGGGCAAAGTTCGACTACTTTTACAGGTTGGAACCCTGTATTCACTACAGTGGGGGCAGGGAATCAGTTTTACGCAGGTCATCAAGGGAATGCTTCTTTCCCTTCGTCGAGTGCTTATCAGACTTTTTCTCCTCTGTCTAATTCCTGGAACCCCTACCAGGGGCTCTCCTCTTCATTTAATACTTTAGCGGGGGCAACTGGTCTGGGCTTTGGTAACTCGGCGTGGGGAGGAGGTTCTTCTCCTTTTTCTACGAGTCCTTTTTGGAAACCTGGTGCCTCATCAAATCTAGGGTATTATTTTCAGAATGTTGGGAACCCATCCCATCAAGGATGGAATCCTCAGGCTCCACCTCGCTTACCTTTTCTGGCAACGTTAAACTTGCCAGATCTGTCGAAGTTGACTAATGATCCGATTTGTTATAGTCCGGGGTGGCCTCCGGTCCCGACCAAACTTCCTTTAGATATTCCAAAGTTTAAAGGTAAGAATGGAGAGGATCCGGCTGACCACATCACCACTTTCCACTTATGGTGTTCTTCGAACTCCCTAATCGATGATTCGATTAGGTTGAGATTGTTTCAACGAACCCTAACTGGAAACGCTGCCAAATGGTATATCGAGTTAACTGGGGGCAGTTTTGCTACATTTGGAGAACTGGCTGTCACATTTCTAAACCATTTTCAGTTGCCTGTCCGATATGAGGCTGGGACGGAACTCTTGGCTAATTTTAAGCAGGACGAAGCAACCCACATTTCTGATCACATTCAGGAATGGAGGAGAAGGAAGAGGCTTATTAAAGCTCATATTCCAGGAGAATTCCTTCTCGAATGGTTTATAAAATCTCTGCAGTTAGACATTTCAAAAGATGTATCCCTATCTGGGGTATTTTCTGAGGAGCAGGCCATTTTTAGTGCCCAGCAGCTGGAACTGATCTATTCTCAGTCTAGGGTCCTTTATAAATATTTTCCCAATGCTCCTCGCTCCAAATTAGATTTATCGAAAACTAAGCCTGGTCCTCATGGTGATGGGCTTGTCGGATCAATCAATAGTGGTGCAACCAGCCTGCTTACTCAACTGCAGCAGTTGTCTTTGCAATCTGCTCCTTCTAGTTAGGCTGTGCCTGCTGAGTCATCGCCTTCCCAGTATTTGTCCGTAAATGATGTCCAAGCTTCTGATCCCAAAGGAAATCAACAATCCGATGGGAAGAAGAAGGGACGAAATAACAAGAAGAAGGGCAAGAACGGGAAGGGTAATGCAAATAAAACCAACGAGCGTGTTGGTGAGGGTCCAAAGGAGAAAAAGAAAGTGAATTTTCCATGCAAGTTGTGTACTGGAGACCATCTCACACACCTTTGCCCTAAAATTCAGGATGCGCAGCGCTTGTTAGCCCATCAGGGTTCTTCTAGTTCCCAGGCTGTGTTAACAAACCCTTTTCCCCAAGGGCAGCAATTAGTTGTTGGCACGAACCAAAATCCTGGGGCTTCCTCTGGGGGCACCCAGGAGGGGGAAATTCCATCTAACATTTTCATGATGAGTGCTCACGCGGATATCGCTACGAGATCCCGTGATTATGGCGGAGAAGATTCTTCGAAAGCTAAGGAAGTTCCTGATGCTACTGAGCCACTTCACGTTACGAAGCCTACTGTTGAGTCTATGCCTCGGATGCCCAAAGCATCTTCTAAGCGATCAACGATTAATCCAAATGCTAGGGCTGCCCAGAACTACTCGATTGTGGAAGATCTGGCGCAGAGTCCTTGTGCTATGTCAGCTTTAGAGGTACTCCAGTCTTGTCTGGCTCAGCGCAGTGCTTTTCTCACTGCCATTGGGGCTATTGATCTGAAAAATTCTCTTCTGATTACTTTTGATATGACTAATTTTAAGAAGAGACTTCCTCATCACATGGCTTTTCATATTAAATCGTTGTATCGGAAGTGAAATATCTTTCGAACGGTTGTTGATGAGGGTGCTTCCACATGCGTGATGTCTCTCGCATGCTGGAAGACACTTGGATCTCCCAAAGATGTTCCATCTAGCACTGTTCTTACTGCGTTCGATGGTCATTCTCACAGACCCCATGGTATTTTCCCAGCTTTGCCCATCTGTGTTGGGGGCAAAACTGTCAATATAGAGGTTGAGGTAGTGGATGCAAGCTTGGACTACAACCTTCTATTGGGGAGAAATTGGATTTATGAGATGGATGCCATTGCATCCTCATTATTTCGAATTATATGTTTCCCCCACGAAGGGAGGATTGTTACAGTGGATCAACTGGGCTGTCCTCCTGTAGACCCGAATGCGTCTACTGACTCATCTATTCGTAAGTTGGATAATACTAAGGCGCCTGTTGAGAATTTAGGAGTTGGAATGTATTCTTCCTTGATGGGTACTTTTGATATTCCTCCTCCTACGGTTCATATTAATGCTATTTCATCCTCCAAGGCTCCTCTTCGAAGAGAGTTCTTCAGAACTCATTATTTTTCAGACCCTTGGACCTTACCTTCCCCTACTGCCACATTAGCGGAAGGTCAAGTGGGTGGAATGGCATTTCTGATTTCTGCAGCTGAGATTGCGTATCAGTCTATTGTTGACTCTGCAGAAACCATCCTAGCTCCTCTTTCACTAGAAGAGTTGGATGGTGATGTGGCTCCGGCTTGGACACTTAGTTCTTCTTCTGCCCAGGATTGTCTTGATACCACTCTTCCATCTGAAGAGGCCATCCTGGAAGCCATGACTGGTATAGATAGACCGTGGGATGATTTGCATCATCGGTCTTACTTCTTACCTGATTTGAGCGAAGTTGAAACTAGTTTTCCAAGTCCTCCGTCTCCTGGTCCTGTTCACCCAGTCTTGAACCCTTTAGCACCAACACAGGTTTATGCTGAAGGGAACATGGCTGTGATTTCTCCTACTATCCCGGTGAACATTTCCGGGGATCCCAATATTATTAAGAATGTCTTCATCGGAGCTGAATGTTCCCGTGAAGAGGTTCAAATTTACACCGAGCTCTTTAAAGAGTATAGGGATGTATTCGCTTGGTCTTATGAGGAAATGCCTGGAATAGATCCATCTATTGTCCAGCATGAGATCAAGACGTATGAAAACGCTAAGCCGGTGAGGCAAAAACTTCGTCCAGTCAATCCTAGGAAGGCAGCAGCTATCAAAGCTGAAGTTGAGAAGCTGCTTAAGGCGGGATTCATTTTCCCTGTTCCTTTGACTGAATGGGTTTCAAATCCCGTTCCCGTAGATAAAAAGCAAGGAGCAATTCGAGTGTGCATTGATTTTAGAGACCTAAATAAAGCATGTCCTAAAGATAATTACCCCACACCATTTATCGATCAGATCATTGACGAGTGTGCCGGTAATGAGATTTTCTCCTTCATGGACGGTTTCTCCGGATATAATAAAATTACTATCCGTCCTGAAGATCAACATAAGACTGCCTTTATTTGTCCCTAGGGTACATTTGCATACAAGAAGATGCCTTTTGGTCTTAAAAATGCTGGGGCTACCTTTCAGCGGGCCATGTCATATGCCTTTCACGACATCAAAAAGATTATCGAGGCGTACTTAGATGATTTAGCTGCTCATTCTCGAAAGAGGATGGATCATCCTGGTCACCTCCGGCAAATATTTGACCGATGTCGGTTCTATAAGATTAGATTGAATCCGAACAAGTGCGTTTTCGCGGTTACATCCGGTCGGCTATTGGGATTCATTGTGTCTAGGGAAGGGATAAGGGTAGATCCCTTCAAGGTTGAGGCAATACTTCGGTTGCCTCCCCCGTCCTCAATTTGTCAGCTTCAAAGTCTTCAAGGGAAGTCTAATTTTCTTCGGAGATTTATCGTAAATTATGTTGAAGTTACAAAGGGATTTATGAGATTGTTGAAGAAAGGAGTTCCTTTTCTTTGGGACGACTACGCTCAATGCTCGTTCGATGCTTTGAAAAAAGCATTGAACTCTGCTCCTTTATTGAGTCCACCAGATTATAGCAGGGATTTCCTTTTGTATCTGGCAGCAGTAGAATCTACCATTGGTATGGTTCTGGTTCAGGAGGATGATGCTCTTGCAGAGCATGTTATTTACTACCTTAGTCAAGGCTTGGTAGGACCTGAACTCAGGGTACCTCCCGATAGAAAAGTTAGCCTTCGCAGGCGATCCATGCTTGTGTGCGGCGACTCCGGCATTACATTATTCTTCGCAAAACTTATATTTGTAGCAACCAATCCATATTAATTTGTCCTCGGTAGGCGAGTGATTGGGGGCAAATACAATCAATGGATTGTGATTTTACAGGAATTTGATCTTGAGTTTATGTCTGCCAAATCCAAGAAATCATTAGTTTTCGCGGAATTGATCTCCGAGTTGCCCTGTGGGGAAGAGATGATCTATGATAAGTCCTTTCCGGACGAACACTTGTTTCTTATCTCTTCACAGGATCCTTGGTACGGGGATATCATTGTGTATCTCCAGACTGCGAAGTTTCCTTGTACTTTTTCGAAAGATGAGCGTCGTAAGCTGCGTCACTTGGCCAAGAATTATTTGATTATTGGTGATGCTTAATACCGTCGAGGGGTTGATTCAATCCTAAGACGCTGCTTAACTCTCGAAGAAGCTGAGGCTGTCCTCAATGATTCTCACAGTGGAGCTTGTGGGGGTCATTTATCTGGGCTTGCTACAGCCCAAAAGATTTTGCATGCTGGATACTTTTGGCCCTCGATTTTCAAAGACTGTATTGAATCGGTCAAAAAGTGTCATCCGTGTCAGGTTTATACTCGAAAAATGCGCGCTCATCCAGCTCCGCTTTTTCCAGTCATTACTGTCGGTCCCTTTACAAAGTGGGGTATTGATTATACTACTTGCAACCCGCCTTTGGCTAAAGGTCACAAGTACATTATTGTAGCAGTAGACTACTTTACGAAGTGGGTCGAGGCTATGCCTACTTTTGGGAATGATGGTGAGACTGCAACTCTTTTTATTTTCAACCAGGTTATCGCTCATTTTGGTATTCCTAGAGAGATTGTCACTGACCATGGCAGTCATTTTCAGAATAGTATGATGGCTGAGTTGGCTCTCAAATTGGGTTTCCGACAGGAGCATTCATCTCCATATTATCCTCAAGCTAATGGGCAAGTGGAAGCCGCGAATAAATCCTTGAAGACAATTCTTCAAAGGACAATTGATAAAGCTAGATCCAACTGGCATATTATGCTATATCCTGCACTTTGGGCATACAAGGACGTCAGTGAAAACTGCAACTGGCTTTACTCTGTTTCAGCTAGTGCACGGGGTGGAATCCTTATTTCCTATTGAATGCGAGATTCCTTCTCTTAAATTAGCTGTTGAACTTCTTCCTGACACTTCTAGTCTGGCAGAACGGCTTCTTCATCTGGAACATCTCGATGAGCAGCGTCGGGATGCCGCCACGATGAATGAAGCACATAAAAACCGAGTTAAAGTTCAGTACGATAAGGTGGTCAAACCCAGGGTTTTTTCGGAAGGTGACCTTGTTTTGGTCTATGCCCAAGAAAAAGATGCCCTGGGGGCAGGAAAGTTTAAGTCTATGTGGTATGGCCCCTTCATCGTTAAAAAAGTCCTTAAGAAAGGAGCGTATACCTTGGTTGATTTCGAAGGGAACGAGTTTCCGGAGCCCCGAAATGGGCTCTATTTGAAGAAGTATTATGCCTAGGCTTCGGCCTGGCATGTTGCTTTTGTATATAGTAGTTTTTGCTTTGTACATATCTGGTTGATTTTCGATCTTTGATGAGTTGGTGATGTTTTTGATCTGCTTTGGCAGGTTGTGTTGGATGTCATGAGTCATTTTGGTATCGCCGATGGTGCTAGTAGACACACTCGGAACTTAGCTTCCGCGGCTTGGGTGCTTCATTATCCATCCGGTCAGCTGTTAGTATCAAGAGGGGTCTACATTGGTCCTGCTTCCAATAATATAGTAGAATACACTGCAGTTGTTCATCTACTCTCGGAGGCAATATCTTTGGGTGTTGATTCATTGGTAGTTTTCTTGGACTCTCAGCTAGTGGTGTCACAGTTGAACAATACTTATCGAGTACGAGATCCATTTTTATTACAATTGTTCTTGAGGGTACGTTTGTTACAAAGGTCATTTCAATTTTTAACTTTCATTCATATTCCTCGAGTTGACAATTGGTTTGCTGACTCATTAGCTAATCAAGCATTGGATTGGCATATTAATCATTCCATACAATAAAATTTTAATCATAAAAAACATCATACATTTTGATACACTTATCACATCACATCAAATATCGCTGTATATATATCATGAGAGTGTTCAAAAACTTTACAAAATTTGGATCCATAAGGTCATACAAAACTTGGGCTTATGCCCGATCATGTTCAGTCTCAAAAAAGAATATACAGTCATCTAATACATAATATATGTTTACTCCTGAGGTCCCTGCCCAGAAGTCGTGTTCCTATAGAATGTGACCGCGGTGGCAACTCGGCGGAATAATCGTACCCAATCTCGGGGCACTCCTACCACCTGTCTTTGGATGGCTTCCGGCAGGTCTTCCACGGCAGCCATAGGTATTTGGCAGGTTAACCCCTCCAAATTCCTCTACATAGCCTGGAGCGTCCTATCTGAATCCACTGTATCTGCTTCGCCCCTGCGACGCTAGTGGCGTGGGAGACTCTCAGGTCAAACTGGTCCAACATATGAATCATGATCATTTTGAATTGTTAGTCATTATGAATCCAATCAAAAACATGTTTGTTTTTCATTTTTTCATATATATTTGAAAAAATCCAAAAAAATTATATAAGTCAAAATTTTTTTGCAAGCTTACCGACTGTGCCCCATGTTGTGCCTGGTGGAAGAACTAGATCTGGATCTCCACGAAAGTCCATCCCGGCATAGGGATAGTCGTCCACCGTGATGATTTGTTCTCCCCACCAAAGGAAGAACTCATCGTCCCATGTGGTCTGGGGTACTTCACTACCCCCCAATCTCTTCATCATGTCCGCCCAACGGGAAATTCTTGGGTCCCGCGGGCTACTGATGGTAGAGATAACTCTGGGTCTCAATGCTGGTATCTTCTCAAAGAAGAATATTGTCAAAATTGTACCGTATCCAAAGTGTTTGGTCTTTGCTTGGCAGATTGAGGTCAACTGTTGCTTCATGTTTAGTAATAGGGCTGTGCACCAATCATACACATGGGTCAAGCATTCTATTGCTATGCTCATTTGCGTCCTGGACGCCTGATGTAGGGAGGTAGATCCTGCCACTCTGCCGATGGTGAAAAGGAGGATTTTCATGTGCAAATCCCATAAATCTTTAATTTCAATTTGAGTTCCAATATTTTTGGAACCCTCTACGCAATACACATGGACATAATCTTCCACGGTTAGCCCTCCCAGGGGCTTCCCGTGCAAGTCTATTGGTTCTCCCCTCCGGGAGAGTCCAGTAATAAAGTATATGTCTTCCACTTCAATGCGTACTGGCATCTGATCTATAACGAAGCAATATTGGTCTGGTTCCCAATAATTCACGAGCATTTCTAGCAACCGAACATTGCTTTTCATATTTGGCATTTTGAAGAATTTGAACAATCCGCAATTCCGAAGGATATTTTGCGCTGCTCGATCTTGCATGACCTCTTGATCAATTGCGCTGTGTTCACGCTCTCTCCATGAGATTGTCATCCTGTCAAAATTCATTAAATAATGCATTAGCCACGCATTTTTTGATTCGGACCTGCGCATACGCGAATTTTTCTTTGCACAGTCGCGTGTATACGCTACTTTCCTGTTATGAACCCGCGTATGCGCAAGTCCGCATTTTTTAGCAAGGGTTTTAATGGTAAAATTCACTAAATTTTAATTTCTAAACGGACAAAATGATTTGCAAGGATGATTGAGGAGCCTACCTGAAAATTCGGTGTGTTTCGACGGTCGGTTGTTCCTGATTTGACGAAAGAAGTTTTTTGCTCCATAGCACTTTTTTCCAAATCAGCAATGCAATAATGAACCAAATATGAGGTAATTTGTCTATTTATGGCTAAAAAGTTGAAAATTTTTGCAAAAATTTGCTATGCTTATTTTTTCGATCTATCTTAAGCTGCATAACTCGGATGCTTGGAAGTGCCCAGTTTGGTATGTTTTCAGGTACATTTTGACGATTTTGAGATTTTTCCCGGTTTTTGATCTATGATTACCGACTCGTCGCGGTAGGTATATGATCTTCACTGGCATATAGGTTAGGGAAATCACTTTCCGTTGCATCTTGCATACTAGTCTCCATACTGATCACTTGCCATAGGGTCGATCCCATCAGGTCATGAGTATTACACCCATTTCACTCACCGATTATTTAATCATGACTTGATGGTAGAGCCTTTCTTTACATGGGCTTCCTAGTTAGTTCCTCGCTATCACTTGTTGCCCATGCTGCGTTTTATGTAGGCTCGGGAGTCCTCTTTAGTCCCGCCATGTCTTATATGTTGAAGCTTCATTCTTCTTCTTCATCACTATCATTTTTTCTGGCTTTTACCCTAGAGGCTCCCTGGTGTCGTTAAGTTGTATTACTGCATTGCATATTGGCTACTTGTTTATCCTGGCCTTTAGCCGACTTCATTTGGACTCGATGTTTAAGCCAACTTTTGACCTTGACTTTCTGTACAAGTTAACCATTGCATGCACTTAGCTATCATGACTTGACACCTTTTTTACCCATGGATGGAACGTTCCTCTGAGTATCGCTTACCAGTTTTCTTCACCTTGCATTGACCATAGGATTGTTCCAATCCCAGGAACTAGTGCATCTGATTTTTTGATACTCGTTCTATCCATTGTACCATAGCATTCTTTTATTATTTTTCAGGCTTATTATATGAAAAAGACAAAAAAATCAAATATAACAAAAAGAGCAGGAACGAGATGTATCTTCGTTGTTTTGATGGCAGTACAGAGTCAGTTTGTCGCCCTTGAACAAAGCACATATACTTATATATATTTCCTTCATTTGGGATGGTTTTAGTTTTGACCTAGGTTCAGCCTTTACCATGTTTCACTTGTCAGTTCTCCCCCGGTTGGTTATCTCTTCTAATCATATGGAGAGTTTGTTTTGCCTCCTGCATAACAGACTTATACAGTGTCACTTTTTACTGCCATGGTCATCACGAGTCGTGCTTTTGTTCAAGGGAAGTCTAACCAGAGTCAGCCATTCTGCGGTGTCTCTTGACTCATTATTCAGTCGGCCTTCCCGGTCTTGTCAGTATCATGTTCTATCACATCAGATGTTTTGGTCTTCTGCTCATGCTGGTTTGAGAAGGTCCCCATTGACTTCTTGTCGGCGGGTTTGTCTCTTATCGACTACGACACATTGCTCTGAGAGCAAACCTAGAGCCGCACCTTGGGCCTATTTGCATCATTGATAGGTGACCTCGTGCTCAGCATTTGATCATCATCATGGGTCTTTGACTGAGTGGTTTCCCCTGTGTTCGACGTCAGCACACATTATCACACTTGGGATTCGTGCAGTACCTTGATTTCCATTTGACCCTATCGATGGATTTCTCACCTCTGTGTCAGCTTTCATTATTGGTTGGTTCAGAGGGTTTCTTCCGTGCGCTAGCTTCATCTTGTGCATGTCAGAAACGTACTTCGGTTTTGGTTCCATCACTCTACTTCGTCCGATTCCTTCCAAATCTTGGCTTGCGGGTTACACTCGCGCTGGACTGATGTGGGATGCCTTAATGCCTTCCTTCCAGCAGATCTTTTCCCATCGACTCCGACTCATTGCTCTGAGAATAAGGTCTAGAGTCTTTTTGTCAGTACCTTAGGGTTTGTAGTCATCAGTGGCAGAATCTTCGCTATCGACAGTGGGGATTCATCATTGCCTCCTGATTGGTAGATTATTTCCAGTGTTCGACTTCAACTCATTCATTCGCACTTGTTAGATTGTACTAGGGCACCTTGACGCTCATTTTCATTATTGGTGGGTTGTCTCGCGTTGGTTAACGGTATACATCATTGACCGATAATCCAACGATTTCTCAGATGGTCGACTTCAGCTCATTTATTCCCATTGTGTAGAATTGTGCCATAGTGATCGGTGAAGACCTCGGGTTGCATCAGCATTTCTCGGTTCACTTTTGACAGTCCATTCAGTTTCTGCCAGTGATGCCGTCCACTCTTATATGTTGCAGTTCAGTACAACAGCATCCTATATGTTGGCTCCCGAGTTGCGTGATAGTACCGTTTGTTCCACCCCTTACGATTTGGTACTTGGAGATTCAGTTACTCATATGATCAGACATCCAGTTGCAGCTTTCTTGATTAGCTTTCTATATGTGATACTTGGAAATTGATTCAGACTTATATTTCCGGGCCATGCTCAGATGATTCATTGTGTACTTTCAGTTCAGCTATACTTGTATACATGTTGGATCTATTCAGTACTTTCTATATGATATATTTTTGACTGAGCATGGGTATGCCCGCCTCAGCATGAGTTGACTCTCTGTTTTCTTTCATTGGTTTTTAGCAGGCTGAAGTCTGGTGAAGCCCTCTCTTGTCCTTGCGAAGTTCTTTCTATGTGCATAATACATTTCAGCCATCATGTTCCCCTTCTGACCTCATATATTAGGGGGCATCTGTTATAGCATCATTTCTCACCTTCATATGATTCATGATTGCTTTTATGGCTTTGGGCACCCATTCCTATAGACTTGGACAAATTCACTAAAAAACAGTGTAAAAACCCCCATACGCGATTATTCCCAGACTTTTCCGCGTGTATACGTGAGTCCAACTGAACTTTTCCGTGTATGCCATTAAAATCATTAAAAAATATATAAAAATTCCCTATTTTCGGGCTGAGTTGATGGTTACTCAGGTAGTTCAACCACCCCAGCACGTGGCCAACTGTTTCCAACTGTTGAAACTACTTTGAGGGAGTATAAAAGCCCCTCATGTGCATGGCCTAAGGGGGAGAGAGAATTATTGATATTATACTCTGTTGGTATTCCCTATCCAAGTCTGAATTCCCGTGCCTCCTGCACTTCCCAGTTCATTTCAAGAAACCTTTGTTTCTTGGAGATGCTCATTCCTTTATATGTCATCTCGTTTGCACCAGTTCGGAAGGAATCTTAGTGAGGCAAGGGTGGGACGGATCCGGACGACGGTCTGCTCGAAGATCGTGGAAGGATTCAGGTGATCTCTCCACTCGTTATTTCTGTACATGCTATTTATAATACAGAAGTACCATCTTGTTCCCGAAATATACATGTTAGTGTCTGCTTACATATATGAGAAAATTGTTATTTAAGCATTCATTATAGTTTATCTGATGTTTTATATGGATTTCACTAACATTTAGAGTAGATATATGTTGTACAACCAGTTCTTCGTGCTTGTTTCTTCTTGTCTTTCAGGTTAAGAAGGAAGGACGGTTGCTGGGGGTTTGGACCCCGCGGGATCTGCTTCAACCGTAGGACCTACGGGTAACTTCCTCGATCTACTCTATTTAGTTTTTTATGAACATGTATGGTTGTGTGAGTCCTTCTTAAGTAGCATGCCCCTGCTCTGTGGAGGTTGTAACCCAACGAACCTCTAGGGTGATTTTCCCCGAAACAGACACATAGGTCACAGTCTATAGATTACTTCCCTTGACAGTGTCATTATTATCTATCCACAAGATTACTATAAATGTCATTTTCAAATCAAAGTTATCTTATGTCACCAAAGGTGTCGAGACATCGTGACGATATTAAATGATCAATCACCATGCTCAAACACATTGCCTCAAGAATCAGATCTTGCAGCAACCAACTGAAATTAAATTTGTTAATAAGCTTCAGAACAAGCTATCTATGATACACAGATAGACTCAAGACTTATTTGCATCTAGCTAGACAACTCAATACATCAAAATCCTAGACAATTGTATACTTTAAGGCTTGTTCATTAACGTGGAGTAAGTCCTTCAAGTGAGATCGAAGTCTTTCTTATATATAGGTATTTCTCTAGGTCGAATTGCTAGC
Source organism: Pinus albicaulis (assembly GCA_034641835.2). Taxonomy (NCBI): domain Eukaryota; kingdom Viridiplantae; phylum Streptophyta; class Pinopsida; order Pinales; family Pinaceae; genus Pinus; species Pinus albicaulis. Next base: position 530,275,650 of record CM076571.1, on the reverse strand, counting down.
TTTAGGCCAACTTATCCTCTCATAGAGGTAGACTTGTTCTTTGCACTATGACGAGGCCTTGGAGGGTCTTTGACTCAAATAATTTTTTTTACAATATGTAACATGCCAAAAAGAGTCTTCCATACATGATAATGACTCAACTGACTTGTAGACCAAATGACAAGTCCTAGAAGCACTCAACGGGTGCTTGACCTAAAAATAAATTTTCCTTGAGCATGAAACCCATGCCTCAAGAATTTAATAATAATAAATTGATGTTCTCTTTACATCAAAAACATAAAATCATGATTACATGTCACTATGAAGACCGAACCTAATTACTTATTTCAACATGGATTACCCCCCTCCCCTGCGTCATCATGCATCGCATATATATGTGAGAATTTAAACATCTTTATTACATTACCCATCATTATAACCATGCAATTGAATAATCATATACTCTAACAAAACATGATTAGGTATCCTCACATCAAATTTTTTTGAGCCCCAACAAGTTAATAAACAAATACAAACATTGGCATACATCATAATATAGGTCTACCCATCTAAGGGCCTCAATGTGGAGCATTAAAATGAGTTGAACATTGTAAGGTTTATCCTAGGATGTTTTCGTTGACATTTTTGGATATTGCCTCTATAAACATGTTGAAAGCTCCACACCTTGTCTAATGATCAACCCTTATAGGCAAAGGGAAATGCTTAACGTATATTCCTCTTTATGAGTGTCGTGCACTATAAAGGCTAATTTGATATTTCTCATCCATGTATGCATTCCAACGTCACCTTCAAAGTCATAGGGATTGCATTTTGTCTTTCTATCATTTTCTCGACCTGCCTTAGTCTTTCAAGTTGTCATGTGAAAAAATGTCATTTAGAATCACCAAGTGATTATTTTTCGTGATTCTTTGTATTTATCAACATTCGAAGTTTGATTACTTTTTGCCAAAATCCCAGCCTTGTAGCTCGTAAACCAATTTGTATGCATACAAAGCTGCACTACTATTGCAACTACGGTAGTACAAGAAGAAATAAAATAACAATAAACCCCAAATAAGTAGAAAATGACAACAGGAAAAACAATGTTTAGAGGCATCCAAATAATATCGAGGAAGAGCTCTACAATGTAGGTTGTTAATTGTATTGATCAAGTAATGAGTTACAAAAGAAGGGGAAACCCTTGGTTATACAAACAGGAAGAAACCATAACTTCAAGCTCAAGTAACTATTAAGTGTCATGAGACTCTTATTACATGAAAGTGGCCTTTTACAATTATTGAAATAAGACACCATGAGGCCTAATACTAGAACATTAATACATAATATGAGCTTATGAAAGTGGCCTATTATAATTATTGAAATTAGAAACCATGAGACCTAATACTAAAAGATTAATAAATGTACAAGTCTACATACAAGATAGCTCATATTGATACATTTTAATACATAATAAACATGGAATGGTTAGATGCAAAACCTTTTACCCATACATACATATATGGTGAAGTGGAGTTATGTATAAGCTATCTTAGATTAGCTAGGAGATGGTGATGACGAGATGGCATGGCAGATATAAACTACACAAAACATCCCAGACTTAATCATGGAATTTTTATAGTAGATTGAGCATGAAATTCAGGCTAACTACCATAAATAACCAGCCTCTCCTTCATGCTCATGCTTCATGGGTAAGAAAAATAATAGAAAGGCCTACTCTGGCAAGAAGAAATCATCACTACTTATTTCTAGGCCATTTTGTATGAAGAGTAGAACAATGTGATTAGATATTACAATTAGCATTTTCTACTTTACCGATTTGTGCCCTTGGCCATTGCTATCCCTTTCCCTCTTTTAACCATTCATATTGAATTTTTTTCCCACCCACTCACTGAAATATTCATTAAGTAATGAATTCTCACTTTTCATGTCTAAAAATCCAAACCAAACACATTTAATGGTTTTGCTATATTCAAATACATTATTGTTGGCCCTCCCTCAATGCCTGCCCACTTGAAGTTGCACCCTGAAAACAAACACGTGGAATTTCATTACATAATAGTCTTGTAAAAATTTCACGTAGAAGTAGACCTATTAAGGAAAGTCTCATAAAACTATGGAGTAGATTCAAATTAACAATTCAACCAACTAGTTAATAAGACCAATAAAAACTACACTGTACAAATATGAATAATTCTGTTCTAACTTCTAAATTTATGAAATTTATTGCAGTATATAATTGGATATACTTACAACATTAGACAATTGGTCTCTTATGTCATACATAGATCTCAACATGGCCTCCAAAGTGTCTTTCGTTATCTAAAATTTGACATCAGTTTCTCCAGATGAAGATTGTGTAGTTTCCTGAAGTTGCATGTGTGGAGCACATATAAGTGAATTTTAGAAAGCATTCTAGTGTAGAACATTTCTCTTAAAAATAACCAATAATATATCATATTTCGAGCATTTTTTTCATATGAACCTATCCTCTATCATGAATGTTAAGCCATTCTTTGATGAGCATCAAAGATCTAAGTGTCTTTGATATCCACACAGTTGACCCAAAACAAAAGGCATTTTATCTTATGTTCCAAAGACATTGAAAAAAAAAACAGATGACGTTCTGCTTTTCTTGCATACAATGGCATACAATACATATATTAGTATGGAAAAAGAAGGAGTTATACAAAGTTGTAAAAACAAAATTGCATGAAGCAAAAATACATATAAAACGTAATTTTTCACTCATTTTTTCCAATGCCAGTTTTGTACATATATATGTGAGTTATTTCACAGCCACTGCTTGACCAAGTTACAAAATCTGAAATTTCCAATTCTCTCACAAATAGACAGATAGCATGTAACTGTCAGTTATACAGTAAATTTTTTAAGTGTCTAATAATCAATCTCGCTGTCTACAATAGAAATCACAGATCTTGCCCCAAGTGGCCTCTTATTATTCATAAATTATAGAGAATATTAGCCATCATTCTTGTGCAAAAACACTAGTCTTAAAGTGAGTCCAGAGCACTCTCTCATGTCCAAAACCTTTAGGTTTGATAGTTGATCAAATTCTACGGGAAGGTCCTTCAAAGAGCTGCACAGTGAAATATCAAGAAATTCTAGTTGATGAAGTCTGCAAATGGAAGGAGGAAGCATTGACAAGCTTGGACTTGCAGACAATCTCAGCAACCTAAGTGACCTTAAATTTCCCATGTCATCAAGTAAATTTTGGATAAGATGACAATCCGTGACAAACAACCTTTCCACGAAAATTAAACTACATATGTTTGCTGGAAATTCCTCCAAATCACTACAATGATCAAAGATAATTTCTACAAACTTAGGAAACTCTAGGACTTGCCCCTTTTCAAATAGAGTCATATTTCCCAAGTTCTCCTAGGATATACAATACTCGTAAAGAGGAGGTAGTATCAACTTCTCAAGGAATACAGACTTGAGCTGGGTAATTGACAAAAGTACTGACACGCCTTTCAGTACTACATGCTTTGAATTGTAATTGTACATGATAAGAACCTGAAGTTTTGGCATGGTATGTAAAAATGTTGTAAGATAGTATTGACTTGCATCAAAGAACAAAGCCAGAGCTTTCACCTTAGAAAAATCTATTTGAGACCAATCTTGTTCTTCCATTGAACCTATAGTAATATCCCAGAAATGCAAAAGTTAGAAAGCTGAGCTGTTATGCTCATAAAAATGCTTCCTTATTAAATTTGAAAAATTAGTAAATTGAACAAATAATTATTCAATGCTTATGCAGGGAAAAGAAAATAAGTTTCAGGAATGACCTGTATGAATTGAAACAAATTGAACCTGAGATATATGCTCTAGTGCCAACCAGTTTGTGGAATTTACCATCCTCTTTAGCAGGCATGAAAAGCCTCTTATGAACGGCACTATCCTGGCTAGCCAGACGCAAGGCTAAATCATGCATCACATCATGTTGAGTAAAGAAAATCTCACTATCATAATCAAATGAGATGCCTAGACTCCTGATACATCAAAACTTGTATTAACCAAAGGTAGTGATTTGAAAGACACCTTTATCTTTACTAGCTAACACATTGATTTATCTTACCTTCTTGATTTCTGATTTTTTTTTTCCTCAAATTTTTTGCAAAGTTGGTTCTCATAAAAGACTTTAAAATTAAGTTGAGATACAAATATGAAGAATGAGAAGAACAAAACAATCAACAAATTTATTGAAGGCAGCAAATCTAAGCAAGTTCCTCACCTTGAATCGCTTGTGAGATTTAGGAGATTTCGACTTGCAAGTTCTAACAAGACCACAAAAGCATCTTTCCTATCCATTCCATGGGAATATACCCAAATATCCAACAATGAATCTACACAGATCTTTTTACCCTTGGGGAATTCCCCCAAGTCCATAAAGCGGTCCTTTGTTTCATCATCAAGGACATCAATACTTGTTTCTAAGCAATGGAGAAGATCCTCTTTGTGATGTTTCGATGTAGATTCTGCTCTTGAAAGTTTCTTCTAAACCTTTTCCCAAACTGTCTGTGGCTCATTGCGCAAAGAGCTTCCAATCACCTTGAGGGCAAGTGGTAAACCCATACAGACTGCTTCAACTGACAAATATTTTTGCAGTTAAACATGTTAATCTTCTGCAGAAATATAGAGAATTAAAAAAAATTCTGGAGTTGTTAACTCTCCGATTTTAGACCTATAAAACAATTTATCTGTCAAAGGGAAATAAAATCAATCTGATTTTGAACACTGTATAATAGGATGCAAAGTATTCGATCAGGATAGAGAAAAAAGCAGTTAGGGTATGATATTTTGAATAGTATGTCATATTCATACCTGTTTAACAACAACTTCATCATTTCTTGTTGGAATCGATCCAAAGGCCCAGAAACAAAAATGAGATAGGGCATCATCCTTCTACAACATGGACTCTATTTTCTAGTAAGTCACCTATTGACCCTAATCACTTATCAGCCTCATGAGCAAATTAAAATCTGTGAACACTAGACAAAGTATTTACCCTAATCACTCATAAGCCTCACGTACAATTACAAATATGTGAACACTAAAAGAAATGTTCTGCACAAAAAAAGTACCAAACAACTTAAACTCTTTCCGCCAGTATATCCCAGTCAGGCAAATGTTTACGAGAATAACCATATGAAACCTTAGGAAAAACCTTATTGGAAGGATCAAAGTTGGCATCAAACCTTGAGAAATGGAAATTTGAAGACAAAAGCCCAGATGAAATATAATCAGCAACTCCTCCATCCAAATACCCTTCTCCACTCCGTCCATCAACCTGTTGAGCTACCAAGAGATCATTCCATTTTGTTCTGTAGGAATTCCCATGCAGGCGACCCTTTGCATTCATATAAGTCTGCCCTAGCACTCCATGAACTTGTGATGAAAGGACAACCTTATCCATTTCCATATACAAATGAATAAAAGCATCATCATCAGACCTTAGGTCAGGAATCTCAGGACCTGCAATTACATGAATCTCTGCTACGTCCTTCAGAAAAACAATGTAGTGATCAGATGGCAAGAACTTGTGGTATTGATAGTTATCATAAGATATAATGATTTGACCATCTAATGACCTGTAATTCTCTCCTTGTTTAAGATGAATAACTGCACCATCCACTTTAATGTTTTGTAAGAAGCCGGACCCATTATGGATCACGTCTGATCCTTCTGCTGTGCGCAATATGAGTCTATGAGACCAGAAGAGAATTGCAAGAGCTTTTATCCATGTTCTTTGTGGGACTATGGATTCTACAGTGCCTGCTAACTGCATATTCATGTGAAAAGTTTGGTTTGAGATAAGACAGTAGATGGATTCATGTTTTCCATTGAAATCAAAATGCACTCCATCCCAACCTATGAAGTGAGGGTCACCAAATACACCCGGGACAACACTGCTCTGTGCATAAACATTACAGGACAAGAAAATAAAAAATATTTGACTTCTAATAAAATTTATCTTCATATTATATGGTTTAGGTAGCACTTTATGATATATAAATACAAAGAAATATCAAACTCTAAATTATGCTATCTTCTATTAGACCAACTAAAATTTCTATCCAATGGTCTAAGTGACTATCAAAATTCTTCTGCGATTGAATTACAAGATCTCCAACTGGCAGAATACTTCAAGATCTGTCCAAAGGCCCAGAAACAGAAATGAGATAGGGCATCATCCTTCTACAACATGGACTCTATTTTCTCGTAAGTCACATATTGACCCTAATCACTTATCAGCCTCACAAACAAAGACAAATCTGTGAACACTAGACAAAGTATTTACCCTAATCACTCATAAGCCTCAAATACAATTACAAATATGTGAACACTAAAAGAAATGTTATGTACAAAAAAAGTGCCAAACAACTTAAACTCTTTCCACCAGTATATCCCAGTCAGGCAAATGTTTACGAGAATAGCCATATGAAACCTTAGGCAAAACCTTATTGGAAGGATCAAAGTTGGCATCAAACCTTGAGAAATGGAAATTTGAAGACAAAAGCCCAGATGAAATATAATCAGCAACTCCTCCATCCAATTACCCTTCTCCATTCCGTCCATCAACCTGTTGAGATACCAAGAGATCATTCCATTTTATTATGTAGGAATTCGCATGCAGGCGACCCTTTGCATTCATATAAGTTTTCCCTAGCACTCCATGAACTTGTGATGAAAGGACAACCTTCTCCATTTCCATAGACAAATGAATAAAATCATCATCATCATACCTTAGGTCAGGAATCTCAGGACCTACAATTACATGAATGTCTGCTACGTCCTTCAGAAAAACAATGTAGTGTTTAGATGGCAAGAACTTGTGGTATTGATAGTTATCATAAGATATAACGATTTGACCATCTAACGACCTGTAATTCTCTCCTTGTTTAAGATGAATATCTGCACCATCCACTTCAATGTTTTGTAAGAAGCTGGACCCATTATGGCTCACATCTGATCCTTCTGCTGTGCGCAATATGAGTCTATGAGACCAGAAGAGAATTGCAAGAGCTTTTATCCATGTTCTTTGTGGGACTGTGGATTCCATAGTGCCTGCTAACTGCATATTCATGCGAAATTTTTGGTCTGAGATAAGACAATAGATGGATTCAGGTTTTCCACTGAAATCAAAATGCACTCCATCCCAACCTGTGAAGTGAGAGTCACAAAATACACCCGGGACAACACTGCTCTGTGCATAAACATTACAGGACAAGAAAATGAAAAATATTTGACTTCTAATAAAAGTTATCTTCATATTATATGGTTTAGGTAGCACTTTATGATATATAAATACAAAGAAATATCAAACTCTAAATTCTGCTATCTTCTATCAGACCAGCTAAAATTTCTATCTAGTGGTCTAAGTGACTATCAAAATTCTTCTGCGATAGAATTACAAGATCTCCAACTGGAAGAATACTTCAAGATCTGTCCAAAGGCCCAGAAACAGAAATGAGTCAGGGCATCATCCTTCTACAACATGGACTCTATTTTCTCGTAAGTCACCTATTGACCCTAATCACTTATCAGCCTCATGAACAAAGACAAATCTGTGAACACTAGACAAAGTATTTACCCTAATCACACATAAGCCTCACGTACAATTACAAATATGTGAACACTAAAAGAAATGTTCTTTCCAAAAAAAGTGCCAAACAACTTAAACTCTTTCCGCCAGTATATCCCAGTCAGGCAAATGTTTACGAGAATAGCCATATGAAACCTTAGTAAAAACCTTATTGGAAGTATCAAAGTTGGCATCAAACCTTGAGAAATGGAAATTTGAAGACAAAAGCCTAGATGAAATATAATCAGCAACTCCTCCATCCAAATACCCTTCTCCATTCCGTCCATCAACCTGTTGAGCTACCAAGAGATCATTCCATTTTGTTTTGTAGGAATTCCCATGTAGACGACCCTTTGCATTCATATAAGTCTGCCCCAGCACTCCATGAACTTGTGATGAAAGGACAACCTTCTCCATTTCCATAGAAAAATGAATAAAAGCATCATCATCAGACCTTAGGTCAGGAATCTCAGGACCTGCAATTACATGAATCTCTGCTACGTCCTTCAAAAAAATAGTGTAGTGATCAGATGGCAAGAACTTGTGGTATTGATAGTTATCATAAGATATAACGATTTGACCATCTAACGACCTGTAATTCTCTCCTTGTTTAAGATGAATAACTGCACCATCCACTTCAATGTTTTGTAAGAAGCTGGACCCGTTATGGCTCACGTCTGATCCCTCTGTTGTGCGCAATATGAGTCTATGAGACCAGAACAGAATTGAAAGAGCTTTTATCCATGTTCTTTGTGGGACTGTGGATTCCACAGTGCCTTCTAACTACATATTCATGTGAAAATTTTGGTCTGAGATAAGACAGTAGATTGATTCAGGTTTTCCATTGAAATAAAAATGCACTCCATCCCAACCTGTGAAGTGAGGGTCACCAAATACACCCGGGACAACACTGCTCTGTGCATAAACATTACAGGACAAGAAAATGAAAAATATTTGACTTCTAATAAAAGTTATCTTCATATTATATGGTTTAGGTAGCACTTTATGATATATAAATACAAAGAAATATCAAACTCTAAATTTTTCTATCTTCTATTAGACCAACTAAAATTTCTATCCAATGGTCTAAGTGACTATCAAAATTCTTCTGCGATAGAATTACAAGATCTCCAACTGGCAGAATACTTCAAGATCTGTCCAAAGGCCCAGAAACAGAATGAGACAGGGCATCATCCTTCTGCAACATGGACTCTATTTTCTCGTAAGTTGCCTACTGACCCTAATCACTTATCAGCCTCATGAACAAAGACAAATCTGTGAACACTAGACAAAGTATTTACCCTAATCACTCATAAGCCTCACGTACAATTACAAATATGTGAACACTAAAAGAAATGTTTTGTACAAAAAAAGTGCCAAACAGCTTAAACTCTTTCCGCCAGTATATCCCAGTCAGGCAAATGTTTACGAGAATAGCCATATGAAACCTTAGGCAAAACCTTATTGGAAGGATCAAATTTGGCATCAAACCTTGAGAAATGGAAATTTGAAGAAAAAAGCCCAAATGAAATATAATCAGCAACTCCTCCATCCAAATACCCTTCTCCATTCCGTCCATCAACCTGTTGAGCTACCAAGAGATCATTCCATTTTGTTCTGTAGGAATTCCCATGCAGGCGACCCTTTGCATTCATATAAGTCTGCCCCAACACTCCATGAACTTGTGATGAAAGGAAAACCTTCTCCATTTCCATAGAAAAATGAATAAAAGCATCATCATCAGACCTTAGGTCAGGAATCTTAGGACCTGCAATTACATGAATCTCTACTACGTCCTTCAGAAAAATAGTGTAGTGATCAGATGGCAAGAACTTGTGGTATTGATAGTTATCATAAGATACAACGATTTGACCATCTAACGACCTGTAATTCTCTCCTTGTTTAAGATGAATAATTGCACCATCCACTTCAATTTTTGTAAGAAGTCGGACCCATTGTGGCTCACGTCTGATCCCTCTGTTGTGCGCAATATGAGTCTATGAGACCAGAATAGAATTGCAAGAGCTTTTATCCATGTTCTTTGTGGAACTGTGGATTCCACAGTGCCTTCTAACTGCATATTCATGTGAAAAGTTTGGTCTGAGATAAGACAATAGATGGATTCAGGTTTTCCATCGAAATCAAAATGCACTCCATCCCAACCTGTGAAGTAGAGGGTCACCAAATACACCCGGGACAACACTGCTCTGTGCATAAACATTGCAGGACAAGAAAATGAAAAATATTTGACTTCTAAAAAAAGTTATCTTCATATTATATGGTTTAGGTAGCACTTTATAATATATAAATACAAAGAAATATCAAACTCTAAATTCTACTATCTTCTATCAGACCAACTAAAATTTCTATCCAATGGTCTAAGTGACTATCAAAATTCTTCTGCGATAGAATTACAAGATCTCCAACTGGCAGAATACTTCAAGATCTCCAAGTGGTAGAATACTTCAAGTAGATCTGTAGAAGTTGCAAACACCAAGAAAATGCAATTCTCAAAAGACCTAGATGGTTATACAAACCCAAATTGCACTAAAATGTTGCCAGCTTGCTCCCTAAAATATCCAAGGGATTGCAGAACGAAAACAATGGTATGAAGGAATAAAACCCAAAAATTTGGCTGTGATGCAGAGAAATATGAACAATAAAATCAGTTTCTCTACCATGCAATGATTCATTTTGCTGATATTATTGGCACAAGATATAAGGGCCCTACTTATGACAGGTTCAGGTAAGCAATTATTCAAAAGGAAAAGAGCAATAACAACACCAGATTGGAAGACCTTAAAAATTAAAGGGAAACAAAAGGTGCACAATAATGTCTTGCAGTTGGAAGGATAGGAAGAGTAAGACCCTACTAATTTTTTCAGTTTATTGTCCCAAAGGAACAATGTTTATTAAATACCTGAGAATACTTGCCTAACCCCGCTCCTCTAGTCGAAGCCAGTCAAAGCTGAGAATACCTCCCTAACCCTACTCCTCCAGTCGAAGCCAGTCCTCTGCGCGATATTACCTCCCTAACCCTCTCCTCCTACCTCCTCCACGATGGTTGATAGGAACCATACCAGTCGAAGCAAAAAATCGAAGCCAGTCCTCCATGAGTCCTCCGCGCGATATTACCTCTGTAACCTTCTTCTCCCATCTCCTCTGCGATGGTTGATAGGAACAGTCGAACCAGTACAACCGCGATGGTTGATAGGAACAGTCGAACCAGAAAATCGATGGTTGATAGGAATAGTAAACCAAAACAGCCGCAATGGTTGATAGGAACAGTCAAACTAAAAATCGATGGTTTATAGGAACAATCGAACCAGAAAATCGAATTTACATACCTAACCTTCTCCTCCCACCTCCTCTGCACTCTTTGCCAGCCTTCACTTACATGCTTGGCCCCAAAAAAAATAAAAAATACCCCAAAATATTTATATTTTTATATTATAAATAAAAATCCACTTACCCCTAGTTATATAGGCAATATAATGTTTTTTGATTTTTTTGATTTTTTTTACCCCAATATGAACACACGTGATATAATATTGTTGTCAGTGGCGCCCCCGTGAAAGATTGTAACCATTGGACTTCCACTACAACATCAATGCCACCTATTGGAATGGAAAGCATTGGAATATTAAATAAATATTCCCCCATGGTTAGCTTGATATTATGGAACTTTCCATAGCAATTTATAGTTCCTCTATTTGCAACCATCACTTGACACTCTGGTGATGGATGTAGGAAGCAATTCAATTCCTTGGCTATCTTACAATGAATAAAATTATAGGTACTACCCGAATCAATCACCACTATTACCTTTTTATTCTTGATATGTCCTTCTATCTTGAGAGTTTGAGGAATGGTAATTCCTTAAAATTCATTACAAGATATGGTCAGATTTATTTCTTCTCTATCTATGGTTGGTTTCTGGTGTATAACCTCTTCCTTTGAAGTTTCTTGTTCCTTTTCTTCCTCCTCTTCACAATCTATGTAAAATGATTTCTTCTCAACAAACTTATGACCTTTAGTGTATTTTCTATCACAACTATAATGAATCCCTTTTGATATTTTTTTTCTTCCAACTATTGTGATGTCAACCTTGTACATTGTGGAAGGCTAGGAGTAGCAACACTTCCATATTTATAGTTGTGAGGGTAGGATTCCTTGTTGCCATACTTTTTCTTTCAATTTTTCTTGTCAACCTGAATGCATTCTCCAATGAATCAATTTCCGAAATTCGAACCTCATGTTGAATGTTATCCTTTAAATTCCGTATGAAGACATCAATCCTATGTTCCTATGGAATATCATTTACCCTTATATTCAGTTTTTGGAAGTCCTCAATGTGCTCTGCCATTGAACCCTTTTGTTTGATATTTATCAATTGGCTAAAGAAGGTGTTTCTCTTTGTATCCTCATAATGTAGTATCATTTCCTCCGTAAAAATTGAACAAGGGAAAATTGGTTTACGAGAACAAAGCCATGGATACCATTTAAACTTATTGGGTTATAAATATAAAGTTGCAATGCGTACCGTTTGTGTGTGTTGCTCATTATGGAGATCAAATTATTGCTCCATCTGTAGTATCCATGTTACCCGATCCTTGCCATCAAACTTCCTCATATCTATTTTTGGAATATGGTGGGTCTTAGGTCTAAATATAGAGGCTATTAAATCATAATTAAAAAAAAATTGTTCTCATCATGAGTTTCATCTAATACGTTTTCGCCATTAGGAAGAATTTCTTGTAGCAACTTTGTCATACCTTCCTTCAAACCTTCCATGTATTCTTTTAAAACAGATCCTTTAAAACTTCCATGCCTGCTTTTAACCCATCCTTAAAATCTTCCATTTTTTCTTCTAGCCCATCCATCTTAGCTTCCATACCATCTATATTAGCTTCCATTTAATTTTTGGTTACTATTTGCGAGAGCAAAATTTGTTGCACTTGGTCTCTTAATTTTGATATATCATGTTGTAATTCTTCATCTTCATGTGTCATAATAGAGAATTATAAGGGCTTAATGTGTCTGGAATTATTTTTTGGAGGAATTTTAAAATCTAATATTGATATCTATGCTTCAATACGCACTTGGAATCACTTCCAACTGATTTTTCAAACAAAAATTATGCAAATAAAAAAATCAAATACACAACTTTTTCTTGCTTATGAGGAGCTCAATATTGAACCTGATGTATCTCTATGATTTTGGATCTATAAGATTTGAACTCCGGCCCTGTAGTAGCCCTTTGATTGTTCTTTCCAATTCTACAATTCAGACTAAATTTGGATTCTTAAAGGTAAAGTTATGCCCGATCTCCCACAATGACCTAATTATGGATTGGTTCAGTAGAGTGAACTTTTACGAAATTCCCTGTGTCCATGTTTCAACCTTCGTTCTTGAAATGGATAAAAAAAAAATATAAAGTTTGTGCCATTTATGTCACTTTTTACGAAATACCAATCCGATGTTAGAAGACAACGTTATGATGATTTTTCCTCAGTCACTTGTTTGAGACTGAATTCTGGAGCTTGCAAACACCTTAACTTCCTCGGATCATATCTCCGAAAATATAGAAAACCAATATCTGAAATTTTTACACAAATTTAAACAAGATGTCGGCTCCACGTGGTCAAAATGTAAGCTTCTAAAGCTTCTTAGAAAAAATTTATAGCGAAAAATCCAAGATGGCCTATTTGAAGAAGTGAAACCCTAAAATCCAAAGCTTTGATACCAAATGTTATGCAATGAGCTCACAAAACAATAGAAATAGTAGATCAATGACTTAAAAAATATCCTCTTTGAGGGGGAAACCTCCTTTAAATTACATAAATGAAGAATTCTTGGATGATTCAACTTAAAAAACCCCCTTTCTATATAGGATTCTAAGGGATCACAATATAATTAGAGCCGACATAACAATAATAATGTAAGGGCACAACATTAACAATAGTGGGCTTCTACGGGGAACAATATTAACAATATGAGGACTACATAGGTACAACAATAACAATAAGGGGGCTACACTAAAAATAACAATAAGGGGGTACACTAGTATTATAGGGATCTAACAGAGCCATATGTTTGTATGATTCATTATCAATTCCCTCCCTTGTTGAGAAATACTTTTTTTTCTTGTCTTCTAGTTCCTTAATGTAATTTTTTTGATTCGTCAAAGCCGATTCTAAGGATTGTTTTTATTAAAAAAGATGAAGTCGAGCCTCAATGTCAAAAAAAGATTTACAGTTTGTTTATTTTTTCCTCTTAGCAAAATTAATAATTAGTAATTTTTCTTCTATGAGATTTCCATAAAATTGAATAGGAGGGAATTCAAGGGAAGAAGAGGATAAGGGGATCCAATAACATTTTAGAGCATCAATCATAGAGGGATTTTCCAGCCAAGCAAGGTTGTGTTTAAAGGGAATGGGGGGATTAGAAGGAGAGGGGTGAAGTCTCAAGAGGATGGGGAAATGATTAGAGTTCTCCAAAACAATGGAGCTTTGCCTGAAATGAATGCCAAAATCCGATAGAGCCTTTGAGATATTGAAATGGTCCAATCATTTTGTAATGTGCTATAAGAAAATATGTTATTTGTCTAGGTGGGTATATCTTTCACACGTAAAACATTACAGATTCTTGGGTGCTCAATCAAATCAAAGAATAATTTTGTAAGGTGATCAATTTTAGAAGAGGGTCCACATTTTTTACTATTCCTAGTGAGAAATTCAAATCCCCATTGAATATTACCCTTTTGGAATCCATTAGGGGGAGACTTGCAAAAGTTGGCCAAAATTCTTTCCAATCAAGAAAAGGCCCTTGGAAGTTTATACAAACGAGAGCCTTGTCCAATTCTCTTGAAAAATTGGCGATTGTTGCCATATATTTGATGTGACACGCCAAAGAAATGTGGATCCATCTAGTTTCCCAGCTAGTAATAATACCCCGTGAACTTTCTGACACATCTAAAGCAAGAAAGCTCCAGGAGGGGGCAATTTATTTTACGGTTTTAATTTCATGTTGCCAATCCACCATAATCTCCCGTATAAAAAAAATTTGAGGAGCGGGAAGGTTCACCAAGCACTAGATAGCCAGGATTTTGGAATTGTTTTCTAGACCCGTGTTGTTTAAAGATAAAATTTTCATTTGCAAGTCTATTCATGGCCAAATTCTCTAAGAGCCTAAATGATTGAGTCATGTTTGCCAAATTTAATTTATTCAGGTTTTTTTGGCCAATTAGAGGATTTCATAGAAACCCCTAGTGAGGACCTGTTGAGGGCTTAGAAATCTCTGCCTCAACATTGGGGAAAACGACCCGAAATTTAAATAAACTCCTTTTCCATTTGGAATAGTGAATCTGAGTAGAATTATGTGAGTAATTTCCCTGAATAAAAATTCATAAAAATGGATAATCGTGAGGCTAATGTTATGAATAAAAATAAGAAATAAAGAATAAATACACTTAAAATGTATATGTCCGAAAAGCTTTATTTATATATATGACTTCAGAAAAGATGTCACATTTAAAATTCTTCCCCGACCTTCAACTCGTTGAAGGAAATGGGGTTCAACCTTTCTAGCAGAACAGAACAAGCCGGGCCACCACTGCCACTAAGGTCCAAGAAAGACGATCGTATCTCAAAATTGCATTCTGCTGCGATCTCCCTTCACTGACGGGGAAGTCATCGTGGATTTGGAGGAGGGCTCGCTTATCGAATCCCTAGGAGGCGTCATGTAGCAATAGGGCTTGCTTCTTGAATATCTCTAACCTTTCCACTAACCCATGCGTCCATCCTTCTAGTTTCTTACCCCAGTTCTCCTTTCTAAAGTCTCATGTTGTTAACTTCGAATTCAACATGTTCTCCTTATATTTTATGGCGTTGCACATTTCGTATGGACCAAATTTATATTGAAATACAGGAGGCCTGGTATCAATTTTAGGTAAAGCCAAACCCTTCACACGAGTGATTTATCGATACCTTTTCTCAAAATAAAGCTAGTACTTTCCATCCTTCTTTCACACGTGAGATACTTCCCCCCTTTTTATTCTAGAGCAGTTCCTCACATCCAACGTTGGAATTTGACGGACATTTTGCCCCCCTTTATTTTT
Source organism: Pinus albicaulis (assembly GCA_034641835.2). Lineage (NCBI taxonomy): Eukaryota > Viridiplantae > Streptophyta > Pinopsida > Pinales > Pinaceae > Pinus > Pinus albicaulis. Next base: position 530,259,925 of record CM076571.1, on the reverse strand, counting down.
TATTCCAGAGCAGTTGCTCACATCCAGAGTTGAATTTGACGGGCATTTTTCCCGTCATAAGCCATTTTGAAGGCAAAATAGGTTTAATTTTTTTAAATGACCGTTTTGGATGATGTGTTTTAAAGGGTGTAGAACGTATTTTTGACGTCTTATTTTTTTTGGCAGAATGTTATTAATACCATATGATCTTTTACCTTTCCATGAGTTGAACTTTCTCTTCAATTCCAACTTGGAATTGATCTAAGTACTATGATATAATAAGTGTAGATTTGCACTGTGAGCAAATAAACATTAATTTCGAATCTTAATCTGAAAATATCTACTACTACAACATTTTGAAATTCAGACATATTTGCTATTAAAAAACTTAGCTTTGAAATCCGAAGAGTTTGGGTTATCAAATGTGCTTTGCATTCTAATTTTATCTTCAGAATCACATAAACTCTTGCAGTTATAACCTTAATAACCATAAAAAAAAAAAAAATGGGCATTTGTGTATCTATTCTTAGTCACCATTTGAATTATAATTTTTAATTGTATTATAGTGAAAATTGTATGGTTGATTCTTCAAATTTGTTGCAAACAAAGGATTAAGAGAAATCTCAATCATCTCTTTAGCGAACAATTCCTATCATTTGAAAGCACATGTGACTCTCTATATGTAAAAAAAAATCTGTGAGTTTAGGTATAAAACTATGTGATCTTCAAATAAAATAGAAGTCTCCACCCTGAATAAGAAATTGAAGTATGTGTCGACTGTTTCGTGGGAGACGCTTTTGATCAACAATAGAATAGATGTGATCAATAAGATCTTTCATGATGAATAAAATCCATCTAAATAGATTAGTTTTCACTTGCTTTATAAATAGAAAGCTCTTATCAATTTCCATACATATCAATTCGTTTATATTTTATGAAGAGCATTTTTCAGTCCCAAACTTCGCACACCGCCAAATAATTACAACTTACAGTCAATTCCAAAATACTCGTTAACGTTGGTGCATGGCTTGATTAGTATAATTTGAAATTTAAATTAGAAGGTTGGATCAATAATATTTATAGTATTTGACCTGTCTTTCACATTCTTTCTGCAAAATGATTTAATTGACGTGTCTATTAAAACCCAAAGAAAATTGGATCAGGTGAAGACAAATTAATAATATTTATAGTATTTGTTTTGTTGATCACATTCTGCAAAATGATTTAATTGACTTGTATGTTAAAACCCAATAAAATTTCATTATTTACATGGTTTTAATAATTTGGTTAAATTGACTTGTTTAGTATTTACATGGTTTTAATAATTTGGCAGACTCGATTGTTTCGGTCTAAAAATATTTTCTCCAAAACTTTCCTGTGTTAATGGTCAAAACATTTACAAGTACTTCAATGTTGATTTTAGTTTTGTAATAATAATTCATTTATTTATATTTATATTTTAGTTTTAGTTTTGTAATGGAAATTGATAAAGTAAAGTGATTAATGATTTTTTCCCATTTAAATTTTGTTGAATTGGTTATTTGATTTTTTACTATTTACATTTATACTATAATAACTCTTATCTTATAAGTGGTTTGGGATGAAAAGAAACAATAATATAAATATAAATTGATTTTATTAATTAATAGTTATTAGTGCAAATTTTCTAATCAACTATTTTTAATTTATTTTGTGTGAACAAATTGCTATTTTATTTTATTGTTCTTAACTAAATTATGATTTTTATAATGTTTGTAGACTAACTAAAAGTAGAAATGGTGTTGAGGAACTTAATTGTAAACACTATAATAATGTAGCTAACTTACCTTGGAAACCTTTTTGACAAAACCATCTAGAAATAGTTTTTGTTTGGCTCTTTTTATGCTTTAGAAATTATTATAAATAGAAACTATAAACTTGTAGATAAATATTTTATGTATTTTTACTGAAAAGCTTCACATTCTTAGTTTTTCTTTATTTTCTTTTGTGCCATTAATATTGCAAGCTTTAAATTTTCCATGGGTAAATCTATTTAGGCCCCTTTTCACCTTTGATTGATTTTCTTCCTTGTTGATGGAGTTTGAGGTGCATGTGAGTGGACCATGTCAATTAAAACTGAATTTGAATGTGCATACACATAGAAAGAAAAAAATATTTTATTCAAGTAGGAATTAATATACATATAATTTGTGCAAAAGCACCTATAGCACAAGGACAGAAAACCACGAAAAATGGACCTAAGGCCATTGGACAAAGGATATTACCTAGTTTTCTTAAACATATGTACACAACTTAAGTGATTAATAAGCACCTATACTACAGAGATTTTATATCAAGTAATATATATATATATATATATATATATATATATATATATATATATATATATATATATATATATATATATATATATATATATATATATATATGGACACAACACAAAAAATTGGCTTGGTTTAAAAAGTTTTTGTTCATGATGAGACCTCGTCATGTGCTCAATCTAGTATGATAAAAATTCCCATACATGTCACCTAGACATTCACTAGTTCACCTTCACGACAAGGGGAAAGCCATACATATTTTGTACTCCTTGGAAGGAATGACATTCAATAACTCGTAATTCATTCATTTGATCATGGTAAGTTGAATTAGAATCCAAATCCAAATAGTTTCCTTGAATCCAATTAATATGCATATATCTCTTATGCAAACATCATCAAAAATCACATATGAATGAAACAAACAATCAATCAATGAGTGTTATGTGGGATTTACGATTGCGGACAAAAGTATCTCCCCTAGGTTTGGTGGCGAACCTATAACAAAAAAGAGACAAGGAACCATTGTGGTACCCTTAAAGTAAATAGATAACATAATTAATCCTACGTGGAATCTGTCGCATGCTTTGCTCCTTCAGCTTGAAAGCTCCAATTCCAGCTCCTATTGCCAAAATTATAACTTGCATAGTCAGATAGCACAAGCCAAGAAACTATGATATCTATGGAGTATCATCTAAGTAATTTATTCAATATATCGACATGGTATTGAAAATACATGAAATAACGACATCACATATAGGAAAAAAAATAATTATTTGCATTAATATAAATGGAAGGAGATTAAAACCATAAATAGGTTTTGATAATTTAGAAGAGCTCCTCCAAGTTGTCTTGTCCTTTCCTTGTAAAAGTATGCACCTCCAATCACCCTAAATGCATGGAATGATACCTTTTCACCACAATAGCATAAGGGTAGAATCACTCTCCAAAAGCCAACCTCTTGCATATGGAAGGGTGTAAATATATAGAGGAGTGGGGTAACTTGGGAGTTCTTATCTAATTACCAATACAAGGTTTTAGATAAACCTTTGATGGGAGGATGGCATCAAAGTATAAGGGATGGAAAAACCAAAGAAGGATAGGATATGATCCGAATGTTTTATTTGAAGTAAATGGTTGTAACAAATTCTGGAAGCTTCCATAATTTCTAGAATGAACGCAGATGCAAAGGGGAGCAACATGTATCTGATCAACGCAGGCCACGGTGGAGCAACTTGTAGGTGAACACTATCGAGTAGGAGGTCTAGGAGAATTGGTCCTAAAATTGGCTTAGATAATGTAGTTTCAGGCAAAAATTGTGGGAAATGGAGGAGGAATACTTAGGGCTTTGTGTAATGATATTTACAAGGGGGAATATGATGTTTATTGATGTCATTAGGAGGCATAATGACTAGATGTGACAAAATGGCCTATAACAGTAAGTGTGCTAGTGCATCATCAAATCTACATAGACAAAAGAACAAAACTTCTTCCTTGTCATAATGAATTTGGAACACAGTCTTTCATGTTTCCACTTGATCTGCTTAAGTGTATTGGCTACCCACCCTTATTGGATTGTTTGATCCAGGGGCCTATAATAGTGTCACCAACTCACAACTAATTTATGAAAGATATCATATGTCACAATGTCACCTATGGAACAATGAAAGTGTCACTTCAACTATAGTCTACACCAAATCTCTCGTATCCCACCATATCACTTAAAAAGCTCTAAACGATCTGCCTCATGAAGAACAACATCTTCTACCACTTATGAAATATTAAAACACTTTTACTACAATATGATTTCTTGACTACAACTCTCCACCGTAGACCCCCGCATTGATTCCATGTGATTATGATCATGGAGAGGATGCATAGGATATCCCACCTTATAGTTTTACATTTTGGGTCATATTATATGCCCCATAAGATCTCCTTACTGAAATATCATATATACAAATTTTATGGCATGTGTAGGTCAAGGAAATTTGATTTTAGAGTTATGGGGATTTTATTGTGAGCATTCCATAAAATTTCAAACCAAGATTCATAATTCAATAATTCATCTGTGTGTTATGGTATTTTTTTCCTTATGATAAATATGTGAAATTTATTAACATAATTGTCTTATTGAAGGGTATTTTTTTAATGAAAACTTTATTGGTGAAGGGTTAATTTATTATCAAAACATCACTCTGGAAGGGAAAATTTTTAAATATAACATTTCTTGAAGGGAAGTATAAAGACCTAAAATGTAAGAAAAAAAATGTATAGTGGGTGAAGATGAATCCAAAATCCAATTCTACGAGTCACATCCATCGTTGTGACCAAATCTATTTTGGAAACCGAAGAAATTGTCGTGATGTAACATTATTATTAATAATTTGCATGCCCGAAAATATTTGATAATGATCAGATGATTTTTTTGGAAATATTTCTTATATATGTTAGTTAAGAGAGAAACGATATATATGTAGAGACAATTTGTTGATAAAAATTCTCGTGGTATATCAAAATGATTTACGATTTTTTTTTTTCATAAAAGAAATATATATAAATTATTTATATATAAAATTTATGTTTTTAAAATAATTAAAAACGCTATAAAATTTCGATATAAAAAATATTGAAATGGGATTGCAAAGATTAATGCATCAAATATTGAAATTGACCTCTTAAATCATGCTTCTTCAAGATTTATGCACCTGCGAGAGGTCTCATTAACCTCCCTACTTAATCTCTAAATTAAACCTTGGTGAGTGAATTAGATTTGTTCCATCCTTTTGAGTGGCTAAGGTATATGGGCTCAATACCAAAGCCCTCTTAACTGGATCAACTAGGGTGGATCACTCTCCACATAAACTAACCTTCTTTTCTTTATTTATTTTCATTCCTATAGCTTCAATGAGGATGGGAAAAATATATCTTAAAGTGAGTAGTTAATATAATTTCCCTTCATAGAAAGCCAAAGTATGATGCAAAAAAGTAAACTTGAGAGGTTGCATCCATGCAAGATATTGATAACTTTGAATCCTCCTCTTGATTTGGCATCCATAATTAATCTGCTCAATCCTTCTGGTACTATAATAAAGAGGAATGGAGATAAAGGATAACCCTATCTTAGGCCTTAAAGGAGAGGCTACAACATTTAATAACAAGGCAAAGGAGGTAGTGTTAATGCAATTCATGACACAAGTTAGAAAGGAATGCTAGAAAGCAGGGTGTATAAGGAGCAGTCTAAGGTAGATCCAATTTACTTGATCAAAGTTTTTCAAAATATTAACCTTGTAAAGTATTCCATATTGATTTTTTTGTGAATCAAGCCCTTCTTGGGAAAATATCGATTGCTTCATGGATTAAATGATGACTTTTTAGAAAACTAAATTGTTCCTCTGAGATGTGATCAAATAAAATATCCTTTTGAGGAAGGGAAGAGAGTTTGGATATGATCTTGTAAATGGTATTGTGAAGAGATATTAGACAAAAGCGTTCAAAGGAAGACAAAGGGTTTGATTTGGGAACAAAGGTGATGAAAGTGGAGTTAAAAAGGGAAAATATTTGTGCCAAGGTTTGAGGGTATTAAACACCAGAGATGAGATCACCAACAATAAAATCGAAGCATTCAAGTTAAACTTCAATATGTAGGTAATTTGATCTACAACTTTTCCCTCTCTCAAATGAAAGAATTTGGAGGTTTCTTCTTTTCTAACCTCTACAATTATAGAAGTGTCCCTTCTTGATTAATAAAATTAGGGAAAAGACTAGCAACCTTCAAAAACTATTAAATGGAGACTCTTTAGGGGGAGGATAAAATATCTAAAATATTTGCAACCCTCCTTAGATGTATCTTTGAAAGAGGTTGTAGAGGAGTAATATGATTTTTTTATCTCCCAAATTGTGTTGTGTGATTTATATTAGTTCGCAACTCTATGAAAATATTTAATGTTATCATCTCCTTCTTCGAGCTATATGGTTGTACTCTTCATCATCCATTCCATCCCTTGTCAGGAAATAATTTTTTTCTTGTCTTCTAGTTCCTTAATCTCAATTTTTTGATCCGCTCAAGCTGATTCTAGGATTATCTCTCATAAAAAAAGATGAATTTGAGCCTCAATGTTAGATATGGATATATTGTCTATTTGTTTTTTCCTCTTAGAAAAAATAGCAATTAGTTCTTTTTGTTCTTTGAGATGTACGTGAAATTGAGTAGGAGAGGATTCAACGAAAAAAGAGGATTAGGGGATCCAATAATATTTTAGAGCATCGATTAGAGACGGATATTCCAACCAAGCAGGGTTAAGTTTAATGGGAATTGGGTTCTTAAAATGAAAGAGATCAAGGCTCAAGAGAATGGGGAAGTGATTAGAGTTCCCAGAAAAAATGGAGATTTGTTTGAAGTGAATGCCAAATTCCAATAGATCCTCTGAGATAATTAAATGGTTGAATAATTTTTCAATGTGATCTAAACCAAATATGTTATTTTTCTAGTGGGTATAATATTCACAAGTAAAACATTACATATTCTTTGGTCCTTAATCAACTCATAGAAGAGTTTTGTAAGGGGATCAATTCTAGAATAGGGACCGCATATTTTGACTACTCCCAATGAGAAATTCAAATCCCCACCCCATATTACCCTTTCAAAATCCATTATGGGAATACTTGAAAAACTTGACCAATATTATTTCCAATCAAGAAAATTCCCATGTACATTGATAAAAAGGAGTGCCTTGTCTAATTATCTTAAAATAATGGTAATTGTTAGCCTCTATTTGATGGATCAGGCTAAGGAAAATTTGATGGATCTCGTTTCCCAGCTAGAAATAATACCCCTTGACATTCCTGATGCATCTAATGAAAGAAAGCCCTCGGTAAGGATAATTGATTTAAGGGTTTTAATTTCATGTTGTCAATCCACCATAATATTTTGCATAAAAATAATTTGAGGAGAGTGAAGGTACACAAGGCACCCCGAATAGCTATTATTTTGGAATTGTTTGCTATACCCCTATTATTTAAAGATAAAGTTTTCATTTGCAAGTTTAGTTAGGGCCAAATTCTCTAAGGGCCCAAATAATTGACTCATGTTCCTCAAATTTAATTTTATTGTGTGCAAGGTTCTTCACAATTGAGAGTGAGGGTTTTTGGCCAACTAGAGAATTTCTTAAGGACCCATGGTGAGGAACCAAAAATTACACTAGGTTTGAGAAAAAATTAATGTGAGGATTCTGAGGATATAGAAGAAGGGGGATAAGTATAGGATCTCAGATTATACCTCGAGGGGCAAGATGTGGAGACGGGGGTGGCACAAGAGAAAATAGAGTGATAGAGGAAATAGGGTTAGTGGAGGGGAGGGAGGGAGGGGGGGGGAATAAGGAGGCCAAATTTTGAAGATTCATCAGTGAAATAGTTTTAGAGGGAGAGGGATGGGAAACCATAGAATAAGAAGGATTTGAATAAATATTAAATTCAAAAAAATGGGGATACATTGAAGTCAGAACCATATCTTTGGAATGTTGGCCCTCCACAAGATCATATTCTTTTATTTGTTCTTCTATGCAAACAATTTAGAGAGGGGCGGTTGGATCAAGGGAGGACTCCAACTAGGGAAAATCCTTCCCATCCATAGTCATACTAGTCTACCTTATTAGGAGAAGGAGTGAAGGGGCCTTCTTCATTTGAAAACATAGGACGGGAGATCACATAAAGGGCACCCTTGCTTATCCATATGGTTGAAGTCTTTAGGGAACAATCTTTGTTGAGATGACCTTGGGTGTGACAATGAGCACATTTACAAACAACCGCTTCATATCACAGGATATGTTGATGCTTGTAAGTTCCAAAGTTGATATATATATAATCATAGATGCCTTTGGAGAGTATCAAACCCACCAACATCCTTCACATACCCATGTAGCTAGTTTTATGAAAATAGTGATCCTCTTCATAGAAAAAACCAAGAGTATTACCAATTTCCTTAAAGATGTCTATTGACCAGAATATGAGAGGGGGGATAGGGAGCCAGACCTGGATAGGAAATAAATAATTTTGCGTCATATCTTGTATCAAAATCGACTATCCACAGTCTCGGGTAAATTTCTTAAGAGCCCCAAAACCATCTACTATCCAAGATATTTTGGGCGTTTGTTGCTTCCATCGTTAACCACCCCATCAAACCCTTAGCGAAAATTACATTTTGGAGCATATTCGACCAGTGACATAACATTCATTTGACCCATTGTTGCAGGACCTTGATCAACATTCTTATGCTAACAAAAAAAAGGCAGCTACTTTTTTCTCCATGTTGAGGATCTCGTTTAGCTCAACGTCCTTGCCTAATACAAGGGAGGGTTCCTTGACCTTTCATTTTGTGCATTTTTTCTTCTATCGCATTTGGTTGTTAATAGGTGGAGGTGAAAGAAATGGGGGTCTAGGGTTTTTATTACCTTCAATAAGAATATTTAGGGTTATAAAACCAATGACGAGGAGGATTATTTGTGAATGAGTGTGTATGATGAGGGAGGGATACACAAATAGCACTAGGGATGGACAAAGGTATCTAATGACAAGAAAGAAGAGATGTGTTCCAGAGGTAGGAAATTGTGGCTAGGTAGCAGGAGTGATTCGATGGACACACAATCTAGAGAAGCAAGATATTTTTGAGGAGGGTCCAAAATAATGACAGGGGGTGGTGTGGAAAGAGGTGACTATACGTCTTACCACTGCCCCCATTCATTCCCTGCAAAATTCTACTAATGAATAACATATAAAATTTGAGAGAATAAATGTTTGATTGGAACCATACATGGCTGTGATGACAAAGGTAAGGATATATAGATAGAAATACCCTTGGGGCAATCATTTGTATAATCAACCTCCTCTTCATACATTGAGAAAATCTGCCACGGGAATGGTAATAGGGAAGGAGACGTGAGTGAAAGGAGGGGGAGAGTGTTGGGCCATTTGACCTAGAATTCTAGTTTAGGGCATGCTCAAAGCCTCAAAAGTCAAAATATTAGTCCATAAAACCAAATACGTAAAAGGTCTAATTTTTTTCTCAAAAATCAATTGATTCCAATTTATATATATATATATATATATATATATATATATATTTGATTTTTAGTATATGTGTGTGTGTGTTTATTACATTAAATATTTTACACCAAAAAATATAGTCAATGCTAAAGTAATTGCCATTCAATAGAGAGAATCGACAGATCTGATGCCTATTTACCTTCAATAGTGAGTAAGAACACTTTACAATCAATTTCAAAATAAAATTAATCCTTTGAGAGCATTTTCATAATTCAAACATTTAATAAAACTAATTTTGTATCTTATTCCCTATAGCTTTCATTGTATTTTAAATTTTCAACTTATTTATTTTTAGTTATAAACAACAGCCACATGGCAGTATGTCATTGCTTTTTTGTATAGATGAATTTTTTGTTTTCTCCTTTGAGGAAGAAGAATGGAGAAATAAGGTTATGTGTTGACTTCATGAATCTAAACAAGGCCTTACTAAAATATAATTACCCTTTTCCTAACATGGGCTACATTTTGGAGAAGGTGGTAGGGTCTTCTCAAATTTCCATGATTGATGGCTTCTCCGTCTATGCACCCAGAAGATCAAAAGAAAACAAATTTCACTACACCCTGGGGAACATTTATGTATTCCATAATGCCCTTCGGCCTCATAAACACAGGAGCCACTTTTCAGAGAGCTATGGAGATAACATTTGTTAGATAACATGACATGTTTGTAGTTATTTATCTCGATGACATAAGTTTTTTCTCAAAAGCAGATGAATAACATGTGAAAGACTTACCGCTCACCTTTGAAAAATGTAGGAGGTATTTGTTGTGAATATAAATCCCCTCTGTGGACAGAGGCAATCTCTCTAGCCATAGAGTGGGTCTAGCAACTTTCGAGACTATCTAATGCAAGTTTTCTTAGCTAATACTCAAAACAAGATGAGAAAGGGAATAGGCCTAACTCTTCCTGATGCTATGCTTGAATCCTTGATGATGGCCTCGATCCACATTCTCTTAGGCTCTCTCTTCGCTATTAGTGGTGTACGATTACCTACAGGAGATCAAGAGACAACAACAAATGTAATCCAATACAAAACATTCATTGAACATCAACTATCTAACAAATCAAGAAACATTAGACTATTTGTGTAAAATATTAGACAAATATAGAAATAAAACACCATATGTTTTATTAATAAATATGAAAGAGAGAGCTTACAATCGTGGCCTTGATGTTGAAGGCCTCCCTTTGCTAATGTCTAAGTCCTTCACTGAAGCTCTTAAAGCACTCCTTCTCCTGGATAGCTTAGGCGTTATCAAAATACATGGATGCAAAGGAAAATGAATGATTAGACCATCCCAACAATGACCAACTAGTAGTGGAAGTATGGGGATCAATTTATAGGAAGGGAGAGGGAGTTAGGAGCCCATGAAAGGAGGAAGGCCCACTTCTCAAGGGATAATCCCCCATTGATAAGATCAAGAGCTATAAAATGAGATAGTTGTACCCTATCTCCACTGAATAACATTGTGCTCGCCACCCTGGAAACTTCTAGACGTTGAAGCTTCCCCTCCATTTAAGGAAACACTGCCAGAAAGAGTTCAACATGGTTTTCTTAGAAAAAAGGGTGCTGACAGCGCTAGGCCAGAAATTTCAACCTACCATCAGCATGGGAAGGCCACTAGAGAAGCGCGTTAACTCAAAAATTTAGGGTTTTGACTAAGTTTCTTTAGTGATATTCCAAGGCAGCTTTCTTTGTGTCTTTATATGATGTTTTTATGAATTTTTCCAAGGTGGATATATTTCATAGGATTTTTCCCAAGGCACTTTAGGATCAAGGACACGAAGTGAGCAGGGTGAAAAATTATTGTGTAACAGATGCCCCCTAAAGCATGAAGGCAAAATGTTGAGTGATGGGTGAAATGCTTTACGAAGCAAGGTAGAGAACTCGGAATACCACCATGAAACCTCCTAAACCAAACACAATACAATATATGAAATATCTGATATTAATATGCCTAATAACATATCTCTAACTAGGCATCAAATAACATGTGAACCCACAGTATGGTCGCAGCCATCCGCGTAAAGGAGATCATGGAAATAGATCCACAACATGGACATAGCCATCCGTATAGACAGGATCATGTATAAAATAATGAATACTCAATAACTCCACGCAGTCTGGATAATGCAAATGTGATCCAGGGTCTTCGTCCCAAACTAAATCCATCCAACGTATGAATCTAGCCATGTGATTAGATGTATTGATGTTGAACATGGTAGAAACCACCTGGTTATGAGTCAATGATGAAAACTGTTAACAGGCATGAGAGATACCACCAATAATGATAATGGCCCTCAAGGTACAATAGTAAAATCTAAAAGTGTGAATAAATTTGTTGAGGTCGAATACTTGTAGAATCATTCGATCGAAGGCCAATGAGGTGAACCAATCATCGAACACAAAGAACTTTCCATTGAGGCATGCCAACTCCAAGGTACTGAAAAGGAGTTTCTAAACCATCTTCCTGGATAATGAGCTGAAGTTGACAGGAAGTGATTCATCGAAGGAGGGCCATAATTATTCCCACATCATTGACACAAATCAAAAAATATATCAAGATAATAGGAGTGATTCCGTTTTGTGATAGAGACGGTCAAATAAGCAAAGGATGTTTGACTTTGACAAAAATGACTTACCTTGAACATATTAGCAACACGACTCCGAAGTGTGGCAACATTCGAATCAAATAGGATCAGAGTTCATGACGACAGAAATGGTGATCAAATGAGAGGAAAATGGATTTCCCAAACCCGCAATGGAAAAATGATGAATGAAGGATATCCCCAACCCGACATGAAATTAAGATGAGTGTCATGTTCAAGAATGATAAGCTACCCAAAAAACATAGGATGTTCCACTTTCAATTTTCCCCCATTATTTCTAACGAGTACCTCTTTATTTTTGATAGCCAACATAAAGAGGATAACATATGTTGATCATGTAAGTTCATTCTTCGAATGAATCCATCCTAGTAATTTTAAGAAGCCCTAGGAAGGGGGAATTTGGTCTCGTCATGGTGACAATTCTTTCGTCGTTAATTTTAGCGAGTCCAATGGAAAGAGTAACTCAGTGTCTTTTTCATATTTAGGGAGTTCGAAAAACAAATGGAAAATAAAATTCCACCATGTCCCTTTTCATAAATCATCTCTCGAATCTGAAAAGGTAGAAAACAATGCCCGAGAGAACCTCTTGACCATGTTCAATCAAGGTATTTCTTTTTCGTAAATAGTTAATATCAGCCTGAAAAATGGGTAGACGTATATTGAGACCACGTCAATTCATTTAATTCAACGAGTTCAAAAATAAAAGTACTCGAAAATCTTTTCATTTTTTGAGTGTCATAAAAGACTTGAAAGATGAAAAGACTTGAAAGCCAAACCCTTCACACGAGTGATTTGTCGATACCTTTTCTTACAAGAAAGCTAGTTCTTTCCACCCTACTTTCACACGTGAGATACTTCCCCCTTTTTTTATTCTAGAGAATTTCATCACATCCAGGGTTGGAATTTGATGGGCATTTTGCCCCTTTCTTTATTCTAGAGCAGTTCCTCACATCTAGGGTTGGAATTTGATGGGCATTTTTCCCATCATTGGTCATTTTGAATTTAAAATACGTTTAAATGTTTTAAATGATAGTTTTGGATTATGTCTTTTGAAGGGTGTAAAACGTATTGTTGAAATGTTAATTTCAACTGCTGCAGCAGAAGGACGGATGCGGCAGCAACATTTTTTTGAGGTTGATTGCACGCAACTGAAAATTAAAATCTGCATTTAATTGAACTTGCAAGTTTTTTTTGTTAAAGGCTCTGCAACAGCCGTTTCGCATTGAAGAGATTATGGTTCCAAACCACGCAACCAGAAACTCAAATGTTATCCTTACTGCCTCTTAATTCCTGCAACCACCACATTCAAAGCTCATAAATTTACACGCCAGTTTTGTAAATTCAAAAGGGACACGTGGAGCGATATTACAGGATTGCATTATTTTTGTGCCGATTAAAAAAGCTCAGATCCGGACCCAATAAGCTCATAAAACGAAATGCATAAAAATTTCGCATCAAAAATTCACCCTACGTCAGCATCAAGTTTTGTGATGCGATTTTTCTTTGCATTTTGGTTTTATCTTTTTGAAGTCCGGCGGTTTCGTTATAGTTTCACGTTGAAAATTTTTGGCATATCGCACAAATGAAACAAGGTTATTAAAACCTTTGGTTATAAATGTAACGAAAAAAATATATGTATATTATAAACTCCGTGAATTTATAACTGTTATAGCATCATTCCTCACCTTGACATGATTCATGATTGCTTCATGGCTTTTGGGCACCCATTCCTACAGACTTGGACAAATTCACTTAAAAACAGTGTAAAATCCTCCTCACCCATAAATTTTCTCTCCGCTTTGTCTCACGTGCAAAAAATGAGTAAAACTAGAATTTTCATAGACAAAAGATTGGAGTTGATTGAAAAGAGAGAAATCCCTCACGGAGAGAAGATGGCTCAGGTCAACCACCAAAATCGCGGTCAATCAGAACAAGCTTCGAACCGCCGGAACTACTTCTGGAGGGACTTAAAAGCTCATGTGCAGGTCTAAGGGAGAGAGAGAATTATTGATATTATACTGTTATAGTTATGGCATTCAAAGTCTGACTTCGTGTCTCCCTCTTTTTTCCAGTTTCATTACAAGAAAACCCCCTTCTTGCTCTCTTGAGATACACACTTTTTATATGTTACTCAGATGCAATGCTTGGCAAGTCTTAGCTTAGTGACACCATGTCATGTAATAGCCTTGGAAGGATCAAGTGATCTCTCCACTTGATTACTTTTGTACGTACTATTTATAATACAGAAGTATCATGTTGTTCTCGAAATAAATGTGTTAGTGTATGCTTTTATGTATGAGAATATTTATTATACAAGCATTCATTATGATTTATTTAATGTTTTATATGAATCTCACTAACATTTAGAGTAGATATATGCTATACAACTTGTCCTTTGTGCTGGTTTATTCTTGTATTTCAGGTTAAAGAGGAAGGACGGTTGCTGGGAGTTTGGACTCCACGTGGATCTACTTCAAACGTAGGACCAACGGGTAAATCTCTCATTCTGCTCCATTTAGTTTTTTTGAACGTGCATGGTTGTGTGAGTCTCTGTTAAGTAGTACGCCCCTGCTCTGTGGAGGTTGTATCCCAACCAACCTCTAGGGTGTTAATTCCCCGAAGCAGAACTGGTGACTCTACCAAACAGCTGAAACAACCCAACAGGAGAATCACAAGAATGTGATCCCCAGCGTAGTCGCCAGTTCTGCTTCGGGGAATTAACACCCTAGAGGTTGGTTGGGATACAAATCCCACAAAGAGCAAAAAGCATGCTACTTAACAGACTCACACAACCATGCACGCGTTTAGGAAAACTAAATGGAGCACGAGAGATTTACCCGTTGGTCCTTGAGATGCCAAAGATCCACGTGAGTCCAACCACAAAGAACTGTCCTTTAACTCAACAATAAGAATAAATCCAAATATTTGAAAAGGACAAGTTGTAATAAAGATATTTCTACTCTATATGTTAGTGAGATTCATATAAAACATTAAATAAATCATAATGAATGCTTGTATAACAAATATTATTCATACATTAAAGCATACACTAACACGTTTATTTCGGGAACAGCATGATACTTCTGTATTATAAGTAGTACATACAAAAGTAATCAAAGTGGAGAGATCACCTGATCCTTCCAAGGCCTTCGCAGACCGTCGTCCGGATCCGTCCAGCCCTTGCCTCGCTAAGACTCCTTCCAAACTGGTGCATACGAGATAACATATAAAGGGATGTATATCTCAAGGAAACAAGGGTTTCCTATAATGAACTGGGAAAGTGCAAGAGGCACGGGGAATCAGACTTGGATAGGGAATACCAACAGAGTATAATATCAATAATTCTCTCTCTCCCTTAGGCCATACACATGAGGGCTTTTTATAGTTCCTCCAAGTAGTTTCAGCAGTTGGAAACAGTTGGCCACGGGCTGGGGTGGTTGAACTACCTGAGTAACCATCAACCCAGCGCGAAATTAGGGATTTTTTATATATTTTTTAATCATTTTAATGGCATACGAGGAAAAGTCTAGCTGTACTCGCGTATACACGCGGAAAAACATGGGCATAGTCGCGTATGGGGGATTTTACACTGTTTTTAAGTGAATTTGTCCAAGTCTGTAGGAATGGGTGCCCAAAAGCCATGAAGCAATCATGAATCATGTCAAGGTGAGAAATGATGCTATAACAGATGCCCCCTAATATATGAGGTCAGAAGGGGTACATGATGGCCTAAATGTATTATGCACATAGAAAGAACTTCGCAAGGACAAGAGAGGACTTCACCAGATTTCAGCCTGCCAAAAACCAATGAAAGAAAACAGAGAGTCAACTCATGCTGAGGCGGGCATACCCATGCTCAGTCAAAAATACATCATATAGAGAGTAGTGAAATAGATCCAACATGTATACAAGCATAACTGAACTGAAAGTACACAATGAATCATCTGAGCATGGTCCGGAAATATAAGTCCGAATCAATGTCCAAGTATCACATATAGAAAGCTGATCAAGGATGGTGCAACTGGATGTCTGATCATATAAGTAACTGAATCTCCAAGTACCGAATCATAAGTGGTGGAACAACCGGTATAATCACGCAACTCGGGAGCCAACATATAGGATGCTGTTGTACTGAACTGCAACATATAAGGGTGGACGACATCACTGGCAGAAACTGAAAGGATTGTCACAAGTGAACCGAAAAATTCTGATGCAACCCGAGGTCTTCACCGATCACTATGGCACAATTCTACACAATGGGAATAAATGAGCTGAAGTCGACCATGTGAGAAATCGTTGGATTACCGGGCAATGATGTATCCCGTTAACCAACGTGAGACAACCCACCGATAATGATAATGAGTGTCAAGGTGCCCCAGTACAATCTGACAAGTGCGAATGAATGAGTTGAAGTCGAACACTTGAAAGAATCTACCAATCAGGAGGCAATGATGAATCCCCATTGTCGATAGCGAAGAGTCTGCCACTGATGACTGCAAACCCTAAGGTACTGACAAAAAGACTCTAGACCTTATTCCCAGAGAAATGAGTCGGAGTCGATGGGAAAATATCTGCTGGAAGGAGGGCATTAAGGCATCCCACATTAGTCTAGCGCGAGTGTAACCCGCAGGCCAAGATTTGGAAGGAATCGGACGAAGTAGAGTGATGGAACCAAAACCGAAGTACGTTTCCGACGTGCACAAGATGAAGCTAGCGCACGGAAGAAACCCTCTGAACCAACCAATAATGAAAGCCGACACAGAGGCGAGAAATCCACCGATAGGGTCAAATGGAAATCAAGGTACTGCACGAATCCCAAGTGTGATAATGTGTGCTGACGTCGAACACAGGGGAAACCACTCAGTCAAAGACCCATGATGATGATCAAATGCTGAGCACGAGGTCACCTATCAATGATGGAAATAGGCCCAAGGTGCGGCTTTAGGCTTGCTCTCAAAGCAATGTGTCGTAGTCGATAAGAGACAAACCCGCCGGCAAGAAGTCAATGGGGACCTTCTCAAACCAGCACGAGCAGAAGACCAAAACATCTGATGTGATAGACCATGATACTGACAAGACCGGGAAGGCCGATTGAATAATGAGTCAAGAGACACCGCAGAATGGCCGACTCAGGCTAGACTTCCCTTGAACAAAAGCACGACTCTGTGATGACCATGGCAGTAAAAAGTGACACTGTATAAGTCTGTCTTGCAGGAGGCACAACAAACTCTCCATATGATTGGAAGAGATAACCAACCGGGGGAGAACTGACAAGTGAAACATGGTAAAGGCTGAACCTAGGTCAAACTAGAACCATCCCAAATGAAGGAAATATATATAAGTATATGTGTTTTGTTCAAGGGCGACAAAACTGACTCTGTACTGCCATCAAAATAACGAAGATACATCCCGTTCCCGCTCTTTTTGTTATATTTAATTTTTTTTGTCTTTTTCATATAATAAGCCTGAAAAATAATAAAATAATGCTATGGTACAATGGATAGAACGCGTATCAAGAAAGCATATGCACTAGTTCCTGGGATTGGAACAATCCTATGCTCAATGCAAGGTGGCGAAAACTGGTCATTGATACTCAGAGGAATGTTCCATCCATGGGTGCAAAGGTGTCAAGTCGTGATAGCTAAGTGCATGCAATGGTTAACTTGTACAGAAAGTCAAGGTCAAAATTTGGCTTAAACATCGAGTCCAAATGAAGCCGGCTAAAGGCCAGGATAAACAAGTAGCCAATATGCAATGCAGTAATACAACTTAACGACACCAGGGAGCCTTTAGGGTAAAAGCCAGAAAAATGATAAGTGATGAAGAAGAAGAATGAAGCTTCAACACATAAGACATGGCGGGACTAAAGAGGACTCCCGAGCCTACATAAAAAGTAGCATGGGCAACAAGTGATAGCGAGGAACTAACTAGGAAGCCCATGTAAAGGAAGGCTCTACCATCAAGTCATGATTAAATAATCGGCGAGTGAAATGGGTGTAATACTCATGACCTGATGGGATCGACCCTAAGGCAAGTGATCAGTATGGAGGCTAGTATGCAAAATGCAACAGAAAGTGGATTTCCTAACCTATATGGTAGTTTTAGTTTATAAGAAAGAGATTTCAAGAAGACCAATTGAACTATCCGGTAACTAAGTCAAACAAACACTGAATTTCAAGTATAACTTCAACAAAATGCTCAAAGCCAACCATGCCACTCTCGCAGCGGGGCTTTATATGAGCAAAAAGGAAGACAAGAAACTCAATAAATCAACTTAGTACAATAGTATAAACTTGCAATAAAAAGCTTCAAAGAATCAAAAAGAGACTCTTCGAAAATTGCAACAAAACTAGTCTACTGAACATCAAGGAAACCAAACGCACCAAACAGGTAAAAAATCAAAATGTGCAGCAACGCACAAGGAAAGAGTAAATGAGCAGGAGCTCTCTGTTCTGATTAAACAGAACAACCAAGAATCTTCAAGAAAATATCTTGGTACTCAAACCAAAATTGCAAACGTAACAACCAAAAATTTCACCAACCAAGAGAGTCTTCACACAAAGGAGAGAGAGATATACATATAAATATTTTAAACACAGTCCAGTGATTAAAAAACACTGTATAAATAGGTCACTATAGGCAGACAAGACCAGCAAAGCTAAAAACCACCATTTCAAAATTTGCCCCCAGGCATACGCGCGTTAACAGTTTGCAACAAGCATGCATACACGACTGTGGCAAAGGAAACCCGCGTATACGCGACTCCCTTTGACCAAAACAGCGTGTATACACGATTGTGCACACAAAAAACTGCGTATGCAAAAGCAAATAATGAAAAATAAAAAAGATAAAGCCTGGAAAAGACACCAAGACTTCAAACTGACTGCAAGAAAACAAACTGGACTGCAAATGAAAGATAAAACTGTTGGAAACCTACCAAACAGCTGAAACCACCCAACAGGAGAATCACAAGAATGTGATCCCCAGCGGAGTCGCCAGTTCTGTTTCGGGGAATTAACACCCTAGAGGTTGGTTGCGATACAACCTCCACAGAGCAGGGGCGTACTACTTAACAGAGACTCACACAACCATGCACGTTCAGAAAAACTAAATAGAGCAGAATGAGAGATTTACCCGTTGGTCCTACGTTTGAAGTAGATCCACGTGGAGTCCAAACTCCCAGCAACCGTCCTTCCTCTTTAACCTGAAATACAAGAAGAGACCAGCACAAAGGACAAGTTGTACATCATATATCTACTCTAAATGTCAGTGAGATTCATATAAAACATTAAATAAATCATAATGAATGCTTGTATAACAAATATTCTCATACATAAAAGCTTACACTAACACGTTTATTTCGGGAACACCATGATACTTCTGTATTATAAATAGTACGTACAAAAGTAATCAAGTGGAGAGATCACCTGATCCTTCCAAGGCCTTCGCAGACCGTCGTCCGGATCCGTCCAGCCCTTGCCTCGCTAAGATTCCTTCCAAACTGGTGCATACGAGATAACATATAAAGGGATGTGTATCTTAAGGAAACAAGGGTTTCCTGTAATGAACTGGGAAAGTGCAGGAGGCACGGGGAATTAGACTTGGATAGGGAATACCAACAGAGTATAATATCAATAATTCTCTCTCTCCCTTAGGCCATACACATGAGGGCTTTTTATAGTCCCTCCAAATAGTTTCAGCAGTTGGAAACAGTTGGCCACGGGCTGGGGTGGTTGAACTACCTGAGTAACCATCAACCCAGCGCGAAATTAGGGATTTTTTATATATTTTTTAATCGTTTTAATGGCATACGCGGAAAAGACTAGCTGTACTCGCGTATACACGCGGAAAAACATGGGCATAGTCGCGTATGGGGGATTTTACACTGTTTTTAAGTGAATTTGTCCAAGTCTGTAGGAATGGGTGCCCAAAAGCCATGAAGCAATCATGAATCATGTCAAGGTGAGGAATGATGCTATAACAATAACACACATATGTATTAAGTATATTAACTTATGAGCACCATTGTAATATGAGCTCCAAAAGGTTTTTAACGTATGTGATATGTTTTGAAATAAAACATAGTGGATTAAAAAATGGTGGAGCCCATGTGGGTTAAAAAGAAAATACACAGCATTATATTGATATATATATGCACAACAACGTGTATTAAAAAGTGTGCGCAATTTTTGTTTTGATACACAGTGAGCCCGAAGGCCAAATAAAAAAAAAAAACAGAGTTTTTAGCAGAGCACTGTTTTTTTTGTGCAAATTCAGCAGAGACAGAGAGAAGAAATTCTTGGCACTGTGCTTTGTAGCAGTCCAAATTTTGTAATCCCTCTAAGGAGGAAGATTAATTTTGTAACAAATTTTTATTTTTAATGAAATAGAAGAATTTTGTGCAACCTCTGTCTACCAGCAAGCAAATTTTGTTTGTATTTCTCTGTGTTAAAAGGAAGGGAATTTCTATTCTCCTGTGTGTTTGGAATATTCAGAAAATCCAACATGGTATCAGAGCTATTCCAGGCTCTTTGAAGGTGTTAAAGAAGCTGAAGGAAGGATTTTTGTTGCAGCAGTTTTTTCTAGCAGTGTGAAGGCTCAGCTAAAATTCAAGGTATTTCTCAAAACAAAATTTGTGTTACTGTTTGAAGACAGTCAGTTTATTTTAAAAAATTCACAGTCAAGATTTAAAGCATAGTTCAGAGTGCTAGGCATGGAAGGAGCCAGCACAAGCATGAGTATTGGTAATGCTCAGCTCCCACAGTTCAATGGGAAGAACTATGATTATTGGGCAATCACTATGAGAGCCCTGTTTTCCTCTCAAGACTTATGGGAACTTGTTGAGGATGGTTTTGAAGAGCCAGTAGATGAAAATGAGTTTAATTCCTTAACACAGGCAGAGAAGGACTTGTTGAAGAGAAATAAGAAGAAGGAATCTAAAGCCCTCTTCTATCTCTATCAAGAAGTACATGATAGTGTGTTTCCAAGGATAGCAGCAGATGAGAAATCCAAAGAAGCATGGGAAACTCTCAAGACAACCTATCAATGCATGGAGAAAGTGAAGACAACAAAACTACAATTGCTGAGGAGATATTTTGAGACTCTCTGCATGAAGGAGTCTAATAACATAGACTCATTCTTCACACATGTGATTGGTATGGTCACACAGATAAGGTCTCATGGAGAGACACTTGAAGAAAGAAGGATTGTGGAGAAAGTTTTGAGGAGCTTACCCTCAAGTTTTGATGTTATAGTCACCACCATAGAAGAGACAAAGGATATCTCAAACTTTTTAGTTGATGAGCTTCATGCATCACTGATGACACATGAACAGAGAATGGGTAGAAATGAAAACTCATCCTTCGAGCATGCCTTCAAGACCCAAATGTCCTTTGGAAGAGGAAGAGGTCAAGGCAGAGGAAACAAGAGAGGAAGAGGCAGAAGCCAAAATAGAGGAGGAAGAAATAGCCCAGCAAATGCTCAAGGAAGGGGCAGCAATCAAAATCAGAACCAAGGCCAAAGCAACAGCCATCAAAGTGGACAACAACATGCTCATGGAAAAAGGTATGACAAATCCAATGTCTAGTGTCATTATTGTAAAAAATATGGGCATTATGTAAATGAATGTAGGAAGAAGCAAAATGATATGGGTAATAGACCCAGTGCAAATTTCACTAGAGAAAATATCAGCCAAGATAAATTGTTTTTAGCATGTCATATGGCTGAGGAAAAGAGTGAAGATTTATTGTTTCTAGATTCAGGATGTAACAACCATATGACAGGAAACATTGTTGTGTTTTCTATGTTAGGTGAAAATGTGAAGTCTCAAGTCACATTGGGAATAGATAGTAAGATTTCTTTCACAGGAAAAGGAATAGTAAATTTCTTGACAAAGAAGGGAGAAAAGAAGAGCATATATGATGTATATTATGTACTAGGTATGAAATGTAATTTGTTAAGCATTGGGCAGCTCATTCAAAAGGGCTACAATGTTTTCTTTGAAGATAATGTATGCACCATCATGGATAAACCTATAAGCAAACAATGTATTGCTGAAATAAGGATGACAAGGAATAAAATGTTCCCTCTCAGGATGAGGGCAGATTTGAAGAATGGAGAAGAAATGGCAGCAGTGACATAAAAGGCTTTCCAAAGAGAAGCAAAAGATGAGAATTGGTTATGGCACTTGAGATTTGGACATCTCAACTTTGGAGGTCTTAATTTGTTACATAGGAAAGGAATGGTAAGATGATTGCCATTGATTGAGAAACCAGATAGCCTATGTGAAGGTTGTATCTTGGGAAAACAACACAGAGAAATTTTTCCATCCGGAAAAAGCATAAGGGCAAAAGCACCCTTTGAAATTGTCCATTCAAATTTGTGTGGACCAATGCAAACACCATCATTAGCAGACAAATATTATATGCTGACTTTTATTGATGATTTTACAAGAAAAACATGGGTTTACTTTTTGAAATACAAAAGTGAAATGGTTGAAAATTTCTGCAATTTCAAAGCACTTGTTGAGAACCAAAGTGGGCAGCATATCAAATTCCTTAGGACTGATAGAGGAGGTGAGTATATCTCCAAGAAATTTCTGCATTTTTGTAGAGAAAACGGCATACACAAACAATTTACAGCAAGGTATACACCGCAGCAAAATGGTGTTGCTGAAAGAAAAAATAGAACCATCATGGATATGGCAAGAAGTATGCTGAAGGCAAAACATTTTCAAAATGAACATTGGGTTGAAGCTGTACATTGTGCAGCGTATATATTGAATAGATGCCCAACAAAAGTAGTAATGAACAGAGTTACGGAAGAGACATGGAGTGGCACAAAACAAGGAGTCACCCACATGAAAGTTTTTGTTTGTGTGACCTATGCACACATTCCAGATCAACTAAGAAAGAAGTTGGACATCAAGGGGGAGAAATGTATTTTTATTGGATACAGTGAGGAATCCAAAGCTTATAGGTTGTATAACCCATCCACCAAGAAATTGATTGTGAGCAGAGATGTTCCGTTTATTGAGGAGGAAGCTTGGGATGGAAGCATTGAGAAAACAATGAATGTTAAAAATTGTTTGTCTCATGATGAAAATGATGAAGAGATGGCTGAAATACATCCCTCAATAGTAGCACCAACACAAGGAAAGCAAGGGACACCCTTGAGAAGAAATGGAAGTGCTTCTACAAGCACACCACATGGAGTAGATTCAAGTGCTTTTTCAAGCACATGTACACCAAATGAAAGAGGAACAAAGTTCATAAATTTAAATGACATTTATGAGCATGAGGCAGAAATTGAAGGTATGAACTCTTTATTTGATTTATATTGTCATGTTGATGATCCTATTCATTTTGAAGAAGCTATTAAAGATAAGAAATGGATAGATGCTATGGATGAAGAGATTAATGCAATAGAAAGAAACAAGACATGGGATTTGGTTGAACTCCCAAAAGGTAAAGAAGTGATTGGAGTTAAATGGGTCTACAAGACCAAAAGCAATGCTGAAGGTAAGATTGAAAGACACAAGGTCAAACTTGTTGTCAAAGGATACAAGCAGCAACATGGGAGAGATTATGAGGAAACTTTCACACCGGTTGCAAGAATGGAAACCGTGAGGGCAGTGTTGTCTATTGCAGCACAAAACAAGTGGAAAGTTTACCAAATGGATGTGAGATCAACATTCCTAAACGAAGTGTTAATGGAAGAGGTTTATGTTGAACAACCTCTAGGCTATGAGAAGAAAGGCCAAGAGCACAAAGTTTGCAGATTGAAGAAAACTCTTTATGGGCTGAAACAAGCACCAAGAGCATGGTACAGTAGGATAGATTCCTATCTACTGGAGAATGGATTTGAAAAATGTGAGGGAGAACCCACCTTATACATCAAGGAGAAATATGGTAAGATGCTGATTGTTGTCTTATATGTTGATGATGTGATATTCACAGGTAATGATGATTACCTTGTTGAAAATTTTAAAAAGTTCATGAAAGATGAATTTGAAATGACTGATATGGGCTTGCTAAAATACTTCTTAGGAATAGAAGTAAAGCAAAACGAAAATAAAATTTTTATTTCTCAAGAAAAGTATGTGAATGAAGTTTTGGAAATATTTAACATGCAGGATTGCAAGGCAGCAATTACTCCCACAGTGATGGGATTGAAACTCAGCAAAGAGGACAACAGCAAGGATTTTGATCCTAGTTTGTACAAGAGCATAGTTGGAAGCCTCATGTATTTGACTGCAACTAGGCCTAATATTATGCATGCTGTTAGTTTAATTTCCAAATTTATGGAGAGGCCAAAAGAAGTACATTGGCAAGCAACAAAAAGAATTCTGAGGTATGTTAAAGAAACTAAAAGGTATGGAATTTTATATACTACATAAAATTCAGAATTAATTGGATGCATTGACAGTGATTGGGGTGAAAGTGTAGATGATCGGAAAAATACTTCTGGTTATGTTTTTCACATGGGTTCAGGAGCCATTTCATAGGCTTCTAAGAAACAAACTATTGTAGCATTATCTACAGCAGAGGCAGAGTATGTGGCAGCTACAGCAACAACATGTCAAGCAGTGTGGATGAGAAGGATGTTGAGGAGTTTATATCAAGAACAGGTAAAAGGCACAGTGATTTATTGTGACAATAGCTCAGCCATTACATTGTCAAAAAATTCTGTGTTTCACAAAAGAACAAAGCACATAGATGTTAAGTTTCACTACATCAGGGAGTTAGTGAATGTTAGCCTCTCTCACAAAAACAATAATAAATCCAAACATAAATTAATTAATTAAATATTCCAAGTTAGGAATATGTGCCTAACTCTTGGGTTGTATCTCAAATATTGGATTTTGTTTAGTAACTCCTATCTTGGTGGGTTTTTGACGAGAAATTATCTCAACCAAAGGAGTCTAAGATAGCATGGACTATCTTAAGACATTGTCTCTCATCTATTTAAATTGTAATACTAAATTCTTTTAATAAGAGAGAATAGGTGAGGAAGCCATGAGGCTTTAGTCCTTTCCGCCAATATTTTGTGTATGATTTTTATGTGTGTTTTCTGTAATCTGTTTCTGAGTTAATTTCATTTCTAATATGTGGTATTAGAGCTGTGGTGAGATTAGGTTGGGTGCTCGATTTTGTTGAGTGAGCCCTTGTCAGTATTGTGGAGCATTGTGGTTTCCTTGTGGTAACGCGTTGGAGCAAAGGTCCCAGGCCTTTGAACATTGAATGGGAACCAGCATCACATGACCCTGCAGACTGGTGCAAGAGCTGAAGAGTATAGGACGTGGTGTGGTCAGGAGTCTAGTCGCTCACTTCTGATTTCTACAGTTTTTCTTTTGAGGGAAAGAATTATGTTCGCTGTGCTTTGGCATGTGGTTGTTCAGTAAGTAAAAATATCGCTTCACTCTATCGATTGTTGTTTATTTGATAAGCTTCCATTTTTCTGAACAAAATCTGCGTATATGAGGATAATATGAGTATATCAGAACACTAAAAGTTGTGACTTGTACAATTACACCTCGTCGCATCCAAGAAATGACTAAATTCGACTTTTTCAAGCTCGATCTCTGCCAATCCATCCATTAGACTTAAATAAAATCCACATCCAACCATAGCAGACGCACCGGCTCCCAGCAGAACTTATCAAATTCTTTGTTATTATCTGATTACAATATGAATTGGGAAAGAATATGTTAGATTTCTACATATGCGAGGCCGAATTTCCTTGGATTCCCCTGCCTGTTTCCATAGTCATTGCCATTGATGGTGTGCGAACATATGGCAGACTGCGTTGAATGCAATGATAGAGGCCACATTTGAACTAAGGGATACTACTGTGTAGAGAGCTCAATATCTGAACTATCATACACCAGAGTAAGGAGTCGAGGATAAAAGTTTCAGCATTGAGATCGACTATTAAGAAGCTTATAATGTTGCACATGGCATCGAATCTGGACTGTTACAGGATGGTGTTCAATGGACTATGCTGTTACCAATACAACATTGAAGCCGACCATTAAAATTCGATATTCCACACACAACGTTAAAGAAATGGTTAAGACCTTGTGTTGAAGAGCGGTTGAATGGAAACAACAAGTAAACGACCCATCGCATTTTATAAACCCACAGGTCTCATCTAAACAACAACTTCTTTGTTTTGTTTTCTTGCGTTAATATGTAAAATGAAATGATACACATGATGTTGGTTGCCGAGATGATGGAGAAAACCGCTGCTGGGAATATTAGCGTTTTTTAGGAGAATTGTGTGAAATATGGCGGTTTCAAACTGCTTTCCGGTATGCATTTTGTTACTATTGTTCTCAACAGGAGTTTGCCACTTTTATGAGGGTCCTGGGAAGTTATAGTGCCGGTCTCAATGACCAAGAAATTTGATTGGCAGTTTATAAGATAATATGCAAAATAACAGATAAATAGAATATTTATCTTCTAAGTTTCTTTTTGAAAAATGTGTTGAAAGTCTTCAAATCATCCTCGGTCATATACAGTTGTCTTGTTATGTAGTGGTTGTAGCACACTGGACAATCTCAAAGTCAACATAGTAATGTTTTCCATGAAGAAAAATTTTCTTTTAAAGATGTTCATTGTAATTTGAGACCGAATTTCAAAGAATTGCCAGAACCTAGGCCTGAACCATCGTTTCATGCATCGACATGTGCCCCTGATGCTAACACGATTGATACAATGGAAATTCTTCATAAGATGGATCTGCAGAGGGAGATCTAGCCAGCCAGCGTAAGAGCCAGCCAATGTGAAAGCCAGCCAACCAGTGAAGCTAGCGTGAGTAAAAGTTACGAGGATTGCTAAAAGCATGTGGGATGAGTTATGGTCAAAGGCTGTTTGATTTTTTCTTAAAGCATGAGGTGTGCTTTAAAAGTAGATTCATTCACATTTTAAAGTGAACGAAATTTCACTTTTTCATTTCATTAAAAGACACTTCATATTTTTTAATGGGTTTTAAAAGGGATTAAAATTAAAAGACACTTTTTTGGAGAGATAAGGTGTGCTGGTAGTTTATTTAATTGTTTTTGTTGGAGTGATAAGGACTTAAGTGGTTTGGGGGAATAATAAAGTGTAAATTTTAAAAGGAATACCTTTATATGATTTAATAAATTACATTAAATTATTTTAATAATTTAATGAGATGTATGGAGAGATAAGGTGTAAAATTGAGAGACAATGAGTGCTCATATTATATGTCTTGAATGAATATGAGGAGTGAGTGGAGTGAGTGCTCATTCTAGAGTCTATGAAAAATAGGGAATAGTGGAATTTTTCTCTATTTTATATATTTTTTGTAAATGGAGAGATAAGTGTGCATTTTTTTTTATGGAGTGAGGGTTTTTGAAGTGATGGAGTGAAACTATTTTTGTAATTTTTGGAGTAATAAGGTGCATATTTTGTAAATTTGGAGTGATAAGGGAAAGTCATTGTTGTGATTCCAAGTACCATTTTTCTTTGAGAGAGATTGAGTTGGTGAATATCCAGATTTTGAAGACGAATTGCTTCTAAAGGTTGTGAGCTTGCCATTTTCATTACTTGAAGGTGGAGATTTCTTATGTACTCAATACTTAATAAAGATATCATTTTTTTGTGATTGTGTCCTAGATCCGCCCGAAATTGAATAAGGGGATCTTAGGTACACCATGTGTGTTTGTGATGGCGCATGTTTTTATGGCTTCATGTTGTTGCTTTTTGATTTGTGTCTAGTTGTGACACATCAATGATTTCATTTAATATCGCATACATAAAGTTCAATATCAGCAAGCACAACACATGTAATGAAATAGCTGCATGGCAGGAAAATTAAACTCAACACATGCATTTGCACCACTCCAACAAACAATCAAAGTTGTCAACATCAGCATGTTACATCAACAAGAAAATTCACTCAATACAATCAAGTTCATGAATCTGGAGACTCCAGCAGCAAAGTCTACATCAGCAAATCCATTTAAGAACTTGTAATCAAATTCATTGATCTAAGTGAATCCTTAAAAATTCATTGTTAATGAATTTTTAAGAGGATAAGGGAATTCATTGTTTTAAGTGAATCGTTAAAATCATTGTAAGATTTCTTGGGTGCATTGTCGACAGTGTTCGACACCCTTCCTTTAAGAAAAATCAAGTGAATGCACGAGTTTTTTTTAACTCTAAATCAAACAAGCAACAAGTCCACCTCTCCTGCAAGTGAGCGTGATTATTCATTTAAGAAATTTTGTGTCAAGACAGTAAAACTTTCAAACCTTCAAGCGAGCCAGAGTGAAGTTCATTGCAACAACCATCAAAGAAACCAAACAAGTTAAATCAATCAAGCAAGTTGAGATCGACATCAAGTGAGCGTGGCTATTCATTCAAGTGAGCGTGAAGTCATCAAGTAAGTCAAGTGAGCGTTCAAGAAAATGTAATCGTCATCAAGCGAGCGTGAATTCCAGAGTTTAAGAAATAAATTTTTGCAACTCTAGCAAGTGCAATCAACAACAAATCAAGTGAGCGTGCCATTCAACCCACATAGCAAGCGAGCCTGTCATTTCAGTGAAACTGTTCAAAGTACGACATCTACAACTAGAGAGCCTGATTTCAAGTGCGCAAGTTCATATGGCACAACATATTCAGTTGTTAAGCATTCTTCATAGTTTGATCATTTCCAGTGATGAAGACATGGTGCACATCAGCAAAGAAACTCTTGCTGATCTTTCATGACATCTACAGCAAACACAAGAAACCATTGAGTTTCTTCAACTAGAGTCGCAACTTCAAAGGATTGAATTGCAAGAAAAGCATGATACTTTCAAGATTTTGAACCATCCAGATGATAAGTCATTCATTCCAAAAGCTTCAAGTGTCAAAGTTGTTCCAGTTCCTATTTCTTCCAGGCCCATCATCAAGCTCTGGGAAGAAATTCAACATAACAAGAATCGACGAGGCTTAGGATATGTCACTGATGACACCAACTTACATATCCCAGATTATTCCAAGCCCATTAAGTTCGTCAGTGCAGGATTTCTTGCACAACTCACCTCAGCAGATTCTGAGAAAGTTGCAGACAACCAGAAATGCACGCAACCCAAAGTTGCAGATAACCAAATTTGCATGCACCCTGAAGTTGAAGTCCAACCAAAATGTTCTCATTGTCAAAGAACCGGTCATATGGAAGATCATTGTTTTGAAATAAAACATAGTGGATTAAAAAAAGGTGGAGCCCATGCGGGTTAAAAATAAAATACACAACATTATATTGATATATATATATGCACAACAGCGTGTATTAAAAAGTGTGCGCATTTTTTGTTTTGATACACAGTGAGCCTGAAGGCCAAAAAAAAAAAAAAAAAAACAGAGTTTAGACTAATTTTGTAACAGATTTTTATTTTTAATGAAATAGAAGAATTTTGTGCAATCTCTGTCTACCAGCAAGAAAATTTTGTTTGTATTTCTCTGTGTTAAAAGGAGGGGAATTTCTATTATTCTGTGTGTTTGGAATATTCAGAAATTCCAACATTTTTGACGTCTTGTTTTTTTTTGGCAGAATGTTATTAATACCCTATGATCTCGCACCTTTCCATGAGTTGAAGTTTCTCTTAAATTCCAACTTGGAATTGATGAAGTACTATGATATAACAAGTGTAGATTGGTATTGTGAGCAGATAAACATTAATTTTGGATCTTAATCTGAAAATATATACTACTGCAGAATTTTGGAATTCAAACATATTTTCTATTAGAAAACTTAGCTTTGAAATCCGAAGAGTTTGGGTTATCAAATATGCTTTGCATTCTAATTTTATCTTCAGAATCACATAACTCTTTCAGTGATAACCTTAATAACCAGCAACCCAAAAAAAAAGTGGGCATTTATGTATGTATTCTTAGTTATCATTTGAATTAAAATATTTAATTGTATTATACTGAAAATTGTATGGATTCTTCAAATTTGTTGCAAACAAAAGATTAAGAAAAATCTAAAGCATCTCTTTAGCGAACAATTACTATCATTTGAAAGCACATGTGACTTTATGTAAAGCAAATCTGTGAGTTTCGGTATAAGCGTTGGTAACAATGTGATATTCAAATAGAATAGAAGTCTCAACCTTGATCAACAATAGATGTGATAGTCTAAGATCTTTCATGATGAATAAAATCCATCTAAATAGATTAGTTTTCACTTGCTTTATAAATAGAAAGCTCTTATCAATTTCCATATAAATCAATTCGTTTATATTTTATGAAGAGCATTTTTCAGTCCCAAACTTCGTACACCGCCAAATAATTCCAGCTTACAGTCAATTCCAAAATACTCGTTAACGTTGGTGTATGGCTTGATTAGTATAATTTCAAATTTAAATTAGAATGTTGGATCCGGTGAAGACACGTTAATAGTTAATAATATTTATAGTATGGAGTTGTCTACATCTTAGAATTTGAGGTGTCAGAATTTCGTGAATAAATTTGGGAGTTGTCTATCTAGCCAAAGGAATTGCCTGGACGGTCAAAATTGGTCGAAATCCGGGTAATTTTTTTTTAAGAAATCTTGCAATAGGGGTGTTTTAATCATGTTTTTGATAGTGGAAATGGATTCAGCACCATCGAAAACCTCTAGAGCACCCAAAATATTGAAGTTTGATCACTATAACCTGGATTTACAAAATTCCCTGCCGGATTATCTTAAAATCTTACCTGAATTTCAATGATTTTCAGGGCAAAAAGGCAGTCTAGTTAGACTACTGCATAAATTTGAGGTAAAATCTTGATTTCTATTATTTAAACTGGTTTTTTTATTCAATATATGAATTCAGCACCCTAAAAAATCCCTAGGACACTTTGATTGTGCAAGATTACCCATAAAACCTCTATTTTCAATGAATTTCGCCCTGATTTTAAAAAAATTAAATAAAAAAATCCACCGTAAAAACCTTCAAAAAGTCCCACTAAAAACTACTCATTATATATGCCCTATCTTTCACATTTTTTCTGCAAAGTAATTTAATTGACTTATCGATTAAATCACATTGTTTCTGCAAAATGATTTAATTGACTTGTCTATTAAAACCCAAAAAATGAATTAAATCACATTATTTCTGCAAAATGATTTAATTGACTTGTATGTTAAAACCCAATAACATATCATTATTTACATGCTTTTAATAATTTGGTTAAATTGACTTGTTCTTGTTATGTATTTACATAGTTTTCATAATTTGGTTGAATCGATGCCTAAAAATATTTTCTCCAAAACTTTCACATGTTAATCGTCAAAACATTTACCAGTAATTCAATTTTAATTTTAGTTTTGTAATAATAATTCATTTATTTATATTTGTGTTTTAAAAAACATTTACCAGTAATTCAATTTTAATTTTAGTTTTGTAATAATAATTTATTTATTTATATTTATGTTTTAATTTTAGTTTTGTAATGGAAATTGATGAAGTAATGTGATTAATGATTTTTTCTTTTAATGTGTAAAATTTGTTGAATTGGTTATTTGATTCTTTACTATTTACATTTATACTATGATAACTCTTTTCTTAGAGGTGGTTTGGCATGAAAAGGAACAATAATATAAATATAAATTGATTTTATTAATTAATAATTGTTAGTGCAAATTTTCTAATCACTTATTTTTGATTAATTTTGTGTAAACAAATTGCTATTTTATTTTATTGCTCTTTAACTAAATTATGATTTGTATAATGTTTGTAGACTAACTAAAAGTAGAAATGGTGTTGAGGAACTTAATTGTAAACACTATAATAATGTAGCTATCTTACTTTGGAAACCTTTTTGACAAAACCATTTAGAAATAGTCTTTGTTTGGCTCTTTTATGCTTTAGGAATTATTATAAATAGAAACTATAAACTTGTAGATAAATATTTTATGTATTTTTACTAAAAAGCTTCACATTCTTAGTTATTCTCTATTTTCTTTTGTGCCATTAATATTGCAAGCTTCAATTTTCGATGGGTAAATCTATTTAGTCCCCGTTTCACCTTTGATTGATTTTTTTCCTGGTTGATGCAACTTGAGGTGCATGTGAGTGGACCATGCCAATTAAAAAGGAGCACCCCACTGAATTCGAATGTGCATACACATAGAAAGAAAAACATATTTTTATTCAAGTAGGAATTAAAATACATATAAATTGTGTAAAATCACCCATAGCACAAGGACAGAAAACCACTAAAAATGGACCTAAGGCCATTGAACAAAGGATATTACCTAGTTTTCTTAAATATATGTACACAACTTAAGTGATCAATAAGCACCTATACTACAGAGATTTTATATCAAATAATATATATATATATATATATATATATATATATATATATATATAACACAAAAAAATTGGCTTGGTTTAATTTTTTTTGTTCATGATGAGACTTCGTCATGTGCTCTGTTATCACTCAGATTTTCCTTGAAGTTGTTGGAAGAGGAAAGGGATCCGAGGTAACCACAAACCAACCTTCAGATACAGAATCTAGCCAATCTGTATCCAGAGAGGGCTCTCTCTTTTAGAATTTAGCTTTGTTCTTAGAAAATATTAGGCTAGTTATAAGTCCAGAGTTTTTGTTTGAATTTGAATGGTGGAATCCACCAACTGAGGGCAAGATTGAGTATTTCAGGCCATTGGGCTATGGAGTCTAAAGGATGGCTTTACTGGATTAATTTTTTACACTAAAGATGGCTTTGTAGGGCAAGATAGCCAAAAACAAAGAACAATTTTGGATATTAAAGTGAATGGAATGGATTTTTAAATGGATGAAAGGAAATTAAGAATCTTTCAACATGTTTAAACGAGGGAAAGTGAGTGATTACCAGTAAAGAGCAATTAAGAATTATTTACTAAGTAATCAAATGCTTAAACCAGAGAAACAAGAGCAATTAAGAATTCATTGTTTATAACCAGTTTAGAAGAAAACATTTAGAATAATAGCAATTGAAATCAGAGTACACTTAAGCAATTTCTAATTTAATCCTTTTTGTTAATTATTCAGAAATGAAACACAGTGATGTAGTAAACATATATAAAACTTAAAACACAGGGTAGAAATGACTTATTGAACTGTAGTCTGACATATGAATCCTGCAAAAAGTCTTGAGCTTCAAATCATCATCCAGCAAACCACAAAAAAATTTCTCCAAAAGCACTTTATTCCAAAAATCAATGTTACAACAAAGTAGAAGAATCCACTCTCAATAATCCAATTGAGGGCTTATTTATAAAAAAAATTATACAAAATATCTCTCAACAAAACAAGATATAATCTCATATGAATCATAGATAAGTTACAATAAAAATAGAGACAGATGGTCTCATGGATAAGACAAGAAGTAACCGATGTTGTGTTGTTCCCTCCTTTTGAGAGTGTGCTGGAGGCAGGTGCTATATTGTGGCTCACCGTTGTCTTCTTCAGTAATTTTGTTCTAACTTCCTTGCTTCACTGATACTCTTTGTTTTTACTGATACACTTTTAACTGAAATAATACTCTTTAACCTTTGTTTATCCTTTATCCTTTATAATGTGGTAAATAGGCAAAATTTCATATAAGGATAATTTTTACAAAAGTTCCAACATATCTTCCCACCATTTCTCTTCTGCTATTCTTGTCCGTTGAAGCTTCCTTAATGTTTCATTAGCCTCGGTATATCTGAAGAAATTAGGCTGGTTAGGAAACAAATGCCTTACTTCATGTTCCAGATAAAACAAATTCTCTAATCTGTCATGAAGATTCCTTCCTGTAGGTAATGTTGCTTGTGATGAACTGGCTAAGGAATTGGCTAGATTGTGAGCATGTATGTCCAATTTCCTAACATAAGTTTCCAGGTCCATTATTTTATCTTCTGGAATTATAGGACTAGGCAACCCTTTATTCAATAAAACATTAAACCTTTCTCTGAAAGAAATTATTTCTGCCTGCATGTCAAAGCACCTTCTTTCCAGATTTTGCATAAGAGTTCTTTTGGTAAAAACTCTTTTTATTTCTAAGATTGTTGCAGTTCTATCCTGAATACCCACTTCTTCAAGCTGTTGTCTGGTTTGGGTGTTTAAAAACTGTATAATCTGATTAGCTTCCTCAGGCCTATTTCTTAATTTTGCTCGTGTGTTTTCAACTTCATCCAAAGCTGCTCTGACCAAATCATTATGCTCGTACATTATCTGAATTGAAGGCTATATGTCTTTTATTGACTCGATAATATTATCCCAAAGAATTTCATTTATTTCTCTCAAAGGCTTCTCCAATGTGAGATCCTTTTCTAATTCTTTAACCAAATTTTCCAATCTCCTTATTTCTCTTGATTTGTCAGCAACACTCATTTTTGAAAGGTCACATCTCTGTTCCAAATTGACAAGCTGCAACTTTGTGTGCTGAAGTTCTGTTACTTGCAGTTTCAAATCATTCATTTGCTTTACTAATACTTCTGTGCTCAAATTTGAAGTATCTACCTGTGATGACTCTGCTGGCTGACCTGTTGGCTGTGTACCTGTAATTGCCTCCGTTGTAGATGTTGGAAGAGCAGATTGTTTGTATTTCAATGCTTGCTCCAGCTCTTTTTCTGTTTCAGTCAGTTGCTCATTCATTTTTAAGAGCAACTCCATCATTTCTTCTTCATAATTCTTCTTTATTATTTCTTCAGTTTGAGGATGTCTTGAAGCATGCAATTTCAACTGCTTCCTCAAAGCTGCAATGTCTTCATCTTTTTTCTTAATTAGAGCTTCTATACCTTTGACATCCTTTGGATTGTGACCTAATACAATTATTACTTCCTCCAATGTTTTTATCCTATTATCTTTGGCTTGAGAAGAAGCTTTTTCAAGCTGCAATTGTGTATTAGTGTTCTCCAAAGAATCCTGTAACTTATGAGCTGTCATTGCCTTATCAGTCAGTGTACAATAGATCATTTCACCAGTCTGCTTATGCAACTCAATTTGATCTAAAGGATGGATGTCTTTTGCTAGAACTTCAAAGTTTGTCTTAATATAATCAGCAGCTGTCTGGGGTTGTTACACCTTAGGTTTGAAATGTCTCATTATCATTTTGCCCTGTTGGATGTCAAAAGCTGACATTAGTCTTTCTTGATTCTTGGGAGCCATTTTCAAATATTGATTATATACTTGAATTCTCAGTGGATCATTCCTGGCCTTGATATTGATAAATGTCTTTTTGATGTCCCAGGCCTCTTTTACTGGAGGCTTGAAAGAAGATATCTCTGTGCCTTTTTGTTTCTGTAGTTCCTTTCTTTGAAAAGTAGTGGATGCCCCACTACCTGCATCTGTTTGTTGATTGTCTTCTCTTTCTTGGCTGTCAGAGATTTCTTGAAATGATTCAACTTCTGGAAGAGGATTCGATCTCTGCCTTTTAGTATCATGTTGCTCTATAGATCTATCACCAGGGGTGGATGTTTCAGCTTCTCTCTTTTTCCCTTTTTCCATATTAAGAGGAGTTTGAAGATTGGAAATTTCTGCCTCATTGATCTGAACTAGAGTAATTTGTACCTGACCTTGTTCTTTAGATTTTTTTGGTAGCTCTGTCATTGTGAATTTTTCAATTATTTGTATGTTCGGTTCCTTTTCCTTTCCTTTTGACTCTATTTCCACTGTATTGATCTCCTGCCTATGTTGTTGTGAAGTTCCTGCTGAAGAAGGTCCTACTGTCTGTACCTACCCAAGAGAGTCCAGGTCAAGTATCTTTTCAAGATCTTTCATTACATTATCAATATTGACCTGCTCACTATCTTGCTCTACCAAAGTTCCTTCCACCCATTCATCTGTATTTGCATATTGTTCAATTTCTGGCATCCTAAAATGAATGTATGGAGATAATTTGTTTTTCATTCTTCTATCACAAATAAAGCTATATGGATCATAGGGTGCCCAGTAGAAACTCTTTTGTAGTTTGAGGTAATCTTCTAAAATCCTTTCGGCCTCTTTCCCAGCTTCCCTAGAATTACAAACAAAGGGACCTAATTGGTTCTTTGTTCTAAGTTGCGCCTTCTTCTTGGCATTATAGAAATGAACTGTATCTGAATTGTTCATCTGTCTGAAATAATCAAGTGGAAAAAGTCTCATTGGAACATATTTGGGCAACTTAAGTGGACACAATTCACATCCATAAATCCTAAATTCAGTATAATTCTGATATAAGTACCAATCTCCCACCTTATATTGTTTTGAGAGTTGTAGGATTCTCTTGATTCATTACTGACTCTGGGAGGAGAAATTCCAGTTAACAAAGTGGTTGCTGGATGTACAAACAGATCAATAAACTCATTGTATGAGTAAGGAGAATCAAGAGAATGATGGGTGATAGCAGGCAAAAAGATAACTGATCTAGGGTTTCCTTTAGCATCAAGTTTCTGAATATGGAAAGGAAAACTTTCTGATTGATAGTATATCATGAGATGATATATGAAGGAAGAATATTTGAATACTCTCTCATTTCCAAATCTCATGAATTGATCATGGATTTTGTCAGCAATAAAAGATGAAAAATCATATCTAACAGCAGGAGGTTGTCCAGGGGTAAAAATAGACAATAATACTAGGGTCAATTGGTCAACAAACTCACTAGTATTAAAACCCATTATTGAAGATATCATGTTTAAAATAAGTCTACCTTCATCAGTAAAATAGGTGTGGCCATAAGGGGGAGGTCCTTTAGGCTGATGCTGTAGCAGCATGAAAGTCTGACAAAGATGGTTTAACTCTTCATGGGACAATTGTGTAGACTTCTCGAGTAATTCAACCATGTGCAGAGGGGTGAGGGCTTGACCAGGCTGGAAATGTAGCATCTCATTTATGGATTGAGCAGTTATTTGGAAGAGGACATCTTGATTTGGGGATAAGACTGCTCTTTGGTTAGGATCATAGTTGGCATGGTAAAGATGGATGATTTCAGGGAAAATACAGACTGCTGGGAGAAAGTACATGGGCATATTGGACTCCTAGAGTCCAATTATGTCAGAACCATTCAAATAATTGTCTCTGCAGCGACAAAATATTCGAAGGGGATTCTCAATAATACCAAGGTCTTTAATTTGAAAGTCCATATCGGCTAAAGGTAAATAATCCAATTCTTTATGAGGAGTGTTTAGAGACGCTACGTTTAAATCCACAGGAACTTCCATTTTTGGTTCTTGTGGATTCAAAAATGGAAATTCGGGTTTTGACGGGAAAAATAGGTACAATTGGAAGTTTTGGGAATATAATTACTTTCTTAGGTTTTTAGAAATGAGCTAACAATCAAGTCTGAACCTGCTTTAGTGAAAGAGTATGAAAATCAGGTTTATTACAAAGTTCAATGGGATTTTCTAGGGTAAATACCTGTTTTTATGAGGATGACACTGGTTTCAAACAGGTACTGGATAAGGTGACTGATTTCTTGAATTCTTGACTGCAATTTTCTTCGACGAGACCAAGGTTGGCGGACTTCAGCTTTTGAAATTCGAATTTTTGCGTGGAGGGTGTATTCGTTTGCTGTGTACGAAATGATGAAAAAGACGTGATTTTTTTGTTTTATTGGAAAAGTCAATTGGTGGTGGAATTTTTTATTATTTTATTGGATGATGTCAGCATGGTACAGTGGTCATGTCACAAACAGAAAGGTGGTAAGTGGTTTTTATCGCACCACTTATGAGGGAAGGCAGTTTTAGGTGGAAGGGCAGCGATGCGATACAACGGCTGACACGTAGCACGACACTATTTGGAAACCGCTTGGCCATCGCGCGTTATCTTTCGTACGCAGATGGCTAGCAAAATAGATGAGGGCCGTAGATCTTTGATGGGTCGATCGGACGGTCGACGAGACAGGGAGATGGCAGAGTTTTAATGGTGTGGACCCGACGTAATTAACTATCAATTAAACTCATCGGGCGGAGTTTGATTGGCGGGTTGGATTATTAATTAATCATGGGGATTAATTAATCTTTTTGTATGGTCAGAAATGAAAAATGCACGGGGATGGACTATTTTCAAAGTTTGGTTTTAATTAAACTTTGGACTTATTTTTTGTTTTAAATATATGTACATATGTTTAAACGTTTTTCATATATTTTTTATTATACGATAGTTGAATTAAATTAATCCAATTACCATAGGGGATGGGAATAGAACTAAAGATATATTTTTTAGCCAAAAGGAGGTATATTGTGGGTTTTTTATTTGAATAAATAGGAGTTAAATACTTTTGGCTAAAAAGTCATAATATAAGGGTTTTGGGGATATTATTATAAAATGATTTATATATAATAGGACAAGGTCATTTTTATGGGAATTAATACATAAGTTAGAGTTAATATGACCAAAGGACAAGGTAAACTCAAAGTACTCTAATATAACCAAGAAAGTGAAGATTCAAAATTAAATGGCATTATTATACTTTCATCACTTAGATTTAGAATAGAAGTGATTTTGAGGGCTTTTCATGAAAAATTGAAGGATTTTCCTAAGTAAAAATGGGATTTTACTTAGGAAAAGGTTTTTAAGAAGTGAATGAATGTGGCAATGGATGATTTCAAGTACTTAGGTCTTTTCAATTACTAGGTTGAGGGTCTGGTCCCTCCAAAAGTCAAGGAAATGCCTTGAGCCCCTCGAATCTTCAAATACCTTAGCACTTAGGGGAAATTAGTGAAATGTTTAGGGAAAATGAGAGGGGAAGTTAATAATTTGACTTTGCTTTGCTGTGAACTTTTCCAATGTAGTATATGCCTTTGTACTTGTGATGAAAGTAGAATTGAACATATTTAGAACCATCATTCATCACATGTAATTCTGCAACAACATCTACCTACCCTACTTACTTTACCCTACCATTTTCTCTTCTTTATTAGGGTGCACTTAGACTAGCAAACCCATATCAATCTTCTTTTTGTTTACATGGAAAACCTATCTAAGTCTACACTTACTACATCCAAGGGCTCAGATTAAAATTTTGAGCACCTTCTATTACCTCTACCTATCTACTCATCTGCTAAGATTAAACTGTTTGGTCATATATTTATTCTCTATTCTACAGCATGAAATTGAAAAATGAATGAGTCAAGTTTAAACAGTTTGACCCTTCATAAATTGTGGCAAAAGTTTGACAAACTGCACACAATTTTGTTTATTACATCAGAGCAAAAAGTAGTGGCACTTATACTTGCACACTTTCCTTGGCCTTTCTTTTTTATGGGGTTCATCTCTTTCACTTTTTTGACCATTTTATTCTTTTCACCCTTTAATTTTTGTTTTAGGGTATACCCTCTTTACTTTTTTAAATCTTTTGATTTTTTGATTTTTTTTTAAGAATATGGAATACCTTTGCACAAGAAAAAGGTTTGAACATATTGCATAGTTCACCAAGTCAATCATGAAAAATGACACCTATTGGTATAGGAGTCTAACACTGGCTCCACTTGGGGATGGATTTTCCTGGTGAAAAGTCAAGAACAGTAGATTAGATGCCTCAAATGCCTTTAATTGAACCATGTAATCTTCTTTTTCTGGTGGCTTTATTGTATATATGATAGTAAAACTTCTGAAGCTTAGGGCCTTCACTTCGGGCTTCAACTTCAGTAAGTCACCATCCAATAAAAACTGATGCATTAGAAAGGATATATTATGTACATGTTAAAAAATCAGAACATCCTAGTAAATAGGATCAAAGTAGTGTTTTAGTATTCGACCATTGACTGGTCCTTCCTTAGCTTCTAAACCATCCAAATTCTTCAAAAAATATGTGTTATTTCCCTCTAAAGCATGAATGATGTAAGGTCCTTTCCATAAAAAATCAAATTTCCCATGTTTCCCTTTATCTTCCCTTCTGGAATCCCATCTTAGAACTTTGTCTCCCAGTTGAAAATCTTCTTCTTTAGTCCTTTTGTCAAAC
Organism: Pinus albicaulis; assembly: GCA_034641835.2. NCBI lineage: Eukaryota > Viridiplantae > Streptophyta > Pinopsida > Pinales > Pinaceae > Pinus > Pinus albicaulis. The sequence continues at coordinate 530,220,010 of CM076571.1, read as the reverse complement.
ATTTTCTTTAATTTTTCCTGCAAAACTTGGGATCATTGATACACTTCTTCTCTGGTCCGCTGCAAGTGAATTGTTTGGTTTATTCTTCTCTGAATATCATTTGGTTCTACTTGAGCCTCCTGAAGTAACTTCATAACAGGAATTCCTAAGGATGATGGAAATCTAGCCTCAATACCATAAACTAGTTCATATGGACTGGTCCCAATTGATTTCTTGGTTGTAAGTCTGTCTACCCACAATGCATTGGTAATTTTCTTATGCCAATTCTTCTTATTCTCTTCCTATAATTTTTTAATAATATTAATGAGGCTTTTATTGGAAGATTCAGCCAGTCCATTACCCTGAGGATAATAGGTTGTTGAATGGCCTAAAGTGATGTGATATTTATTGCAGAAATTAATCATTTTTTTAGACTTGAAAGTAGCAGTGTTATCAGTTATAATTTTCTCAGGACAGCCAAATCTTGAAAGTATATTGGTTTCTAAGAAACCTATGATTACAGAATCATTGGCTTGTCTAGATGGGATTGCTTCAATCCATTTAGTAAAGTAATCTTTGGCAGTAAATATCCATCTGTGTTGATCGGAAGAAGGGGGATGGATTTATCCAATAAAATCCAGGCCCCATTGTTGAAAGGGTTTCTCGGTGGAAATTGGTTTTAATGGTAAAGGGAGTAATTTTCTCTTGCCGTCAAAGATCTGACACTTATGGCAAGCAGTTACAAATTTCTTAACATTTGAAAATAAGGTTGGCCAATAAAAATCGGCCCTTAAGATCTTATCTGCAGTTGACTTCCAGTAGAGGTGTCCACCACAATATCCTGCATGAAATTCATTAAGAACTTTGTCAGCTTCATCTTTCAATAAACAATTTAATAGAATTCCATCGTGATTCTTCCAAAAAAGAGCATTATCTAAAATACAATACTTTAAAGATGTCATTTTCAAAAACCTTTGTTTCGTTCTGGATAACCCTGGAGGAGCTTGCAGGTTTTAAAAAACATAAATTATATCAGTGTACTAGGGTGAGTCTAAAAAGGCCTGACTGATTTGTGGAGTCGCCATCTCCTGTTTGTCATCTAGTTCATTAATATTCAGGGCTTGGCAATTTGTTTCAGTCATGAGTTGAGCCAAACCCTAACCTTTTATGAGTTATGTTGGTTATATTTCAATATCATATTCTAATATGGTAGCTATCCATTTACCTCTTTTGCCTTCAATACCATCTTGAGTTAAGATTTCTTTAACGACAGCATTAGGTACATAAGCTATCACATGAGAATACAATATATAAACTCTGAAATCTTTAATTGCTTTCACAAGTGAAAAAACTTGTTTCTCTATGATATTATATTTCAATGATGCATCTCTAAGTGCTTTACTAAAAAAGGCTATTGGTTTTTCACATCCTTGATCATCCTTTTGTAGTAAAACAACTGCAACTGTATGTTTAGAAGCAAATGAAAAAACTATAAAATCTCTATCAAATTTTGGACTGGTAAGAACTGGTGTTCTAGTCAAAGCCATTTTGATTTCTTCAAATGATTGCTTGGCTTCCACTGTCCATTGAATACTCGAATCCTTTCTTAACATGTTAGTGAGTAATCTAAGTAATTCAGCTAAACTAGAAATGAATCTTCTCAAAAAATTGATCTTTCCTATGAAAGCTTGAAGTTCTTTAATATTCCTGGGATGAGGTATCTACAATATGGCTTGTATTCTTTCAGGATCAATTCTAATGCCATATTTAGAAATAATGTGACCTAGGAGTTTTCCTTCTTTGAGACCAAACAATGATTTTTTTGGATTTAAAGAAATACCATACTTTCTGCATTTTATAAACACTTATCTTAGATGATCTAAATGCTGCTGATCTGTTTTGGAAAAAACGGTTAAATCATCTAGATAAATAACCAGAAAATCATGAATTTCTTTGGCAAATGCAATGTCCATTGCTCTTTGAAAGGTTGCCCCTGCATTTTTGAGTCCAAATGGCATCTTCACATATTTAAAAGTACCCCATGGTGTTGTAAATGCTGTTTTGTCTTGATCATTAGGATGAACCAGAATCTGGTTGTATCCTGAAAATCCATCCAGAAGAGAAATCCTTGAAGATCCTACTACCCTTTGTAAGATATGGTCCATTTTAGGCAAAGGATAGTTATCTTTTAAAGAAACTTTGTTTAAATTCCTCAAATCGACACATAGTCTAATCTCTCCAGTCTTCTTGTTGGTACTAAATTAGAAACCCATTCAGAAAACCTAATAGGAGCTATAATTCCTGCTTCATACATTCTTTTAATTTCTTTTTCAATTGAAGGTAGTAAAACAGGATTGATCCTTCTAAGTTTCTGTTTGAAAGGTTTCTGATCTAGTTTCAAAGGCATAGTATGTTGAATTATTGATGTATCATATGATTTAAGATCTTCATAACTCCAGGCAAAAACATCCTAGAATTATTTTAAAAGTTCGACATATTTAACTTTTTGATCCTCTGGCAGAGATTTAGATAACTTAACCATCTTGGGATTTTCTTCAGTTCCCAAATTGTATTCTTCAATATCAGCTTTTAACGGTTCCATTTTGGGTTTTAGTGGAATGTCATTTGAGTCAAAAAGATCTTCTAAAGGAGTTAATCCTTTAGGTAAATGATTATCTTTCAGATTCATCTTCTATAATCTCATCGATTTCCATTTGTTTCAAATCCTGCATATCTTTTTTGGTGAATTTAGTTGGGTGAAGCATGTGAATTGTAGTCTCTTCTAATATATCCGTTTCTTGCTCATCTAGTTGATAAGATTCATTGATTATTGTGTCTTCATCTATACTATTGTTAGAGAACTCATTTTCTAAGGTCAAAAAATTATTAATCTGATTATTATTTACAAACACTTGCCAATTTATAAGATTATCCGGTATAGCAGGTCTATGTCTAATCTCAGCTGTGAACTGATGTTTAGGTCCAAAAGGTAATTTACATGTGCTAGCGAACATTGCAATACTGTGAGCATGCAAATTTTGTTTTCTAGGAATTTTGGCAAGTTGAGCTTGTAGAAAAGTGTTGATAATTTCCACAACTTTTTCTCTGTATTGTCTTAATCTGCGGTCTTTTGTTGAACATTCGCCATTAATCTGTTGAATAATTAACTCAGAGTATCCTATGATAGATACTCTAATTGCTCCTAACTTTTTGACATGTTTAAGCCCTAGTAAAAGACCTCATACTCTGCCATATTATTAGTGCATCTAAATTTCAATCTATAAGCATGGCCTTCGGCATGATCATTTTCAACGTTATATATCCAAATTCCAGCTCCTGCTCCTAACTTATTTTACTGAACCATCAAATTCTAAATGCCACATAATTTCATGTTCATAATCTTCATCAACTGTTTTAACATGTTTCTTAATAGGGAGCTCTCGTTTTTCAGTTTTTTCTGGTATTTCTTGAATGTTTGATGTTTCTTTGTTTTCAGAAATTTCTTCGATTTGAACAGTAGATTTATTTGCAGTTTCTGTTTCTGGCGCTTCTATTTCAGTTGGAAGGTCACATTCAGCATTATAAAGGATGAATGAGTGCATATCGGAATGTACTGAATAGACAGGGAAGTTTTCAGGCTTTTCCTGACTACTAACTAAATATTTCATCAAGGTCTCTCTGTATAGTCTTTTAGGTTGACCAAAAACTGAAATAGTGGCATATGACATATCTAGTTGAAGAGATCCTCCGAGTTTGGCACCCCAGGATCTGGACAACAACATACCATATTTAGGAGGAATGTCTGCAACTACTATATCCATCAGAATAGATTTCGCAGGGTATTGCACCAAAGTAACACACAAATATTTAATCAAACCTAAAAATCTTACCTGACTCGAATCAAAAGAAAAAAGATTTTTATATGGTCTGGTAATGTCTAGATTTAATCTTTCCATCACAGCTTTGGGCATTAAATTGTGAGATGCTCCAGAATCAAGCATGGCGTTATGAAGTATTTTGTCATGTACGTTTAAACTCACATAAAATGGAGGAGTTCCTCCACTTTCTGGTTTACCATTTACTTCAGGGCCAAAAAGTAGTTTGGGTTGATCATCAAAAACATTTACTGAATCGTCCATTCCAGTAATGTTAAGGGATCTGCTGATTTGGCTTCTATAGACATCGTGTTTAGCTAATTCTGCTAAGGGAAAAACTATCTTTAGTTTGCCTATTTCAACTTCTAGATTGAAAGATTTTCCTGTTTGAGTTCTAGTATTTTGAACAGTTGGATTTTCTCTGTTTTTTGGGTCTTCAGTGTTTTTCTCTTTTTCATGAGTAGGATTATGAGTTGAACGTGTTTCTGAATTAACTTCTGCTGGTTCTTCTACATTTCCTACAGGTGGAAAATTATTAGAAAGTTGTTTATTATTCAGTTGATTATCAGACACATCTTCAATTATTGGATTAGCGGGGTTAGGACTTGTTCTGGAAAGAATTTGTACAGGAGTGTTAGTTTTACCTTTGATATTTTGTTTTGCAGCTTTCTGTTTGCTATTCTCTGGCACATCGATCTGTCTGATTCTCAAATTGTATTGTTTATGAACTTCATAAATTGTTGAATCATATCCTTCTTTAAAATCAAAAGTTTCTCCTGAATGAGTTTGAAATGTTTCAAGAAAGTGATTTTCTTGATCATCTTGAGATAGGAAAAATTTAGGTTCATTATTTTTTTCAATCACGTTATTTATTTCAACATCCTCTGTTGGTTCTTCAGAAGATGAACCTTCAACAAAATTTTCCTGGAATGGTGGCCTGATGTTTTGGTCAAGAACATTTTTCCCAGTATTTTGGTTTTGATTTCTTCTGAAGTTTGGGTTTCTAACAACATTTTGACCATCACCAGAAGACTTTATTTCTATTGTCTCTACTCTGTCTCCTAGTCTTTCCATCCCTTTAATAATTGCGTCCAGCTTTCTTTCAAAAGCCGAAGGTTCTTCGTTGATAGGCATCCTTCTTTCAGCTCTAGCTTTAGCTCGTTTTGCTATGAGGTTAGCTTCAACACTAACCACTATGCTTTGCATCTCTTATAGAGTTTGGGGGGCTCTTTCCCTAAGTGAATATGCTATGTCAGAATCAAAACCGTCAGGGAATTTAACCAGTACTGAATCCGGAGGGGGTCTAAGGTTTTGAGGAACAACGTTGTAGGCTTCATTCAATCTGATGATATAATCTTGCACTGCTTCATTAGGTCCTCTTTTCAATTTTCCAAAGTCAGATAGGATTTGAAGAGGGTCTTTCTTCTTCTCCCATCTATTTAAAAATGCCCTATACAGGGCTGGTAAGTCAGCAATACTGTTTGGAGCAAGAGCCCTAAACCATGTCCTGACTTCCCCAGTAAGACTCTGGACAAAAATTCTCATTTGAACATCATCAGTGTCTATTTCATAAAATTCAAAGTAATCAGTCATCCTTTTGGTATGTTGTTGAGCAGTATAAGTACCTGAACCATCAAAAGGGGTGATTTTAGTCTGATAATCTTGAGGCAAAGCAGCAGGGTTGCCTGGCAACCTTAACGGAGCATATCTATTAGCCATTGGAAGGTGTAATGGAATAACAAGTGATGATGGTCTAGAAGTAGTGGGTGGAGGAGTAGAAGGAGTGGCTTGCGTTTGAGAAATTTGGGGAAAATTAGCTGAACTCAGGGAAGCTGTAGTAATTATAGAAGTGTTTGAAGTTTCTTCAAAGGTCTGTTCAGATTTAATAGAATTTTGTAAATGTCTGTCAAGATGAAATGAAACAAATCTCAATTGTAAATATTCAAGAAATAATGGGTCCGGAACCAATATGGATAATTCAGTTTTAGAAAAATTCACAAATAAAGATGTTTCGAATCGCTGATCAAAAGGTTCTTCATCAAAATAAATCCACTTTACAGGAAAAGATGCTGATCTATAAAGAGGTTGAGAATATCTAGAGCTTTCTTGACTTTCTTTTTCAAAGCTTTCTTGACTTCTAAGAATCCTAGGAATCAGATTCGGATTTTCGAATATCGGTGGTGGCTTAGGGTCAGGATTTGACCTAGTATAACGAATCCTTTCTGAAGCCAGTTTTCTTAGTAATGTTTTTTTTAGTTTTTTGTTTTTAAATGAAATGAAAATACAACTTCGAAAAATTCTCTGAGAAATTAAAGATTTTTAATTAAATTTTTCTCAAAGATTTATTGAACTAGAGAAACTGATTGAATGTTTGAAACCAAATTTCAGTCTATAAACTAGACCGGAGATTGACTGAAGTAGCATTTATTTACTATGCAATTGCTGAGAAAAAAACATTTCAAAGGCTACCTGGCTAATCTTCAGACTTCGTCTTTAGTTTATAAATCAAACAATAGTACCAATAAAATGATTTAGATCCCCAGTATGGTCGCCACTATGTTATAACTCAGATTTTCCTTGAAGTTGTTGGAAGAGGAAAGGGATCCGAGGTAACCACAAACCAACCTTCAGATATAGAATCTAGCCAATCTGTATCTAGAGAGGGCTCTCTCTCTTAGAATTTAGCTTTGTTCTTAGAAAATATTAGGCTAGTTATAAGTCTAGGGTTTTTGTTTGAATTTGAATGGTGGAATCCGCCAACTGAGGGCAAGATTGAGTATTTCAGGCCATTGGGCTATGGAGTCGAAAGGATGGCTTTACTGGATTAAGTTTTTACACTAAAGATGGCTTTGCAGGGCAAGATAGCCAAAACAAAGAACAATTTTGGATATTAAAGTGAATGGAATGGATTTTTTAAATGGATGAAAGGCAATTAAGAATCTTTCAACATGTTTAAACGAGGGAAAGTGAGTGATTACCAATAAAGAGAAATTAAGAATTCTTTACTAAGTAATCAAATGCTTAAACCAGAGAAACAAGAGCAATTAAGAATTCATTGTTTATGACCAGTTTAGAAGAAAACATTTAGAATAATAACAATTGAAATCAGAGTACACTTAAGCAATTTCTGATTTAATCATTTTTTGTTAATTATTCAGAAATGAAACACAGTGATATAGTAAACATATATAAAACTTAAAACACAAGATAGAAATGACTTATTGAACTGTAGTCTGACACATGAATCCTGCAAAAAGTCTTGAGCTTCAATTCATCATCCAGCAAGCCACAAAGAAATTTCTCCAAAAGCACTTTATTCCAAAAATCAATGTTACAGCAAAGTAGAAGAATCCACCCTCAATAATCCAATTGAGGGCTTATTTATACAAAATATCTCTCAACAAAACGAGATATAATCTAATATGACTCATAGATAAGTTATAATAAAAATAGAGACAGATGGTCTCATGGATAAGACAAGAAGTAACCGATGTTGTGTTGTTCCCTCCTTTTGAGAGTGTGCTGGAGGCAGGTGCTATATTGTGGCTCATCGTTGTCTTCTTCAGTAATTTTTTTCTAACTGCCTTGCTTCACTGATACTCTTTGTTTTTACTGATACACTTTTAACTGAACTGATACTCTTTAACCTTTGTTTATCCTTTATCCTTTATACTGTGGTAAATAGGCAAAATTTCATATAAGGATAAATTTTACAAAAGTTCCAACATATCTTCCCACCATTTCTCTTCTGCTATTCTTGTCCGTTGAAGCTTCCTTAATGTTTCATCAGCCTCGGTATATCTGAAGAAATTAGGCTAGTTAGGAAACAAATGCCTTACTTCATGTTCCAGATAAAACAAATTCTCTAATCTGTCATGAAGATTCCTTCCTGTAGGTAATGTTGCTTGTGATGAACTGGCTGAGGAATTGGCTAGATTGTGAGCATGTATGTCCAATTTCCTAACATAAGTTTCCAGGTCCATTATTTTATCTTCTGGAATTATAGGACTAGGCAACCCTTTATTCAATAAAACATTAAACCTTTCTCTGAAAGAAATTATTTCTGCTTGCATGTCAAAGCACCTTCGTTCCAAATTTTGCATAAGAGTTCTTTTGGTAGAAACTCTTTTTATTTCTAAGATTGTTGCAGTTCTATCCTAAATAACCACTTCTTCAAGCTGCTGTCTGGTCTGGGTGTTTAAAAACTGTATAAGCTGATTAGCTTCCTCAGGCCTATTTCTTAATTCTGCTCGTGTGTTTTCAACTTCATCCAGAGCTGCTCTGACCAAATCATTCTGCTCGTACATTATCTGAATTGAAGGCCATATGTCTTTTATTGACTGGATAATATTATCCCAAAGAATTTCATTTATTTCTCTCAAAGGTTTCTCCAATGTGAGATCCTTTTCTAATGCTTTAACCAATTTTTCCAATCTCTTGATTTCTCTTGATTTGTCAGCAACACTCATTTTTGAAAGGTCATATCTCTGTTCCAAATTGACAAGCTGTAACTTTGTGTGTTGAATTTCTGTTACTTGCAGTTTCAAATCATTCATTTGCTTTACTAATACTTCTGTGCTCAAATTTGAAGTATCTACCTGTGATGACTCTGCTGGCTGACCTGTTGGCTGTGTACCTGTAATTTCCTCCGTTGTAGATGTTGGAAGAGCAGATTGTTTGTCTTTCAATGCTTTCTCCAGCTCTTTTTCTGTTTCAGTCAGTTGCTCATTCATTTTTAAGAGCAACTCCATCATTTCTTCTTCAGAATTCTTCTTTATTATTTCTTCAGTTTGAGGATGTCTTGAAGCAGGAAATTTCAACTGCTTCCTCAAAGTTGCAATGTCTTCATCTTTTTTCTTAATTAGAGCTTCTATACCTTTGACATCCTTTGGATTGTGACCTAATCCAATTATTACTTCCTCCAATGTTTTTATCCTGTTATCTTTGGCTTGAGAAGAAGCTTTTTCAAGCTGCAATTGTGTATTAGTGTTCTCCAAAGAATCCTGTAACTTATGAGCTATCATTGCCTTATCAGTCAGTGTAGAATAGATCATTTCACCAGTCTGCTTATGCAACTCAATCTGATCTAAAGGATGGATGTCTTTTGCTAGAACTTCAAAGTTTGTCTTAATATAATCAGCAGTTTACTGGGGTTGTTGCACCTTGGGTTTGAAATGGCTCATTATCATTTTGCCCAGTTGGATGTCAAAAGCTGACATCAGTCTTTCTTGATTCTTTGGAGCCATTTTCAAATATTGATTATATACTTGAATTCTCAGTGGATCATTCCTGGCCTTGATATTGATAAATTTCTTTTTGATGTCCCAGGCCTCTTTTACTGGAGGCTTGAAAGAAGATATCTCTGTGCCTTTTTGTTTCTGTAGTTCCTTTCTTTGAAAAGTAGTGGATGCCCCACTACCTGCATCTGTTTGTTGACTGTCTTCTCTTTCTTGGCTGTCAGAGATTTCTTGAAATGATTCAACTTCTGGAAGAGGATTGAATCTCTGCCTTTTAGTATCATGCTGCTCTGTAGATCTATCACCAGGGGTGGATGTTTCAGCTTCTCTCTTTTTCCCTTTTTCCATATTAAGAGGAGTTTGAAGATTGGCAATTTCTGCCTCATTGATCTGAACTGGAGTGATTTGTACCTGACCTTGTTCTTTAGATGTTTCTGGTAGCTCTGTCATTGTGAATTTTTCAATTATTTGTATGTCCGGTTCCTTTTCTTTTCCTTCTGACTCTATTGCCACTGTACTGATCTCCTGCAAATGTTGTTGTGAAGTTCTTGCTGAAGAAGGTCCTGTTGTCTGTACCTGCCCAAGAGAGTCCAGGTCAAGTATCTTTTCAAGATCTTTCATTACATTATCAATATTGACCTGCTCACTATCTTGCTCTACCAAAGTTCCTTCCACCCATTCATCTGTATTTGCATATTGTTCAATTTCTGGCATCCTAAAATGAATGTATGGAGATAATTTTTTTTTCATTCTTCTGTCACAAATAAAGCTATATGGATCATAGGGTGCCCAGTAGAAATTTTTTGTAATTTGAGGTAGTCTTCTAAAATCCTTTCGGCTTCTTTCCCAGCCTCCCTAGAATTACAAACAAAGGGACCTAATTGGCTCTTTATCCTGAGTTGCGCCTTCTTCTTGGCATTACAGAAATGAACTATATCTGAATTGTTCATCTATCTGAAATACTCAAGTGCAAAAAGTCTCATTGGAACATATCTGGGCAACTTGAATGGACACAATTCACATCCATAAATCCTAATTTCAGTATAATTCTGATATAAGTACCAATCTCCCACTTTATATTGTTTTGAGAGTTGAAGGGTTCTCTTGATTTCATTACTGACTCTGGGAGGAGAAATTCCAGTTAACAAAGTGGTTGTTGGATGTACAAACAGATCAATAAACTCATTGTAGGAGTAAGGAGAATCATAAGAATGATGGGTGATAGCAGACCAAAAGATAACTGACCTAGGGTTTCCTTTAGCATCAAGTTTCTGAATATGGAAAGGAAAACTTTCTGACTGATAGTATATCATGAGATGATATATGAAGGAAGAATATTTGAATACTTTCTCATTTCCAAATCTCATGAATTGATCATGGATTTTGTCAGCAATATCATATGCAAATTCATACTTAACAACAGGAGGCTGTCTAGGGGTAAAAATAGACAATAACACTAGGGTCAATTGGTCAACAAACTCACTAGTATTAAAACCCATTATTGAAGATATCATGTTTAAAATAAGTCTGCCTTCATCAGTAAAATAGGTGTGGCCATAAGGGGGAGGTCCTTTAGGCTGATGCTGTGGCAGCATGAAAGTCTGACAAATACGGTTTAACTCTTCATGGGACAATTGTGTAGACTTCTCAAGTAATTCAGCCATGTGCAGAGGGGTGAGGGCTTGACCAGGCTGGAAATGTAGCATCTCATTTATGTATTAAGCAGTTATTGGGAAGAGGACATCTTGATTTGGGGATAAGACTGCTCTTTGGTTAGGATCATAGTTGGCATGGTAAAGATGGATTATTTCAGGGAAAATACAGATTGCTGGGAGAAAGTACATGGGCATATTGGACTCCCAGAGTCCAATTATATCAGAACCATTCAAATAATTGTTTCTGCAGCGACAAAATATTCGAAGGGGATTCTCATTGACACCCAGATCTTTAATTTGAAAGTCCATATCGGCTAAAGGTAAATAATCCAATTCTTTATGAGGAGTGTTTATAGGTGGTACGTTTAAAGCCACAGGAACTTCCATTTTTGGTTCTTGTGGATTCAAAAATGGAAATTCGGGTTTTGACGGGAAAAATAGGTACAATTGCAAGTTTTGGGAATATAATTACTTTCTCAGGTTTTTAGAAATGAGCTAACAATCAAGTCTGAACCTGCTTTAGTGAAAGAGTACGAAAATCAGGTTTATTACAGAGTTCAGTGGGATTTTCTAGGGTAAATACCTGTTTTTCTGAGGATGACACCGGTTTCAAACAGGTACTGTATAAGGCGACTGATTTCTTGAATGCTTGATTGCAATTTTCTTCGACGAGACCAAGGTTGCGGACTTCGGATTTTGAAATTCGAATTTTTGCGTGGAGGGTGTATTCGTTTGCTGCGTACGAAATGATGAAAAAGACGTGAATTTTTTGTTTTATTGGCAAAGTCAATGGGTGGCAGAATTTTTTATTATTTTATTGGGTGACGTCAGCATGGTACAGTGGTCATGTCACGAACATAAAGGTGGTAAGTGGTTTTTATCGCATCACTTATGAGGGAAGGCAGTTTTAGGTGGAAGGGCAGCGATGCGATACAATGAATGACACGTAGCACGACACTATTTGAAAACTGCTTGGCCATCGCACGTTATCTTTCGTACGCGGATGGCCAGCGAAATAGATGAGGGCCGTAGATCTTTGATGGGTCAATCGGACGGTCGACAAGACAGGGAGATGGCGGAGTTTTAATGGCGTGGACCCGACGTAATTAACTTATCAATTAAACTCATCGGGCGGAGTTTGATTGGCGGGTTGGATTATTAATTAATTGCGGGGATTAATTAATCTCTTTGTATGGTCAGAGATGAAAAATGCACGGGGATGGACTATTTTCAAAGTTTGGTTTTAATTAAACTTTGGACTTATTTTTTGTTTTAAACATATATACATATGTTTAAACGTTTTTCATATATTTTTTATTATACGATAATTGAATTAAATTAATCCAATTACCATAGGGGGCGGGAATAGAACTAAAGATATATTTTTTAGCCAAAAGGGGGTATATTGTGGGTTTTTAATCTGAATAAATAGGAATTAAATACTTTTGGCTAAAAAGTCATAATATAAGGGTTTTGGGGATATTATTATAAAAGGATTTATATATAATAGGACAAGGTCATTTTTATGGGAATTAATACATAAGTTAGAGTTAATATAACCAAAGGACAATGTAAACCCAAAATAATCTAATATAACCAAGAAAGTGAAGTTTCAAAAGTAAATGGCATTATTATACTTTCATCACTTAAACTTAGAATAAAAAGTGATTTTGAGGGCTTTTCATGAAATATTGAAGGATTTCCTAAGTAAAATGGGATTTTACTTAGGAAAAGATTTTTGAGAGGTGAATGAATGTGATAATGGATGATTTCAAGTACTTAGGTCTTTTCAATTACTAGGCCGAGGGTCCGGTCCCTCCAAAAGTCAAGGAAATGCCTTGAGCCCCTCTAATCTTCAAATACCTTAGCACTTAGGGGAAATTAGTGAAATGTTTAGGGAAAATGAGAGGGGAAGTTAATAATTTGACTTTGCTTTGCTGTGAACTTTTCCAATGTAGTATCTGCCTTTGTACTTGTGATGAAAGTAGAATTGAACACATTTAGAATCATCATTCATCACTTTGTAATTCTGCAACAACATCTACCTACCCTACTTACTTACTCTACCATTTTCTCTTCTTTATTAGGGTGCACTTAGACTGGCAAACCCTTATCAATCTTCTTTTCTTTTACATGGAAAACCTATCTAAGTCTACACTTATTACATCCAAGGGCTCAGATTAAACTGTTGAGCACCTTTTATTAACTCTACCTATCTACTTATCTGCCAAGATTAAACTGTTTGGCCAGATATTTATTCTCTATTCTACAACATGAAATTGAAAAATGAATGAGTCAAGTTTAAACAATTTGACTCTTCATAAATTGTGGCAAAAGTTTGACAAGCTGCACACAATTTTGTTTATTACATCAGAGCAAAAAGTAGTGGCATTTAGACTTGCACACTTTCCTTGGCCTTTCTTTTGGTGGGGTTCATTTTCTTTCACTTTTTTGGCCAATTTTATTTTTTTCACCCTTTGATTTTCTTTTTAGGGTATACCCTCTTTACATTTTAAATTTTTTTTTTTTAATTTTTTGATTTTTAAGAATATGGAACACCTTTGCAACAAGAAAAAGGTTTGAAAATATTGCATGGTTCAACAAGTCAATCATGAAAAATGACACTTATTGGTATAGGAGTCCTACACTGGCTCCACTTGTTTCTTGGAATAACAATCAGATCACATTTCAAGAGGTGATGCTTTATATGTCGTATGTTTTAATGTTGATACGATATATGTGCGAGATAGTATGAAGGGTGAAAATAAGAAGAGCAAAATGAGTTATATATATATTAAAGAAGTAAAGAATTAGCGAACCAGGTTAAAAATGGAACCATGATTGGTGAATAGTGAAGGTGGTTTGGAAGGGAAAACCGGTATTATCACGTGACCGTTCAAATGGTAAGTGGAATTCCTAAAAAAAAACATGATATACCCCGTCGCTCGACACGTGTCCTAAAGTGGTATTCAATTACCACTTTCATCGCATAATTTTTGAGAATTAAATCCCGAGCAAGTTTTTTGCGCGATTACCATCGGATGAGCATTCAAATGAGTTTTGGAATGCGAGAAGCTATTGACCATCATATCTCTGCAATGGATAATGAGGGTGTGGGCCCCAAATGATATTTTATGTTGGCGCTGACATTTTAATTAATTCCGTGAAGATTTGATGTTGGGTTAATGTTAAAACATTAATATGGTTCAAGCATAGTGTGATATACAAAGTCGACATTTGTTATTGATATGAGTTGAATATGCCGTGGGGACCAATGTTAAAGGTGCAGTGTTTTATGTTTTAGCCAAAGATTGAAGACATATATTAATGGAGCTATGATCTTGGAAATTAAAATAAAGGTAAGAACCTAGAAATTAAGGATAAGCTACATATTTCATGGAATGAAAAGGTTCATATTATCTAGATGTTGTGACATCAATTGGTTGTGCGATGATCGAGGTTTATTATGATGTTTCCGCAACCTTTGAATGAAAGTAGTAATATGTAATATATTATGTTGAGGCGATAAGAAGCCATGGAGCATATATTTGATGGTAGATATACTATAGCTCATCATATAATGAGTTTATCAATAAAGTTAAGCGTTGAATGGAAATTCACACAAAAAAGATCGAAGACCTTTGGGATTCAAGTACAAATCGGATATTTATTCGATCTCATAAATGGGTTCAATGCAAGTCGAACATTATTCGACTTCAATAGAATGGTTTTATTAAAGTTGAAAGGTGGTGTGGCCGTGATAACATTGATGTGCAATGGTATTTCTCTTAACGTTTAATATATGTGGGACCCCAGAAATTTAATACACATTGGCCTTTGGTTTTAATCGAAGTTGGGATTGATAAAGCATTGGCACATATGTTGATATCTAATTAATCAAGGTCTGAAGTATCGTATATAGAGGAAACTCCGCATATGAATTCATGAAGTGGGTTTAGACCATGGTTTAAACATTTATTGAAACAAGTCAAGTTTCTGCATATTAATGTAATCTGAGGAATATGGTTTGAACCACAGAAAGAAAAGGCAAGCTTCCACATTTATTTAAATTGCCCAGTTTAGAAAAAAAGAAAAGCATTAGCATGTAAAGATTTCCAGACTTTGAGATTTATTTGGGGCTAAACTTGTAAAGTAGTTATATATGCAGCAGATACACAATTACAGTGAATAGGAGAGTATGCAGAAACTGAAAAAGACAGTGACAGTAGCAAAAAAGACAAACACACAGTGAACCAAGAACTGAAAGGGTTGAATGAGATATATCAGCTACAAATGTAAATTTAAATGTTTTAATTAATTTTATATTGTTTGTGATGCAAAGGAAAGTCTCCGTAGGCAAACAAAACTCCACTATAAAACTGAAATTTGTGCATATTGCTATATTCCTCTGAATGAGCTGGACAAAGAAATGAGAAGGCAGAAATCAAAGAGTCATGGTTGTTCACTTCAAATTCCCTAAGGAATACAAACAGTCATAAGGTAATCTCTATAATTAATGTCACAAACATATGCATAGAGAGGTTAGAGAATGGAGAAATGAGGCAGAGAGGGTAAGAAGAAGGAGGAGCAGATAGAGAAGTTGTGTAGACTCAGAGATGATAAAAGGCAGATATGAAGGCTAGTAGACAACAGTGAAGAAGGTACATAACAGAGCTGATATCTAGGTAAATCAACAAGTGGTTTTTATGAAAGAGTGAGGAAGTTGGTGCATCCATATCAAGTTGTAGCTTGATATATGTTAGTTGTTGCTAGCATAGGTAGGAGCCTCCTGTAGGTTGTAGCCTGCAGAAAATAGAGGGAGTTGGAGCTTCCTTGCAAGTTGTAGCTTGCATAATTGAGGTAGGAGCCTCCTGTAGGTTGGAGCCTACAGAAAATCAGTGGTGAGAAGGAGTTGGAGCTTGCCTTTGCATCACAACAATAATAAGATGTGGTTTTCTCCCTTATGGGTTTCCACTTATATCTGGTGTCTATGTACATGATGATTATGTGTTGATACTCTGTATTTAATCTGCTTAATACCTGCTTCTCACTAATTAAGATTGTGGTTTCACTGTACATTAAGTTAATCATGAAATGAAGATATAAATAAGTGTAAATGAAAATTTTACAAGACCATGAATTCATTAAACTGATTCACCCCCCCCCCCCTCTCAGTTTAACAAAATATTCTACAATTGGTATCAGAGCGGGTTCCTTCTGTATCATTTTAACAACTGGAAGGAGATCCTAGGTCCCCAGGATGGCTAGTCTAGAAGGATGCTCAACAAATAAATCCCCTTTGTTCACCGGTACAAATTATGCCTTCTGGAAAATAAGAATGAGGACGTACATAATGTCTCTAGGAATAGAAGTTTGGGCTACTGTGGAATTGGGATATGCCCCAAAGGAGTCTGACTCAGAGAAAGATGCCAAACAAGACTTTGTAGCTAATGCAAAAGCCGTGAATGCACTCTTAAGTGGACTCTGTGAGGCAGAATTTATCAAAGTAATGCACAACAAGACTGCCAAAGAAATATGGGATACACTAGAAAACATCCATGAGGGAGACAAAAAGGTGAAGATAGCCAAACTTCAAGTCTATAGAGCTCAGTTTGAAAATATAAAAATGAATGATGATGAAGACATTTCCAGCTTCTTTTTAAGGGTTGCAGAAATTGTGAATAACATGAAAGCTCTAGGAGAAACCATAAAAGAATGTGTAATTGTTCAAAAGATTCTAAGATCTTTACCATCCAGCTTTAACCCCAAGGTTTCTGCCATAGAAGAAACAGCTGATTGGGAAACTTTGACCATGAACCAATTACTTGGAAACTTAACAGCCTATGAGATGAGACTGCCACAGAGGAAGTCAAATGTGAGGGAGGCAACCTTTAAGACAGAGAAGAACAAAGAAGAAAAAGAAGATACATGCTCCTGCTCTGATGAAGAAGAGGCCAAATTTGTCAGAAGATTGGATAGAGGCTTAGGCAAGTATAAAGGTAAACTTCCATTTAAATGCTTTAACTGTGGAAGAGTTGGACACTACGCATCTAAGTGTCCTCATAAGAAGACAAAGAATCAGACTCAAGAGACAGAGAAAACCATATCAAAGAACTGGCAGAAAGGGAATAGATACAGGAGAAAATCATTTTATGCTCAGCAAGATAGCAGTGCATCTGAAAACTCAGATGAAACCTCAAATGAAGAAGGAACCTCTGAATTTGTATTGATGGCCAAAGAAGAGCTTGAAGGATTCCTTCTAGAAGATGAGGAAGAAGGTGAAGTTGATCTTGAGGGGGAGCTAAGAAGTGCCCTGGAGGAAATAGACGACTTAAAATAAAGTGCAGAAAACAGAAAGACATTCTCCTCAAATATGTAAGAGAAGAACAGATTTCAGAAGCCCTCATTTAGTTGAAAATAGAGCTTGAAGAAGCAAAGAAGGTAGAAGACACTTTACTTAAGCAAATTGAGGATAAAATTCAGAAGCAAGAGAAATTGGAAGAAGAAGTAGTATGCTTGAGGAAGAAATTAGAAAACACCCAAAGGAAATTGTCAATAAAAATTTCTCAAATGACAAGCTCTGATAAGTTGAATAACATACTAGATGCTCAAAGATCTCCTCTGATAAAAACTGGGATAGGCTATGAAGGAGAAACAAGTAAAGTCAAAGAAATAGATAACAGGAACATCATTTTTGTAAAAGCTGTCAAGGATAATGAAGCAGCTCAGAAAGTTCCTACAGAAGTAGAAGCCTGCAATGAAGTAAACAGGAACATGAAGGAACCTCAAATGACAAAGAACGAAATAAATAAACAGTCAACTGAAAAAGGCTCATATACTCCTGAATATATAAAATTTGGAAGCTATCAAAGGAGATTCTTCCCCCCTATGAAAAATATCACTTGTTATGCCTGCCACAAACTGGGACATACTGCTGCATACTGTCATAAAAGGAGAATCGATTCCAACCAACAAAGGATGCAAAAAGTGAGAAGACTACCTCAAGCAAACAAATGGAGATGACAACCCTTCATCAGGTACACTAATTGTTTTTATGGGTATTGTTTTTACTGGAAGGAGTTTGGCCATAAAGCCAAGGAGTGCAGAACGAATGGAAAAAGACTGATGTATGGAAACTCAAGGAGATGGATGAACAATGGAGAATTCACTCATGTACATAATTCATTCAGAAACATAATCAAATGCTTTGACTGCCATCAAATCGGGCCCAAGTGTCACAAATGTCCTCTCAGAGAATGTGGTCCATCATCTCAGGAAAGGTACCAAACAAAAGGATGCATGCTATGGAAAAAGAAGTTGAATAAGTGTGACCTGGCTCTAATAGCTCAAGATCATAAAAACCAATGGTATTTGGACAGTGGATGCTCAAAGCATATGACTGGAGATCGCAGCAAATTTGTAACCTTTGATGAAAAGAAATCTAGGAATGTAACATTCAGCAATGATAAATCAAGGAAAATCAAAGGAAAAGGCTTAGTCAATCTGGATAATGGAAGAGGAAAGGCCCAAGATGTACTATTTGTGGATGGGTTGAAAACAAATTTGCTAAGTGTTAGTCAAATGTGTGATAAAGGCTGTGAAGTCATTTTTAGAGCCCAAGATTGTGAAGTAAGATCAAGCACCACCGGAAAGTCCTTGATCAAAGGTGTTCGAACAAAAAGTAGTGTCTACATAGTGAAAGAAGAGGACGAAGCATGTCACCTAAGAAAACTTGATGAATCATGGTTATGGCATAGAAGATTGGGACACCTAAACTTTGACCACATCATAAGTCTGAGCAAGAAGAATGCAGTCAGAGATATGCCAGTCATAAAGAAGCCTTCAAATACCATATGTAAATCCTGCCAACTAGGCAAGCAGACCCGCACATCTTTCAAGACCAAAGAGAAACTATCTACAAGTAGACCTCTTCAGCTTGTTCACATGGACCTGTGTGGACCTTCAAGAACTAAAGCACCAAGTGGAGAATCTTATTTCATGCTGATAATAGATGATTTTTCCAGAATGACATGGGTAGCATTTCTCAAATATAAATCTAAAGCACTTGAGAAATTCAAGATATTCAAGGCATTGGCAGAAAATCAAACAGGATGCAAGCTAAAGTGCATCAGATCAGATAGAGGAGGTGAATTCACAGACTATGATTTTGCAGACCTATGCAATGAGCATGGGATAAAACAACAGTTTACAATTGCAGGTACACCTCAACAGAATGGAGTGGCAGAGAGACAAAACAGGTCAGTACAACAGATTGCCAGAGCAATGATGCAAGAAAGTAACATTCCCCAAACCTTCTGGGCAAAAGCAGTACACACAGCTGTTCACATTCTTAACAAAGCTCATTTAAGACCAAACTGTGACAAGACTCCTTATGAACTATGGCATGGTAAACCAACATCAATCAAGCACTTTAGAGTCTTTTGAAGTAAGTGTTTCATAAAAAATAATGATGAAAACCTGGGAAAGTTTGATGCAAGAGCTGATGAAGGAATATTTTTAGGATATGCATCCAAGAGTAAGGGTTACAGGTGCTACAACAAATCACTACACAAAATTGTGGAAAGCATTGATGTAAGATTTGATGAAGATCTACCAAACAGAACAAGAAGTACAAGATGCAGTAATCCTCCAGAAGATCATGAAGAAGAGAACAAATAAAATGATGAACTGAGCAAGACAATAGAAGATACTGAATTAAACTCAAAAGGTCCCTCAATACACACTCAAAAGAATCATCCAGAATATCAAATCATTAGGGACAAAGGTGTGGGAGTCCAGACTAGAAGACAGCTAGCTGAACAGAAAGAAGAAGTATACCTAGCCATGCTATCTCAAATAGAGCCAAAGAAGTTCGAAGAAGCCAACAAAGACAAAAACTGGGTAAATGCTATGAATGAGGAACTGGACCAAATTGAGAAGAACAATACCTGGGAATTAATTCCAAGACCCACTGGGAAAAATGTCATTGGCACAAAATGGATATTCAAGAATAAGATGAATGAACAAGGGCAGGTAATCAGAAATAAAGCCAGACTTGTATGCAAGGGATATTCACAAATTGAAGGTCTTGATTATGATGAAACCTTTTCCCCTATAGCCAGAATGGAAGCTATCAAAATGTTTTTGGCCTTTGCATGCTACCATGACTTCAAGGTATATCAAATGGATGTGAAGTCTGCCTTCCTGAATGGAGATTTAGAGGAAGAAGTCTACATGGAACAACCCGAAGGATTCTCCTTAACAGATAAACATGACTATGTGTGCAGATTAAAGAAAGCCTTATATGGGCTGAAACAAGCTCCTCGTGCATGGTATTCAAGGTTGGACAAATACTTGCAAAAACAAGGTTTTAAGAAAGGAGGAGTAGACAACAATTTGTACATAAAGGCTAATGAAAATGAACTCCTAATTGTAGTAGTATATGTGGATGACATCATGTTTGGTAGCAACAAAGAGAAGTTAACAAAAGAATTTGTTGAAGACATGAAATCAAAATTTGATATGTCTATGATTGGAAAGCTCACCTTCTATTTAGGACTTCAAATTCAACAAAAGAACATAGGAACTTTCATCTCACAAGAAAAATACTTAAGAGAGATGTTGAAAAGGTTCCAAATGGAAGACTGCAAACCTGTGTCAACTCCTATGATCACTGGATGCAAACTATGTGCTAATGATGGATCTGCAGATATAGACCAAAGACTGTACAGATCCATGATAGGAAGTCTGCTATACCTAACTACCTATAGACCGGACATTGTGTTGGCAGTAGGACTTGTGGCAAGATATCAAGCAGCACCAAAAAAAATCACTTACTAGCAATCAAGAGAATATTCAGATATCTACTAGGAATTGCACATTATGGGCTATGGTATCCAAAAGGTAAAAGCTTCACTTTGACAGCATATACAGTTGTAGATTGGGCCAGCTGCATGGATGACAAGAAAAGCACACGTGGAGGTGCATTTTATTTGGAAAAAATTATGGTGGCATGGCTAATAAAGAAGAAAACTTCTATCTCTCTATCTACAACAAAAGAGGAATACATAGCAGCAGCAGCATGTTGCACACAAGTAATGTGGATGAAACAAACTCTCCAAGACATGAAGGTAAGAATATATGATCCCATTTCAATCAAATTTGACAATAAAAGTGCAATAAGTATATCAAAAAATCCTGTATTTCATTTAAAAACAAAGCACATCCCAATTAAGTACCATTTCCTCAGAGAACAAGTAGCACAGAAAGTAGTGAAGTTGGAATATGTACCAACAAAGGAACAAATAGTAGACATATTCACAAAACCTCTTGCTAAAGAGCCATTTGAATATCTAAGAGACAAACTAGGGGTAGTGCCTGCAGATGTTACTCTCTGACATCAAAAGAAAGCATCATTCCAGGGGTAGATCAGAAAAGAAAGCATCATTCTAGGGGGAGATCAGTCAACAAATATTGTCACAAAAGAACCAGAGCAAGTGAGCAGTGCATGGAATAGGTCCTCAAGATCATAGTATTATGGACAAGATTTGGAAACCACACTAGGAAATGTGCAACCCTTTTTCATTGATGTCAAAGGAGGAGGAAAATAAAGTAACAAAAGAAAGGGTCTTCTAAAAGGCAAGCAAAGGAAGTGTATTGCCATCAATGCCAAAGGGGCAGACTGTTGGAAATATTGTCATTGATGGCAAAGAGAGAAGCAAATTAGCAGAGAGGCAGTAGTAAGAAAGCATAAAATGAGCACAAAGGAGACAGACATGAAGTAGAGGTAGTAGTAGAAATGCCATTTGATTGGATCTCTAGAGAGACAGAGTAGTGAGGTTGAAAGGGCCACTGAGTTGAAGATCTGGCCAAAACAAGGAGGTTGTGTAAGTAAATTTAGTTATGTATGTAAAAGGATTTGTTTCAGTACTATATGGATATTGTTGACCTAAATTCTATGTGAAAGAGCTTTGATTTCAATAAGAACTTGTATGAGAACCAATGAAGTGAGACTCTGTAATTGGGGGTCTAAATGGGTCCTATGTGTTATTGAAGAAATCGACATTCATGTTGATGTTGTGGTGTGAAATTATATGTGCACTGATTGCATATGTGAGTCTATCAGGGTTTATAAACAGCTTTGAATAAACCCTGTGGTAAGGGATTCTGTGTATAAATTGAAGGAATTGATGGTTTTCGAGACACGATGGTTTTGAATGTAGTAAATACTATATAGTTCTGTGCGAATGGGCTTTGAACTTATAAAGCACAGTTTTGGAATAGGTGAAGTGAGCATCAGAGTTTAATTTGTGATGGACCGAAGTATAGTGATTAGTTTGTGGAATCATGAACTTGAATGTGCAGTTAGAAGCGGAACTGTGACAGGGTGGAACTATGCGATGGAGGTTAGGACCTCGAACATGCAATGGAAAGTTGATATTTTATATCACAGCAGAATTGAAGACGCAGAATAAATCATAATTTATTTGCAATGGAACCCTGGTGAAGGGTGAATATGAAGAGCGAGGGCAGAGTTATATATATAGTAAAGGCACTAAAGAATTTGTGGAACCCCGAGTTAAAAATGGAACCATGATTTGTGAATAATGAAGGTAGTTTGGAAGGGAAAACCGATAGTATCGCGCGACCATTCAAATGGTAAGTGGAATTCCTCAAAAAAATGCGATACACCCCATCGCTCGACATGTGTCCTAAAGTGGTATTCAATTACCACTTTCATCACGTAATTTTTGAGAATTAAATCTCGAGCAAGTTTATTGTGCGATTACCGTCGGACGAGCGTTCAAATGAGTTTTCGAACGCGAGAAGCTGTTGACCGTCAGTTCTTTGCGATGGATAATGAGGGTGTGGGCCCCGAATGTTACTTTATGTTGGCGCTGACATTTTAATTAACGCCATGAAGATTTGATGTTGGGTTAATGTTAAAACATTAATATGGTTCAAGCATAGTGTGATAAACAAAGTCGACATTTATTATTGATATGAGTTGAATATGCTGTGGGGACCAACGTTAAAGGTGCAATGGTTTATGTTTTAGCCAAGGTCAAAGACATATATTAATGGAATATGATGCCGGAAATTAAAATAAGGTAATAACCTTATGGTTAGAGGATAAGCTACATATGCCATGGGACCGAAAGGTTCATCTTAATATAAGTGTTGTGACATCCAATGGTAATTGCAATGATTGATGGTTTATTATGATGTTTCATAACCTTTGAATGAAAGGTGTAATATGTGTCAATATATTATGTTGAGGTGATAAAGCCATGGGCATATATTTGATGGTAGATATGCTGTGGCTCATCATATAATGAGTTTATCAATAAAGTTCAAACGTTGAATGGAAATTTACAAAAAAATTCCAAAGACCTTTGGGATTCAAGTATAAATTGAATATTTATTCGATCTCATGAATGGGTTCAATGCAATTCGAACATTATTCGACTTCAATAGAATGGGTTTATTAAAGTTGAAAGGTGAATTGTGAAACCATGACCAACATTGATGTGCAATGGTATTTCTCTTAACGTTTAATATATGTGGGACCCTAGAACTTTAATACACGTTGGCCTTTGGTTTTAACCGAAGTTGGGATTGATAAAGCGTTGGTACATATGTTGATATTTAATTAATCAAGGTATGAAGTATGGTATATAGAGGAAACTCCGCATATGAATTCATGAAGTGGGTTTAGACCATGGTTTAAAAATTTATTGAAACAAGTTGAGTTTCTTCATCTTAATGTAATCTGAGGAATATGGTTTGAACCACGGAAAGAAAATGAAAGCTTCCACATTTATTTAAATTGCCTAGTTTAGAAAATAAGAAAAGCTTCAACATGTAAAGATTGCCAAACTTTGAGATTTATTTGGGGCTTAACTTGTAAAGAAGTTATATATGCAGCAGATACACAATTACAGTGAACAAAAGTGTATGCAAAAACTAAAAAAGACAATGAGAGCAGCAGAAAAGACAAACACACAATGAACTAAGAACTGAAGGGGTTGAATGAAATATATTAGTTACAAATGTAAATGTAAATGTTTTAATTAATTTTATATTGTTTGTGATGCAAATGAAAGTCTCCGTAGGCAAACAAAACTCCACTGTAAAACTAAAATTTGTGCATATTGCTATATTCCTCTGAATGAGCTGGACAAAGAAATGAGAAGGTAGAAGTCAAAGAGTCATGGTTGTTCACTTCGAATTCCCTAAGGAATACAAATAGTCATAAGGTAATCTCTATAATTAATGTCACAAACATATGCATAGAGAGGTTAGAGAATGGAGAAATGAGGTAGAGAGGGTAAGAAGAAGGAGGAGAAGATAGAGAAGTTGTGTAGACTCAGAGATGATAAAAGGTAGATATGAAGGCTAGTAGACAGCAGTGAAGAAGGTACATAACAGATCTGATATCCAGGTAAATCCGCAAGTGGTTTTTATGAAAGAGTAAGGAAGTTGGAGCTTCCCTATCAAGTTGTAGTTTGATAGATGTCAGTTGTAGCTGACTAAGGTAGGAGCCTCCTGTAGGTTGGTGCCTGCAGAAAATCAGTGGTGAGGGGGAGTTGGAACTTGCCTTTGCATCACAACAATAATAAGATGTGGTTTTCTCCCTTATGGGTTTCCACTTATATTTGGTGTCTATGTGCATGATGATTATGTGTTGATACTCTATATTTAATCTGCTTAATACTTGCTGCTCACTAATTAAGATTGTTGTTCCACTGTACATTAAGTTAATCATGAAATGAAGATGTAAATAAGTGTAATTGAAAGTTTTACAAGACCATGAATTCTTTAAACTAATTCACCCCCTTTCAATTTATCAAAGGATTCAACCGGATCCGCATTGAATAACATCAAAGTTTAATTAAGGGGTCGCGACCATGACCCGCCGCCCACACCATACGGTAACATCATTATAAATGGGCGCGGGGTTGTGAACCTAACCACCCAAATTTTGCCACATATAACGAGGCAGGCCAAAGATATGAGGGTGGTCCGCCCAATGCGGGCCCGACCCCCCCCCCCCCCCCCCAACCAACTTAATATCATATGTTAAATGTGGTTGGTTTTAAAATTAAACACGCGGGTTTAAAAATTGATTGAAACGGTTATTTAAAACAGGTTTCTGCCTTAATTCAGAGCGATTGAGGTTTGACCACCCGACCTCCTCCCACACAACTCAGATCTAAAACCAACTCGCCTAACGGGTCCTTTGGAAGTCCATCACCTTTTTTATATATAAGCCTTCATATCTGCAGTGCGCCTAGGGGAAGACAGGAGCGAGCATGGAAACCAAGGCAGCGGAACCATGAGCAGTGTGCAGGAGGGGGCGGAACCATGATCTGAGCCATTTTCCAAAGGGGCCAGATTTTCACTTTGTCATATTGAGAAAAGTTTTATATGGATTCCGCGCTACTCGATGCCACAAATCCAACGGTACTGCCCAATTCGTCATCATAGGTCTGAAATTTTCGGCCACTTTCAGATTGGGCAGGTATAAGGGTGTAATTCCTCATTTTGTACTTGTACTTCCATTTTTGACATTTAATGAAAGAGGGCCTCCCCACTATTTGAGTAGGAACTGGAGATGTAGTCCCCCCTAGATGGACTCCGATATCAACTTTGTGTCTTCGTGCATGATGTTAATTGCTTGTCTCTTTTTACGTGTATGCCTTTAAAGTTTCTTGTTTAAAGTTGCAATTTTCACATGTAATTATTTCACACATCTCAAGCAAAATACTTTGGATTAACACCGCCCCCCCCCCCCTCTCCCCGCCCCTTTTCTGACCCAACCCAAGCCGACCCAACTTATTTTATGTTGTTGATAAAATAGCCTTCAAAATTTTCTATATTCAATGGGGATTCATCCAACTATTATACTTATAAAAGCTTAACAACTGTTGTTAATTTTTTTCCTTCTAACGCAATTAGTGAATAAATGAAATTTGAAATATTTCTATAACATGAGACTTGTAATTCATGTTTATTAAGTTTCACAAAAAATTAGAAATACAAAAAATCAACAAATCCAATATAAATTTAACAAAGCTTAAAATTATATATAACTTTTTAAATAAAAGCTTTTATGTGCTCCAAAAAGCTATTAAAAATCGTTTGAAGATAATCCTTTCAAGTTTTTATACATAGTATCACTACAACAAGTCCCAAGTGTTTTTTACAACTTTCTATCTCATTTGTGCAATGACTATATTAAGGTAATGCTCAATCTTTGATTTTTTTTAGTTGGTATAATCGTATCTTGGATTTGACTGAACATGTATTTTTTCAAAGTATTGTTGAACTTATTGTTTACACATTCATGTTTGCAAACAGAAAGCTTTCTTGTGAAGCATAGATACTAGGAGAAGATAAGATTGCTAATGGATTTAACGTAACGTTTCTCTTGAATTAAAATGTGTGGGATTTGTTTAATTTGACACAAATTAAGGTTATACCACTTATACAGTGAAGTTGTAATATCATTCTTGTATAAGGAAAGGGAATTGCATCGTTTCATAGTTGGATTGTTAAATATGGTTTAAGGAAACGGTAATTACAACAAGGGTTGCATTTGCAAATCTGTGCAGGGCATGAAGAGAAAAGCACACAAAGGACGTTTCTAGAATTTCTTGGAGGGTATCCAGTTTTCACGAGGAGATCACATATGCTAGTACGAGAATAGATCTGTGTATTCCAAATAGAGTGTGAGTAGCAGCAGGAAGGAGAAGGAGTTTTTCAACACTGAAAACAAGGCTTTATGAAAGAAATCGACATACCTTTGACATTGTATTTGTGAACTCTTGTTAGAGAGGAACGTCTTCAAGATACATTTAACGTCTTTTTACATTTCATCTAAAAGTTAACTTGATCTAAAAGTTAACTTTAAGGAAAGGATAAATACATTGCATCTAAAAGTAAATACATTGCATCTAAAATTGCTCCTTTCTGCCACTTGAACCGCTCCTTTTCAAGCTCTAATGCTTGGGCTTGACTTTCCACTTTCCGCTTCTTCAACGACAATTGCCTTTGCATCCTTGATGTTCTTGAACTATTTTGTTGCTTCCATTCGGTACTTGCATTATCTTCATCTTCTTCACCATTTTCATCATTCACTACAAACAATGCTTCATGATCAAAATCTGCCGCGATATATAGCTTATTTGCCTTGTGATAAGAACACATCTCTTGATAGAATAAGTGCTTGGAACACAGAATTTTCTTTATTTCTTCCTTGGTCTCCTTAAAAATACCATCCACAAAATCCAAGAGAGCAGGATTCTCAACAACCTTTGATGCGTCTTCTCCAAACAAATCATTCAGTCTCTGGTGTCATCATGAGATACGATAGATATTTTATTTTCTTAAGAAGTAATCCGATGCCTATTTTATGTTTTTTCACCAAGCATCGAAAAAAATATCCCAATCAACCTACCACATACTTTGGTTAGATTTTATTGGAGTTTTCAAGGGTGGTCAATATTCAACTATATGTCCAACTCCCCTATTAAGGAGAGATTAATGCAATAATGAAAGTATAGTGCAAAATACATTGTCATGAAATCATTAAAGAACTAAGCTTTAATTATTTTCAATAGAAGTACATTCTTATATCACTTTATCATCGTAGAAATCATCTGATATCTTCTTGACCCACTTGTGTAAGGTTTTCCTTGCTCCATTTTTTTACCTTAGCGTTAGTTGGTCGTCGAGTTTTGTCTTTCATTTTAGGACGTTTTCGAGGTATTTCTTCATTTCAACAAGGACTTCTTCAATAATTTTTTAATGTGCTTCCGTAAAGAAGTGAGCTCTAGCTTATGCAATCAATAATATGTTTCTCCTTGTATAGTAATTCAGGTAGTTATTGATCTTTTTCTCCCAACACTCTTGTATCTCTTCTAGTGTTAACATTTATGTATCCATATTGTGTATACTCGGGTCCACACTACTAGCAATAGAAACAATGTTGTAATATTGAAAAAATTAGGCATCGATTACCAGTGGGAAGGAACAACAAGTAAACTACATAATCATATGCAATACATACAGGAGGAAAGAGTCACAAAGTAGTGGAGAAACAACAAGTCAAAAACGTGTATTAGTATATCCTAAACAAAAAATCTAACTTGTAAATAAAGTCAAGTATATATATATATATACAACTACAATATTTAAACTATCTCAACTGACTTTACTAGACTAATTTAGTCAATCGACTCGACTAGAGAGTCATCCGACTTACAATATTTTCTTTATTGTCTCAACTTGATTGGGCTAGTCGAATAAGTCGACTAAGTCTACTAGCCCCTACAACAACATAGCAAGTGTAACAATGAAAAGGAAGACACCAATGATTGATTTTCTAAGTCCAAGGTAAAGATTAAAAGTTTAGTTGAATTTCCTCGAAGAGGTCATCACTCACATCCACTTCTACATGCATCTATATTCATAGATGGTCTACTTAGCTTTCTTAATTAGATTTCAGTTGAAGGAAGTGACCAATTCCCCCCCCTTCCCCCCCCAACAAACATGATAATTTATTCTAACTATAAGACCAAAGGGATGTTAGTTTTTAGATATTATGGTAGCATCAGACATGTGTTCTAGTCTCTAAGGTGTTCGAGAAGCTACGGAACATGAGATCTCCAAAACCCAGAAAAGGTTTCAGGAGAAAACACCTAGATACCCCTCAATGAATTTAATTGATCTATTATTAAAAAGTTACTAATTATAACTTATGAAAATTGATTAATTAATAGGTATTAATTGAGGAAATCAACATGCTCCAGAGACTTCTATAAAATGATTTGATGAGGCCTAAAATGATAATAGCCATCGATAACAATTAGATATTACTCGTTGATGCTTTAGTGGTAGATTTTGAAATCATTAATACATAAAAGAATATCTGAGAAATAAACGAAGCAGGATATTGCACAGCTTGGGGATGTAGCTCACATGGTAGAGTGCTTGCTTTGCATGCGAGAGGTGCGGGGTTTGATCCCTGACTCTCACTACAAATCTTACCAAGTTTTTAGCAAACGCAAAAATCAATTTTTTTACAAATTTTTCATAACAAATCAAAATCCAATTATTTTTACAAATTTGTTACCATGTAAAATCCAAAAAGATTGAAGGGACGACGAATTGAACGACATGTCAATTTGACAGAACAGTGGAGGGTTGGGAGTGTGTTCGATTCAATTTGACCCACGAGCTTCCAAAGCAAGTTAAAATAGGAGGTTTCAATAACTACAGATAACTTCAGGAAGGGTTTTGATAAGTGGTGAAAAGAAATGGGACGGAAGTAACGGAAGTATTGATCCTGGTTTTAAGCAATAGGAGGTTTCGAAACAGTCAATGAATTCCCATATAATGGGATCTGGTGAGGTGAGGTAGAGCACTGATCATTGTGACAATTCCAAAAATGTCTAGTAATAATTTTACGCATGACAATTGGAGATGCGGGGTATCGATCCCCGTACCTCTCGCATGCTAAGCAGGCACTCTACCATCTGAGCTACATCCCGTTGACATTATGTGGAATTTCATGTGGGATATCTACTGTTGCTATATTTGATCTGCTCCCCTCCCTCTCCCCTCTCCCATTGGGAAAACATGCTATTAGTATTGTATGTATTTTTGATAACGTGAATGCTGTCTCCAGTGATTGAGGTTGTCCACCATCTTTATCGATATGCTGTATGTATGTTGTCAGGTAGCTTGAGGTTTTCTTGTCCTTTACATTCACGGAATTTCTTCATTTCTTGTAATTATCACGAATCTTGGAGAATTAGAATTTCATTTCTCGTAATTATCACAAATCTTGAAGAATTAGAATTTCATTTCTTGTAATTATCACGAATCTTGGAGAATTAGAATTTCATTTCTCGTAATTATCACAAATCCAATCCAATCCAATCCAGGGCTTTAATTTTTAATGTTTCTTTCTTGTTAACAACAAATGCATTCTTAATCACTGGATGCATCGATGCCACCAAGTTTTCATGGGAATTCAACAATTTCCATCCAAAACGTAATAAGTAAAACACTTTTGGTGAAAGAAGTGTGTATGGCCAATTCGATTAAACAAGTGTAATGCCAAAGCTACACAGAAAGATAACCGTCCTCCGAACGTCGGTCGATTGTTGCTTCTTTAAAAGATGTTTCGATTGAATTAGAGCTCAGCGTGATGGACCAGTGCGCTGCAATCAAACCAATACAACTGTTTTGAATTCTGGCTTAAAATAAAAATTGTTTCCGTTGCCGGGACTTGAACCCGGGTCTCTCGGGTGAGAGCCGAGTATCCTAACCAACTAGACTACAACGGAATCTGTTTTCTATGACATTTAGATGTTCATCACTCAATTACATACCTAAAGGATATTGACGGAGAAAACATGTAATAAGGACAATGTTTTGAGTTCATTTTACCATCTTAATTGATCCTTACGTTGCGATTTCGCTTAATTTCAAAATTCAATAAAATATGTTTTTATGAAATAGTGAAAACCTTTAAATTAAATATTCCATTATTTTTAATATTATATATTACTTTTTAATCAAATACAAATAAAAATAATAATTATCTATTTCAAAATTTATTTAATTAAAAAATTAAATACTTTTGCTTCCCATTCATACTTGATCATTTTTATGGTTTATGTCTTCAACCCTTACCATTGTTATCCTTGTTTGTCACTCATATCTAGAGGATTTTCATCATAAAATTATAGCGGAATTTGTCTTGAAATCGATATCAATAAACGGTCGCCATACCAAATCGAGTTAAAAATCAGTTATTCTAGATTATGAGAATGCTACTTTTCATTGCCACTTCTATCATCAAACATGCCACTTACAAAATTCTTGCTTGGTGTTTAATTCTCAACAAAAGCGTAACATCTGCAATTCTAGATCTAAAAGTTGGAAGCCCTACAACTTTCCTCCTATGGATGACATTGAAGAAGCTCGCGATGAAATTCATTCAAGGTTCAAGTTCCAAGAATCAAGGCCTCAAACATCTTGTGCACCTCTTCGCGTGGACCATGCACCTTCGACAAGCACATAGATATTGAATAGTAATGCTTCTTTGAGTATATTGAAACACACTCATGAGTCGGTTTTTTCAAACTCTGATATGGAATCACCTTGACTGCACAATGATCACTTTGATCAAACCACCTTCGGAAGGTTGGGTCAAGGTTTCAAAAAACAAAGAAAAGAAAGGTCGCCTTGAGGGTTAGCCCCAATTTGAGTGATTCTCCTCTCTAGTTGTGTCTTCTTTCACTTTTTGCATTTACTTCCCTATTCTCAATACCATTCATCTCTACGTTGACAACAACATTATAGGGAAAGTTGTGCCAGAAAAATGAGGCATGATGGAAAATGATGTAATTTTATTTATGTTTGATAAATATTATTTTTAGACTTATCATATATATATATATATATATATATATATATATATATCTGTGTGTGTGAGAGAGAGAGAGATTTATATACATTTTTTAATATAAAAGTTATATAATTAATTATTTAAAAGTTAAAAATTAAATTTTTATTTTAAATACTAAACTAAGTAATGACACCTTTTTCATTTGGTCCCATGGTATTCCCAAACTCCGGGATTTTCTTTCCCATCTCAATAGCATCTCCCCCCACATCCAGTTCACTATGGAGCTGGAAGAGAAATATTCCCTTCCCTTTCTTTATGTCCTTGTCTCGCGCCTTCCCTCTGGATGCCTTACTCACCAAGTCTATTGAAATAAAAATCATACTGATAGGTACCTTCATGCCAACTCCCACCACCATCCTGCTCAAAAATCTCAAAACCCTTCTCATCCAAGCCATTCAAATCTCCTCCTCTCAAGCCAAGGCTGATTTTATTTTCAGCCCCTTTTGCTTCAGGGAAGCTTGTAGAGCCATAAGGGCCAAGAGGGAGTTGGAGCTGTTTTGGGCTATGCTTAACCTTTTGACGTGAACCAAAAACCAATTTCAGCTATTTTAAGAATTCTAGAGCCATTGGGACAGATTCCAGAGGTAGTAGAGGTGTTCTACAACCATTTTAGCTTCAGGGAAGCTTGGAGGGCCACGAGGGCCATTGGGGAAATGGAGTTATCTGGAGTTGTACCTCACTGTTTGAGGTCATCCAAAAACCATTTTCAGCTATTTTCGACCTTTTGAACCTAATGGAAGAGGTTTCTAACTTTGTTAGGACTTCTACAGCTCAAAAAATCTTCAGAAGAGTTAAAAGACTTTGCAGCCTGTATTGAAGAAGTCACTATTTATGGTACTTTTTCACCAAGTAGAAAAATGAGAAGCATTTTTAGGATTTTCATATCTTCTGATTCTGTATTTACAGTCATACTTTCCTATTGAGGCACTTTTATACTTGTACTAGCATTTAGGAGCATTTTAATACAAAAGGACAAGCTCATTTTGGGAGGCTTGATCCAACAGACATAGCCCAGAAGGGGTGAGTTGCTCACCAAACATTTGTGTCATGTTATGTTGAAGTTATCTTGCTATGTATTTTTGATTTAATATGTTAAGCAACAAAATAAATTAACTTTCCCTCACACATAAACTCATAAACAGTTACCAAAAACACTTTTTCTAATCAGCAAGACAAGGGGAATTTTGCACACATTTAGTTAAATGGAAATGGATACCTTGCACACATTTCCAAGTACTTCCATTTTCAGATCCGATGGTATCAGAGCATAGGTTGAGCATTTTTTTTTGTGCAAAAGGTGTTAAAACAATGTAAAAGATTGACTTTTTTATTGGTTGCAAAATGGTTGATCGGGTATGGTGAGAAAACTGGTTCAGATTTGGCACAAGTACACATACTCATTCAGCAAAAATTCGCCATGAGGATAGTTGGCAAGTCAGGAAAATTTTTGGAGACTGAAGAGAAGAGGATTTTTTTATTCTCTCATTTACTGTACAGTTCAGTTTCAAAATTTTAGTGAGATTTTGGTGTCCAAAAGCTTCTCATTTGGGAGGTGTGATCAGGAGCTCAAGTCCGAGCTATGGAAAAGCTCAAAATTGAAAGTGTTCAAAATCACTTGCAACCTGAACAACCGGATAGGCCTCGTCGATACGATCCTGGCGCCACGAACGACCTCAAATCCAACATCATATGTGAAAGTTATGCAAGTTTGAAGTTTTTAGTAAACTGCAAAAAACTGAGTTTGATCAGGTTTGACTTTGAAAATTTGAAAAATTAAAAAAAGAATATTTCTCGAAATATTCCCTAGAATAGTCCACCTGGACCAATCATTTTTTGACAAGTGTCAAGTTCTTATTTGCTGTGGGTTTAACTTCAGTTGGTTTTTGCCAATCAACAGGTGCCACGTGGCAAGCCCGGAGGCCGCCACGTGGCAAGCCCGGAGGCCGCCATGTGGCCCCAGGTCGTGAAAAGTTTGGGCGTATTTAAATTTCGGCAAGTCAGCAAGGTTTGAACCCCGGACCTCACCGTTGCAAGTGCCACGACTTACCATTGGGCCACACGTTTAGTTCTTGATTTGTATGGTTTACAAATCATATTTGAAGTTTGAAAAAGATATGGGCAAAGGTCAAAAGGGCTAGCCCCATTAGATATGACCCATAGACATGACCTCAAGGCTCGGAACCGGCGGTTTGAAAACAGATTGTAAGCCATGGCATGTGGCCACGTTGTCACAATTAAATGCACGGTTTGTTAAATGGATAAGCCACGGTTTGTTAGCACGGATTACGGCGGGTTTGGAACATGTGACCGCCTATTAGCATTTAATTAAACCGTTTGCAGTTACCGCCAAGTCTGGGGCAGATTCTACCTAATTCGGCCTTTTTCCAAAATTGGCGCTCCTAACTGGAGTTAGCCCAATTTTAGTGGAGTTTTTTAAGTGCTACTGGGCAAAATGTTGTTTTGCCATAACTTCTCCAATATTGGACCAAATTGGATGAAATTTTGGTCAATTTTGGGTATTCTGCGGATTATGGATCCATTGAGATAGGTTGCAGAGCCATTAGAGTTGATCTTCAGCCCCTTTTCCTTCAGGGAAGCAATGAGAGCCATTAGGGCCAAGAGGGAGTTGGAGCTGTTTTGGGCTATGCTTAACCATTTGAGGTGAGCCAAAAGTCAATTTTGACTATTTTCAACATTCCAGAGCCATTGGGATAGGTTCTAGAGGTATTATAGGTGTTCTACAACCATTTTATCTTCAGGTAAGCTTGGAGAGCCACTAGGGCCATCGGGGAAATGGAGTTATCTGGAGTTGTACCTCACTGTTTGAGGTGATCCAAAAACCATTTTCAGCTATTTTCAACCTTCTAAACCTAATGGAAGAGGTTTAAGAATTTTTGGAGGACTTCTACAGCCCGAAAAGCTTCAGATGTGTTCAAAGAGCCACCAGGGCCTTGTTGAAGAAGTCACTGTTTATGGAAATTCTTCACTGTTTAGTGAATATGGAAAGGCATTTTTAGCATTTTCATGTCTTCTGATTCTGTATTTACAGTCATATTTGAATATTGAGGCACTTTTAAACTTGTATTAGCATTTGAAAGCATTATAATACAATAGGACAAGCTCATTTTGGGAGGCTTGATCTAGCAGACGTAGCCCAGGAGGGGTGAACTGCTCACCAAACATTTGTGTCATGTTATGCTGAAGTTATCTTGTTGTATATTTTTTATTTAATATGTTAAACAACAAATTAAATTAACTTTACCTCATACATAAACTCATAAACAGTTACCAAAAACACCTTGTTTAATCAACAAGACATGGAGAATTTTGTACACATTTAATTAAATGGAAATGTATATCTTGCACACATTTTCAAGTAATTCCATTTTCAGATCATATGGTATCAGAGTACAGGTTGAGCTTAGGTTGAGCATTTGTTTTTGTGCAAAATGTGTTAAAACAGTGTAAAATATTGACTGTTTTATTGGTTGCAAAATGGTTGATTGGTATGCGAGAAAACTTGGTCGGGATTCGGCACAAGTACATGGCTCATTTAGCAAAAATTTGCCATGTGAACAGTTGGCAATTCAGGAAAATTTTTGGAGGCTGAAGAGAAGAGGATGTTTTTATTCTCTCATTTTCTGTACTACAGTTCAATTTCATCATTTCAATGAGCTTTTGGGGTCCAAAAGCTTCTCATTTGGGAGGTGTGATCAAGAGCTCAAGTCTGAGCTATGGAAAAAGCTCAAAATTGAAAGTGTTCAAAATAATTTGCAACCCGAACGAACAGATAGGCCTCATCGATACGATCATGGAACCGTAAACGACACTCAAATCCGACATCACATGTCAACGTTATGCAAGTTTGAAGTTTTCAGAACCGCAAAAATAAGTTGACCAGGTTTGACTTTCAAATTTTGAAAATTAAAAGGAATATTCTTGAATATATCTGGAAATATTTCGTACTATTCCACTCGGGCCAATCATATTACGACACTTGGCAAAAGGATTCGTTGTTGGTGTGATTTTTATTATGGTGGCTAACTAATCTGTGCCACGTAAGGGTCTTAGGTAAATGGCATGTGGGCTCCCAGGGCGGAAACGTTTTGGGCGTATTTAAATTTTGGCAAGTCCGCTAGGTTTTAACCCTGGACCTCACTGTTGCAAGCACCACGACTTACCATTGGGCCACACGTTTAGTTCTTGATTTGTATGTTTTACAAATCATATTTGAAGTTTGAAAAAGATATGGGCAGAGGTCAAAAGGGCTAGCCCCATTCGATATGACCCATAGCCGTGACCTCAAGGCTTGGAACCAACGGTTTTATAACAGATTGTAAGCCGTGGCATGTGGCCACGTTGTCACAATTAAATGCGCGGTTTGTTAAATAAATAAGCCATGATTTGTTAGCGTGGATTCCGGTGGGTTTGGAACATGTGACTGCCTATTAGCATTTAATTAAACCGTTTGCAGTTACCGCCAAGTATGGGGTGGGTTCTGCCTAATTCGGCCTTTTTCCAAAATTGGCGCTCCTAACTGGAGTTAGCCAAATTTTAGTGGAGTTTTTTAAGTGCCACTGGGAAAAATGTTGTTTTGGCTAACTTCTCCAATATTGGACCAAATTGGACGAAATTTTGGTCAATTTTGGGTATTATGAGGATTATGGATCCATTGAGATAGGTAGCAGAGCCATTAGAGTTGATCTTTAGCCCCTTTTGCTTCAGGGAAGAAATGAGAGCCATCAAGGCCAAGAGGGAGTTGGAGCTGTTTTGGGCTATGCTTAACCATTTGAGGTGAACCAAAAGTAAATTTTGACTATTTTCAGCATTCTAGAGCCATTGGGATAGTTTCCAAAGGTAGTAGAGGTGTTATACAACCATTTTAGCTTCAGGGAAGCTTGGAGAGCCACTAGGGCCATTGGGGAAATGGAGTTATCTGGAGTTGTACCTCACTGTTTGAGGTGATCCAAAAACCATTTTAAGATATTTTCGACCTTCTGAACCTAATGGAAGAGGTTTCACAACTTTTTGAGGACTTCTACATCCCAAAAATTTAGAGGAGTTCAAAGAGCCATCAGGGCCTTGTTGAAGAATTCATTGTTTATGGTAATTTTTCATTGTTCAGTGAATATGGAAAGGCATTTTTAGCATTTTCATGTCTTCTCATTCTATATTTATAGTTATATTTTCCTATTGAGGCACTTTTAAACTCGTATTAGCATTTGATAGCATTATAATACAAGAGGACAAGCTCATTTTGGGAGGCTTGATCTAGCAGACGTAGCCCAGGAGGGGTGAACTGCTCACCAAAAATTTGTGTCATGTTATGCTAAAGTTATCTTGCTGTATATTTCTGATTTAATATGTTAAACAAAAAATTAAATTAACTTTCCCTCATATATAAACTCATAAATAGTTACCAAAAACACTTTGTTTAATCAGCAAGACATGGAGAATTTTGCACACATTTAATTAAATGGAAATGGATACCTTGCACACATTTTCAAGTACTTCCATTTTCATATCAGATGGTATCAGAGTTCAGTTTGAGCATTTGTTTTTGTGCAAAAGGTGTTAAAACAGTGTAAAATATTGACTGTTTTATTGGTTGCAAAATGGTTGATTGTATGGCAAGAAAACTTGGTCGGGATTCGACACAAGTACATGGCTCATTCAACAAAATTCGCCATGTGAACAGTTGGCAATTCAGGAAAATTTTTGAAGGCTGAAGAGAAGAGGATGTTGTTATTCTCTCATTTGTTGTACTACAGTTCAGCTCAGCATTTCAGTGAGCTTTTGGGGTCCAAAAGCTTCTCATTTGGGAGGTGTGATCAGGAGCTCAAGTCCAAGCCATGAAAAAAGCTCAAAATTGAAAGTGTTAAAAATCACTTACAACCTAAATGGCCAGATAGGCCTCGTCGATACGATCTTGGTGCTATGAATGGCACTCAAATCTGACATCATATGTGAAAGTTATGCAAGTTTGAAGTTTTCAGTAAACTGCAAAAAATTGAGATGACCAGGTTTGACTTTCAAATTTTGAAAAATTAAAAAAAGAATATTCCTGGAATATTCCTCAAAATATTCCCTGAAATATTCCACCTGAGCCAATCATTTTATGACAAGTGGCAATCGTGTATTGGGTGTTGGTTTGACTTTGGAGTTTTGGGCCAATCATGGGCTACCACGTGGCAGGCCCGGAGGCCGCCACATGGCCCCCTAGCTGGTAGAAATTTTGGAGGTGCAAAATTTTGTGTCTAGGTAGGATTTGAACCCGAGACCTCGTCTCTGCAAGGCACATGACTTACCGTTGTGCCACACACTTATGACTTGATATATATAGCAGAGAAGTTGTATTTATGGTTTAAATTCATTTTGGGCGGAGGTTAAAGGGGCTAGCCCCCATTCGATGTGACCACACCTTATGAACGGGGGCATGACACTGTTCAAACTTAACCGCCCAAAAACTGTGGCCATGTGGCAAACAAACTCCACATTATATGTCACAGTTGGTTGTTATTACGGTTAGTTCGAACGAATATGTCAAATGGTTAAACCGGCGAGTTTAGTGCATGTGACTAGCACTCCCCAAAATTAAATGCCATATCTAAATGTCCACCATTTATGGAGCGTGCCCACCAAATCAGGTGGAATCGCCAATTTTAGTGCGGCTATCTGCAGTTTCTCCACATTTGGTGGAGCTTGTTTAGGGCAGATTGGTCAAAATGTTGTTTTGGCCATAACGTCTCCAATATTGGACCAAATTGGACGAAAGTTTGGTCAATTTTGGGTATTAAGAGGATTTTGGATCCATTGGAATAGGTTTTAGGGCCATTAGAGTTGATATTCAGCCCCATTTTCTTCAGGGAAGCTTGGAGAGCCATCAGGGCCAAGAGGGAGTTGGAGTTGTTTTGGGCTATGCTTAACCATTTGAGGTGAAACAAAAACCAATTTTGACTATTTTCAGCATTATAGAGCCATTGGGATAGGTTCCAGAGGTATTAGAGGTGTTCTACAGCCATTTTTGCTTCAGGGAAGCTTGGAGAGCCACCAGGGCCATTGGGGAAATGGAGTTATCTGGAGTTGTACCTCACTGTTTGAGGTGATCCAAAAACCATTTTCAGCTATTTTCGACCTTATGAACCTAATGGAAGATTTTTTAGAACTTTTTGAGGACTTATACAACCTGAAAAGCTTCAGAGGAGTTCAAAGATCCATCAGGGCCTTGTTGAAGAAGTCACTGTTTATGGTAATTCTTCATTGTTTAGTGAATATGGAAAGGCATTTTTAACATTTTCATGTCTTCTGAATATGTATTTTCATTTATATTTGCCTATTGAGGCACTTTTAAACTTGTATTAGCATTTGAGAGAATTATAATACAAGAGGACAAGCTCATTTTGGGAGGCTTGATCCAGCAGATGTAGCCCAGGAGGGGTGAACTGCTCACTAAACATTTGTGTCATGTTATGCTGAAGTTATCTTGCTGTGTATTTCTGATTTAATATGTTAAAAATTAAATTAAATTAACTTTCCCTCACACATAAACTCATAAACAATTACCAAAAACACTTTGTATAATCAGCAAGACATGGAGAATTTTGCACACATTTTCAAGTACTTCCATTTTTCGCATCAGCACATTTTCAAGTACTTCCATTTTCATATCAGCCACTATTATCGCCATTTTTTGGTTGAGTAGAGGAAAGCATCAAAACCGAGTTAGAGGAAGCAGGATCCCAGGAAACCATATTGATGTTCAAATTTAAAAAAAAACCTGTTAACACAACGGATGCAGTGGATGATTTAAGGTATTGATTCACTTCTACCCGGTGTGGAAAATCGAGAGTGAAATTCTCTTCATTATAAATCAAGAATGGATAAAAATATTTTCACTTCTCTTCAGAAGATTAAGTATTTTATTTATCCTGCAGAGGATTATATTTCCTCTTTTTACCATTTCATTTCTTCTTATTTCCTTGTTGCTAATATTTTCCTGTAGAAGATTGAACAACATTTATCTCAAAAATAAGCTGCAGGAGTAGAAGAGCGAGGGTTTTAGGCATCCACAACGATAGTTGATTAAGATGGTTTACTCATTGAGTACTGGCTGGTAGAACCAATCACACCGTTGGTGACATGTGATTCTTTACTGAGAGGTTGAGGAACAATATTGGAAGGATGTGAAGCATTTGGAATTTTATCATAGAGCGTGCTCGATTAGGTATAAATAAGATCCAAATACAGCACACAAGAAATTACCTGCTCTTTGATCACGGCACCACCCTTAGAAATGTCTTCTATTATGGATGGTAACGTAAACTTAATGAATCATTCATGTTATAGCATCATTCAACACTCTTGTAGTTATGATGCTCTTGTATGGCCTTGGGCAACCCTTTCCTATGCATATTTTATCTTTATAAAGCCATGAGGAAGCCATGATGGATTACGCAATCAAGGAAGGTTGATTTTCCTATTTAATAGGGAGATAATTCCCTATGAATTGTGTGAGCAAGGCATGTTGAAGGAAGGCTGAGAATTGGCTATGTGTTTGTCCAATTTTTCCTAGATCAATGTGAGACAATTGGCAGAGCGCTGGAGAATCTCACGAGAGATTAATAATTGTATTGTTTCATGATTCCTTGACTTTATAAAATATATGATAGCGGGGTTTTGAGCAGTTGATTTACCCAAGAAAATCTTGTTTTGTGCGATTTATTTACTTATTTCTCTTGCTTGCAAGTGATTGACTGATCGTGCTTTGTATTCTACAAAAATTGTAGAATGATTCAATATCTTGTTTTAGTACATCAAAAGATCGGATTGAATCCATTGGTATAAAAGTTCTATAAATTTCTACATGGTATCATAGTGATATTTCTACATGTTTCAAGGGGTAAATTTTGTGTTGATGAGTCCTATTAGTCATGTAGACATGTTTCACACTCATTCCCAAATTTCCATGCACTCTCGCACAAGTGTTGTCACTTTCGTCGCAAAGTGTATATTTTGTGTCGCACTTGGAGAGGTATGTTGCATTTCTATTGTATTAAGAGCATCATGTTGTTCTTATTTTTTGAGCGATCAATGTTGTGTCTTCAACTATTCTGACTGTGTGATCATGATATAGTTTTTTCTCTGCTCACTTGAGCCATACTGATCCTACACTTAGCCTTATCCATAAAATTTCATTCCCGGGTAACTTGACTTCTCTCAACCTTCCTGAATTGCACATTGTGCAGTCTCAACCCTCAATCCCTGACCTTTCCTCTTGGAACTATGCACTACGCAGTCTCAATGCTCATTCCCATTCCTTGAGCTCTATAATTGCACAATCCTTGCCTCCATCCAACCTTCTCTACACATTGCGCAGTCTCAAGCATCAGTCCTCAACCTTGAGCTTTTGAATTGTGAAATTGTTCCATCATTTGGCATTTTTCCCTCCACAATTGTGCATTAGGAAACTTCAATCTTCAATCCTCAAGCTTGAGGCCTTGAACCCCTCAATTATGCAATCTCCCAACATGTTCTCCTATCTAAACTATGCATTGGGAAACTTCAAGCCTCAAGCTTGACCTTTCGAGTTCATCAATTGTGCAGTCACTTAACCTAGGCCTTCAGAAATTCGCACTGTGCAGTATCAAACCTCAAGCCTCCAACTTTAGCCCTTGAGTCCCTCAACTGTGCAGTCCCTTTGCCCAGACCTCCAAAACCATGTATTGTAGAGTCTCAAGGATCAAGCCTCTAGTGAGTCCTTGAGTCCTTCAACCATGCAATCCTTTGACCCTTGAAATCCTGAACTGCGCATTGCACTGTCTCAAACCTCAACACAAGACCTTGACCTCTATAACTGCACAATCCCTGAGTTAGTCACTCAACCAGTCACTAGTTCTAGCCCTAACAAGTGACTTCATGAAGTATCTTAGGCTAGGGGTTTATCAAATTGATGTCATCTTGTCATGGGTGGATTGCAGTCACAGGTATTTAATTGTGTCATGATAGGATGATGATTAAGGAGATAGAGAAGGAGACCATGTTAGAAGACACCTAAGGAGATGAGGATATAAGATCATCATTAGGAAAGAAGACGAAGGAACACTTGAGTACAACATAATACCAAAGATTGGGACCACATGAATACCCCATCTGATTCACAACCTTTTGGAGGGAAGACATGAAGAAAAAATAATATCTTACTTAAAGAAAAAGTATTGGATACATATTTTCATGAAGCAAAGACTCAAGGACATCTTGGCAATGCCACATCATCATGCATTCCATGTCATTAGTGTCATGTCATGTCTGGTCACGATGCATTATTTTCCACATCATTTATGGATTATATAAATTAAATATTGCTGAAATGTAATGTAAAGTGGAAGTCCAAGAGTCATCCATGTAATATGAAAGTTCACGTAGGAATTTGAAAGGTCATTGAGAAGTCAAATAGTCATGAGGTTAGTCCAAGAGTCACAAGGGAGGTGAATGGTCACCCCATTTGTTATATAAACACCCTCATTGCTCTTCCAAAGGACTTTTCACCTTGGCTCCTCTTACAAGGGATTGGAGAGAAAGATAGTTGTTTTTTAGTAGCAAGTGACTGCTCTAATGCTCCACTATTGGGGCTAGTGGTGTTTGGTGTTTTAATATATTTTTGAAATTTTACTTAATTCAGAAGCTCGTTGAGCCAACACGCTTTCATGCATATGTCATGAATATTGTAAGACTATTCTTTAAATGTTTGTGATGTATGTTATTTTCATTTGTAGTAATGAAATTGAACTATTTCAGTGGCTTTGGTACATATATTGTTGAAGGTGTGTTGTATTTTCTTGAACAATCGTTGCTTCCTTGTGAACTATTTCACTGGTTGATCAATGATTCATTCATATGTATATGATCATGTTCCTTTTCCAAATTAGCACTATTACTTGTATTTAAAGGGCCCACTGTTCTCTTCCCTTTCGGTAGAATTAGGACCTTTAAATTATCTGCAACTAAACATTTCACAAGGCATACTCACTTGTTTATCCAAGATAACTTGTGCATTACTCTCTTGTGTTAAACTTTGTAGCCAAGTCAAATCTATAAGAATATATGGAATCCGGGTTGATACCCCGGATGGGGCTCCTATTCCAAATTATTTGAGGTCTAATTATGAATTCATATTAGGGAGACCCCCTTCGTAGACATATTTCCATCACCTGTCAACATATTCCAAGAATGAGGAAGAATTATGCAGAGCACCTAGGAGTAGTGTTCATATTTTTGAGAGAGAATCAATTGTATGCCAAGCTCAAAAAGTGTAGTTTCTTTCATTCTCAGATTCACTACTCGGGACATGTTGTTTCCAAGGAAGGGATAGGAAAATATTAGAGCTATCATGGATTGGCCAACTCCTAGGAATGTGGATGAAGTCAGATCATTCATGAGACTAGCAGGTTATTGCAGGAGGTTCATTAGGAAATTCTCAAGGATTTTTTATCCTATTATATATTTTCATAGAAAGGGGAAAATGTTTGAATGGATAGAGGAGTGTGCAACAATATTTACTAAATTGAAGCATTTTCTGAAAAATGATCTAGTCTTGAAAATTACAGATCTTGATAAGGAGATGGTGGTATGTACAAATTCTTGCAAGGAAGGACTTGGTGGAGTTTTGATTCAAGAAGGGTAGGTTTCTATAAGTCAAGGAAATTGAATGAGTAGGAGTGGAACTATATGACTCATGATATTGAGTTGGAAGTTATCATTCATGTGCTGAAGATATGAAGACATTATCTCCTTTGCAAGAGATTTGTTTTGATGAGTGATCACAGTTGGATGAGGTGCTTGTTTGACCAACCTAATATGAATTCGAGGAAAACTAGATGGTTGGATACCCTCGGTGAGTTTCACTTCGAGATAATGTACATCAAGGGAAAGGAGAACAAGCTTGAAAATTTTCTTAGTAGGAGAGTGTAGGTGAACCAAATTTTAGCTGTGAGTTCATATGGGAAATATTTATAGAGGTGGATCTTGTCAGCATGGTAGTAGGATGATAGGTACCAATAAATAAAATATTGCAGCAACAGGGTGAAGGTGATAGGGATGAGGAGCATCACGTCACGCCAAATGGCTTGGTCAGATCCAAAAAATATATATATGTACCAAATAATAGTGAGTTGAAGAAGATTATCTTGAGGGATCTTCATGTCAAGCCATATTTAGGTAACCCAGGATATCAAAAGACTATGAAAATTGTTAAGAATTTATACTATTGGCCGAACTTGAAAAATGAAGTGGATGAGTCTTATGCTAAATTTTTGGA
The DNA here is from genome assembly GCA_034641835.2 of Pinus albicaulis. Taxonomy (NCBI): domain Eukaryota; kingdom Viridiplantae; phylum Streptophyta; class Pinopsida; order Pinales; family Pinaceae; genus Pinus; species Pinus albicaulis. Next base: position 530,176,466 of record CM076571.1, on the reverse strand, counting down.
ATATCAGCAGGTGAAAGAAGAATGTAAGCATCCAGATGGTTTATTGCAGCCTATTCTGATTCCAGAATGGAAATGGTAAATCATTTCCATGGAATTTATTAAATATTTGATGAGGACATCGAGAAAACATGATTCCATCATAGTCGTGGTTGACAGGTTAAAGTAGCTCACTTCATTGCAGTGAAGTCTACTAATTCATATAGTGAGGTAGTCCAGATCTTCATAAGGGAGATAGTGAGGTTGTGTGGTGTTCCCAAGAAGACCATATCAGACAGAGATGCCAAGTTCACTTCCAGGCTTTCGAATGAGTTTTTTACAGGCTTGGGGACAAATTTAGCTTTCAACACAACTTATGATCTAGGTGGATTTTGGTGGCTGTTGGGTCTTTTTAGTGGGTAAAATAACACAAGTATTTTATTATCAATCCGGGCTTGTAGAACTTAGAAGCATCTCCAAGATATATGGATTTTAGCTATAGTCAAGTTTAGAAGATGAATTATTAATATTAAAGGAAATTCATATTACAATTATAAAACTTAACTAAATAATTTCTAATTCAATTATGTAATAATAAGAAGAAGAAGCTCCTAACTTAGGAGAACTTGTTTATCCTTCTCTACAAAACTACTTCATGAATCAGAAACCAAAAACCGCTAATGAACAATAGATAAAGATGCACGAACAAATAATAGAAGAGGCTCCTAACCAAGGAGGTCCTTGTTGTCCTTCATTACAAATTCATTCATCATTAATGCCATTGTTAGAAAATAGGAAATTCAGAAAAATCACTAAAAAGGAAGAAAGATGAATTCTAGTTTCTAGTTCTTGATGAGATAGAAGGAATGTTTAACTTAAACACTAGGTTGACCCTTCATATTCAGAATATAAATTAGAATTAGATTCATCAGCAATAATAACATATCATCATACATCTAATTAACTGATTAAGCATGAAACAAAACTAGTTCAGGATATTGCAACTAAATTAACTGGAAAGTGCACTTAGATCGGTGTGGGGGCCCTCCACCCTTGCCTCACACACTGTGAGTAATTTCACCTATTGAAACTCAGTCAAGCATTCACCATATTGAAAATAAAAAAAGGAGATAGAACAAGTTCTTCAATTAGCTCTCAAAGTTTCAGAAATATCAAAATGAAGTTATGCAAATTCTACATATGAATGCCTTCAATGTCTTAGGCTTAAATAGAGAAATATGAAACAAAATATTCTAAAATGTCTCCAAAATCCATTTCTATCCTTATCCTATCTATTCAAATCAAGCTCATCCATCTAATTGGTGAGCCCTGGTATTGCACCAAGAGTGTTGCAACTCCTAGGGGCTGCCCTACTTTACTTTATCAATACGGGGTTCGTACAAACTTGGAGGTGACAGTGCTATATGCACAACAAATGCATTATGCTCATGTAATCCTCTTGTGCTTTATGAGAGGGTGTTATTTCTTAAATGATTATAAGAACTGGGAAGTAAATCGCTGGAAAGAAATGACAAAAAGGACATTAAACTAAAGTGCTGAAAAGAAATGACAAGAATGAAACTAATTTAATTGGGAGAAAGGGAAATGACTGAAAAGAAACTAAGCTAACTTGCTGAAAATAAATGGCAGAAAGGAAACTAATTCTAAACCACACTTAAATTGGAAAATGGGCTAAATGCACCCTGCTTATCCTATAGTCTATCTAACATGCTTCTTTCCATGCAACTAAACTATCCATGACTTAATTCTAGCTAAAAAAGAGTTAATTTACAGCTTTGAGGGAAGAAAAGAGCTAAAGTGGCGAATTGAAGGCTTAGCGCATGGAACAGGTCTGGGAAATGGAAAGAGGGGTTGAAAACCTTATAAAACCTTATACTATGGCAGAAATGGCTTTGGAACGAAAATTAATTCAAAAGTGCGATGGCAGAGTATGATGGATTACAACATCCACGATGTGCAATGTCGTAATCGCAACTTCGCAAGATTAAATGGATAATGGTAAGGACTTAACGGAACGAACTAAAATGTGCAAAGTGCGATTTGCGATGTGTGACGTGTAAATGACTAGTACGATTTCACAATATCGTAATCGCAAGAACAAGCAATATGTGATTAAAGGTAAAAAATAAAAGTTGCGGGCTGCGATTTGTGATGTGGTAAGTTCAGCAAGATGTGATTTTCAATAGGATAAGATCTGTGAGTTGCGATTTGCGATGGGGATGACGTGGTGGTGAAAATAAAAAGGGAAAAATTGTGATTTGCAATATGCAATGTCGCAATATCGCAATCGCAAGAACGAGCGATAAGCGTTAAGGTGAAAGGTAAATGGTGTGCAGTGCGATTTGTGATTTTGCAATATCAAAATCGCAAGGAATGAGCGGTAAGCGTTAAAGGTAAAAGATGAATGTTGTGAAGTGTGATTTCCAATTTCTCAATATCACAATCGCAAGGAATGAGTGGTAAGCGTTAAAGGTAAAAGGTGAATGTTGTGATTTGTGATGTACGACGTACGGTGGCTAGAGTCTCGAGGAGCAAAGGCAGAGGTCGGGTTTTTGGTGGTTTGGAATGGTTTTTCACGTGTTTTTCGTAAAAATGGTAGGCAACTATGAATGGAGGAAAAAAAAGAATTAAGGTTGAAGGGGTTAAGTGCATTCGAAAAAAAGGTAAGTGTAGCGTTAAGGTGAGAAGGAAAGGAGGGTGAATGGAGGAAAAAGAGAATTGCTCAGAAGTGAAGCACACTTGCAGATTCATGCATGGGAAACAGGCAAAAATGCGTGATGAAATAGTGAAAGAGAGGATTGGACTTGGTAATACAATTTCTTTCCAAAACTTCAAACATAAAGAAATTTTGGCATGTGGGAAGGTATACCTTGCTCAAACTCTATTGACAGAGATGAGAGGGGGAGGCTTCACCATATTTTTTGGAGTTTTCCCTCTATTTTACTACGCATAAGAAATTAAAACTACAACAACACAAAAACTAAACAACAATGAAACTTATCAGAAGCATATCTAACTGAAATGGTAGAAGAAAAACTAGTTGAATAACAGAAAGGAAAATATAATGCCAGCAGAGAAGCTGAGGCACATTGATTGGGCCCTAACCCACGATCCTAGACCTCTAAAAATTAAATCAGTCGAATGAAACTATTCCATTCATTTCATAAAAGAATAACTGCATACATATCTGAAAGTTTGATCCCTGAATAAAACAAAAAGCTCAAGAGCTCCCAATAATAGTTCGGAATGGAATCGAGACTAGAATAGACTAACTCTTCCTAGCTCTAGCTCTACTCTATTTATTCTATAGGGAAACTACCAAAAACTCCCTAAAAAATGGTGATTGAGTCCACTTGACTCTCAGTGAACAAGGATTGAGTACACTCCTCTTTGAGTTTCTTGGCTGCCTCTAGAATTCGAATTGCTGGAGAGAATCCTTGGGATCCTTTGGCTGCCTTTGGAGTTTGAATTGCTGGAGAGAATCTAGAGTGGAAAATCCTCCTATAATTCCTCCTTGCTATCTCCTCCAAGTATTTATGATAAAATATTTATAAAAATGCTTAATAAATCATGATTTTCTACACTCAACCTCATATTAGGTACTCAAAGTATGTTAGCCTAAATCAACACCTATACTAGCATAATAACACCAAATAATAATAATAATGAAATAAATAGAGATCTAAGAAGGAAAAAAGGTGACTATTAACCCCTCCAAATATTTCTAATGATGGAGCTCATCATCAACCCCCTACTGAATGGTTGCTCATCCTATGAGAAACTAATCCTTTTCCTGCATTTCCTTTAATGCTCTGACAAACCCCTTGATTTCCCGAGGAAGAAGTGTGGGAGTTTCCTCAAGGGGGTAAAAACCATTATTCTTTTCTTCATTCTCCTATTCTCTATCTTGTGCATCTATTTCCTCTTCATCAGTAAGCCCCAACGACAAAGGTGGGCTGAGCTTTAGTCCCAACCATCAGATCATTTTGGCTTGCATGGCCCTCTTGTATAATGGTGCCCTTTCTAATGCACCCCTCAATATTTCTAGAGTATGGTACTCCCTATTATTGAGGTTGTGAGGGAGGTTGTTCCATCTCCTTTGGCTATCCATAATGCACTCATCTTCTATCTTCCTAGAGACAACATCAAAGTGGCCTATCACCTAGTTTTGAGCCTAAAGGTAACTTTCCACCAGTCAGGGTCCCTTTTAATCTCTCGATGGTTAAAGATGGCTCCTCTTGGGCTGAACACTTCTGGTCTGAGATATAAGGGTTCTCTATTTATTCTTCCCATGAACTTCCATATCTCTTTTGATCTAGTGTCCTAATTTACCATCCAATATGCTAGAGCCATTAACTACATATCCCCCATTGTAGGATTGGGGTCCCAAATCTCTAGATTTGTCAACAAAAAGTTATGCACATAAAACTCTGCCATCTTCTTGATCAACCATGTTAGATTGTTTGTAGAACTTCATGAATTTCCTACAATCTTGGAAAGGGAGTGATCCATGGGAGGCTAGAGTTTTGATTTTAAATAGAAGCCATTGTTCTTTGAGAGGTACCGCTGGCTCGAAATCGCCGTTTCAAACATTGGGGGATAACCCACGGGTCGTGACTCGTTTGATGCCCCGAAAATCGTTTCATCAACATTGGGGGATAACCACCCGGTCCGGACCTTAAGACAACTCCTTTTCCGTTTGGGATGGTGGCTCCGACTGGATATAATGGGACCAGTTTCCCAATAATGAATAAAAGGGGTGGATGAATGATTGGTTTTCTAATAAGTGATAATGAATGGAGTACTTAATCTATAAGCGAAAACGTAAATGACTATTTTATCCCGGGAAGCTTCTATTCTTAAGTGCAACGTTTGGTGATCTGTGTTCGTCGATAGGCATATAGATGACACTATTCAATAAACAAAGACATTCATTTAAATAATAATTACTTCGTTCAAATAGTTGAACGAAGTAATTGATAAAACATTATTACACTTATCTTTTTATATTACTAATACATGAATGATTAGAAGAATAGCAAACTGTAAACATCCAGTAGTGGAAAGTATAAAGACTGCTGTTAAAACGCATTCATATATTCAATAATAGCAAGAATGATCAAACAACAATTTACATAAAAATAATAAATTCAGACATAGATAATAGTACCATATGAGCTGCAAATCTTTCCCAACGTCAATCGCAATTTGAATTCCTTCTTCCGACTCAAAAATAATTTTAAATAAAGGCAGTAGTGCACATCCACATAAAAGCTTCGTTATCAAAATTTGGAAAAATTGGTCCAGTTTTCATAAAAAAATATGCCTGAAGTACAGTAGTGCAACTTCAGGTTTCAGTCATATACAAAAACTTACGACCCTTTCTAAATACATGAAAGGGTCTATAAATACTAAATTAAACTAACAAACTACAAAATTAAAATGCTACTAAATTGGTATAACCCGATCTTGAATATCTTTCCCACAGCAATCTGGTAATCAGCAACATGATTCATCACTCTGGCTGTTTGCCTTTTGTTCTGAGTTGGCATATTGCCAGCATTGGTTCCACTTCTTGAGGGCGGCTGAGACGAGAATTGATTTGAGCAGCATAGGTGGCATCGTGTATATCGGGAATGATACACCCGATTGCATCCGTTAAGCATTTGAGGGTGGCTTTCTGGCTGTATGGTTTTACTAGGAACAACCAATAGGTGTCCCAAGTTAAACTTTTAATTCCTGTGATCAATCTCCCATTCTTTTCTAGCTCTTGACAACATGATTGTTCCAATGTCTTGGCTGATAATAATTTACCTGGTGTACATTGAGAGATCATGTTAGATAAATAGAGAGTATTGTTAATCAAGTCAATCAAATTGTTCGTAGATGATTTGCATCTAGAAACCGCTCTCTTTGCTTTCATCAATTGGGATTGCCACTCCATGAATAGAATTTCTTTATGGGATTCTAAGATTTTAGGCAAGTTTGCTGCCCGTCCCTCATTAGTGTTCTGCCAAGTAAGAAAATATGTTAAAGTCTCATCGGCTTGCTCTAAGTCCTGCCTGGCATCAACTGATTTGTTTATTATAGATGTTGTTATGTCACACAGAGGTTCAACTTGGGCAATTTCATGACACAACAATCTTATTTGTGTTATGAGTGCCTTATTAATCTGTATTGCTTCTTCTCTGAAATTGGCAGGCTGGGGAAGATTCTTGAACTTCTCTACTTGAGCTGTTAATTGAGCAATTTTCTCATCTTTTGTTTTTACCATCTGTTCATTCATTGCTTTCAATTTTCTAATGCCTCCGATGATTCTTTCTGTTTCTGAATTGCTTCTGAATCTGCTTTCTGTTGTGCCTCCAATAGCTGTGTTTGTAATGAAGCGATCACTTGATCCTTTTCTTTCAACAAATTGCTCACCTCCGATGCCTTATCCATGGTGGCTGCCGAATAGGCACCAGCATATTGGGACAACTTTGTCAGGTCATCGGAGGGGTTGAATTCTTCCTTCCACACTACATTGGCTGTCACTGTTTGTTCAGGGAACAGGGAAGGTTGATCAATCCTTCTCCTTTTCCGTTGTCGCTTTATTACAGCCTTGTGTTTTGGGCTATAGAAAACATCCAATGGAGGAATATCCTCCACCTGCAAAATAATTTGATCTGAAGGATCCTTGGGAATTATTTCTAATTCTGTAGTCGGGGGTAGACCGCTGGTTTCTTTGCTTGGAACCTTTTTTGATGTTGTATCCTGTGTATTGGCCGCTTTGGATGTATCGGCATCCCTTGAGCTCTAAAGATTGCTTATAATTGAATCAAATTGCTGCCATTCCTGGAGCAATTTTGGGTCAATCTGAGTGTCAACATTCACCTTCTTGCTGCTCTGCTCCTGCTGCCTTTCCTGTTCCTGATCATGTATTCTCTGTGCTTCCTCTTCCTGTTCTTTTCTCTTTGCCTCTTCCTGTTCTAACTTCCGGAGTTCCTCCTGCTCTCTTCTTTGGAATTCTTCAGAGATTTTGGATGTAGCAGGAGGTTTGCTGGTAAGCTGCTGCTCAGGCTCGCTTGATTGTATCATCGGGGCAGTGGCTAACAAATCTAGAGGCAGAGTTTGCAACCTCTGTTCTCTCAGTTTGTTAAATTCAACTAACCCGTCGTCATGGTATCCGAGGATTAATCCTTTTTGTTTGGTCCCGATCGGCAAGATGTTGTTCTATTTAAGCGAAGCTATTCCAGTTTCTTAGATTTCTAGATTTATTCCCCATTTGGTTCGAGTTTTCTAATACAGAGAAGCTCTGCACAAGAGATAAAATGAACGTAATGCGGAGAATAGATGGCGAAAAATAAGTACAGAAGAATTATGTCAATCAATGAATAATGGAAGATAATCATAAGACTCCTGCGGATATAATCTCTGAAGGGATTTAGGCATAACTGCTCCATTAATTAGCCGTTTAAACCTGTCAATCAATTAAATGCTCATTATATCCTTCATTTGCCGAATAGTCTATTAAGCGTGGATTTGATTTTTATTTGGCGGTTGGGCGCAAGTGAATCACTATTGGGAAGTGGAAAGGCTTTTTAATAATAATTAACATAATATGCCGAAGCCATATCAATCCTTTTTGAAAGTCGCGCTTGGCTTTATCGCGATCGGCGATCGGAGGAAGACTTGGGCAGTTTTATTTAAGTTATTGTAGAATCCCCGATCGCCGATAGCGATATCGCTTAACTCGCATCGGGAACTTTTAAGGAAAAGAGTTTCGTTGTATTCATATCGCATTCCCCGATTGCCGATAGTGATATCGCATCGGAGCCAGGAGAGGGGCCTTTTGTTGTGATTGTTTTATTTTCCCGATTGCCGATGATTTATTAACTCAAAAGGTTTTATAATGTTTCGTTTGTTTTCGGACCTTTTAGAGGAATGATGAGTTAATACCAATTTAATCTAAAAGGGACCCATTTCATATTATAGTTTTCTAAAGAAAAATTTTATGAAATGGGGGGTTGTTGTATAGCACAACAATTGGCGATTCGCTGGGAGAAACAGTTATCTCTGAGAAATATTGGAATATTTGAACTTTCTTTATATAGAAATCTTTATCAAAAAATAAAGGAAGATTCTAATATAACTAAGTATACATACATTCTGAATATAATAAAGGCTATTTTTGCTAATTTCTTCTCTTGTTAAAATTAAATACATTCTAAGTTTTAAATTGGCCTCTATTGGTTGATAATGATAAAACAAAACACCTTTCCAACTTAGCCTTTTTGATTGACTCCTTTGTCATAGGTAGAGCCTCTGCTGCCAGCAAACGTTCATAGTTTCGACAGGGATACCTTTTAACCATTTGATTGTCCATGACCCCTCCCATCTCAGAGTATGATTAAAAGAATGAATTCAAAATATGTTTTCATATTTTGTATTTCTTTTCTTTTTCATTATTTTGTAAGATAAAAAGCCATTGTCCTGGTTTGGTTGCCAGCTGTTTGACAATGCCATTCACTGGTTGTAATCTAATCGAACAAGCTGGCTCGTGATGAGACCCCTTGTCTTATGCTTATAAGCCATTACCCTGTTTTGGTATGCAGTGTTGGTAATGTTGATTAGACTATTTTCCAATGATCATGGTAAGAAGGCTTGTGATAAGACCCCTTATCTTTATATCAGATATTTTAGAATTACACTCTGAGTAATCATAAACTTGGATGAATGGGATGGACAATTTTCTCCTTAAGAGAAAATGGATGACAAGGTAAGAGTTGAAGATGCTAAGATTGAATCAGTTTCTGTTTTGATATTGATAACCCTTTTGTGGCCAGTTTGAAAACATTAAAATTATTTACAGTACTTCTAAATCTTGAGAAGATTTCACAAAAATAAAATGGGGTTTTTAGAATGTGAATATAACTAATTCCATAGAAATTGTCCCCCCCCCTTTTTTTTTAAAGGCTTCTATTTTCAAAAGTAAATATTAAAAGTACTTCTTTAGAGCAACTTTTCAATATAGAAAAGGCCAATAGAAGCTATTTTACAACTTTATTTCCTAATGGTCCTAAAAACTATAAATCCTACTAAAATTAAAAGAGAAGGGGTTACCTTCTCAACTGAAGAATTTCTTTAAGATGAGGCCATTAACAGGAAGAGAGTCCCTCTTTCCTGATAGATCCTGTAATATGAATGTCGAATGGCCTATATTTTCGTTGATCTGAAATGGTCCAAGCCACATATTTTGGAACTTGGTGTGTTTACCTTTATCTTCATGGGCTTTATCCCATTTCAGAAGTAGATCACCAACCTGCAACTGTTTAGAACTAGACGAAGCTGAATCAAATGATGTTTTGATTATCTGCTGATGTTTTGCATGAGTAATTTTGGCCTTTTCTCTTTCTTCTTCTAATTTTAAAATTTGATCATGTCTGAGTTGGATAGAAGAAGAGGGGCTTTCTTCAATAAACTGAACTAGGGCTAGAGAAAGAAGTGCTAGATTGGTTGGTAGTATTGCTTCTTTCCCATATACAAGATTGAATGGAGAAGTACCTATAGAGGCCTTCTGCATTATTCTATCAGCCCATAGTGCGAATATTAAATATTTGTGCCAGTTTTTATGATTCTGTTCAATAGTTCGCTTAATGATTTTAAGTAGATTTTTATTGGTAGACTCTGCTAGACCATTACCTTGGGGATAGTAATTTGCAGAATATTTCAATTTAAATCCTCTTTTAATAGCGAACTCAAACATGGAATTTCCAGAGAAATAAGATGCATTATAAAAAACAAGAGCATTTGGGACACCAAACCTGGTAATGATGAATTGATCTATAAATTCTATAATTCCTTCAGAGTTTGTTGTCTTTAACGGAATTTCTTCAACCCACTTGGTAAAGTAATCAGTAGCAGTAAGGATATACTTATGTTGTTTGGAGGACTGTGGAGTTATTTCCCCAATGATATCCAATCCCCATTGTTCAAAAGGTTGCTCAATGTTGACTGGTTGCAAAGGGAAAGCTGGTTTTCTTTGTCTTCCACTGGAGATTTGACAACTTCGGCATTTCCTTACATATTCGTGAGTATCTCTGAATAAGGTGGGCCAATAATACCCAGCATGAATGATTTTGTCAGCTGTTGTGTCAGCTCCAAAATGTCCTCCGGCTGGTCCATCGTGTAGCTCCTGCAAAACCTTTTGTGCTTCAGGTTTTTCCAGGCATCTTAATAAAACTGAATCATAATTTTGTCTAAAAAGTACATCATCAATGATTATGAAGTTTTTTTCTTTTAATCTAATGGCCCGTTTGTTTTTATAAGAAAGATTAGGAGGTGCATATCCATTTTTCAAATAAAAGATTAAATCTGCGTATTGAGATTCAGAATTGGTAATACTTATCTGGTTGATTTCTTCAATATGTTTTGTATCACCTGATTCCGGAATGTTGGATGCTCCTGCTAATAACCTGCAAAAACCTTGGCCTCTAACAATCTTTGCTGGCTTGATTTCCAAGTCATATTCTTGAAGTGCTGTAACCCAATTTGCCCTTTTCTCACCTAATTCCCTTTGGATCAGTAATTGCCTTACTGCAGAAAAAGGAACTATAACTTTTGTATGGGCTTTTAAAAGGAAGGGCCTGTAGTGTTTAATGGCTTTATACACAACAAAGGCTTGTTTTTCAACTTCGGAGTAATTTAGTTCTGCACCCTGGAAATTTGAACTAAAAAATGAAATCGGTGCTTCCAAGTCGTGATCATTAATCTGAGTGAGTACCGCTGCATAAGATGAATCGGATGCGATAGTATACAATGTGAAATGATTAGAAAAATTGGGAGTGTTTAAAGCGGGGGCATTGATTATTGATTGTTTGATTAAATCAAATTCTTCCTTTTCCACAGATCCCCATCTAAACACTGAATTTTTCTTAATCATGGTTTGTAATGGTAAAATGATGTGAGAAAAATCGGGAACAAATCTTTTGACAAAGTTGATCTGACCTAAAAATGAGTGCATGGATTTTTTGTTATGAGGAAATGGGATTTCAGAAATTTCTTTAATCCTGTCAGGATCAATATAAATACCATCTTTGGAAACGATAAAGCCCAAGAGCTTTCCTTGATTTAGAGCAAAGAAGGATTTTTTGGGATTGAGTGAAATACCATACCTTATACAGCGTTCAAAGATTTGATTCAAATCATGTAAATGGTTGGATCTCTTTTTAGAAAATACAGTAATGTCATCTAAATAGACGACTACTGTTTTGTTGATCAATCCTTTGAAGGCTATATCCATTTCTCTTTGGAATGTAGCTCCTGCGTTAATAAGTCCAAAAGGCATTTTCTGATAGGCGTAAGTTCCCCATTTTGTTCTGAAAGTAGTTTTGAGTCTGTCATCAGGATGGACCAGAATTTGGTTGTATCCTGAAAAACCGTCTAGAAAGGACATTAGCTCAGAACCTGCTACCAAATGGAGTATCTGCTCCATGGTAGGTAATGGAAAATTATCTTTTTGGCTTGCCTTATTCAGATTTCTGAAATCTATACAAATCCCGATGTCACCATTTTTCTTCCTAACAGGCACCATATTGGAGACCCAGTTTGAATGCCGGACAGGAAAAATAATCTTTGCTTTCAAGAGTTTATTGAGTTCTGATTTTATCTGACTCTCTAAGTTTGGATGTATTTTCCTCAATTTTTGTTGAACTGGTTTTTGTTCAGAAAGCATTGGAATGGTATGCTGGATGATTGATGTATCATATGTTTTTAAGTCATCATACTTCCAAGAGAAGACATGTTTATTTTTCCTTAATAATCTAATAAATGCTATCCTTTCTTCCACAGAAAGCCCTAGTCCTAAATTGACATTTTGAGGGTTCTGCTCAGTACCGAGATTTATCAATTCAAATCTTAAGGTAGAACTTTGGAGTTTTGAATTGGTTACCTATTTAAACCTGTCTTTAATATCATAGAGATCTTCAAGTTTAACCACAGGTTTTGGTATTGAGTTTTCCTCATGCTTTTCTTTTATCTGAAGATCATGATCGTTTTCATCAATGATCTGATCATTGTAGGAATTGTCGGAAGTTAAGAAATGTAAGATGTCTTCATCGTGATTAAACACTCGCCAATTGGTGACATTGTCAGGAATTGATGGCCTAAAAATCAACTCTACTGAAAATCTATCTGGGCTATAATCTTCGGAAGGTAGGAGTTTAGAAGAAACATTGGCTAACAAGTCAGCTGCTACATTCTGGATCTGGGAATAGGTGAAATATTGAATGCTAAGAAATGAGATATAAGTTCCTGGACTAAAGACTGATAGTGTTTGAGGTGATTAGAGAGACAATGGATTGTATTTCGAACTTGTTTTATAACAATCTCTGAATCGCCAAACACTTTCAAATATTGGACTTTCAGGCCAATAGCTTTATATAGTCCTTGTACCAAGGCCTCATACTCAGCTGTATTATTCGTGCATTCAAATTCTAACCTACAAGAAAGCATTGTTTTTTCTCCCTCAGGGCTGACTAGAATACACCCAGCTCCTGATCCTTCACTGGATTTAGAACCGTCAAAATATAAAGACCAAAATAAAGAATTATCAACAATTTTATTTACAGAATTCTCAGTAACATTAACACATCTTGATCTGTCAGTTTGTGAAAAATTTTCAATTTGGGATGTGAAATTGTTTACTAAGAACGGAGATGGTTGGGCAATATAATTGCCAAAGAATGATTCAGAAGAATAATTTCCTAATATATTATTATTAAATGCAATTGGTTGATTCTCCTGTTCGAACTCTGTGACAGTATGGGTCATGTGTTTCTCCCGATTGATTTTTATTTGATTTGGCTTTCCCTTGTAGGGCAGCCACATATGAGACCAATCAGTAGAAATATACCCATGGAGCTTCTCAGACCAATCCCTGCTCAAGATTAAACCATAAAACTCAGGTATATCAGCGATTAAGATATCAATTCTTTGAACTACTCGTGGATCAGCCGCTAACCTGATAGTAACATAATTTATTTCCCCTAAGACTTGGACTTTGGTTCTATCTAACTGCACAATGTGAATTGAAGACTTTTGGGGTTCTATGTTCAGTTTAGAACAAACTGAAGCTGGCATTATATTAGATGATGCCCCTGAGTCAATTAAACAGTTGTGTAGATTTCGATTGTAGATTTCAAAGGTTAAGAGGAAAGGGGGGGTATGGGAATTTGATCTGTCTCCGATTAGAATCGTATCAGTAGCCTCAACTCTACCAGAAGGTGGTTGTCCTGAATCATTTGCAGCTTTAGCACTAGGAAGAGGCGAGGAAGGAACTGCATTTAGTTCCTTAAGAAGCAATTTTTGCTGATGTTTTAATTTACTGAGTTCAAACATGGTGATGTTTGCCTTAGTCTTCTTCATGTCATCAATAATATTGTAATCCATTGAATCCGATACTACCAACGTCTTTGATGTTGAAGGTATATTTGAGGACGATGGTTGGTTTTGAGGGACTGTTGCAGCCGACTTCCTTGTGGGTACCTTTTCCTTTGTAGTATTAGTACCTGCACTCCTTTTCTTGGAACTTGCCTGGGCAGGTTCAGGGGTACTTTTGCTCCTAGTAGTCACAGGAAAAGCTTCTTGTTCAGTCTCGGTGTCGGAGTTAGGCAATATGAAGTCCCACATTCCATGACATTCAACGACTTCCTCTTCTTCAATTTCATCGGATGATGTAATTGTTTCATCTTCTTCTTCTTCCTCAGGGTCTGAATCTGCATTGGATATAATATTTGGTGGTTTTGACTCAGTTTTCTTAAAATTCCTATATGGTTTCTTTGTTGAAGTTTCTGCTACTTTCTTTTTAATTTCAACCATTTCATTTGACATTGTTTTGAGGACCTTTTGAAGACCCTCCATATCGTATGGATCTTTGGTGTTTTTCTTCTTTGAATCGTCCTTGAAAGACACTTTTTTGGATTTCCTATCTTCGAGAGCAGCTTTCTTTTCCAAAGCAATTATACGTTTTTCCACAGCGATGGCTTCTTTCATATTTTCGGCCAAAGTTGGTTTCCCAGCCCTATCTACAAAAATGGCTATATTTGAAGGTAAGGCTGTGATGTACCACTCGCTTCTAATTTGTTCACTTGGCTTGGAATCAGTGGGAATTTTATTCAAGAGCTTATTGAATCGGGAGTTAAACTCCTTAATTGGTTCTCTAGACTCAATTCTTAGATTTGAAAGGTCATTAATGAGCATGGCCAAGGATCTATCGTCGCCATATTTGGTAAGAAACTGCTCCTGAAAGGTATTCCAACTGGTAATGGATCCAGAGGGTAAGGAAAAATACCGAGACCCAGCTAATCCTTGTAACGTGTAGGGGAAAAGTCTAACTACAACATCTTCTTGTGTTACTCCTTTTAGATTAACTGACAACATGAAATTATTTATGTGTTCCTCAGCTAATGTTCCAGCGTCTGGATTAAACTTTGGTAACCACTTCTCAGGATAATCAGGTAATGGATGTAATGGTGCAGGCATAGTGACTACACCAGGACTGTTCCATGGATTTTGAGCCATCTTGGGAGTACCAACATTTGCCTGTGGTGTTCCAGGTGTTTGGGGAGGAGGTGGTAATGAAGACTGAAAAGGTTGTGATGTTGAAGGTGGTGACCCCTGGTGAACAATAATATGTAATGGGGAAGTGGATGTTTGACTTCGCACTGGAGATGATGAGATGGAAGATGATGGAGAAAAGGTCTCACTATCAGAACCTTCAGTGTTCTTTTTTGCCTTTTTCCTTTGGGGTAAAGGCAACTCAGCTGGTTCAATGCCAAGTTTTTCGCTTTGAAGTCTAGTGAGAGGGTGAGGTAGGCGGAATTTCAAAGTCTGACTGCCTTGAGATACTTCAGATCTCTGAGGTGATATGGAGAAGCTTTGAAGTTTCTGGATGATAGACTGAACTTCAGGGGACTCCGGACTTAAACGTTCTGAAGTATGGTGTGATTGAGCAGTGATAGTTGATCCCTCTTCTTCTCGTTTGGACATTGGTGTTTCAGAATGCAAACGGGAGGTCTGAGGTGAGGTGGAGGGTGATTTACTCTGAGAATGGTCTGTAGGTTTTGATTTACTCGCCATTCATAGTTGGGCCCTCCTTCTAGCGCCAAAAATGTTGATGCCCCGAAAATCGTTACATCAACATTGGGGGATAACCACCCGGTCCGGACCTTAATACAGCTCCTTTTCCGTTTGGGATGGTGGCTCCGACTGGATATAATGGGACCAGTTTCCCAGTAATGAATAAAAGGGGTGGATGAATGATTAGTTTTCTAATAAGTGATAATGAATGGAGGACTTAATCTATAAGCGAAATCGTAAATGACTATTTTATCCCGGGAAGCTTCTATTCTTAAGTGCAACGTTTGGTGATCTGTGTTTGTCGATAGGCATATAGATGACACTATTCAATAAACAAAGACGTTTATTTAAATAATAATTACTTCGTTCAAATAGTTGAACGAAGTAATTGATAAAACATTGTTACACTTATCTTTTTATATTACTAATATATGAATGATTAGAAGAATGGCAAACTGTAAACATCCAGTAGTGGAAAGTATAAAGATTGTTGCTAAAACAAATTCATATATTCAATAATAGCAAGAATAATCAAACAACAATTTACATAAAAAGAATAAATTTAGACATAGATAATAGTACCATATGAGCTGCAAATATTTCCCAACGTCAATCGCAATTTGGATTCCTTATTCCGACTCAGAAATACTTTTAAATAATGGCAGTAGTTCACATCCACATAAAAGCTTCGTTATCAAAATTTGGAAAAATTGGTCCAGTTTTCATAAAAAAATATGCCTGAAGTACAGTAGTGCAACTTCAGGTTTCAGTCATATACAAAAACTTACGACCCTTTCTAAATACATGAAAGGGTCTATAAATACTAAATTAAACTAAAAAACTACAAAATTAAAATGCTACTAAATTGGTATAACCCGATCTTGAATCATCTCCCCTACAGCAATCTGGTAATCAGCAGCATGATTCATCACTCTGGTTGTTTGCCTTTTGTCCTGAGTTGGCATATTGCCAGCATCGGTTCCACTTCTTGAGGGCGGCTGAGACGAGAATTGATTTGAGCAGCATAGGTGGCATCGTGTATATCGGGAATGATACACTCGATTACATCCGTTAAGCATTTGAGGGCGGCTTTTTGGCTGTATGGTTTTACTAGGAATAACCAATAGGTGTCCCAAGTTAAACTTGTAATTCCTGTAATCAATTTCCCATTCTTTTCTAGCTCTTGACAACA
This sequence comes from Pinus albicaulis, assembly GCA_034641835.2. Lineage (NCBI taxonomy): Eukaryota > Viridiplantae > Streptophyta > Pinopsida > Pinales > Pinaceae > Pinus > Pinus albicaulis. Next base: position 530,160,160 of record CM076571.1, on the reverse strand, counting down.
TGATTGTTCCAATGTCTTGGGTGATAATAATTTACCTAGTGTACATTGAGAGATCATGTTAGACAAATAGAGAGTATTATTAATCAAGTCAATCAAATTGTTCGTAGATAATCTGCATCTAGAAACTTCTCTCTCTGCTTTCATCAACTGGGACTGCCACTCCATAAACATAATTTCTTTATGGGATTCTAAGATTTTATGCAAGTTTGCTGCTTGTCCCTCATTAGTGTTCTGCCAAGTAAGAAAATCTGTTAAAGTCTCATCGGCTTGCTCTAAGTCCTGTCTGGCATCAACTGATTTGTTTATTATAGAAGTGGTTATCTCACATAGAGGTTCAACTTGGGCAATTTCATGACACAACAATCTTATTTGTGTTATGAGTTCCTTATTAATCTGTATCGCTTCTTCTCTGAAATTGGCAGGCTGGGGAAGATTCTTGAACTTCTCTACTTGAGCTGTTAATTGAGCAATTTGCTCATCTTTTGTTTTTACCATCTGTTCATTCATTGCTTTCAATTTTGCTAATGCCTCCGATAATTCTTTCTGTTTCTGAATCGCTTCTGAATCTGCTTTCTGTTGTGCCTCCAATAGCTGTGTTTGTAGTGAAGCGATCGCTTGATCCTTTTCTTTCAACAAATTTCTCACCTCTGATGCCTTATCCATGGTGGCTGCCGAATAGGCACCAGCATATTGGGACAACTTTGTCAGGTCATCGAAGGGGTCGAATTCTTCCTTCCACACTACATTGGCTGTTACTGTTTGTTCAGGAAACAGGGAAGGTTGATCAATCCTTCTCCTTTTCCATTGTCGCTTTATTACAGCCTTGTGTTTTGGGCTATAGAAAACATCCAATGGAGGAATATCCTCCACCTGCAAAATAATTTGATCGGAAGGATCCTTGGGAATTATTTCTAATTCTGTAGTTGGGGATAAACCGCTGATTCCTTTGCTTGGAACCTTTTTTGATGCTGTATCCTGTGTATTGGCCGCTTTGGATGTATCGGCATCCCTTGAGCTCTCAAGATTGCTTATAATTGAATCAAATTGCTGCCATTCTTGGAGCAATTTTGGGTCAATCTGAGTGTCGACATTCACCTTCTTGCTGCTCTGCTCCTGCTGCCTTTCCTGTTCCTGATCACGTATTCTCTCTTGTTCTTTTCTCTGTGCTTCCTCTTGTTCTTTCCTCTTTGCCTCTTCCTGTTCTAACCTCCGGAGTTCCTCCTGCTCTCTTCTTTGGACTTCTTCAAAGATTTCGGATGTAGCAGGAGGTTTGTTGGTAAGCTGCTGCTCAGGCTCGCTTGATTGTATCATCGGGGCAGTGGCTAACAAATCTAGAGGCAGAGTTTGCAACCTCTGCTCTCTAAGTTTGTTAAATTCAACTAACTCGTCATTATGACCCGAGATTAATCCTTTTTTGTTTGGTCCCGGATCAGAAGCATGTTGTTCTGTTACCACAGAAGCTGAAGTTGTTCCAGGTTTCTTAGATTTCTTCCCCATTTGGTCTGAATTTGCTACTGCGGAGAAGCTCTGCACAAGAGATAAAATGAACGTAATGCGGAGAATAGATGGCGAAAACTAAGTACAGAAGAATTATTTCAATCAATGAATAATGGAAGATAATCATAAGACTCCCGCGGCTATAATCTCTAAAGGGATTTAGGCATAACTGCTCCATTAATTAGCCGTTTGAACCTGTCAATCAATTAAATGCTCATTATATCCTTCATTTGCCGAATAGTCTATTTAAGCGTGGATTTGATTTTTATTTGGCGGTTGGGCGCAAATGAATCACTATTGGGAAGCGGAAAGGCTTTTTTTTAATAATAATTAATATAATATGCCGAAGCCATATCAATCCTTTTTGAAAGTCGCGCTTGGCTTTATCGCGATCGGCGATCGGAGGAAGACTTGGGCAGTTTTATTTAAGTTATCGTAGAATCCCCGATCGCCGATAGCGATATCGCTTAACTCGCATCGGGAGCTTTTAAGGAAAATAGTTTCGTTGTATTCATATCGCATTCCCCGATTGCCGATAGTGATATCGCATCGGAGCCAGGAGAGGGGCCTTTTTTTGTGATTGTTTTATTTTCCTGATTGCCGATGATTTATTAACTCAAAAGGTTTTATAATGTTTTGTTTGTTTTCGGACCTTTTAGAGGAATGATGAGTTAATACTAATTTAATCTAAAAGGGACCCATTTCATATTATAGTTTTCTAAAGCAAAATTTTATGAAATGGGGTTGGTTGTAGAAAATAACAAACGACCTTTAGTGACACCTTTCCGCTTGGTGTGGTGGCTCGACGGAATTGATAGGAACAAGCTCATGCCGAATGGTTGGTGATGGAATGATTGGATGAATGTTGAATGGGACTAATGATCAAATTTAATATCTAATCTAATCTTATAACCAATAAATAATTTAAACTAACCCTACGTATCAAATATGAATACAACTTAAAATTGTTTCAATTAAACCAATAACCATGAAAATGTATTATAGTTTAATTGAAATTTGTTAGTCATATGATAACTCGCATTGCCTAAGAAATATAAGTTATAATAACACATTGCATTCATCATTTTATATATCATTTGCATATATTGTAAAAGATGAATATTTCTACACACTCAGAAATGATATGTATAAAGAAATATTATAAAACAAGTACATATAAATGATAGCAAATTTTAAAGAGAATATCTCATAACATAAGAAAATTAATAGTGAATAGATAGAAATACCATATCCATCTTGATACTTTCCGATGCAATTCGATATCCAAATCCAGCAACTTCAATGTAAAATAGACTCCAAGATACAGAAATGCAATTCTTAAAGGAAATTTCGCATAGAACCACCATATGTGATCCTTTATAAAAATATAAGAGTCAATGGAGTACATAAATGTAATCTCCAAGTCAAAATATTACAAATTCAGGACCCTTTTCTAAATGCATGAAAGGGGTTTAAATAGGTACTTAATAAAACAAAATAACTAAAACTATTCCTACAATCTATCTAATCGGAAATCTAGAAACAGAATTGCAATCTTGAAGCGAAACTGATTCATTGATTATCTCCTGCATTTAATGTGCTCAGATGGCAGATTTTGAGCATATCTTTCACTTCTGTTGGATGAATTAACCTTGAATGTAGCTACCCAGTATACGTAGCATCAAAGAATTCAGGAATGATACAATGAATAACATTTGAAAGGAATTTGATGGCCATCTGTTGGCTGTGTGGCTTGATTAGATAAGTCCACATAATATCCCATGAAATTCCTTGAAGTTTGCTAATCTGTTGATTCTTATTGATTATCTCTTCCTTCCACCTGGAATCAACTTCTTTTACTTTCGGTAATTTTCCTGGGTTACAATCTGAGATCAAATTAATGGCATACAAGCTATCAATAACTATTTTTGTAATATTATTCATCATACTTTTAGCTCTTGATATGGCTCTTTCTGATTTCATCAACTTTTGTTCCCATTCCGCAAATAAAATTTCCTTGTGTCTTTCCTCAATTCTGGGAAGACTAGCTTTTCTTCCCTGCTTTGTATCTTGCCATGAAAGGAACTCAGAAATTTTATCATCAACATCATCAATTTCTTGCCTGAGAGTGACTGCTTCATCTATCAAGATGATGTTATTTCACACAAAGGCTCAGCTTGTGTCAATTTCAGACAAAACTCATTCAACTGCTGAGATAGCAGTTTGTTTGTTTCAAGGGCTTCATTTTTTAATTTCTCTAATTTAGGATAATCCTTGAACTTGTCCAATGCTGATCAAAATATTTTCTCTTGTTCAATATTTGTATTTTTCTCACTTTGCAGAATATTTTGAAGCTTTTCTACCTCTTGACTCAACTGCTGATGTTTGTTCAAGGCTTGTTCATCAATCTTCTTCTTTTCAATGCTAATATGCTCTTCTAGCTGTTTAGATCTGAGCTCCTGATCTTGCAATTGTTTTTCAAGCTTAACAAGCTTTTGTTGATGCTCTGTGGCCTGTTCTTCCAACATAGCTATCTGTAAGTCTTTTTGTTTTATCAACTGGGAGACTTCAGAAGCTTTTTCTATAGTTGCAGCACTATAGGCACCTGCGTATTGAGATAATTTAGTGAGATCCTCAAATGGATTCACCTCAGCATATTTATAAACAATATTCATAAACTCCACATGTGATGTTGAAAGTGTATCCTGATCAGTTCTTCTCCTCTTCCTTTGATTTCTCACAACAACCCTATGTTTGGGACTGTAGAATATGTCTAGAGGAGGAATTTCCTCTACTTTCAACATAATTTCACTTGTAGGATTTTCGGGAATGACTTCCATATCCTGATCTTCCAGATCTTTAACTTGGGGATTATTTTGCAATCCTATTTGTTGGGAAAATTGATTATATTGGCTCAAAAAATGGGAAGAAACAATATGTTCAGCAGATTCTACTACTTTATTAGTAGTTTTCTTTCTTCCAAGTTGTAAATCTAGATTATTGTTCATATCTCCTGTTATTTCTTGTACAATAGTTTCATTGCCTATGTCCTCCTTTTCAATATTCACATTGGTCTTAGTACCTGTGCTTTTCTTTTCTGTATGAGTTGTAGACTGTTGATCAGTATGTACATCAAGTTTAGCAGTTGTTTCTTTGTTCTCAATATCATCTTTGTTGCTAATGTCTTCTTTCTGCATAACAGGATTAGTTCCTGTTACTTCTTTCTGTGTCTGTATAATGACCTTGCTAGTAGATGTTTCTGTTATTGCTTTGCCAGATGTATCCTCTTTTCCTTTCTGCTGTGACTCAGCCTCTTTCATAGGAACTCTTAATTGATCCAGAGGAGCTTTGAGTATTCTCTAGCTTCTAAATAACATAAACTTATTCATCTCTTCAGTCTAGAATTTGGACTTGGCCAAATTATAAACTTGTGAAAAATTATCTACAGAAACAAACAAATCATCGAACTCATCTGGTTCGTGTTCAAATCAAGCAATTGAAACTGAAGTGGTAAAATCAAAAGCCACCTTCTTTGGATCATATTGCCTTCCCGGGACTATTGAAAGCTTGAGATTGGTTATCTTGCTAACTTCTTTCTCAGCATGAACAAAATTATTGAGAGTATAATCTCCATATTTAAAAGGAAAAGTAGGCCACATTAGCTTCTTTTTCTTCTTCAATGACCTGGACATGCCTTCTACTGTTAGCTGATATGAAATTCCTGTGCTAACAGTTTATCTGGAACATACAGAGGAAGAATGTGGGGTTCTACAATACTCCTGAAAACTCTGATATACGTGAATCTTTCTTCTCCGAACTAATCCCCAATCGAGGATAAATCAAATTTATCCTTTTCAGAAAGTCTGGGAGGGAATCGGTTGAAAATGGTTTGAAAAACATGGATAAGGAAACCGTGACAGATTCTATAAACATGGTTTTTGAAATGAACTTTCCATAGGAATTTGTGATATATATGAATAAGAGCAGGGTCTTTAGGGGTCCATTTCCATCCTATCATGGGAAATTCAGAATTGAAGCATAGGGCGTCTATAATATAGGCAAAAAAGTAAAAAGGAGTGTATTTCCTGTGTTTTTGTCCTTCTTATACTCAAGAATCCTATTGGCTATCTTATTAGAAATAATGACAACCTAGTCCATTATTTCGGAATTTACAGCAGAATGGATCAAAGGTACCATTTGTATAGAGAACCTAGCAGAATTGTCATTTCCGAATAATTTGCACATCATTACTGCGGCGTAACAGTATGGAGGCGAAAGGGATTCAACTGAGTACATACCCGAGGCCTCGTTTTTGTGCTTTTCGAGAGCCCTTCTCCATTCTCTAATCGGCTCTGATTGATTTTCATTATTTGCAGCAAATTATTTGATGAAGGATTTGTTGTATATTTTCTACGGGTCCAGAAGGTGGTACATTGCTTTAATGTCCTCTGCTTTAAATGACCCGAATGTTGCTCCAGAAGCTGAAACAAACGTCCTGTTCTAGATGGTCACATTGTCAATTACCCACCGAATCACATCATAGTATGGGAAAATGTTTGCTCGAGCTGCAATTCGGTACAGGAACGAATTCACAAGTGCTTGAAGAGAAGTTTCTGAATCAGACTCTGAATCATCCTCGTCAGTAACTGTTGCCTTCGCCACAGTGACCTTAGGCTTTTCTCTTTCAATGAGGTTATATACCTCTTCCGAGGATAATTTACCAAGACCTTGGCATGACGTGTCTGTAACGAGCTTAATTTTAGCTGGTTTCTCTTTAGGTACCATAGTGAAAACAAGGACTTTTGCAGCGACGAAATTTTTTTCTTTCCTGGATCTCTTCGACATTTCGGTATCCGGTAATGTTTCCCTCGCTCTGCGAATGAAAGGGTTGGGTGTTCTTTGGTTCTGAAATGGAGGAAAAGCCTTCAGAAGTGATAGAAGGAGAATAATGAAGACAACTATATGAAAGATATATTCATTGATTTCTATTTATTAATCTCCATATTAAACTTAAATGCTCTCTTTAGAAGTCACACTCAACGCATTTGAAAGAGAATCAATAATCATTATTTGTTTGATTTTCTATTAATAACAAACGTACAATCGGAGATCAACGTTTTTTGAATTGAAAACATAAAACTTTCCCTTTGAATCATGTGATTGCAGTGAATAAATAACATATGCGCAATGTAAAATATGAAGCTTAAGTATTAATCGCATCGGAAATTTTCAAAAGGGATAACAAATAAGATTTCATGATTTTCTTCGATTTCCGATTGCGATGATATATTTCGCATCGACTCTTTTCAAAAGAAATGAGTTAAAAATGATGTTAGCCAATTTTTCGATTGCGATTACAGTGGGGCCCATCACATTGGAGATTATAATATCATGAGTGAATATCGCTTGTTTCTCCGAAATGCGATTTTGATTTATCACATTGCATCAGAGTTGCGCCATTGATGAAATAAAGAGATTGCATTTACAATTTGCAATTTGTGATTTGCGATGGCGGTGGGGCTCATCGCATCGGAGATTTATAAAACAAGTGCATTCTATACTGCTTTTCCGAAACGCGACTGCAATCAATTGCATCGGAGTTTTTGAAAAACAAATATGAAAGTTTAAAACCTTTGCGATTTGCGATTGGTTCAATTGCATCGGAGTTTTTGAAAAACAAATATACAAATTATGATATCTCCGATTTGCGATTACGATTACTGTACATCGGACTTTTTTCCATTCAAATACCTTTATGTAATAAAGTCTTTATATTTCATTGTATCGGAAATTTTCAATGTTGTATTTGTTTATACACACTTGATAATAAAAATATGCAATATGTCTTTCTAACAATGAACACTTATTTCTAATTCAAAAATGATCGGATTGCTTCTAAGTCTTTTATTTCTAAAAAATAAAGAGGGGACCTATTTCTAAATCAAATTTATTCTAAAAATTTAGAAATGGGGAGGGTTGTTGTACAGTACAAAAGGTACATAGCATGAGTTAGAGGGGAATCTGTGTGAAGGGCCTCTATGCATAAGTCCACCATGGTGGCTACTTGCTCCTCTTTTCTTCATAATATCTCCTTTAGTGCTAAAATTCTCTGCTGTTCATGCAACTACTCCTCGGGGTATCTCTTCGATTCTTTCCTCCCCCCTTGGTGATTCTTCGTGATATTCGGGCTTGCGGGAGAAGGTTCGGCTCTTTCTAATTCTTTCGGCTACGGAATACCTAGAGGTGTCTTGTCTCTTTGCGCTCATGGGAGATAAGGTGGCAACTATTGGGTCTCGTAATTGTCACATTTTCATCATGTTTATCCTCACCATTTCTCACATTCCATCACCTCATTTATCCATTTAGCATACCATCTCCATGGGTTCACCTCATTATTTTCCAATCTATTTATTTTTAATATTAGAAGAGAATGTGTGATTAATTATTGGAAAATTGACATATTTCACTAATATCTTAAATGTGAATGAGCTTTGTAAATGTGTAGGATTATTTGGAAGAATTATTCAAAATCCTCTTGAATATTTCCTCCACCATTTAAATAATTCAAAGGGTAATTGTTCAAGATTATTCTATGGAGAAGATCATGGAGATTCCAAGGAGAATATTATGGAGATTTCAAGGAGAAGATCATGGAAGATTCCAAGGAGAAGATCATGGAGATTTGGATAACAAGTCTTATCCAAGATTTGTGAGATATGAGTGAGGATTTAAAGGGATCATATCTTGTAATTATAGGGATATTAGTTAAGAGAAAAATGGATTTGTAATTATGAGTTGCTTATCTTGTTTTCAAAGCACTCATGTATAAATAGGAGTGCTCTTTCTCCAAATGGAGAGTAGAGTAGAGATTGAAACTTGTATGACTTATTATTATTATCTTTGAGACTTGAAGACATAATAGAAGATCTGCTCTACCATATTTTGATGCTGCTACATGTTGATTGATTTCTTGAAGTCTTGAGTAGCTGAGTTTACTTTCAGTGTGCAAGGCAAGGGTGGAAGGGCCCCCACACCAATCTAAGTGCACTTCTTAGTTTTCATAGCTGTAATTTGTGAATTGGTCTACTTGGATTTATTATTTCCTTCTTTCATGATTTCACAATAGTGTTAATGATATAATGCAACTAGTAATTAAGGACAATTGGGATCTCTGAACATAGGGCCTCTTGATTATTATTTCATATATCTTAATCCATTTCTTAGTGCTAGATAAATTGCTTTCATGTTTTCACAATGGTATTGATGATATAATGAAACAAGTAATTAAGGACAACCGGGATCTCTGAACATAGAGCCTCTTGATTATTATTTCATATATCTTAATCCATTGTTTAGTATTAGCTTTCTGCTTTCATTTTTTCATAATGGTATTAACGATGTATCACAACCGATGATATGGACAATCGGGATCTCTGAGTTAGAGCCTCTTGATTATTATTCCACATATCTTAATCCATTGTTTAGAAGTTAGATTTAAACTTTCATGTTTTCACAATGTGATATAATGCAACTAGTAATTAAGGACAATTGGGATCTCTGAACATAGGGCCTCTTGATTATTATTTCATATATCTTAATCCATTTCTTAGTGCTAGATAAATTGCTTTCATGTTTTCACAATGGTATTGATGATATAATGAAACAAGTAATTAAGGACAACCGGGATCTCTGAACATAGAGCCTCTTGATTATTATTTCATATATCTTAATCCATTGTTTAGAAATTAATTAAGTTAGTTTTTATATTTTTAATATGCATTTAACTAACCATCAATAGTTCATCTTCTAAATTTTACCGTAATTGAAACCCATATACTTTGGGGATGCTTCTAACTTCACCAACCCGGATTGATATTAAATACTTGCGTTAATTTACAATAGTAAATTGACCCAACATTTCAGCACCGTTGACGAGGAAGCATACTTCAACATAGTCAATTAGGAAGATTGTTTAGAAAACACATAAAAAAAACGAAAAAAACATAGCATTTCTTTTACTTAACTTTTCTCATGCCTAGGATAGAGATTAGAAGAGTAGATGCATTAAACAAAAACCCCATAAAAATATTAAAGAAAAAAAAAACAAAAACAATAAAAAACCATTTTCCCAACAAGATTTTAAAATGACATGATATTAAAGAAGCCATCTGGAGGGTATGTCACGAAAAGGATCTTCTTAAATCCTTGTCCACAATCTAGAGTGATCACTAGGGATGAATCTTCAATTTAGAAGTTGGAAGAGGAACAAAGCGTCGATGAAGAGGATCCAAAGGAGGAAGACTTAGAATCTTCTTCGAGCGAGGAGATGAATAAGTCATGGATCACATTCGATGATAAAACATTAGAACTTGAAATTGAAGATTTTATAGCATGTATATCACAAGATCCCCTGTGCATTTCAGATTTTTAACAAGAGACACTCGAACAATTTTGTGACATGATAACTAGGGAGAGCCAAGCAAACAAAGATCATCTTCAAACTTGGTTACAATACAACTCTGTTTTTCAATATTCTTTCTCATCAGATCCTTATGAGAAGATAAATTTTCATGTCCAAGAATTTATTAAAGTACATTTTTCAAACTTGGATGTGAATTTAATTGTTATCTTGTTAGGCAAATGGATGCATTGGAAATTTTCCTATACTTGAAAGAAAAATTTATTTTTCTGCAATAGAGTAGATAGGATATTATTTTCTTCAGTTTTGAATAAGTATGCTCTCCTCCTGTTTTTTTACACGATATCGAGGATCAGAAAGTAGGATAGAATAGAATAAAATAAATAAATGTATGGAATGAGTTCACAATAACACTTTTTCTCATAAATAATTCTTCACATCTCATTTGAAGGGATTTCATGACAAAATACACTAAGGAAAATCCTATTATGGGAAACCATATAGGATTAGTTTTAAAGGCATGTTTTTAAACCAGGAATATCCTGAAATCTAGTTTTTAAATCCATTTTAAAAATTTCAGTTTGGATCACAAATAAAAATGATCAAAATAAACACTAGAGTTCAAGCAAAACTTTTAAGGACATAGTTAGTACACCATTTATTTGAGGATTCTAATTGAAAATTTTTTACATGATCTTCATAGGGACAATAGCCCTTGGAATCTACAAATCAATTTGAATAAGCTCAATTCGACATCATTTGAAAAATCTACGCTCAAAATACTAATTTCTTGTCGAAAACTCTGCAAGATGAAAAATCTAGGTCTTGACTATTCATTGGAATATTTCACATATCAAATCATCTTATTTTCAAAACCTGTTTCTAATGGAGATAGATATTGAAGTCTAGTTTAAAAAACAATTTGAATCATCCCATTTGGGGGTCGGGTGAAAATTGTATTCCACATTTAGTGACTGCATGTCTTAAAATCAGCGTAGTCATACTCTGTCTCCTAGGTCTGCTCATCATCAATTTTGTGATATCAAACCTACTAATTTTAAAAACCTGTTTCTGCTGGAAATAAAAAAATGAATCTAATTTAATCTCCAAGCAGAATCGCATTGATCTAATATTTAACAGAAAAATTACACTCCGAATAGTGACTGTTGGTCTAGTCACAAATTCATAAGAAGCTCTATCAAACATGGTACTTCTCATCATTTTTGGCATATCATATTAAACCATTTTGAAAACCTATTTATACTGGAAGTAGCCATATGAATTCAATTTAACTTGGAATTGGAATCAACCTAATTGGACATAAAACAAATATTTTGTGAAAAAAATAACGCTATGAGGTCTAGGATGGCCACCATTCCTCAAGGGGTAAACAAATGAAATTTCTTTGTATATCATCTTTGGACTTGTTTTTAAGCATTGATTTAAATTAATATACATATTTCTTGGAAGAAGAGAGACTGTACACCTCTCTTCCTTCATCATCTAAGATTTTATTACAGGAAAATGCTATGTTTTCAGGTCATAAGAAGATTTGAGAGGTCAACTCCATGGATGAAGGATTTTCAAAGCCAAATATGAAAGCGAATATTCAAGTCAAATCAAAGTGGAATTCACAAGATGTTGAGTTCATCTAATGAAACTAAAAACTCACTTTCAGTGGCTGACCAACAACCCTACAAGGAGGTTAAGATCGAGGAAAAATACATGAAGCTAATAATAAGAAGAAGAAGTCAAGTTTTACCATGACAAGTGACATCCATTTTCTGAACATCAAGCTATGTTGCCAAAGGGAAAGTACAGTAAGTAAAAAATGTTCTTAGAACCTTTAATTTTGAAAAATTTCTAGAATTTTTAAACTAATTTAAACTTGAATATGCATCCTATCATTCTACTAAAATCATACATTTACCCTCATTATCCTACATTCCATCATAATTCTACATTTATCATAACCCTATCCATTACACCATAATACATCATCATAATCTTATGAATTTCCTTACCATTATCCTACCATACCTTTCATTTAACCTACATTAATCCATATATCCTTACATTACCCTATAAGCATTTTGATCAAATATTGAGGATTTACTATTTTACCCATGAAGAATTTTTTATTTGCAACAAGATTTAGTGTCATGATAAGAAAATTTTAATCTGAAACATGGCCATGCTATGGTCATTTTAAAATTAAATAAAAGAAATTTACAAAACCAAAGTTGCAAAGTGCAATGAGAAAATAAACACATTTATCAATTAATGGAATGGTGCACTAGTATGCAAGGGTTTAAAATAATTCATATGTCGGATAATGCAATTGTGACACAAACCTAAATGCAATATGCAAACATGCGGGAAGGTGAATGAAAGGACATGAAAAATAAAACAAAGGTGGATATTATGAATGCAAAACAAATCCATGCAACCAGATGAATGAAGAAATGAATAAAAACATGTAGCTACAAGTAACGTCGATAATGCATTGTACAGTGAATAGGAGAGTTGGCATGTAAGCGGTCAAATGCATTCAAAATTTTGTATAATGCCACATTCAAAATTACGTGACTATGTTACGTCTCCACCATTAAAAATGAAACAAAGTGTTGTGTTACGTTATTCTTCGACCATCATAGCCAGAGTCTAGCTCAGCAAGAATAGGAGTAACACTGAATCCACATGTGATTCATACAACAACCTCGGTTATGGAGAAAATGATGAAGGGAATGGTAATAAAAAAGGTCTTAAAGATGCCCATTCAGAAGAATTTTCAACAACGTTGCATCTACAGGAGACACAACCCGGTCAAACTAAAATCAAAATGTTGCATATTTATGTTCTAAGAGCACCATTCATCAACGCAAAAGCAGAAAGGGAGATAAAAAATTCGAAGACAAAGAAACCAAGCACATTGCTACAGATGAAAAGCTCAGTGTTGAAGAAATATTGAACATTGCTGTGAAAACTCCAGTTCTGCAAGCAAGCAAGAAATTGACAAGGGAAAACATAGAGACACTGTGTGAGGAAACAAAGGAAAGTTGAGAGAATCCAGCAGAAAATATAGAAATGAAAAAACATAGTAGAGTTAAAACATAAATCTGACCATGATTTAAGCCAATAAATCTGGCAACCGTGACTACCTAGGAGCAGAAATCTCATGGAGAAAAAAGGAATTGATTCTACAGGACCGATATTTTCTCAGATTTTAGCACTCCAATAGACTCCAAAAGTGTCGTAAAAGAAGGAAAGAGATCGCCTCCAAGATTTCCATAAATTGTTAACAAATTTCGAGGAGAATAACTCATGATAAGTGTTGAATTGTGTCATGTTAAAAAGGATTTTAAACTTCAGTTGAAAAACCTGAGTGATTTCCACCAGTGAACACGTATTTTCCATTGATTCAATGAACCAATCCTTTGAAATATCGTAGGAGATCTCTGATTGAATTTCCACTGGAGAAATATTACAAAAATCACTTCCATATCAGTAAGTCGGAAACATAGAATTCTAAATCAAAGACAAAGGATTACAAGAATAGATTCAAGTTTTTGGCGTAGATAAAATCAGTCAAATTGTATCTAGATTGGCCTTGAATACATAACAGCTGATCAGCTTCATTTTCCTCATGTGAGATTGTGATCATTGATAAGGATCCTTTTATTTTCCAATGACATTCGAATTGAGAAATATAGTGCCCTCGGGAAGCACGAGACATTCTCACAAAATTTAATTGGAGAAATGGAAGTCACTATTAAATGGTTGTGAATTTGAAAAAATGGAGTCCTATTTTTATATGCACAGAGAAATCTTCATACACGGTGAGTCAATTTTTTTTATTCTCATATGAAAATACATAATAGCAAACTTGTCCATTTTACATATGCACAGTGAGAATTAAAAAAACAGAGAAGGGGTTTTTGAAATTTTTTTGGCAAAACAGAGATTAAAATATAAGTTATGGAGCAGTAAAAACATTGTTAAAATGTTTTTATGGTCTTTATAAAATCATATATCAAAATTTCTATCAGTTTTTAAAGGACAGAGAACTCCTTTTAACACTAGAACAAAGGAATTTTATTGTGAAAAAAGAATAGATTTAAAAATCAATTTCCAAAACAACGAGGATATGTACATTGAAGATTTTTTTTTGGGAATTTTATTCTTCATTCAGAAGACATAGAAATTTCTGCAGCTCAGAAGTCATAGAAATTGAAGATTTAAAGGCAAAGAAAAATCAATTTATTGCTGGAGATGTTGTGTATGGCAAAGAGAGAGACAAATTGTTGGTAAAAAAAAAAATCAATTTCTTAAAGGAAGTAAATGAATGGTTATGTTGCACACACGGTATTTCCAATTTCGATTTCTATGGACATAAATATTTTTTTTCAAAATACATTTTTGAAGAAAAAATATTCAATTTCTAAAAAAAATTATTTTGAAGGATAGAGAGCAATATCTTCAAAATTGATTTTCAGAGGATTGTTCATTTCAGAATTTAAAGATCTCTGAAGACAAAATAAGATTCGATTTGCAAGTATGATGTACATCAAAGACATAAAAGGTTAAAAACAAACATGAAGGTGTCAAGAACTCAGTTCTAAAAGGAATATTTACAAAATATCTTCCAAAAAGGGTATTTTCAACAGCCAAACTCATAATATATTTCCTTTCTCTCATCAAAAAGTATTCGAAAGTCTAGATCACATATACAAAGAAGAGAAAAAAAGACATGAGGGTCTTGACATCCTTTTGTAGGAAGCTAAAATAGAAGCTTCAACATCTGAGGCCAAAGCACAGGTACATCAGCAGAGTAGTCATCATTCAAAGGTAGAAAGTCAAAGAGACAGAGGCAAGCATGAGGACATGCTTGAGATTAAGCAAGGGGGAGAAGATGTTGGCCCTCGTTTTTTATCAATTTTTTTCTTATTAAATCCACCTAATTTTCATCCTTTTCCACTTTATACCATCCACATATGACTGATTTTGACATTTTTATGCATATTCAGGCAAATAAATTATGCTTTTCAATTTTTAGAAATTTTAGTAAAAATTGGGTTTTAAGAGTATTTTTGGATAGAACTAGAAATTCTCGTAATGGCTTCATTGATGTTATACTTATAGGAAACTTGGGCATGATATGAGCACATATTTATAAATCTTGGGAATTAAGAATGGACGAACACCTATTGGTTCGGTCAAACTGAGCTAAAACAGGCCCGGTCAATGCTGGTCAAACATGACCTATTTTTCAGGAATCCCTAGAAAGTATTGACAGTCTATCATTCATTTATTTTTTTTCATGTCAATAAATTATTGAAAATGAGATAAATTGTTTTTGAGATGGCACAGAAAGGCGACAATTTTTATGCAGGAATGTTGCTAAGTTTTTCAGGGTTGAAATGCAAAAGTGATTTTTTGAAATCGCAATGAAACATGCATCATTAGACGCTTGAAGGAACTAATTCTTCACTGCACATATCATGACATTTTCCGCTACACATAAATCCTTTTGTATCATGATTACTCACATTTTTCCTTCCAAGCACCTTAATCATCCCTATGTTGCAGTCCATCTTCCATTTCCTTATCCTTCATGACTTCATACATGACTATTTTTCTGAATAGCATACATCATTTCCTTCTTATTTTTTATTTCATTTTTCCTTGTCAATAAAAGTCCCAAGCTCTATTTCCATCATTACCTTTCCCTACCATATACACTACCTGATTCTGAGATCTTTTCATCTATAGTCCTACCAATCATTTTTGTATAAACTCGCGTTCACTGATGTGGGATTCCTTAAGGCCCACCTTTCAACAAGTCTCGACCCATCGACTTTAGCACCTTATCTAGGATAGAGACTAGATTCATCATTGGTACCTTGAGGCTTGTATGCCCTAATGATAGGTTCTCTCACCGATAATCATGGGAATACATCAATGTCCCTTGATCATTGGATCTTGCAAGTGGCTCGACATTAGATCATTTATTCACACTTCGCAAGATGTACTAGGGTACCTTGGCACTCATTGACATCAATGGTGAGTTGGCCTCGCATTGGTTAATGACATCCATTAATGGTCGGGAATCCAATGACTTCTTTTCATGCTCGACACTGACACATTCATTCGCATGATTAGAATTGTACCATAGGATTTTTGAAGCAAGTGAAGACTATATATTTTTCATAACTCCATCAGCAGTCACGACAACATTCCTTTAGCCATATGAGAGTATGACAGTTCCACTTTCAAACATCATCTTCATATTCGTACAACTAAGCAGCAGTACAGATTCCTTCATTTTATCCAGTAGCGTGATATTCATATGATCCAACACTACAATATTTTCCTGATCTAGAAACACGACATATTCTCTCATGCAAATCAGTATGACATTTTCCAGATCCAGAAGCACCAACAACTACATCTTGCATATTTCATCAGCATTTTGGGTAAATTAACGTATGTTATTTTCTAATTTTTAATCAAACAATTTTCTTACATGTTGAAAGTAAATGAATTTGGAAAATTCCCTTGCCATATTACATCATCTTTCACCTTTTCATAAACATAACACATCTTCAGTTTGGGGGGGGGAGGGGGATATTCATAACCATTTCATTCCTTTCATCATCTCACATATTTTCGACCAACATGACTCTTCAAAACTACACTTCATTTCAATTGATTCAAATACATTGATATCTATTTTGGCATGATTCAAAAATATGAGAAAATGTTTTCTTATGCATATTAATGACTTATCATTTTCAATACATGCGTTTAAAAAAAAGAAAAAATGAATGTTTTTAACACAAGAACCAACATTTGTTATATTCATGGTTGTTAACACAAGAACCAACCATAGAAAATATGAGTTGCAGTACATGTATTTTACATCCTCGAATGATACATTGTTAGAAACCAAAACCATGCAAAGCCAAAAGTTTTTATCCATGCAAGGTTGCATGAGGACATGCAACAAGTTCAGTTTCGGGGTATGTTGGATCTCGTAATTGTCATATTTTGATCATGTTTATCTTCACCATTCCTTACATTCCATCACCTCATTTATCCATTTAACATACCATCTCCATGGGTTCACCTCATTATTTTCCAATTTATTTATTTTTAATATTATTAGAGAATGTGTGATTATTTATAGAAAAATTGACATATTTCACTAATATCTTAAATGTGGATGAGCTTTGTAAATGTGTAGGATTATTGGGAAGAATTATTCAAAATACTCTCGAATATTTCCTCCACCATTTCAATACTTCAAAGGATAATTGTTCAAGATTATTCTAAGGAGAAGATCATGGAAGATTCCAAGGAGAAGATCATGGAGATTTCAGGAGAGATCATGGAAGATTCAAAGGAAGATCATGGAGACTTGGATAGCATATATCAAGATTTGTGAGATATGAGTGAGGATTTAAAGGGATCATATTTTGTAATTGTAGGGATATTGGTTGAGAGAAAGAATTGGATTTGTAATTATGAGTTGTTTATCTTGTTTTCAAAAGCACTCATGTATAAAATAAGAGTGCTCTTTCTCAAGTGGGAGTAGTAGAGTAGATTGGAACTTGTATGACTTATTATTATTATCTTTGAGGCGGGAGCATAATATGAAGATCTGTTCTACCATATTTGATGCTACTTTATGTTGATTGATTTCTTGAAGTCTTGAGTAGCTGAATTTACTTCTAGGTGTCCAAGGCAAGGGTGGAAGGGCCCCACATCGAGCTACGCTTCTTAATTTGTGAACTAGTTTACTTGATTTATTATTTCCTTCTTTCATGTATGCAACTAGTAATTAGGAAAACAAGGATCTCTAATGATAGAGCCTCTTGATTATTATTCCTCTTGCTGTCTTGCTATTAATGCATTGTATGCATTGTTTAGAAGTTAGATTTCCTGCTTTCATGATTTCACAATAGTGTTAACGATGTATGCAACCAATAATTAAGGACAACCGAGATCTCTTATGTTAGAGCCTCTTGATTATTATTCCATATATCTTAACCTATTGTTTAGTATTAGATTTCATGCTTTCATGTTTTCACAATGGTATTAACAATGTATGCAACCAGTAATTAAGGACAACTGGGATCTCTAAGCATAGAGCCCCTTGATTATTATTCCATATATTTTAATCCATTGTTTAGAAGTTAGATTTCCTGCTTTTATGATTTCGCAATAGTGTTAACGATGTATGCAACCAGTAATTGAGGACAACCGGGATCTCTAAAGTTAGAGCCTCTTGATTATTATTCCATATATCTTAACCTATTGTTTAGTATTAGATTTCCTGCTTTCATGTTTTCATAATGGTATTAATGATGTAATGCAACCAGTAATTAAGGACAACCGGGATCTCTAAACTTAAAGCCTCTTGATTATTATTCCATATATCTTAATCCATTGTTTAGAAATTAATTAAATTAGTTTTTATATTTGTAATATGCATTTCACTAACCATCAACAAGTTTATCTTCTAAATTTGACTGTGATTGAAACCCATATACTTTGGGGATGCTTCTAAGTTCACCAACCCGGATTGATATTAAATACTTGCGTCTTCAACCGAGTACTTCCATTCGAGGTTGAAGCTTTGTGAGACTCTTGACTAAGGTTTCCCTGAGGAGTGTTAGTGTGGGAGGACCTGTTTGAATGGCATGGTTGATGAGTTCATCTTCATCAAGATTTCCTCTAAGAATAGCATCTATGGTACACATAGGGGCAGTGTTATATAACTCATATTCTTCATCCTCCAACCATATAGGGAGATCATGATCAATGTAAGGCTGGCTTGGATGATATAACACTAGTTTTTTAGACAAAGGCCCACTTTTTATAGTCATGTTTCCGGCTCGACAACTAATATAAGTATCTGCAATGGCTAACCAAGGTATCCCTAAGATGAGAGGATAACAATTAAACTGGGATTTTGGTTGCAGGACCAGGAAATATGTAGGATACTCCCAAGATTCAATGGTAACCATAACATCCTCAACAATTCCTTCCGGAGTTACTGTGGATCGATCTACAAGTTGCAGAACTGTTGTGGTTTTCCTCAAAATCCCTTGGAGATTAAGTTTCAACATAGTTTCCTTGGTCATCATATTTATGGAGCCCCTAAATAAATCAGAGTGTTGGGGACTATGACACCATCTATATTTACATCAACAACTGGACTACCAGGGTCCAGACATTTTGGAAATATCACCTTCCGAAGCATCAGGTCGGACAATTGTCCTACCACATTGATGGTGGGGGTATCTCTCTTCCTCCTTCCAGGTTTCTTGAAGCACTTTTCTTTGATGAGCCTATTGTAGATAGGGAAATCCTTAATGGCCTAGAGAAGTGGTATCTTTACACAAAAAATTTCCAATTCTCCTAGGATTTTAGTCTCCTCTGGGGTGTGCTGACTAGGTTGGATCAAGCGCTTGGGAAAATGAGGTTGTTGGATCTGAGTGTTATCTTCTTCCTTTTCCTCCTCAACCTCTACAGGTGGAGATGGGGGATGGTTGTCTCGGAGTACTCTTCCCAACCTGAGATTAACCTCCTGTATCTCCATAGCGTAAGCTAGATGGGATGTTTCTCCACTGGGAGCTTGTTTTTCCTGTCTGTTTTTCGGGTTCAGATTGGGTTGTGCAGGTATAGGTAGCCTAAGTGGAGCAGCATGAGTAAGTTGAGGTTGAGGTTTGGGTGGAGGCATTATAGTAGGTAGTTGATTTTGTTGAGGCCTCCACCCTTGAGATCGATTGTTCCACTAAGGTTGTTGTGGAACGTACTGCTGAAATGGTTGGTTTACTGGCTGAGGATGGTATGAAGGGTTGGAAGGCCAAGTACGAGGTGTAGAAAAATATGGAGGAGTGGGGGTGTACCAAGTTTGCATGGGTGCACTCTAATTGTTGTAATAGTAAGAGTAAGGTGCACCATACATACCTTGTTGATATGGTCAAGGGCCTTGAGGCCTTCTCTGGTTGATGAAACAGAGTTGCTCTGGCATTATTACTCCACCTTGATATACAGCTTTAAGTCCAGGTAAGGAGGGACACTTTTCTGTGGCATGATTCTCTTCACAGACTAATCAAACCTCTATGACATTCAGTGGAAATTCATTTCTTGGGTGCTTCCTGGTACATATAGGAAAAAATATGGCCAATGCTCTCTCTACTTCCTCTTGCTTCCTTTTGACCTGCATTGTGTCCATTTTCAAAGAAAAGGTGTTCAACATGTCACCCTTGAAGTCCTCTAGCATGTTTCCAATCTCATGTTTTATGAAGGTGGAAGAGGAAGGGGTATTGGATGTACTTTAGCTAGCTCTGCCCTTCTTCCTAAATTCCCTAGAATGGTTCTGGAAGAAAATTTTGATTATTTCATAGGGTTGTTGGTAGATATCTCCTCATGATAACATATTCAAGGTTTATATCATCTCTTCATTGATCCCTCGAAGAAGTACAATTTTAAGTGAGTCAGGATCAAGAGTACAGTTGGCTCTCTTATAGTTCAATTGAAACCTCTCTTCATAATCCTCTAGCGATTCATCAGGCCCTAGAGTCATCCTAAATATCTCATCCTTAGTTTCCTTGGACCTACAATAGTCTTTGTACTTGATGCTGAAGGTCTCTTCCATCTGTGCCTAGGTAGTGATGTTATCCCTAGGCAGACCCATGAACCAGCGCAAGGCTGCATCCTTAAGGGTGGATGGGAATAGCTTCAACTTCTTATCATCAGAGGTGTAGTCATAAGTCCTACAAACAACAGAAAATTCAAGCATGAATGTGTTAGTGTCCTCGAAGATAAGTCCATGAAGTGTGGAAGAGCTAAGGGGCTATATTTTTTCATCTTAGTTTCCCCATCTACCTCTCTTATGGGAAAGGCTCTTTGGGTCCCAACCATGGTTAGGATAGGTGAAGTAGGTCCCTCAGTTGAAACAAGGTCTTCTTCTTCTTCCCCAATGGGATCCTCAAAATATTCAGAAGGCTCTCCTAGAGGGGGTTCAATCTCACTGCCACTGAAGAAGAGTAAAGGGTGGCTAGAAGGTGATGTGGGGGTTTTAGGTAATATTTGTCTTTAGTTATTCCTAGTCCTACGAGGCATGAAAATTAGGTCTTTTGTATTTTTTTTTTCAATATTTCTGAAATGACATGAAAAGAAAGGAAAGCAGAAAAGAATGCTAAAAACAAAATCAAAACATCTACTAGACACCTCCCCAGCAACGGCACCAAAAAGTGGTGAGCCCTGGTATTGCACCAAGAGTGCTACAACTCCCAGGGGCTACCCTACTTTACTTTATCAACCCAGGGTTCGTACAAACTTGGAGGTGACAGTACTATATGCACAACAGATGAGCCTCGCTTCTATGTCATCCTCTTCCCGCTTACTTAGAGAGAGGGTGTTATTTCTCAAACTATAATAAGAATTGGGAAGTAAATCACTTGAAGGAAACAACTAAAAGGAAATTAAACTAAAGTGCTGAAAAGAAATGACAAGAATGAAACTAATTTAATTGGGAAAAAGGGAAATGACTCAAAAGAAACTAAATGGAAAAAAGGAAACTAATTCTAAATCACAGTTAACTTGGAAAATGAGCTAAATGCACTCTACTTATCCTATAGTATATCTAACATGCTTCTATCCATGCAACTAAACTATCCATGACTTAATTATATCTAAAAAAGAGTTAATTTGCAGCTTTGAGGGAAGAAAAGGGATAAAGTGGCGAATTGAGGGCTTAGCGCATGAAACAGGGCTTAGAAATGGAAAGTGGAGGTTAAAATATTATAAAACCTTATAATATGGTAGAAATGGCTTTGGAGCGGAAATGAATTCATAAATGCAATGGTGGAGTGCGATGGAGAACAAAATCCGTGATGTGCGATGTCTCAATCGCAACTTTGCAAGTTTAAATGGATAGTGGTAAGGACTTAACAGAATGAACTAAAATGTGCAAAGTGTGATTTACGACGCATGACGTGGCAGTGGGACCGATGGTGGGGCGTGATTTTTAAATATCGCAATCACACGAACAAGCGGTACGTGATTACAGGTAAAAGCTCAAAGTTGTGGGTTGCGATTGCGATGTGGTAAGTTTAGCGAGATGCGCTTTGTGATAGGATAAAATCTGTGGGTTGCGATTTGCGATGGGGATGATACGGCAGTGAAAAGAAAAAGGGAAATGTTGTGAATTGTGATATGCAATGTCGCAATATCTCAATCGTAAGAACAAGCGGTAAGTGTTAAGGTGAAAGGTAAATAGTGTGCACTGTGATTTGCAATTTCACAATATCGCAATCGCAAGGAATGAGAGGTAAGCGTTAAAGGTAAAAGATAAATGTTGCAAAGTGCAATTTTGCAATATTGCAATTGCAAGGAATGAGAGTTAAGCATTAAAGGTAAAAGGTGAATGTTGCGATTTGCGAAGTGTGACGTACGGTGGCGAGAGTCTCGAGGAGCAAAGGCATAGGTCGAGTTTTCAGTGGTTTTGGATGTTTTTTCACATGTTTTTCATAAAAAGGGTAGGAAATCGTGAACAGAGGAAAACAAAGAAATAAGGCTGAAGGGGTTAAGTGCATTAAAAAAAAAGGTGAGTGTATAATTAAGGTGAGAAGGAAAGGAGGGGAATGGAGGCGTAAGAGCAGTGCTTAGAAGTGAAGCACACCTGCAGATTCATGCATAGGAAATAGGTAGAAATGCATGATGAAATAGTGAAAGAGAGGCTTGGACTTGGTAATACAATTTCTTCCCAAAACTTGGAACAAAAAGCAATTTTTGCCTATGGGAAGGTCTACCCTGCTCGAACTCTATTGACAGAGATGAGAGGGGGAGACTTGACCATAGTTTTTGGAGTTTTCCCTCTATTTTACTACGCATAAGAAATTAAAACTATAGTAGCACAAAAACTAAACAACAATGAAACTTATTAGAAGCAGATCTAACTTAAGTGACAAGAGAAAAACTAGTTGAATGATAGAAAGGAAAATATAATGCCAGCAAAGAAGTTGAGGCACATGGATTGGTCCCTAACCCATGAGACTAGCCCTCTGAAACTTAAATAAGTCAAATGAAACTAGTCTTCTCATTTCATAAAATAATAGTTGCACACATCTATGAAAGTTTGATCCCTCAATAAAACAAAAATGTCAAGAGCACACAACAATACTTCTAAATGGAATCGAGACTAGAATAGACTAACTCTTCCTAGCTCTAGCTCTGCTCCATTTACTCTATAGGGCAGCTACCAACAACTCCCTAAAAAATGGTGATTGAGTCCACTTGAATCTTAGTGAAAAAGGATTGAGTATGCTCCTCTTTGAGTTGCTTGGCTGCCTCTAGAATTCGAATTGCTGTAGAGAATCCTTGGGATCCTTTGGTTGCCTTTGGAGTTAGAATTTCTAGAGAGAATGTAGGGTAGACAATCCTCCTATAATTCCTCCCTGTTGTCTATTCCATGTCTTTGTGATAAAATCTTTATAAAACTACTTAATAAATCATGATTTTCTTCACTCAACCTCATATTAGGTACTCAGAGTATGTTAGCCTAAATCACCACCTATACTAGCCTCATAACACCAAATAATAATAAAAATGGAAGAAAAAGAGATCTAAGAAGACAAAAAGGTGACTATTAACCCCTCCAAATATGTCTAATGATGGAGCTCATCACTATGCTCTCAAAAACTGAAAATCCTATAAAAATGCTAAATTTGACTCTTTTCCCTATAGGGATTTCCATCTAAGCGATCCCGTTTAACCGCCGACCTCGAGCTCGTTAATCTCTTGCCGACCGAACCAATAGGTGTAAATCCATTCTTAGTTCCAAATATTTCTATAAATGTGCTCATCTCGAGCCCAAGTGTCCCGTATAAGTATGACATCCATAACGCCTCATTACGAGAATTTCCCGGGTCCGTCCAAAAATGCACTTAAAATTCAATTAAGAGTTAACAACTTCTAAAAATTGCAAAACTTAATTTATATACTTGGATATGCATTAATTGTCAAAATAGGGTGTGAATATGGATGGCATATGGATGGATAGCATGGCAATAAAGTGTATTTACTTAAGCAAAATTGGATAAAAAACGAGGGCCAACATCTCCCCCATGTTGATGTATAAGCATGTCCTCATGCTTGCCTCTTTCTCTTGGACCTTATGAGTTCTGATGTTGATATTGTACCTGATCCAGGTGCTTCCTGATGTGTTTCTTGAAAAAAAGAATCTATCCCTTTATATTGTTCTTCTTTGTAGATCGAAGCATTGACTTTCTATTTTTCATACTTGATCTTCCATGAGTTTTTCTCTTTGAGCCATCTGAATGCTTGCGTGGAAAGAAGATTGTTCTTTGTTTTTAAATTTCCCACTTTCTCATTCAATTTATCATTCTCCTTGATCAACTTTTCATTGTTTTTTATGTATGTATTATATTCTCTCTTCAAATGCCTCTCTATTATCCTGCTTACCTCCAATTGATCTGTCAATTCTTTTATTTTTCTAAGGTTTAGCTCCTTTTATTCTTCTTTGGTGTCTTTAGAAAATGAAGTGGCTTCTATCTCATCCTTATCAAAATACGAATCTTTTTCTAATGTGTTTTCACAGCCCTCCCTCTGCAATATTTCATTAATTTCATCAGCTTGTTTTGTTATGGGAGATGTCTCAACAATTTGCACCTCAGGTTCTTTCTCTTTACTGCTTGTGTCTGCTGGACTCTTTCTTCTTTGTCTCCTGGGAATTGATAGGAAGGATGTTTCTCTTTCAATCATGATTGTATCTTGTTTCTTTTTGGACCTTGTCCTTGGATAAAGAGGTGAGTTCATTATACTCTTTGTTTCATGAACTCGTTTAATTTTTTCTTCTATGATTTGTTCTGCAAACTGATGTTGAGTTAGGAACTCTTTTCACATCACACCCTTGGTTTTAAACTGATACTCAACAAGAATTTTTATGATTCCTTGATTCTATATTTGTGCCTCTTTTGGTTTTGTTTATGATCAAATTGGGATTAGGTCCTAATAATTTTCTCAAAATTCAAAGTTACAGGATTGGAATGAAACTAGGATGGTTTAGTAGATATTGTCTTCCTGATTCTGGCGCTGTGAACGGTTCGAAAAGCCAATGTTGTATGAGGAAGATATTGCGTTTTGATCGAATACGATAGAATCCATCAACATGTGACTTGTGTAGGTGGAATGGGAAGTAAGATAAAAAATGCAGAACGAAGAGAACGAAGCAACAACGAGGACGGATGGACGAGTGTACATCGCATTAGAGATTGTTATGTTTACCATTCATTCATCGCAAGTTAAGATATATATCTTGTGATGTGATTGAGAGGGGACATAGGTAGGGTGGAGTGACTGTGCGCATATCGCACATCGATGGAGTTCAAGTTTATGGTTAAGACATCGCAAGTTATGTTATTTATGTTGTGATGTGATGGCGTGTCCATGTGTCAGCACGACACACTTCGCAGGATTTATGATTTATCATTAGCAGCAGCATGTTAAATCTACGGGAGGCTGAAGTGCAATAAAAGGTTAACATTTTGATGTTGCAATTTAGAAACTCATCACAACTTCGCGTTGGCAGTCACATTGTTTAAAACCATTAAGGATATGAGTTATAATTAGCGACATGCGATTGCGA
This sequence comes from Pinus albicaulis, assembly GCA_034641835.2. NCBI lineage: Eukaryota > Viridiplantae > Streptophyta > Pinopsida > Pinales > Pinaceae > Pinus > Pinus albicaulis. The sequence continues at coordinate 530,134,562 of CM076571.1, read as the reverse complement.
AACCGCAAGTCTTTCGATTTATGATGAGCCTATAATATGATTGAGATTTGTTTTTAAATTGCAAAGATTTGTTAAAGGATTCCACTGTTATGAGCTTCTGACTATATATGTGGGTCCATAACCCATAGGTCCATGGTATATGGTAAACTGCAGTTTCATGAGAAGGTTCCACTAACGGACAAGCCACTTAACAGTTGGGGGTGCACATGTGGCCACCGCCCTAACCGTAACTTTTAAATGTGCGACTTAATAGGCGGAGTGGATAGGGGCATGCCAAATTTTGTGGTCGACCCTAATTTAACTCCAGTTAATTGGAGTTCTCCACATTTAGTGGAGTTTTCCTAGGAGATATTGGGAAAAAAGTGTAAAAAGGTTCAATTTTCGACCATTATGAGGGAAGGAAGAGTCATTCTTGACTGATTTGAGAATTCTAGAGCCATTGGTGAGGTTTACGGAGCTAACTGAGGAGAAAGCCAAATGAGGACTTCTAAGCATTATTTTGTCAGAGCAGTTCCACAATTGCACACTAGGAGTCAAAGAAAAATGAGGCTTCAATAAAGGGTATGAAAGAGGCCATTCTCAGTTAACCAATAGTAATTTCTGACTTTCTTGAACCTTATGAATCCAATGATGGGGCTTTCAGAAGCATTTGGAGACTTCTAGAGCCAAATAATCCATAAAGAAGTTTCAGGGAGCCTAGTGCCACCAGGTGTTGGAGGCATTTAAAAGGGAGCCAATAGTCATTCTGAGTGAATGAACAGCCTAATTTGGATGATTAATATGTGTTGGATATAGTAGAACAAGGTTCAGGAGAAGAATAGGACTTCTAGGAGAGTTTGTGCCATAGAGCAGCTTAGGGAAGCTCAAGGACACCGACCGAAGAGGTCAAGCCCGAGGGAGCCTAGGTCCATTTATAGAGATTGAGCAATCAATCCAGGGGTATTTTGGTATTCTAAACCCATTGGTATATTCCAAAAAACCATTGGAGTTGAGAATCAAATTGTAAAAGAAATTGACCATCTTAATCCCAAAGATCCAAGTCCATTGACGGAGGCTCAAGGAGACGTAGCCCAAGTGTTGAGGGTGAAATCCTTTATTATGTTTGTTGTTATGTATTGTTGGTTAATTTTCTGCAATTTATGGTTTTTGTACAAGCTTTTAATCAACTTAAAAAAATGTTTAATTTCTCACACTTAAAGCCTTAAACCAGTTAAAACACATACACCTGAATCAAGAATTAAATTCCACACATGCATGTATAAGAAAGATACTTTATTTGTTTTAATTGAGTGGGAGGTGCTTGCATAGAAAAAACAAATCAGCCACCCATATTAGATCATGTTGGTATCAGAGCACTAGGTTTCTTGCTTGACAAAGCACTAGGTTTCTTACTTGATAGAGCACTAGGTTGCTTGCTTGACAGAGCACAAGGTTGCTTTCTTGCTTGTTTGACTTGAAGGGTGTTTAACAGTGCAAAAAATTTAACTGTTTGAAAATTGATGGATGCTTACAAGTTTGAGTTTGCTAGAGGTGAAGGCCAGCTAATGCTAGCTAAGTCCAGAAGAGGACAAGAAGGAAGAAGGCTGAAAGCATTCTCCTTACCCAAAGGACCTCAAGGAAACCCTTGAAGCACAAGAGGGATTGTTTGCAAAAGAGGCTGCTTGAAGAAGAGATACAAGCTGCATACAATAGCTTGAATCTACAGCCAAATTGTTTTTGAAGCTTTGTGAATTTTTGTTGAAGTTCTTTAATTAATTTACATAGTGATGACAACTTCATCAAGTGATGTTTCTAAATCCTCCTCCTTTGGAAGACTCTTTGATAAAGAGATGAAGCAGTACTTTCACATCATGAAAGATATGGTGCAATAGTTGTATGAAGATGTAAAGGAGAGCACTAAACTTCAAGAGAAATTGGTTTCTATGAAGAAAAAGAAGCAATAACTTCTTCAAAAGATGCATGAGATGGAGATTCGGCTCCATGATGCCAAAGAAGCCTTATCCAAGAATGTGCTTGAAGAATAGGTAAATAATTCAAGTTTGTCTTCAATTTCCTCTCAAGCTAAATGTGTAGGTTCTTTTGAAAAACACACTAGAGGAATAGGGTCCAAATTGATGATGAAAATGGGCTATGAATGTAAATGATTAGGAAAACATGCACAAGGCATGGTTGAGCCAATTATGGTTGAGGAAAGGCAAAAGTATTTGGGTCTTGGATATGGAAATTTTTTTGGAGAAATTTCTAAAGCCATGAAGGCAATTGAAACAGTTATAAGAAGGAATTTTGTTGTAGGTTAAAAACCTCAAATATGCAAAGTTTGTAATCAAGATGAACGCAATTGTTTGAAACCCATGTTGCAGCAAGATGCTTGTAGACATGCAGCTTATGGCGAACAAGAGAGTTGTGACAGCTCTAAGGACATGAACAATGTTTTTGGTCTTCAAAAGAGAGTTGGAACCTCTTCAAGTTCATCTTCTCAAGAAGGTGAAAAAGATGACATTCAAAGAAAAATTCCAGGTATAATTCTTCCCATAATCATGTTGTTTATGATTATGTTAAACATGAAAATTCTGCATGCATGAATGGGAGAAAGAGTTGTTGTTCCTATTATGGTCTGTTTAACCATGATGTTTCAAAATGCTGGAAGAGAATGGAAGAATACAGGAAATAGTCGAAGCGAAGGCGACTTGCACAAAAGATGCAAAATATTTTCACATTGCCAAAAGAAGGGACATCTCATTGCCCAATGTTGGACATTGCATCCAACAATTCATCCAAATCATTTGAAGCAAGTGATTGGCAAGAATGGAACATGAGATTCCATCATCGATGTGAGTCAAGATGATTCACAAGAAGAAGATGTTCAGCAGGAAAAATCACCATTGAAGTGGGTTGGAAATAAATGGCTCAATTTCTTGACCAAGTAAGGCATGCACTTACTTTGTACATAGATGCAAATTTCAGCCTTATGTATGCCTCAATTTCTGTTGAAAGTAGATTATCGCAACTTGTATGATGCAAGATTACATGTGAATGTCGTTCGGTTGAAGAAATTTCTATTTGTTGCAAAATATCACCAAGATGGTGTAAAATATGGGTATGTCACTCATTTATGCTGCAGAAATATCATTCAATTCAGCTCTTATAGTCACCCACATGTTTTGGAATTATGTACTTGTTGGTACTTGAAAGGAAGAGTTGAAGGGGTACATATGCATGAGTTGGTATGTGTAAATGGCGAACTTGTAAATAGGTTCATTGTACATAGATACATGCACAAGTTTTGTCAATGTATCATGTTGTATATCGAATTATGTCGATTGTGTCACACACATGTTTTCCAACTTGTGTCGATTGTGTTGCATACTTTTCATATCGTCTTGTGTCGATTGTATTGCACATTTTATGTCGACTTATTGTTGATGTCACATGTTGCACGAATTATGTTTTAGTCAAGGGTGTTTTTCAATTGAGAGTCGATAAATGGATACACCATGTGCAAGAGGATCGCCATGTATGTGATGTTACAAGAAGGTGACAATCAGTGCTTTGAAGAAGCAAAAAGAGGTGGTCTTCATTTCAATTCTTGCATAAGATTTTATTTTCAAGATTGATCGTGTGTTCTTATGACAAGATGTTGCAAGAAGTTTTGGTTCATTCAGTGAAGACGTGGACAAGATGCAAGGTGTTTTGCAGCCATTGCAGAACAAGTTGGTGTTTTTTTTGACAACAAGAGTTCACTCATATTGCGAGCTTAATTTGGAAAGTGGATTTCCAAGATAGGGCTTGTATTCCATAGTTGCAAGAGGGACTTCATTCTTAGTGGGAAGGCTAACAGTTTGCCAAGAACATAAAGATAACAGTGGTACAGTTGGATATGTATCATTTTATAGTAGCCAACAATGTTGAAGTGGGTCAGCAACAACTAGAGAGAAGTGGTCAAGAGACATAGCCAGTTGCGGTGCAGTGCATGTCAGGTTGATTTCCAAAGAGACTTGTCAAGAAAAATTACTTGATGTAACTTGAAAGCAGTAGATTGTTGAAGCTCAAGGCAGATAATCATTAGCTTTTTTGGGTCCAAAAGCCCATCAGTGGGAAGGAGTGATCAGATTGGGATCAGGGCCTAAGAATTTGCTCAAAATTCAAAGTTATAGGATTGGAATGAAACTAGGATGGTTTCGTAGATCTCGTATTCCTTATTCCAGCACCGTAAACGGTTCGAAAAACTGATGTCATATGAGGAAGATATTGGGTTCTAATCGAATATGGCAGAATCCATCAACAAATGAATTGCATAGGTGGAATGGGCAGTCAGATCAAAATTGCAGAATAAACAGAATGAAGTGACAATGAGGACCGATGGACGAGCATACATCGCATCGGAGATTGTTATGTTTACCATTCATTCATCGCAAGTTAAGATATATATCTTGCGATGCGATTGAGATGGGACATGTGTCGGGTGGAGTGACCGTGTGCATATCGCACATCGGTGGAGTTCAAGTTTACAGTTAAGACATCACAGGTTATGTTATTTATGCTGTGATACGATGGCGTGACCACGTTTCAACACTACACACTTCGCAAGATTTAGGTTTTATCATTAGCAGCGGCATGTTAAATCTGCGGGAGGCCGAAGTGTGATAAAAGGTTAAAATTGCAATGTTGCGATGTGACAACTCATCGCAGGTTCACGTCGACAGTCACATTGTTTAAAACCGTTAAGGGTATGAGTTATAATTAACGACATGCGATTGGAAAACCGTAGGTCTTCTGATCTGCGATGAGCTTATAATATGATTGTGATTTTTTTTGAAACTACAAATATCCATTAAAGGATTCCGCTGTTATGAGATTTCAATTTTATACGTGGGTCCATAACCCACAGGTCCATGGTATATGGTAAATTGCAGTTTTGTGTGGAGGTTCCACTAACGGACAAGCCACTTAATCGTTAGGGGTGCGCATGTGGCCACCGTCCTAACCATAACTTTTAAATGCTTAGCTTAATAGGAAGAGTGGATAGGGGCATGCCAAATTTGGCGGTCAACCCTAATTTAACTCCAGTTAACTGGAGTTCTCCACATTTAATGGAGTTTTCCTAGGAGATATTGGGAAAAAAGTGTAAAAAGGATCAATTTTCGACCATTATGAGGGAAGGAAGAGTCATTCTTGACTGATCCAAGCATTCTAAAGCCATTGTTAAGGTTTGTAGAGCCAACTGAGGATTTCTGAGTGTGATTTTGCTTCAGAGAAGTTCCAAGGGCCAAGAGGAGCCAACAGGAGAATGAGGCCTAGCCAGGGCATCCAGAGGCCATTCTTAAGAAACCAATAGTCATTTCGAATTATCTTGAACCTTATGAATCCAATGATGGGGTTTACAGAAGCATTTGGAGACTTCTAGAGCTGAAGAAGCCACAGAGAAGTTTCAGGGAGCCTAGTGCCACCAAGTGTTGGAGGCATTTAAAGGGGTGCCAATGGTAATTCTGAGTGAATGAACAACCTAATTTGGATGATTGATATGTACTGGAGATAGTAGAACATGTTTCATGAGTAGAAGAGGAATTCTGGGAGAATTTTTTTCACAGAGCATCTCAGGGAAGCTGAAGGACACCGACCAAAGAGGTCAAGCCCAAGGGAGACTAGGTCCATTTACAGAGATTGAGCAGTCAATCCAGGGGTATTTTGGTATTCTAAGCCTATTGGTATAGTCCAAAAAACCATTGGAGTTGAGCATCAACTTATAAAATAAATTTACCATCTTAATCCCAAAGAGCCAAGTCTATTGAAGGAGGCTCAAGGAGATGTAGCCCAAGTGTTGAGGGTGAACTTCTTTATTATGTTTGTTTTTATGTGTTGTTGGCTAATTTGCTGCAATTTATGGTTGTTTTACATGCTTTTAATAAGATTAAACAAATGTTTAATTGCTCACACATAAAGCCTTAAACCAGTTAAAAAACATACACATGAATCTAGAATTCAATTCCGCACATGCATGTATAAGCAAGATCCTTAATTTGTTTTATTTGAGTGGGAGGTGCTTACATAGCAAAAAAAGTCAGCACCCATATCAAATCAGTTTCACTCTTCACATTTTCTATCATTTTGATCAATTTTTTAGAGAAAAGGTATGGAAAATTGATTTTCATCTCTCCCTTGATGTGCTGAAGCAATCTAATATGATAGAGGTGCACTACACTGTGCCTACTGTCACATGTGAAGAATTTATGAATGATTAACACTAACTCTGTCGAAAGCTCATTAAACCATTCCCTTGGAATTCCCTTGGTTCTGTCAAATGATCCCTTCCTATTTTTCTCTAGAAATAAAGTCCATCCATTACCTTTAAAATGCAAACCTTTATGATACTATTCTCCTGACAATGGAAAATATAAGGCCTGAGAAATGGAATTTGGATTTAATGGGATGAATAAGTTTCTCACCATAGTTTTCTCCTATGTGTAATTACTTATGAACTCCTTTGTAATGCTCTCATTATATCCAAAATTCTAAAGGAAACCTATTAAGTCGTCTTGGTAAATTTTTTCTATAACGTCTTTTTCCCAATGCTCAATCTGGAAGTCTTTTGGTTCTATCCTTGTAGCCATGTGTTCTGAATACCAATTACTGTATCCTTCCACTGTCATCATTCTCATTTTGAAAAATAAAAATTTATGCACTAGATCTTTGATGACATATGCATTATGGTGGTAAGGCTTACCAATTTTCTGATGCCCTTGTCAAAGAGATGAAACCAATCCTCTTCAACCTCTGTTCTCTAGAAAATAACAAGCTCACTGCTTCCAAAAACACAAAATTTTGATATAGAAAGATTATAAAAACATAATAAACATGTTTTTATTAATCTATTTCTCATATTATATCCTATGTTTCATAAAAAAAAAAACTCCTCTATCTCTGATGTAGAATTCTCTGTCTTTGAATTGACTGTGTAGAAAAATTTTAAAAAATTATGCCACAATATCTTTTTGTTCTTCGAATTCACACACAATTCCTCCTCTCTTAAGACAAAATCACCATGCATTCAGTCTGAAATGATCTAAGCTCACTGTGTGCAAAATTTTTCAGAGAATGGCTCACTGTATATATGTCAACGTTCATCAAATAACTCATGAAATGGCTCATTAGGGGAATTCTGAGGTCTAAAATAGACCTCCTAAGGAAAGTATAAAATAATAGTATAAATAATAAAATAAGATTTGATTACATCATCAAATTTTAGAGGGAAAAAATAAAAAACTATTTTTTCAACTCGTATTTTGAACTTATCTCCCTAAGTTTTTACTCAAATTTCAAGCGGGAATACTCGTTGGATGCAAAATTTAATTCCTCATCCAAGAAGTACCCATGTTGCATACTTTTGATGGACTTTTCTACACTAAAAATGTGAAATACATAAAAAACGTGATTGCAATCACATTTTTTATGTATTTCTCATGTTTTGTGTAGTAGGGTCCATCAAAAATATGCAACATGGGTACTCATTGAATGAGGAATTAAATTTTGAATTCAACGAGTATTACTGCTTGAAATTTGAGTAAACTCTTAGGGAGATAAGTTGAAAATACGAGTCGAAAAAATAGTTTTATTATTATATTATTTTTTAGTCTTTTTACTTTTTTACTCCCAAAATGGTGAATCATTCCCCATGGTTGACATCATCAGCTTGAATCTTATTGGTCTTTATAAAGTTTATTTTAGTTGTACATTTTTCTCAGGAGGCCCATTTTAGACCTCAAAATTCCTCTAATGTCATTGTGTTTTCAAAATCCATAAAAACATTGCTCTCTGTATACAAAAAAAATATTTTGACCATTTTTTTATTGCTCCTTAACTCATATTTCAATCTCTGTTTTTGCAAAAATTCATCAAAACTCCCTTCTCTATTTTGAAAATTCTCATTGTGCACATAGATGAAATGAATTTTCCCACACAGACCATACATAAATGAAACGAATTATGCCCACTGTGTGTTAAAAAGTAGGAAACATTCTATTATCTCTATGTATAAAAAACGGAATAAAAAACTCTGTGTGTTCACATACAACCATGCATGAGGAAATTGTGGGATTACCTAATGTGGAAGTGAATTTTGAGATATTTATGAGATAACTTGAGTTGTTGTGTTAGACAACGCCAATTCAATTAGAAATCTCCCTCAATATTTCCAAGGATTCGTTCACTAAATCAATGGAAAATATGTGTTTATTAGTGGAAGAGTTAAGTGAACGGTGGCAGAGACAAGTTTAAACAGTGGAAGAGGCACTCATTTATAACTTGAAGTTTAACTTGTGTTCACAAAAAATCTCGAGATTTATTTATCTAAATATTCGTTGCACTAATGAGAAAAATCTGGGTTTTTCTCTTACCTTCTTGATCCACGAGATCTCTTCACTTTGTGGTGTGTTTGATTAACATGACCGCCAAATCTCTTGGCTCAAATCTCAGTAAACATTAATGTTTAACTCCGCTCCTCTTCTTATCTCTCCACTCCTTTGTTGCTATATCTCATGCTTGCTTCTATTGGCTTGAGTTCCTCTGTTTCATTCACGTCCTTCTTGCGTTTTCTCTGTCAATTTGTTCTTCACAAAGTATTTCGAATGCGTGTTGATGGTTTGCACGACATCCAACTTTCTCTTTGAGCCTGCAATGGCTATGATGGTGAATAAAACACGATTTATGGAGGTCTATGGGTTTGAAAATGGCAGAGGCTTTTACTAATTGCACAGGGTTTGTTTTAATGTTATATAACTGTGTTTTTAAATTTGTTTGACTGTTTTCTCATGCGCCAACCTTTGACTGAGATGCCCTTGTGGCTTAGTCTTTCTGACTTTCTTTGCGTACTTTCTCCATAGTGTATACATCCATAACCCAAGTTCTATGTTTTACTCATTACACTGCCCATCTCTCATCTCTCATTCATGAATATGCTGACCATATTCTTGGCTGCACTCATTGCTTTCCATACCCATCGAAATGCATCATATTTTCGTTCTTTCCATCGCATCATTTCGACTTAGGTTATGCCCTTTGTATTTCTCATTGCATTTTCACTTAGGTTTTGTCACAATTGCATTATCTGCTCATGATTCACTCTATACCTTAGCTTTATCATATATACATATTATTGCGCCATTAAATGATATTTTCATATTGTACTTTGTAGCTTAGGTTTTGATCTTTGTATTGTTTAATTTAATTTTAAAAATGACCCTAGAATGGTCATGTTTTAAAATTAAACTTTTATCATGACACTAACCTTTGTTTCTTTTGTAGGTCCAACAAGAATTTGATATTTGAGCCTTTCATTTTTTATCCTTATGTTTAAGAAAATTAGGGTTAATGTGATATGGTATATGGAATATGGAATGATAGTTAAATGGGTAGGACAATGGATATGGATAATGATATAATGGGTAAAATAGGGATAGGAATATAATGGGTAGAATAATGAAGGTAATGAAATCTAGGTAAAATATGCATATCAAGCACTAAGTTAGTCTTAACAATCTCTAGAATATTTTTTAAAAATTGAAATTTTAAGAGAAATTTTTTCTCTTATTGTGCTTGTACTCCCATAAATTGTTTGATGTCAATGATGTCCTTCGGTCAAATGATGGTCGACATTGTATTTATTATCATAACGATAGCTCTTCCATGATATGTAGAAATGTAAAGACTTATTTATGCTTCATTTTTCGCATTTGATTATTGATTCAAGATGATGTTGTTCAGGTCCCTGCTGACATGTTATTCAGGCTTGAATGTTGATTTAGTTCAGGTCCCTTATGTAGTGATATAATTTTCTCAGGTCCCTTCTGACATATAATTTTCAACAATGTTTCAAGTTGCTTCTGTCATATGATACAGGTCCCTTCTCCATAATATTCTTAACAATATTTGAGGTCCCTTAAGCTTCCCCCTTGCTGATGTTAAGACTTGTCCTCAAGTCTTGCATGTCTTAGAGGATCAATTTGCAAAATCATACGGAATTAAAAACAAAACAAAAACATAATTCATATTGGCCAAACAATTTGGTTTTCCGATATGAATTCGAGTTTGTATTGTGCCAGTCTCTTGGATTTTTACAAGAAAACTCTTTTATTTATTTTTTATATTTTTATAATTTTTTTTTATTCTTCTGAAGTTATGGAAGGAATATTGCTATGTTTTTCCATTAGTTCCACATCAGTATCTATTGAAATTATCTTCATAAAATCCTCTTTATTTATAGGCTTATTGTAGACTTTAAGCCTGTGTCCATTAACTACAAATGAAATAGATGCTTTGTCAATTATTTTTATTTTTACAGCTCCATTGTCAAAGATCTCTTCGATCTCATATGGCCCAAGCCAATGAGTTGTAAACTTTTCCTTGAAATCTTTAAACTTGGAGTCGAACAATAGTGCCCAGTCTCCCTTTTGAAAAACTTTATTCTTGATGAATTGACCATGCCATTTTATTATTTTCTCTTGCACAAGAGATGTGTGCTATACTGTTTTCTGTCTTATCTCATCCAGTTGATTTAATTCCATAACTCGTTGTTTTTGTGCTTCAGATAGTTCCATTCCCAACTTTGTTGCTATCTTGAATGTATGCATTTGAAACTCTATGGGTAACATGACTTATTTTCCATACACAAACTAATATGGACTGAACCCAGTTGTGTTTTTCCATGTTATCCTATATGCCCATAGTGCATCTCTCAATTTCTATGACCAGTCCTTTCTATTCATTTGTACAGTCTTCGTCATGATATTCTCTAGGACTTTTTTTTTTTACTCCACTTGTATGTTTGCTTGAGGATGGTATGGAGTTGATTTTATATGTTTGATCTTGTACTTCTTTGTAAGATCTCGAAAAAGCTTTGATGTGAACTATGTGCCTTGGTCAGTTACAATCTATCGCAGAACTCCATATCTTACAAATATTTCTTCAAATAGAAAATAAACCATTGTATCTTCTGTTGCTTGTGCCACTACCTTTGCCTCCACCCACTTAGTAACATAATCTGTACATACCAGGATGTACTTCTTTCCATATGATGGCGGGTTGATTGGGCCCACAAAGTCTAGAGCCCATTGCTCAAATGGTTCTATGAGTACTTGTGGCTTTAATGGCATTTCATCTGATGCCACTAGTCTTCCAATTCTTTGGAAGTTGTCACATATTTTTACATAGGCCTTGGAGTCTTTGAAGATTTCCAGCCAGTAGTAGCCAAGTTTGAGCACTTTGTATGATGTCTTCTTGTCTACAAAATGACCACCACATGGCTCGTCATGACATGCTTTCAAAATATCTATAATCTCATCTTCTATAACACATTTTCTTATTATCAGATCAGAACTAGCATAAAAGAGGTCACCATTGACCCAACTATATCTAGAAATTTCTCTAATTATCTTTCTTTTCTATTTATTTGTGTAGTGGGATGGTAAGATTCCAGATGATAAATAGTTGGCTATATCTACAAACCATGGAGTTTTGACAGTTATAGAAAATATATGTTCATCTGGGAAATTATCTAAAATGAGATTTGGATTGCCATGTGAATGAAGTCTTGATAGAAATTCTGCTACTTAATTATCCTTACCTGGTCGATCTTGTACAGTGATGTTAAATTCTTGCATCAGTAACAACCATCTAGTAATTCTTCCATTTGTAATTACTTTGTTCATTAAATATCATATGGCTGAATGATTTGTGTGAATGAATACTTGATAACTTGTTATGTAATGCCTAAGCTTATTCACTGCATGTCCTACAACTAACATTTCTTTCTCTGTAACAATATAGTTTAATTTTGTCAGTGTTAATTTTTTGCTTATGAAGTATATGGCATAATTAAATTGATTCTCTTTTTGTCCAAGCGATTCTCCTATAGTAGTGTCAGATGCATCAGTTGATATATGAAATGGAAATGACCAATTGGGTCCTCGAAGAATGGGTGCAACTGAAAATTTTTCTTTTAATATTTCAAATGCATTTTGACAATTATTTTTCCATTGGAAATCCACATATTTTGCAAGTAACTTGAATAAAGGCAAAGCTAAATTACTAAAATTTTCAATAAATCTCCTATAGTAGCCTGCATACCCCAAGAAACTTCTTACTTCCTTTTGTGTTGTGGGTGGCATTAAATTCACAATGACTTGTATTTTTGTTGGATCCACCTTAATTCTTGAAGAAGAAATATGGTATCCCAACAATATTCCCTTAGTTAACATAATAAATCATTTTTCATTACTGAGTGATATATTTGTCTCTATGCATCTTTTCAAAACTTTTTCAAGATTTTTTAAACAATCATCAAATGTTCTGACATACACAGTGAAATCATCCATGTAGAACTCTACACATTCATGGATCAGATCAAAAAAAAACTGCAAGGAATTCTCTTTGAAAAGTAGTAGGGGTATTACATAAAACAAAGGGAAAAAAATTATATGCATATGTTCCCCATGGACACGGGGGCGTCACTCACAAACCAATATTATATCACGTGCGTTCATATTGGGGTAAAAAAAATCAAAAAATCAAAAAAAATTATATTGCCTATATAACTAGGGGTGAGTGGGTTTTTTATTTATGATATAAAAATATAAATATTTTAGGGTAATTTTTATTATTTTTTGGGCCAAGCGGGTAAGTGAGGCCGTGGGAAGGCAAAGAGCATGGAGGAGGTGGGAGGAGAGGGTTAGGAAATTGATTTTCTGTTCGACTGTTCTGGTTCCTACCAGTGGGGACGAAAGCTCCATTTCTGCTGGATGTCGGAATCAAACAAGTAGAAGCAGTTGCCAGAATGTATAAATTAGACAGAGTGCAAGCCATCACTATTTATAGAATCAAACCTATGAAAATACAGAATGAAAAACACAAATTAATACAAATTCCACCCATTTTCCTAAACCTAGCTTTGCACATAATTCGAAATCACAGAATTGCAGAATTTTTCTTCAAAATCCATGGAAGTAGCAGATGTTGAAGACATAGTAGCCTACCTTCGAAAGCTTCACAGTTGTTAACATAATTGGGAGGTGGAAGAAGAGCGTTAGGGAGGAAATATCGCGCTTCGACTGGATTCGACTGGAGGAGCGGGGTTAGGGAGGTATTCACTATCTTCGACTGGAGGTATTCTCAGCTTTGACTCACTTCGGTTAGAATTTAATATAGTAGGTTTCGACTGGAGGTTCAAGACATCATTGTAGTAGGAAATTCATAGATAGTGCGAGTGGTCCTGGTAGCGAAGGTGGGATTTATTATTGTGCTATGGTGTTGATTTGGGGAAGATCATGGGGACTCAATGTTCAAAAAATAGTGAGGGGTATTCACTGTTCAGAAAATAGTTAGGGGTAGTGCACCCTCAGAGTATCTATGCATAGAGGTGGGGTTTACTCATTGTATGGGATCTGGGTACCTTCAGACTAAGACTAAATTTGAACTACATCAATCGCCTTCAGACTAAGACTAAAGTCGAACTACATCAATCGTGGTGTTTCTTTACATCGTCAATGTTATGCCAAGATTTGGGCCCATATGCAAGTTGTGAGGGAGTGGTATCCTTGAAACCTGGAGATCGACTCAACAAGAGGAAGACCTAGAGATCGATTCAGCAAGAGGAAGAGAACGGATCAGCAAGAGATCTACTAAGCATTCGAGTAGATCGACTCAGAATTCAAGCAACTTTCCATCTCTTGCCAAGAACTGAAGAAACATGTGACTGGTTTCCGCCTTATCCACCGAACAGGACAACCCAAACCAGGCTTTGTTTCAGATATTTAAGATTAAGGATATGGTTTTTTTTATTATTATTTGTTCTAACATCCTTTGAATTATCAACTACATAAGTGCATACAAACAAATCAGAGATAGCTTAAGAATACATTGGTAGTCTAGTTTGTATGCCAAAGAATTGTGACAGAAAACCCAAAGATAGTTTTAAAAGGACCAAAAATAACAGCCATTATCTCATTTCAAAATGGTGTATATATTTGTTGGCTATTGTCTGTGTTTCTACATGAACACTACAATGTTTCCAACATAGAGGGAAAGTGACAAAGAGGAACTGTTATTCAACCAACACATTGCTGATGCCACATCCTTCTACTCACCCAAATTCTCAGTTGAAATTTCAGCCTCGAATTCCTTTTGACAGTGACCCAGAACATTCTGTAGTTTAGCATCCTGCATCAACCCCGAAAAAACAATATCTCAGGTCTTGCAAGAAGAGAACTTGTACTTTCAGATTGAGCAACAACAAAACCATTGACAAAGATGTTAGATATGAAGATGGTACTTAAAGACCTGGGAACTATTCCAAGGCTTGTATTCGACCGTTTATTATTAACACATGCATTGTGATTTCAGCATGCAACCTTTGAATGGAATGGAACAATTAAACTATGGCCCTTTTCATCACTTTGTAATGCAGTTATAAAAGGACATTGTGGGCACTTACAATGTAGGAAAAGGCAACATTGGGGTCATAGTTAGATTCGTGGTCCTGGTCAAAGGGGATTTATCCTTTTTTAAGTTGGCTGTCCTTCATTTCTCTACTATTATTAACAACAGTCACAACAATCTCCCGACTTTTTGCAACATGACCAGACAATATATTGTTGGTTGTTGAAGCATCATTTACAGAGAATACGGTGCCTCTTGAGCTTGTAGCTACCAATTGTGTCTGCTGTAAACGATTGTCAAAATTTATTTTTGTAGACTGCAGGGTATAGAATATAGAGTATATGTCAAATCTCTTAATCACACAATGTGAAATTATATTAAAACACTGCATGCAATAAATTTAACATCTGTAAATCAAATATTTAATACCTTCATCACTGGCTTATTCCAAAAGTTTTTAGTACTATTGTTCTCCATGATAGATAGAGTTCTAGGATGAAGCAAAATTGAGGGTTCTCCTTCAAAGTCCTTTTGAAAGTGACCCAAGAGATGTTGTAGTTTATTATCTTTCGGACTTAGAAGAAGAGAATCCCCATATACTATAAATCGAAAAGAAAATACTAGGGAGCACTTACAATGACATCCATTTGATCGTTGTCCTATTGCTTCTGCTCACTTGTTATCACTATATCATGGACACCTTTAGTTTCCCTAGAAGCTGAATCAACACCCTACCTGTCAGAGTTTTGATGTGTGATATTAGTAGTATAATAGTAGCTCTTGCTGCTCTAAGTTGCACCAGCACCAGTGCCTTTTGTCGCACTATCACAACTCGATGGCATAGGCTCTAAATTCTACACCTATGCTCTGCACTTTGCAGTTTGTATCCTCCATGATGGCATTTTTGTGCACTGATGTGAGTATCCTAATTTGCTAATCTTGGATGGGTATTTGATTGTAAGGAAAATGGTATTATGTCCACAATACAACCTGTAGTATCTTCCATTGTGATCCTAATACCTTGTAATTGTAGCGTTAGATAGATCTCATTGTACCATAGGGAATATCACTCCACACATATAATATAGTGTATCACTCATTTCATTGTTCCCCAAGAAGGTCATTACAATGCAACGTGATATATGGTATGTTTCTCAATGCTTCTAAAATGTTTTAACAAACCACCTTACCACTTCCTTTTATCATCATTCTTTGAGAATTTAATAGAGCGTCTTCACATGAGTTGATATAGTGTTACAAGATCAATTGTTGTATAGTGGCCACACACTCCATTGCATTATATTGGATTGCATAAGAACATATATCCATTTGCATTGTATGGTAATATGTACATGGCCCTATTGTAGTATATTCATTTGCACTCATCTCAACACCCTGTAACATATTGTTTTCCATTATGTGCTAATCTTTTGACTGAGTCTTAATGTATGTTGATCATTCCAAACATCTTTTGTCTTGCCAATATGTTGATTAGCCAGCCATTTTGAAAAATTCCTTTAATTCTTCATTTTCAATTTGGTTTTCCATTTTTAAAGGTCAGACCTTTTGTGATAAAAAGAAAAGACATTTGCACAATAAAGTGTCATATATCTGTGCATGTTTTGTATTCTATTCCTTCTTCCACATGCTTGCATACATAATTCAGCTGTAATGTTTTTCTTTGCAGCATTATAATGTCTCCAGTGTAGTGCACAAGCTTCCATGCGCTTGTTATTTGGTTCGACATGCCCTTGGTAACTATCATCACAACATAGTGAAAATATAATCCTTGCAAAATGCACATTAAAACAAACTTTTCATGAATGGACTAATATGTCCTTTTGTTGCGCATTATCAAGGAACCGTGCGTATAGTCGATACAAGTCTTGTAGGGCGCATAATCTCTATCTTATTCCTAGAATGATCTTCTCTTGGCTGCACCATCTCCTTGAATATAAATTGGTTACACATAGATTTATCATCTAAAAGATTATGAGTCTCAAGTGGATTTACGACAGTAAGCTTCAATGCATGATCGCAAAATTGTCCATGTGATGACCCTTTTAACCTTGTATTTCTTGGATGCACTAATCATTTGTAACTTTGAAACAAACCTCTCATCACCTCTTTTATGCACTTATAACAATGATATGCATCCCTTAAAATTTACTTAGGCAATGTTTAACCACTATCACAACATACTTATGCCATTCTCTCAATTCCCTCAATCTTCAAAAGTCCTTGGCATATCTTTTAGATCATCAATAAACTTCACCTCACAATGATAACCTGATTCAAACTAATGCTAATTAAAACCTCACATCAATCTGATCTTTTCGCTTGCATGATCCACAAATTCAATTAATCATGAATTTTCTTCGTGTAGCACTTTTTCCTTTCTTGCTAGCATTTTCTTGTCAATATACATAATGCAAAGGGTAAAATTTGTCAATTAATCACACAAATTGCCAAAATTTTCCTCTTTTTGTATTTTTTTGGTTTAAAGTATATGTAAAATTAATTTGGAAGGTATATCATAAAAAAACCCATTACACATCATAAATGATTCACAACTAAGCATAGATAATTGAAGAAAAGGAATCTAGATTTTGTTTTAACTACACTAGTAGCTACAGAGATATCTGTCTCATATCATTCTCTTGGACTCAACTCTTGGGATTTGTGTCCCATGTCCCTCTATCATACATGTTCTGCTATACTGAAATTAAACCCTTGGGATGTGTATCACATGACTTTTCATTTTCTATGTCCCTTTATCATACATGTTTTTCTATATTGAACTTGACCTTTAGGGTGTGGCTTATGACATTTTTTAAGCATTCTATAAAGAAACTACCACCTTGTCCAGTGAAATTTTCTACAGTAGCTATATGAATTTGTGTTTCATTTTCATTAGTAGCTGGAGGAGCTGAATATTTTCAAATGCTCAGGATTAGCCATACCTGACTATGGATGAAAGGTTGGAACCTACAATAATTTGTTGGTAGGGATTCCCATTTAAGAAAGACTAACAAATATTTAATAAAACAAGTTAGGAATGTTTTTCTTTCAATCAATCTAGGCTACATTTAGATCTTCATATGCTATGATGTCTGGCCTATTTATGGCTAAGAATGCATGCAAAGATTTTTTAAACTCTAATCTAATACTAAACATAAATTAAAGTTAGAATTTAGGTTTTATGATTAAATAATGGGAGAGGAATAGTGCCTACTATATTTTTTGGGTATATGGGGTCGACTAAGGATTACTTGGAAGAGATTTAAGTAGATCTAGGGTGATGACTATAGGGTTGTCCATCAAAAACCCTAGAAGATCCATATAGTACCTTACAAACTTCAAGAAAATTCAGGGGAAGACTAATTATGGTTGGAGAACATGCTACATGGTCTTGAACATGACCATCATGATTTCCAAAATGTGGTGGCTGTGCAAATGCATCTTACTGTTATGCTAGATATTGCACAAAAAATCTAATTATGTGAATGTTAGTATGCCATGAAGCCACCTTGAAGCAACATAAGTGGAAAAATTGTTTGTAAAAAAAATAAGTGAATTTTACATCCAATGGATCTCCCTTTTCCATGAGGATTGTGACTCCAAGTGAGTTTGAACATAATCATAACATAAAATATTCACAACTTCCTCAATACTTTTCAAAAACATTTTTATGATACCAATTCATAAATGGCATAAACATTTGGCCTCGCATGGCAGACTTCAATCTAGTTCCTAGGAAAGGAAAATATTTCCTCCCAAGATAGAGCTTTGATATGCATGGAAGGAAAACCTCTTGAGGGCATAACACCTATGATACTGCATAAAATCACTATTATGAGCCCAATGTTGAAATGGAGCTAAAATTTTGCATCTTGCAGTTTGATTGTAATACACCACACTAGTGAAAAAATATGCACGTCACAATTTTTTGGTGGTTGAAGGGAATAGATATAGTGGAATTTGAAAAGTAAAAAACCTCAATGAGCCAAGGTATATAGCCCCTGATTGTAAAAACCCACCATTTTTATATCTAGTAGCAGTGTGAGATGGAAACCTTAAGAGGTGACTAGATCTACAGGATGCAGTCGCTGTATTACAACAACAACTAGTGCAACCCTCTCATCTCATTTTGTAAATAAAATAACAGAGACCTATAGCTAGTAATGTTGAGAGATTGATTTCTTTGTTATATTTTTGAATTAGAGTGATGAAGGTAGCATTTATGGTTGGAAAGGAACCTCATATTTAGTGTAACTTTTATTTTAATACCTAGACCTCATTTTTAATGTTGAACCAAATGTGGTGGAAGAAATTTGTGATGAAAACGTGAGGACTTGAATATTTTCTGTAATTCATATCTATGACATTCAATTTCACATCTATTAAAGTGACGGGTCTCATGGGACTGGCAGCATGTTCTTTCAAGACTAATTAGGGAATGTGTTTGGTGATCATGTGAATGGAAGTGAAACCATCCTATTTGAGTTTTGAGAGGAGAGACCTGAAAAATTTTGTTGGTTTGTGATAAATATGTTGATGATAAGTTAACTTATTACCTTGATTGTTCTTGAGATGAGTAATTCTATTACAATTCCAATGTCAAATCATCAATTTGTGGAAGAATTTCAAGTTGGGTTCTCCTTCTTGAGTCATTGCACTTGTGATTTATACCAGCAAAGTATTTTTTATTGTTGATGTCACTCACTAGGGTGGGTGAAAAAATGTTTCTCTTGGCCAGCAAGGGATTCGTCTCTTCCACGAATAATTTGTTTTTGAATGCATGCCATTCTTGATTCTAGATCTTTTGGGCTTGGAAAATGTCTAAAAAGACTATCATGTTCCATGTCTTGAGATGTTGTTTGAGGTTTTTAAGTCTTTGCTGGAAAGGATAAATTAGAGTCCTTTTGTGTATGACATCTTGATTCCACCATTGATTGATGTTCTTATAAATGTATGGGCAGGAAAGCCAAAAAATTTAAAATCTAAAGGGCTTTTTGATGGGGATACTTGGGTTATCGAGAGTGACGGATATGGGCCAATGACCTATCTAGTTGAAGGGATACTATTGGTGTGTATACCTTTACCACAGAGCATTAAGAATTCTAAAATCAAGAAATATTCCAATTGCAAACTACATGTTGTGATCCCCCACATTTATTGTTACAAGAATGGAGCCCATTTAGGTTTTCCACATCAATCAGTCTCATATAACTGATAAAGGTGTTGAATGCTTCATTATCTTG
Source organism: Pinus albicaulis (assembly GCA_034641835.2). Taxonomy (NCBI): domain Eukaryota; kingdom Viridiplantae; phylum Streptophyta; class Pinopsida; order Pinales; family Pinaceae; genus Pinus; species Pinus albicaulis. The sequence goes on along the minus strand of CM076571.1, from coordinate 530,114,874 downwards.
ATCATGTCTACAAATTTATCCTTTTCTTTTACTCTAAGGAAGAAATAAGGTTGAAATCCCTTCTTAGAATCTAATGAGAATTTCCATTGAGATGTGCAAAGTTGGCAAGACTCTGCAAGAATTTGTGTGTTTCCAAAAGAATATGCACACCATATACATTGGTGATGAATGCATTTTATGAGGATCACGAGGTAAAATTGAGCGATTAAACTTATTTCTATGGAAAATAAATTGTGCAGTAGAATCATGTTTAGATTCCAAATAATGACAATGTCACCAACCATGCCTTTGGCATTTATGTTTGTCAATTTGCCCTTTTTCCAAAAGTTTTTGAGTAGGGTTTCTATCATAATACTATAAATTTTTCTTTCTTGAAACATAAGAGTATCATGTGATTCAATACATATCTTATTGTGTAAGAGTAATTTCTTGCTTTTAACATTAATTTCTCATATATTCCAGGATATCACCTTCATTGACCAGAGGTATCTCTCTAATAATAAATGCATATTGGTCTTGTGACCTCAACGATTATCATCATGCAAGAGTTATTTTAGATTTTTAATCCTGTTGGGTTGAATCCTAGGGCAAAAGAAGAATTATGAGATGGGATATTGGCTGAATTACATTTCTTGCTACCCTTTGGGGCTTGCTGAATTTGATTTCTAAGGATTCATTGTATGTCCTTCCATGATAGGCATCCACATTTTTAGGAATATTCCCTGCATACACATAGAAACAATTTCCTACACCAAATATTATACCATTTAGACTAAACTGCATCTAGATCAACCTTTTAAGTTTTATGACCTTTCCTCTGGGGTAAAATAATCCCCCAGTCTCTATAATAGGAAATTTAATGATGTCATATAAATTTTAATCTTGAAACCTGGAGCTTGTGGCATAACTTGTTACTAAAATGTTATTTTGGCTAGAAACATTTCAAGAAAAGTATACTTAACTGAGTCCCCCTTTATTTTTCTTACATATTTTCATTATTACGTTTTTTTTTGCTATTGAGGGTTTAAGGTATAATTGCATGATGAATTTTTGTGGCCACAATCATCGCTCTCCTGGACATATACAAGGGTGTAAGTGGTGATTTCAAACTCCTGAAAATTATCCCTCTGTCTAATTATCCATATGTTTTACAACCTTGAAGGTCTAAAGCCAAGCAGGGCTTCAGACATTAATCCCAAGTTAGAGCTTATACACAATCAGTAGTTTAGGATCAACAATCATGTCTAAGCCATTTTATGTTCTGACAGTTAATAGACCCCTAGATTAGGTGGATATTCTCATTATGTGGAACCTTCTTTAATTTGTATCATACTAACAGATCTCCTTCTTCTTATGTATGTAGAATAGAGGGTTCCTTGTGGCAAGGAGGTCAGTCTCTAGCATATATCTTATTATGCAAATAATTCACCTTCATATAAATTCATTGGAGTTTTCATGAAGCATATGTGAAGTATAATTTGTGTGTTTGTGTGTATATATATAGGATCTGACAGAGCTTTTAGGAAACCTTCATTTGAAATCTGAAGGCTGTGCTATGAAATTTCCTTCGGTCTACCAGAATTTATAACAATGTGATGGTCTCTCTTTCCCATGAACCATGACTTAAAAGAACAATTCAAAGAAGTGTTACTCAAGCTTTCTCAAGTACACCGCCATGGGTTAATTACAAGAGTGACACAAGGTTACACCATGTACAAAGTTCAAGAAACCTCATGTTTTTTTAGACTATTAAGAAATGACTTTTGGATTTCAGTGAGTTTGTCCAGAATCCAGATAGCCCAAGTCAGGTAGTTGAATGTGCATGTACCTTCATGTGCATGGAGTTATAATCTGATTTACTCATGGGGTATCTCTTATATGCCTGTTTCGAACTATTCACTTCTCTATTCAAGCCAACTAGCCTTCAATGTTGTATTTTCATTGATATTGAACATGCAGAATATTACTCCATATATCTTGAATTCTCTGGTTTTTCTGACTTTGGGTGCAATCTGCTTGTCGTTCATTCAGATGGTGACAGGCCTAAGGGAGTGAATACTGCCAAGTACATAGTAGGCTTCATTTGCATTGTTGCAGCTTCTGCAATCTATCGGATGCTTCTTCCATTGATGTAGCTTGTATTCAATGTGGTTATAAAGAAGGAGACCTTTGCAGTGGTTCTGCAGATACAAATTTTCACATCCATATTTGCTACTATGGTATGCATAGTTGGTTTGTTTGTTAGTGGGGAGTTCAGAGATATGAAAAAGGAGGCTGAGAAGTTCACAATGGGGACAGTTCCTATTATATGACACTGATATGGTCTGCAATAGGTTGGCAAGTTTGTTATGTTGGTAGAGTGGGTTTGATATTTTTGGTTTCTTCCTTGTTCTCAAATGTGATCAGCACTCTGGCCCTCCCTAATGAATCTAGCATTGGGGCCTAATATCTTGCAGGAATTGCTCACATTAAATTAAATAATATCAAAACAATAAAAATTAAATTAAATGATCAAGAAATTTTTCTAGTTAACGAATCAGTTGCTTCCCAGCCTAAGACTGATGTACCTAGGAAAGGATAGTAAGTCGAAAAATTTAAAAACAGAGTACAGAATAAGAATTTAGCTCCTGATACCATTCCATAGGTTGTTGCACCCACTTTACCTCTTGGTCCACTGGTAAGTTCTGATGTTGCACAATAATTATTGAAGGTGAGGAACCTTGTTCCTCTAGTTGAATTGTTTAAGATTTTTGGGTAGAGATGCACTATTATGCGAATTTAAGCACAAGTCTGTCTAGGCACTGATATGGAAAATCTCTATAAATTTGGTGCTTTTCCAGCATAATTTTCCCACCACATATCTACAGAAAATAAGAAAATAAGTAATGACTTATATTACATTTCTTTTCAATTTCCTCATTAGGCTAAGATCATATGCATGGTTATATAACACTTTCTCCAAGGTCACTCCATGAAGGCTTCAACACAACATCATGTCTCCAAGGGTACCTTCAAGATCTGCCTCTATTATGCTTCCAATTCCCTTCAATGGATCTTCAATGTTAGCACCAAAGTATTCTCCAAGGTATGCTCAAGGATATCCCTAACACAACTTCAGAGATACTGCAAGATGTATTTCAAGTTTGCTCCAAGCTGCTCCAATGTTCTGTTCAAACAAGCCTCAAACTTGTCTTCAAGGGATCTTCAAAAATTCTCTTCAAGAGTAGCTCCAAAGTCTGCTTCAAGTTTAGTCTTCAATCTAGCTTTGGTAGGTTCTCAACAAGCTTCCTATTTAACTGAATGACTGACCCAAATTCCGCAAGATACTTTTTCAAAAATGGCACAGGTCTGAGATGTTTAGTAGTCACAGGTCCAAGTTTAGCTGCTTGTGGTGTCTTAGCCGTTGGTGCTTCAAATGTCAAACTAGGCAAGGGCTTCTAACAATCAAGTCTGCTCCTTCCAATTGGCTTCCACAGGATGCAATATGATCCTCCTAGAAAAAAATTCAACTCAAAATCATCCACATAACTATACTCATGATCTGATGCACCTACTGTAGAATATAAATTTGGCTAGGGCATCATTTCAGTCCATGACAACCCTCTTATACCACTGTAACAATCCTCAAAATCAGTGTGACTTCCTTTCCTTGTTTAGATGCCTCCCACGCTGCCTATTCCCTTATCTCTGAGCTTGGTAATAGGCCTTACGACCCCTCCAGCAAGCCCATAATAGGCCTGTGGTTTCTCGGCTGTCTCACAGAGCCTATGACCCTCCAAAATAAGGAAAATTTTACCCTAAAATATGCACCAAACAACCCATAAATAATTCGGATAGCCTCTGCTGTACCTCAGCCTCAAAGTCTTCTTATTCTATTTGATAATGTCCTTCACGGCCTCCTCATTTTTCTGTCCACTTGTTTCTGAATTCTTCACCAAGTCAAGCTCCACAAAACTGTCCACACACCAAGCTAAGGAGACATGTTAAGACGGAGGGTGTAGTCTATTCACAGGAGACTTGTCACAGGTTTGTTGTAGGTTGAGTGATAGGTTTTTAAAGGTAATCAGAGCTTCTAGAGTGATAGATGTTTTGGTCTTGAATAATAATTCAATCACAGAAAATTACCCCAACCTTCTAAAATCAACCCAAACTTATTTTCTCGGCCTCCTGTTGTTGTTCCTTGTCTTCTTAGATATCTTCACCGAAAATCCTTGGTAAAATGAATGGTTCAACACTCCTTTTTATATGAGTCTGGCGTTCAATTGAAGGCACACGTCTTTCTGGAGGAAGGCCGACATGAAGGACAAGTATACGTCTTTCTGAAGGCCGACATGAAGGACAACCTCTGTTGTACCTCAGCCTAAAAGTCTTCTTATTCTCTCTGATAATGTCCTTCTCGACCTCCTCCTTTTTTTGTCCACTTGTTTCTGAATTCTTCACCAAGGCAAGCTCCACAAAACCATCCACACACCAAGATTAGGAGACATGTTAAGACAGAGAGTGTAGTCCATTCACAGGAGAATTGTCAAAGGTTTGTTGTAGGTTGAGTGATAGGTTTTTAAAGGTAATCAGAGCTTCTACAGTGATGGATGTTTTGGTCTCAAATAATAATTCAATCACAGAAAATTACCCCAACCTTCTAAAATCAACCCAAACTTCTTTTCTCGGCCTCCTGTTGCTGTTCCTTGTCTTCTTAGATATCTTCACCGAAAATCCTTGGTCAAATGAATGGTTCAACACTCCTTTTTATATGAGTTTGACGTTGAATTGAAGGAACATGTCTTTCTGGAGGAAGGCCAAATGGAAAGGGTTAATGTTAGGATGAATAATGATGCCAACTCCAACTCATTCATGCTTCATCAAATGATCACAACTGAACTATTTTAGAGCGCCATTGATGGGTTGCATGATACCACAATCTCTGAATAGTCTAAGCAGTTCACCAGCAGTGACAACTCCCAAGTCCCGAGTATGCCAAACTTTGTAGTGGGTTTGAATAATATTGTCAGTGATGTCAAACATATCCTATTCAATAAGGGAGTTAGTATCATTGGGGTTGAAGGGATGGGTGGAAGCAGCAAAACTACCATTTCATTAGCCCCTTGTAACGATCCCGAAGTCAAAGGTAAGAACAACTCCCCTGTTTTAATCGTCATATCGAGCTTCCATATTATCGCTTCCCTTTTGGTTTTTTCAGTGCTTATTCTTGTTGTGATTATCAAATTTATTCCAAAACAATATAGTTTTCATAACTTTTGAATGGTCTCCAAATGTAATGGGCCTTTTGGAGATTATATGGGATAAAATAATCAGAGGTCGAAGGCCTGATTTTCAGAGCATCGAGGATGCGCACAACCAACTGTAGAAGAAACTCAGTTTAAAAGTAAATCCACAGACATTGGTGATTTTGGATGATGTTTGGTCAAAATCAGATGTGGAGCAGTTGTTGTTTGAAGCAAAGGGTTGCAAACGGTTATCACAACCAGGCAGGATCTCGCTATTCCACAAACAGACAATAGTCACATGTATAACATGCCCATGTTGTAGAAGGCTGATGCCTTGTCTCATTTCTGTTTCTAGGCCTTTGGACAACCTTCAATTCCAACAAGAAATGACGAAGTTGTTGTTAAATAGGTATGAATATGACATACTATTCAAAATCTCATACCCTAACTGCTTGTTTCTCTATCCTGCTCGAATGCTTTGCATTCTATTATACAGTGTTCAAAATCAGATTGATTTTATGTCCCTTTGACATATAAATGGTTTTATAGGTCTAAAATCGGAGAGTTAAGAACTCCAGAAAATTTTTTAATGCTCTATATTTCTGCAGAAGATTAACATGTTTAACTGCTAAAATATTTGTCGGTTGAAGCAGTCTGTATGGGTCTACCACTTTCCCTCAAGGTGATTGGAAGCTCTTTGTGCAATGAGCCACAACCAGTTTGGGAAAAGGCTAAGAAGAAACTTTCAAGAGCAGAATCTATATTGAAACATCACAGAGAGGATCTGCTCCATTGCTTGGAAACAAGTATTGATGTCCTTGATGATTAAACAAAGGAATTTATGGACTTGGGGGAATTTCCCAAGGGTAGAAATATCTGTGTAGATTCATTTCTGGATATTTGGGTATATGCCCGTGGAATGGATAGGAAAGATGCTTTTGCGGTCTTGTTAGAACTTGCAAGTCGAAATCTCCTAAATCTCACAAGCGATTCAAGGTGAGGAACTTGCTTAGATTTGTTGCCTTCCATAAATTTTCTGATTGTTTTGTTATTCTCATTCTTCATATTTGTCTCAACTTAATTTTAAATTTTTTTACGAGCACGAGCTTTGCAAAAAGTTGAGGCAAAAAAAAATCAGAAATCAAGAAGGTAAGATAAATCAATGTGTTAGCTGGTAAAGATAATGGTGTTTTTCAGATAACTACCTTTGGTTAATAAAACACTTTAAGGCTAGTGTTTTTGCACAAGAATGATGGCTATTATTCTCTAGAATTTATGAATAATAAGAAGCCACTTGGGGAAAGATCTGTGATTTCTATTGTAGATAGTGAGATTGATTATTAGACACTTCAAAAATTTACTGTATAGCTGACAGTTACATGCTATCTGTCTATTTGTGAGAGAATTGGAAATTTCAGATTTTGTAACTTGGTCAGGCAGTGGCTATGAAATAACTCACATATATATGTACAAAACTGGCATTGGAAAAAATGAGTGAAAATTTATGTTTTATATGTATTTTAGCTTCATGCAATTTTTTTTTACAACTTTGTATTATTCCTTCTTTTTCCATACTAATATATGTATTGTATGCCATCGGATGCAAGCAAAGCAGAACATCATCTTTTTTTTTTCAATGTCTTTGGAACATAGGATAAAATGCATTTTGTTTTGGGTCAACTGTGTGGATGTCAAAGAAACTTATATCTTTGATGTTCATCAAAGAATGGCTTAACATTCATGATGGAGGAGAGGTTCATATGAAAAAAATGCTCGAAATGTGATTGATTATTGGTTATGTTTAAGAGAAATGTTCTACACTAGCATGCTTTCTAAAATTCATTTATATTTGCTCCACACATGCAGCTTCAGGAAACTACACAATCTTCGTCTGGAGAAACTGATGTCAAATTTCAGGTAATGGAAGACACTTTGGAGGCCATGTTGAGATCTATGTACCACATAAGGGACCAACTGTCTAATGTTGTATGTAGATCAAATTATATATTGCAATAAATTTCATAAATTTAGAAGTTAGAACATAATTATTCATATTTGTACAGTGTAGTTTTTATTGGTCTTATTAACTAGTTGATTGAATTGTTAATTTGAATCTACTCCATAGTTTTCTGAGACTTGCCATAATAGGTCTACTTCTACGTGAACTTCTTACAAGACTACTATGTAATGAAATTCCACGTGTTTGTTTTCAGGGTGCAACTTCAAGTGGGCGACATTGAGGAAGGGTCAGCAATAATGTATTTGAATATAGCAAAATCATTAAATGTATTTGGTTTGGATTTTGAGACATGAAAAGTGAGAATTCATTACTTAATGAATATTTCAGTGAGTGGGTGGGAAACAAATTAAATATGAATGGTTAAAAGAGGGAAAGGGATAGTGTTGTACTTGGGCCACTTTCATGTAATAAGAGTCTCATGACACTTAATAGTTACTTGAGATTGAAGTTATGGTTTCTTCCTATTTGTATAACCAAGGGTTTCCCCTTCTTTTGTAACTCATTACTTGATCAATACAATTAACAACCTACATTGCAGAGCTCTTCCTCGATATTATTTGGATTCCTCTAAACATTATTTTTCCTGTTGTCATTTTCTACTTATTTGGGGTTTATTGTTATTTTATTTCTTCTTGTACTATTGTAGCTGCAGTAGTAGTGTAGCTTTGTATGCATACAAATTGGTTTACGAGCTACAAGGCTTTATCCTATTGTAATTTTCTACTTATTTGGGGTTTATTGTTATTTTATTTCTTCTTGTACTATTGTAGTTGCAATAGTAGTGCACCTTTGTATGCATACAAATTGGTTTACGAGCTACAAGGCTGATATTTTGGCAAAAATTCAATATGAATGGTTAAAGAGGGAAAGGGATAGCATTGTACTTGGGCCACTTTCATGTAATAAGAGTCTCATGACACTTAATAGTTACTTGAGCTTGAAGTTATGGTTTCTTCCTGTTTGTATAACCAAGGGTTTCCCCTTCTTTTGTAACTCATTAATTGATCAATACAATTAACAACCTACATTTCAGAGCTCTTCCTCGATATTATTTTGATGCCTCTAAACATTTTTTTTCCTGTATTTGGGGTTTATTGTTATTTTATTTCTTCTTGTACTATTGTAGTTGCAATAGTAGTGCAGCTTTGTATGCATACAAATTGGTTTATGAGCTACAAGGCTTTATCCTGTTGTCATTTTCTACTTATTTGGGGTTTATTGTTATTTTATTTCTTCTTGTACTATTGTAGGTGCAATAGAAGTGCACCTTTGTATGCATACAAATTGGTTTACAAGCTACAAGGCTGAGATTTTGGCAAAAATTCAATATGAATGGTTAAAAGATGGAAAGGGATAGCGTTGTACTTGGGCCACTTTCATGTAATAAGAGTCTCATGACACTTAATAGTTTCTTGAGCTTGAAGTTATGGTTTCTCCCTGTTTGTATAACCAAAGGTTTCCCCTTCTTTTGTAACTCATTACTTGATCAATACAATTAACAACCTACATTGCAGAGCTCTTCCTCGATATTATTTGGATGCCTCTAAACATTGTTTTTCCTGTTGTCAATTTCTACTTATTTGGGGTTTATTGTTATTTTATTTCTTCTTGTACTATTGTAGTTGCAATAGTGGTGCAACTTTGTATGCATACAAATTGGTTTACGAGCTACAGGGCTTTATCCTGTTGTCATTTTCTACTTATTTGGGGTTTATTGTTATTTTATTTCTTCTTGTACTATTGTAGTTGCAATAGTAGTGCAACTTTGTATGCATATAAATTGGTTTACGAGCTACAAGGCTGAGATTTTGGCAAAATGTAATCAAACTTTGAATGTTGATAAATACAAAGAATCATGAAAAATAATCACTTGGTGATTCTAAATGACATTTTTTCACATGACAACTCGCAAGGCTAAGGTAGGTCGAGAAAATGATAGAAAGACAAAATGCAATCCCTATGACTTTGAAGGTGATGTCAGAATGCATACATGGATGAGAAAGATCACAAGAAGAAAGGTGAATTGTAGAATGCATGTGGGGTCATAAGAGAGGCATCATGTCATTATGTTAAGGATATAAATATAAAGGGGTTTAAAAAATGTTAATAAAAAAACAGATACCTACAATATCTAGTGAAAGTAGGGGTTTTTTAAATTGGGAAAATGCAATGGGTTAGTATTGGTAGGGGGTTAAATAAAGTGATTTTAAGAGGTATTTTCCAATATGTAGTCAAATTAAGGGTATTGTTTAGTATGCCACAAACGCACGTGCTATGCCATAGGTTAATTGAGTGACGCCCCTGTACCCATGGACAAGTTAATGTTGTTTTATCTTGGTCTTCCAATGCTATATTTATCTGATTGTATCCACTAAATTCATCAATAAATGAAAAGAAATGAAGCTATCTTGGTCAATAGGCATCGTTTGCATAATTTTCCCCATATTACCTTCCACAAAAAATTCATGGGTCAAGATGGGCGTTTGAAGTGGATGGGAAGGAGCTTGGGAAGAAAATTTTGTCAAGACAAGTAGACATGGCCCCAAGGCTAGGCATAAATGAGGAACGATGATGAGTATCATCCTAAGGAGGATCCTCAAGAGACATGGTTTCCACGATGGCTTCATCAGTGGGAAATGTCTCATTCAAGGGATCAGGAGAATCCAAAGCGCCGATCCAAGGGGATTGAGAATACGTGTCGAGAGACACACTCAAAGGAGTATGATCGGAGGGAGGAGGAGCTGAAGCCAAGATAACTTCACAATAATCAATTTTTATTGGGCTTAATGTCATCACGTCACCAAACGAATCAGCCTGCTCAGGCGAAGGGATGATCCATGGATCAAAAGACGTGGAGATCATGTTGACCTCAGCAGCGTTGGGTGGAGGAAGAGAAAAAATACCCATAAGGGTGGTATCCTTGAAAAGTCATGGTCTTATGCTCTCATAAGGCGTAGAAATAGGATCTACATTTGGAATGTTTCTCTCAGAATACGTGGAAGTAAAAAAGGATAATTGATCGACAATAATGATCTTTCCTTCGTGCAGAAATCAAAGAACATGAAAGAGACTGGATGGAATGCATAGCATGGCATGAGTCCAACTGAAGCCAAAGAGAAGATTATAATTGAGTTTGGAGTCAATGAATTCAACCTCAAAATTAACCATTTTTCCTTCCAACGTGATAGGTAAGCTGGTGATAACACCAAGAGGGTGAGATTCCCTTCCGTCAAAAGTTCTAAAGAATTTGGAGATTGATTAAGGGCTGGAGAACCAATGGCCTTCCGGCATGCAACGAACCTGATGCAAGTAGACACACCTTCATCCATGACCGCTCGATGGATATTATTTCCATTAATCCCAACTTGGATAATCAGTGCAAGCTGGTGAGGGAGACGTGGTTCGAAATTTTCCAGATCAAAGGTGATAAGGCTAGAATCAACGGGGTCAACCCATCCGATAGTGGATAGCAAAGCCTTCCATTATGATAGACAACTCTGAAGTACTTCCAACACAGACATAGAGAATGGTGCCTGAGCCAAATACTTAACAATACTATAATGCTTAGTGGCACGGGAATTCGGGTTATAGGAAGACTTACAGAGTATGCCTTTAGAAGGTGGCCATACAATGAGCTCAGGACTGGGCCTTTCACTGTGAAGAGGGCCAGAAGCAGGTAGGGGAGGAGGATAATCTGTGATATCTTTCCCTGCTACCTGACATGGTTCAGTGTAATCCTTCGATCTGGTAGCAATAGATATGGGTACAACACCATTCATCATAAAAACTTGAGATCCAAAAGGGGCGAAGGATTGAGGTTGCTCCACCATCTGAGTTTTTTGTGATGGGAATGGTTCTTTAAGAACAACCAGAGTGCCTCTAGTTCCTTTGAGTAGTCGACTCACCTCAGCTCATCGTGGACAGTTCTTGGTGTAGTGCTCATCTTCATATATTAGACAAGGGTACTTCGGTTTACATTTCAAACCATCATCAACATTACGTTTAGGAGAATCCTGTTTTGGGGTATCGGCTTTGGCCTTTCCTCTTACCTTTGGAAGATTTATCCACCGGGGTGGACTAGATGGAATTCACTTCTGCAGTCTTACAAAGATTTAGAGGTGGCTGAGAAGAAGTATCAGTGGAAGAAGTAGATTTTTTGTTCGCATGATTGGGATAAGACTTACGAGAAATTTGAGACACAAAACCAATGATACCATCGACAGATGGCGTCGCTGGTGCTTTGGTAGTTCCATGTCGTGGAGCATCGGGCAAGAGTTCATACAACATGCCAGATTGAGAGTTCACGAGGTCGAGGTATTGGGCACGAGTGATGGCTTTTTCCTCAGTAACACATGCCTCCATAGCGATATCCTTAGCAATCAAACCGATAAAAGAGGTAGTGAACCAATCAGTCAGAAGTTGATCACAAATCTCAAACTTGATCAAGAGACAACACCACCTCCATTCATGAATATGATCGGAGATATGAGTAGCCCAATCCTATTTCAAGGATGAGAAATTCCATGGAGAGAGAGTTGAAATCTTGAAAGATGCCATGGGAGAGTTCAATGTACCACTTTACAACGACACTAGTGAGAGTCCTTTGGAAAAGGCGTAGCTGAATTGAATCGTCAACCCAAGAGTTAGAGGAGCACTAAATATGGTATGTCATAACATTCACTACAAGAAAAAAGGACATTGGTGAGGGTCATGTTTGTGACAGACCTTTAAGGTCCATCACCAATGTCACATATGGTGACGGTCCTTAAAAAAGCATCATTGTAAGTGTATATAGTGATGGTCCTTTAAGGTCCGTCACCAAAGCCATTTTCAATAACACTTTTGGTGAGGGTCGTTAAAGGCCCATCACTAATTCTCTCTTTGGTGACACTTCTAGTGACAAATTTTTAATGACCCTCACCGATGCTCTTTTTGTTACTTTTGGTGACAGTCAAAAAAATGTTCGTCATCATTGATCATTCCAATGAATTTTTTATGACGTTATGTGCTTGTTAATATATTTTTGTCAAAAGATAATTATTTAATATAATTATTGTGGAGTGTTTTTATAATATGTCCAACGCCATAGTGGTTAGAGTTAGTCAATTTTTTAAGAAGTAATTAGTGTATGTCATTTCCCTCAAGTAATGACTACTCGAATAGAGTCTTCCTATGAGTCAACACATGATTAATATCTATTAATTTTATTATCTAGAAAATTCCCTTTAGATAAAGTCCCACTAGTGTGCGTAGGAAATATGTTATTTAATACAAACCAATCTTTGTCAATTTTATTAATGAGAAAGACGTAAAACTCTTCAACAATACGGGCACACCTTAAATTAATGCTTTGGCACACAATAACATTTCTTAGCACTTCGCATGTCTTGGAACATATTGTCATGACAATGACACCCAATCACATGGTGGCATGTGTATCATCTGTTGGCATGCATGTAGTCCCTAGCATGCCCTCGAACACCTTGGTTGAATGCATTGACATACATTAGCACTTGGCACACAATGCCACTTGGCATGTATTGGGACCTATTATTAGTGTGGCTAGCATGCCCCTTTCGAAATGTCCCGACTTATTAACCCTCTTTTTGGTTCTTCCTTTTGTTTCCTTGAAACTTCTTGACACATATTAACATACCCTAGAACCCTGCACATCCTTAGCACCAAACATGTATTGGCATATCTTGGCACTATTTGGCACTTATAATTAGCACACCTTGGAACTCCTAAGCACAATTTGAGACTTATGGGAATGCCTTGATATTCCCTAGCATGCCTTACCAATCCTTAGCATACCTTGTCACTCCCTCCTTGGCATGACAACTAGCACTCATTAACACTAGTCCCTGGCACAAGTTCCTCATATTCATTAAATTCCATGAATTTTGACCTAGTGCTCCCTTAATGTTTTGTCCTATTACTCCTTAACACTCCTCAACATGCATTAGCACTCTCTAGCACACCTTAGCACTCTTCAACATGCCCTTCCACTTCATAGCATGCATAACACTCTGTGACACATATTGGCACTTGGAACGTGTTGGTGTTTAGAAAGTCTTAGCATGTATGGAATATATTGACATGCCTTGGTATGATTTGGCATGGTTTAATATTAAATTTATTTGATCTCAACTATTGGAAAGTAGATGAGAAGCAAGAAAGGAATACTTGGCACTTAGAATGTACTAAGACTTTTCATTTGGCACCTATTGGCACCTAGTGTTGGTGTGCCTAGCATGCCCCTCTTGGAAAAGGTAAATTGATGACTTATTAACCCTCTTATGTGTTCATTTCCTTGTATTTTAACTTTTTTTTCCCTTTTGTTTCCTTGACAGTCTCTGGCACGCATTGACATACCCTTGTACATATTGGCATGCTTTATCACTTGGCACATCTTAGCATGTTTGACATGCCTTCGTACTATCTGACACATATTAGCATTCCCTAGCATTCCTTGGCACTCATGTCCTCACAACCAGCCTTTACATTTTTTCATGACTTGGGAACCCAATCAATTCCTTGGCTATTGCAGTTCATGTGACAATATTGGCTTACTTCAACCGAAAAAACTTCACCAATTGCACCTACTACAATTAAATCGTGACTTGTTCACCTAAGAACTGCTTATAACTCATCTTCTACCACTCAGATCAAGCTTAGATTGTCCCACTTAACTAGTTACCAAGACAAGGATCACATGATCTAACCATGGCCATAAAACAACTAATAAACATAACTTACATAGGAAATATTTCACATGTATGTTAATTTTATATAAACAGTAGAACATTAACTGAGAGTTTTCAAGAACCACAATATGCACAAGGCACACAAGATATAAGGCGACACAAATCGAGTGCCAAAAAAATTATACACCAAAATGTACAATATGAAATTATCTAGAATACTTTAAAACATGAGCATGTATCCAAAGTGTGCCACATCTCAAAAATAGCTAAAGGAAAAACAATGTTGAGCCTAGCACAAAGTGATCTCCCTTTGTCTAAAACTTCTTTGTCGAGCCCCATATAAGAACCATAGGCTTGCCTCCTGTAAATCCTATTTTGAACTTATCCTAACACACTTTGTCCTTAGCACACTTGAATTCATTGACACTCCCTCGCACACACTCTTATTCATTCCTTTCCATGCATTTTGACCTAGTTACCCCTTGATATGCCCCGACGCTCCCTAACACTCTTCAACATGCATTGACATTGTCTAGCATGTGTTAGCATGCCTTTTCTTTCCTAATGTGCATGCCCTTGCCCTCCCTAGCTATCATGCCCTCACAACTACCCTTACTTAATTTTCAACTTGGGTACCCAACTAAGCCCTCGCTTGACTACAAGATCTTGACCAAGTTATAGTTACTACAACTTGACTATGTTTTTGAATTGTGTACCTTGGGAGGTACTCCACAAGCCTAGTGATATGGGTTTGTGTGAGTTTAGACACAAAAGGCTATGTCGGCAAAGAAGCCAAGAAAAGGGATTTTGGACCCAAGATAGGGTTTAAAATATAAAAGAAAATTAAAAAGGAAAATTAATATTTCCTAAGGTATAAGTGGATAAAACCCATAAGTTCTATAGGGTTCCTAAGAGTTCTAGGAAAAAATATTTAAGGAGGCCTTAGGATGAAGGAAATAACAACAAGTGAGAAGGATCTCATTTGATCAAGGTGGCGAAGAGGGATGTAGTCCTAAAGTAGGCCAAGTAAGAGGGACGACTAAGGGCTGCTAAAGGGAGGCCATGATCATCCTCCAAGAGAAAGATCGTCATGTGAGGGTTCACAAGAATTTTGCATACCTTAATGGTCAGTTCGAGCTAGGAAGTAGGATGGCATATTGTTGGTTCTCTTATGGAAGATCGAGCTTAAGAGAGGTTTCTCATGAGAATCTGGGCATATGATTTCAATGGTGTATTTATGTGAAGGCCACATCAAAATATGAAATGTTGAAATTTGCAACAATAAACATTGAAATTGGAAACCAGAAAGGAAAAAAAAGAAATGCACCCACACTGGTGAAGAATTTTGGTGCACCAGGAGTGAGGAATGTGGGGCGTCTAATTTACTTTTCCCTTAAATGAATTGGACAATAAATTGTAATTTCATCTCATAACAACTTGTGTCAGTTAACTAAGTCATGATGACTGAGTTAGCTCAAGAAATTCGAGTTGAGGGTCTAAGATGAGGCATGTAGAGGGACTAATCTAATATTTTTTAGGTCCAGTTGTAGGTGATGCATTAGTTGGGTGCATGTGTGAATTAGTTAACTCAATTAAATGATTTAAAATCAGTTTAAATAGTTCTAACTAAGTGATGAGCCAGTGAGAGGTCGGCTAGTGAATTAAATTAGATCTAATTCACAATGAGTGATCAATCATAAAACTAATAATCCACTATTAATAGCTGCATGCATGTCAATTTTGAGGAATACCCAGTTGAGACAAAGGTTAAAGGGAACATAAATATCAGTTTTATTTATACAAAAGTTCCCATGTGCAATTATAAATTCATTGGGATGCCATGATGGATTGAGAAATCAAGGAAGTCTAATTTTCCTAATTAATAGGGAGATAATTCCCTAGGAATTGCATGAGCAAGTCAGGCTAAAGGAAGGTTGAGAATTTGCTAAGTACTAGACCGAGTTTGCCTAGATCAATGGGAGACAATTGGCAGAGCATTGGAGAATCTCATGAGAGATTAAGCATTGTATTCTTTCGTGATTCCTTGACTTAATACAAAATAGAGATAGAGCGGTTTTGAGCAGTTGATTTCCCCAGATACATCTTGTGTTTTGCGATTGATAATTTATTTCTCTTACTTATATGTGATTGTGTTTTATTTCCGAAAATTGTAGGAAGGATTTAGTATCGTGTTTTAGTACATTACAAGGTCAGATTGAATCTCATTGGTTATATTTTCTACATGGTATCAAAGCAGGATTTTTTTGGGTGGCGAGTTTGCAAAGAATATATGAAGATTTTGGTGTAAATTTTTCCAAAAGAAAAAAAACATATTTGGATTCCTTGTGAAAAACCACCTAAATGGAAAATCAATTCGGATCTTAGATGAGGGAGATATCATCGATTTAGAATCAACTCTTTTTTAGAAACTTTTGTAACAACAAAACAATTACAATGCGCGTGAGTCAACAACCTATATGTACTTGAGGTACCAGATGAATCGAAAGCTTTGAGGAGCAAAGAAGAGGTTAGAGATTTGGCTATTGAGAGGGAGTACAAATTACCTCTCAACATGCAGCCTTAGAATCAACCTTAGAAGGTTGCGAAGCAGCCTCAATTGGAGAAGCAGAGAGGAGACCAAGTGGAAGCATCCACTCAAGCAGAGACCTCCATGAGGGGTAAATTTTGAGCCAGATGTGTAGAGGGAGCACATGCAACTATACCTCCAAGTGAAAGTTGGGGTGATGTGTAGACATAATCCGAAGATAATAAATTTGGGCAAATTCCATTGAGATGGTGTGTCTCATGGATTGAACCTAGCTACGAGGAGTCCACAGTACAAAAGTAGTAGGAAGGATAATTTATATGGACACAGTTAGATGTCAGGAAGACATAAATGAGAGTGACAAATGTCAGATACTGGAGCGCAGATTAGAGTTGGAAACAATGCAAATGGCACAGATGCAAATGTCAACAGTAGCGTAGAGAGTTCAGTAGACAGGTGTAGCAGCTAGCATCAGTCATAAGACTCTGATGACAAATGTATTTTACTGATTCAGTTGTTCAGAGGCTATTCAGTTTCAGGATTTGCAGGTGCAAACAACACTAGAGAAGTGTTGCATGCAGAATTCCAAAGGTATTGGATTGGGATAGATTGAATTCCTTTCTTGTTCAGAGGGAGTGTTGAAATTTGGAACAAGAAATAGTGAAATTGGAAACCAGAAAGGAAAAAAAAAATGCACCCACACTGGTGAGGAATTTTGATGTACCAGGAGTGAGGAATGTGAGGCGTCTCATTTATTTTTCCATTAAATAAATTGGAAAATAAATTGTAAGTTCATCTCATAACAACTTGGGCCAGTTAACTAAGTCATGATGACTAAGTTAGCTCAAGAAATTTGAGTTGAGGTGATCAAGTTGGATATTGGTGGCTACCTGCCTATTCCACTTGGGCCCTCGCCATTGTCTCTCTTCATTTTTCAATTTCCTTAATTATAGCACAATTTACTATTTTTATCAGTTTTTCGGGGCCTGAACTTCCAAATATGTTTTCAGAGAGATATTTATAATGAGGTATCATGTACATCAAAGTGAGATCATATGACCAAGTTATGACTCTAGGAAGTTGGCTGCCCAACTACCCCCAACGGGGCCCAGAAACTCTTGGTGTTACATCTCTTCGGGTTAGGGTTTTCTCTTATTTTTCAATAATAAAAATGCCCTTGAGCCTTATTGTAACACAGTTCAGAGGCATGTATCCGCTACATCTCTTCTCAAAGATAAGCTACCATCGCCCGAGCTAGTTTGTTTTACATTCTATCTGTGAGCATTTTTCAGTGTTTGATATTAATGAAATGAAGTGTTATTCCTACTGCATATCTGTGTTTATGTTTATTTATGTATTTTATTGCGTTCCTCCATATGTTCGGATCATGAGGGTCTAAGATGAGGCATGTAGAGGGATTCTAATATTTTTGGGGTCTAGTTGCAGTTGATGCATTAGTGTGGTCTATGTGTGAAGTAGTTAACTCAATTAATTGAGTTAAAATCAGTTTAACTGGTTAAAATTGAGTGATGAGCTAGTGATAGGTCCACTGAATTAAATTAGGTTTAATTCACAATGAGTGATCAATCAGATAACTGATAATTCACTACTAATAGTTTCATGCATGTCAGTTCCGAGGAATACCTAGTTGAGACAGAGGTTAAAGGGAACATAACTATCAATTGTATTTATACAATATTTCCCATGTGCAATTATAAATTCATTGGGATTCCATGATGGATTTCACAATCAAGGAAGGTTGATTTTCCTAATTAATATGGAGCTAATTCCCTAGGAATTGCGCAAGCTAAAGGAAGGTTGAGAATTGGCCAAGTACTAGACTGATTTTGCCTAGATTAGTAGGAGACAGTTGACAAAGTTTTGGAGAATCTCATGAGAGATTAAGCATTGTATTGTTTCATGATTCCTTGAATTTATACACAATAGAGATAGAGGGTTTTTGAGCAGTTTCTTTCCCCAGATACAACTTGTGTTGTGCGATTGATAATTTCTTTCTTTTACTTATATGTGATTTTGTGACCATGTTTTGTTTCCACAAATTGTAGGAAGGATTCAGTATCTTGTTTTAGTACACTACAAGATAAGATTTAATCCCATTGGTTAGATTTTCTACATGAAATAGAAGATATGGTTGATATGATCTTGTCCTATGGTGATTAGTAGGCCCCAAGGTCCGTGATGAATACCAACATAAATGGAGGAGGGCTTGCACTATAATTTAGAGCCAGAACAAAAGTAGATGCACATGTAATATTGACTGAGGTAACCCGAGTTTGAGGGTCGACATTGAGATTTGAAGTTCATGTCAATATTCAATCAAAGAAATTCCCATAATCTATGGATCCATATGAACTAGGTCAAGTCTCTTATGGAGGAAAGAGTCGTGGTTTTTTCTATGGGTGGATAGGGTTTGTTCTACAACAATTAGAAGTTTAAGTATATTTCCCTAGTTAGGAAAATTTCCTAGCATGTTTATTTCATAAGGTATGCCCTTAAGACTGTGACCAATTTGCGTAGAAGAAGAGCGGTTGTGACCCTTAGAGCGAGGTTTATTTCTGCAATATAGACCATAGATCTGGAAGATGGTTTGCAAATTCATTATGTGTGGAGATAGTAGATCCAAAGGAGGGTAGAACCTGAGCAAAAGATTCAACGTGCAGAATAAATGTGCCATACGAAGAATGGATTGACATGCATAGAAGTTGATTTTGGTGGAATATACATAGAGTTCTAGACAGAGATCTGAAGCAACCTATAAAAAATTAGTCAATGGACTATTAGTGGCTGATTTGTAACCCCAGTTCAGTCGTCTACAAATTATTAGAAGGATGATAAGATGAGTAGTTCAAATTTTTTCATATATTGTGTTACACCATTTTTTGGTCATCTAACCTATTATTATTAGATTAACCCAAGTACACCATGTAAGATAAATTTTACCCTCAGTAAAATTGCTTTCACCATATAAAATAACTTATTTGTTTTTACTTCATGGTCGTATTTAACCCAAAACAAGGAATTTAATTAAATAAATCCTCATTTATTTAATTATTTCCTAAGAATAAGTTATTTAAATCATTATTTAAATAATATTCTTAGTTAAATTTGACTAAATCATCCATAAATAATTAAATAAACCATTATTTATTTAATTATATTCCCATCATTCCCTTAAAATGATAAATAAATCATTTATTTATTTATTATTTATAAATAAAGGAATTGACCCAAGTCAAGAATCCTTTTCCCTCCAACAAATATAATAAAATATTCCTAAAGGGTGCTTCTAGAATTTGATTAATAATATTTTATTCATGCACCGATTTCTAGACCGCCCTAATATTTTGTTATAAATAGAAGGGTTTTCCCCATTTATTAATCACCTTCATTGTATTAGATCACACTAGATCTATTCTTGGTCACCATTTTCCATTTTTTCTTTGTGAACTCCCATTGAGTTCTATGTTTGTCAGGGTTTTCTACCACAATAAGAGAGAGGAATTTTAGATCTGAAACGCTGAGGACTTTCAAGAACCCATCCCATTGAGGAGAACCGGAAAACACCTTTCTTGTTTTCCTCTCATGTGCCCCATTCTTTAATATAATATAAAACATTCTTTTAAACGCATTGTTTTTGTCTTGTCTATTGGATGCATGGAGCCATATTGTATTTTATCTGCTTAATGTCTTTTATGCTTAGATCTGGATTTGTGCAGCATTATTTGGATCATCTAATTGCAGATTTAAAGATGTTTGGCAGCCATAATCGATGTTAGGGCTATTTTTTATGTGTAGCTAAAGTGACCGGAGCTTATTCGGTTCCTACCTTGGCCACCCTATCCCTCCCCAACTTGACCTTGGGTATACCCGTCTGGTAACTTGACCCTCCAGCCACCACTCCGCCAGGTCAACCTAAACCATATATTACTTTGACCCCAGTTCAACCAATCCCCACGAATTCTCTTGCTACGCTGGTACCTCAGTCATCTCAATAAGAATCACCTCCTGTTGCACCCGCTTCGAGTAAAAATGGAAAATATTGCAGGGGGGCATCAAAGGACAAACCGACCCTGCCCAACCCTGCCCCTCCTCGGCCTCCCAAGCATCCCATCCAGTGTGCTCTGTGTGACGTTGTTGGTCACGCCACTCATACCTGTCCTGAATTACCACCTCTCAAGACCATGGTTAATGAAACGTTTCTAGAATCAGACATCCCAGAAGTCCATGTCACCATACCGGATTCTACCCCGAAACTTAAGAACTTGCGCACTAATCACCCTTGTTCTTTGTGCAATTTCTATGGCCACTACACCCACCTTTGCCCCTGCCTTGACGAGTATCATGCTTCTTTAGCTACATACCGCCAATTTGAAGCCGCCCTCACCCGTAATCCTTCTTCCCTCACACCAGACCACCTGTCTACCACGATTACCATTTCTCCCCCTGATACTGAAATGACCAAACCTTCAGCTACCATTTCCTACCTTTCCTCATCACCGCGGTTCTTGGCTACCAACCTTCCCTAGATGCTTTGCCTGATCATTCCACTGCTCACTCTATCACCTCACATGACATCGTACCTGTGAGCCCTTCCCATCACAATCAAGAGTCTTATCCCTCTACCTCATCAGGTCAACCTCTTCCATCCTCTCTTCCCATCTTCTAGTCTGATGAAGACATCATGGAAGCCATGACCAACCCTGATTTCCCATGGGAAGATATGCACCATCGTGCATATTTCCTCCCACATCAATCCCATGACCAATATGCCCTCGAATCCAAAGACTTCATTCCCGATACAGTTGATTGGTTCAAAAACCCCATCCCTGCACCTGACGCTTTCGAAGAAGGCAATATAGCTAATATCTCTCCCACCATCAAAATCGACATTTCTGTCAAACCAGGTATTGAAGAACATATCACCCTAGGCGCCCAATGCACCCTGGAAGAAATTGAAGCCTACACCAAACTCTTCAAAGAATTCTGTGATATTTTCGCCTGGTCATACTCAGAAATACCCGGACTCGACTCGGCCATTGTCGAACATCACATCGACAAATGGCCTGATGCCATTCCAGTTTGTCAAAAGTTGAGACCCATCCATCCTTCTAGACGTGAAGCCATCAAAGCTGAAATCAACAAGCTCCGGCAGGCTGGTTTCATTTACCCCATCGAATATACCACTTGGGTGTCTAACCCAGTTCCCATCCTCAAAAAACAAGGCACCATTCGTGTTTGCACCGAATTTCATGATCTGAACAAAGCTTGTCCCAAAGACAACTTCCCCACACCATTTATTGACCAACTCATCGATGAGTGTGCGGGGCACGAGATTCTCTCCTTTATGGACGGCTTCTTCGGATACAACCAAATTGTTATCCGTCGTGCTGATCAACTCAAAACCGCGTTCATTAGTCCGTGGGGCACTTTCACATACCGAGTCATGCCATTTGGCCTTAAAAACGCCTGCGCCACCTTTCAACGAGCCATGTCTTATTTCTTCCATGACTTAGCCCATATTATCCTTGCCTATTTAGACAACCTTACTGCACGTTCTAAACATCGGGCGCAACACCTTCATGACTTGCGTAACATTTTCCTTCGATGCCGCAAGTATAACATTTGCCTTAACCGTTTGAAATGTGTCTTCTGTGTTCCCGCCGGTCGCCTCCTTGGCTTCATCGTATCTAAATATGGGATAACTCTTGACCCTTTGAAGGTTCAAGCCATTCTTGAACTCCCTATGCCTCGTACCTTACGCCAGCTGCAAAGTCTCCAAGGCAAAGCTAATTTTCTTCGTCGATTCGTTCCTGACTACGCCACTATTGCACACGACTTCCTTAGACTTCTTCGATCTCACACCCCTTTTTTCTGGGATACATACGCTCAAGAGTCTTTTGATGCCCTCAAGCATGCTCTCACATCTGCTCCCTTGATTCGTCCCCCTGACTTTGACCAAGATTTAATCCTATACATATCCACTTCCACCTCTTCGGTTGCTGGTGTCCTTATCTAGGAGGATGATAATGGTGTTGAACATGTGATCTATTATGTCAATAAGACCCTTGCCGGCCCACCTGTGTCCTATTCGCATGAAGAAAAATTAGCACTAGCTGTTGTGTTCTCGGTCCCAAAGCTGCGTCATTATATCCTCATGCATTCCACCAAGGTTGTGACTGATTCCAACCCCATGGCTTTCCTATTGAGTCGCCGCATCCTCAATGGGAAGTACGCTCGTTGGGTCGTTATCCTCCAAGAATTTGACCTTGAATTTGTCACCCCAAAAAGTAAGAAAGGTTTAGTCCTAGCTAAACTCATTTCTGATTTTCCTACCAGGACGCAAGATACTCCAATTAATGATGCTCTTCCCAATGAACATTTGTTTGCCATCACCACCGACGATCCTTGGTACGGTGACATCCTTACTTACTTGTGAACCCAAAAGTTCGCCCTTCATATTGATCGTGCTGCTCGACGACGTATCCGACACCAAGCCTCTCGCTACCTTCTAATCGGCGATGACCTTTATTGTCGTGGGGTAGATACTGTCCTTCATCGTTTCCTCACCCATGCTGAAGCCGAGCAAGTCCTCAATGCCTGTCATAGTGCCACTTGCGGTGGCTACCTCTCCGGCCTCGCCATCGCCCAAAAAATCATGCGTGCTGGGTATTTTTGGCCTTCTCTCTTCAGTGATTGCATTGAAGCAGTCAAACACTGTTCCAATTGCCAACATTTCGCCCCCAAGGCGTGAGCCCCTCCTGCTCCTCTCCATCCTGTCATCACAACCGATCCTTTTTGTAAATGGGCTATCGAATTTATGGAATGTCGACCTCCATCTTCTGGTAACCACAAATATATCATCGTGGTGGTTGACTATTTCACTAAATGGGCCGAAGCTATGCCTACGTTCAACAATACGGCAGCCACTGCAGCCCTATTTTTCTTTAACCATGTCATTGCTCGATTCGGAGTTCCAAAACAGTTAGTCTCAGACCATGGCCGACATTTTGAAGATCATATTTGGCATGAGCTGTCATCCCTATTGGGTTTTGAGCACCAATATTCATCTTCCTATTACCCCCAAGGTAATGGCCACGTTGAAGCGGTTAACAAAATTCTTATGACCATGCTTCAACGAACAGTGAATAAGCACAAAACCAACTGGCATCTCATGCTCTTCCCTGCTTTGTGGGCTTATCGCACTTCTGTTAAAGCCGCCACCGGTTTCACTCCTTTCCACCTTGTCTTTGGCGAGGAGGCAGTCTTACCAATCGAATGTGAAATTCCTTCCCTTCATTTAGCCGTTGAACTTCTCCCGGATACCCAACCTCTAGAACAACGACTTATCATGCTTGAGCACACCTCTGAATACCGTCGTGTTGCATTGCAAACCCTTGAAGCAGCCAAAAAGCGCACCAAAGCCCAGTATGACCGGAAAGTACACCCTCGCACCTTTCATGAAGGTGACCTTGTTCTAGTATACGACCAGGCCCATGATACCCTTGGTCATGGGAATTTCGACTCATTATGGCTAGGTCCTTACATCATCAGTAACTATCTTGGGAAGGGAGCCTATCTTTTAGAGGAATTTGAAGGCCACCCCCTTCCTAATCCTCGCAATGCACTCTATCTTAAGAGATATTACCCTTAGCATTTCCCACTCGAAATGCATGTTTTATCTCCTTGTAGATAGCCAGCGTATGTTTGTTTTATCATTCACTACTTCACCAAGACACCTGTTGTCCATGAAGTTTTCCTTTCCCTCTTCTCAAAATCGGATTTCCTCACTTACAACACTTTTCCTTGGGGCACCGCTTAGCCTCCATATTTATTCTTCTTTGTCCCGATTTCCGTCATGTGTTACCATTTTGTACTCATGTTTTTTTAGGTCCCCTTTGGACCTTTCATCATTCCATCATCATCATCAATGTCTACTTGTTCGTCGCTCTACTATTTTCCCTCGTGCCTTAGTTGGGGTTCCCTTATTGCCTCACCTATGGCGGACCTACTTCTATCGACATCAACTCATTTACTCCAGAAGCTAGGTCTAGGGGGCAGTGTACCTGGGTTCGAGCTCTTCCTAGCATGATCGTGATATATACACTTGATGGTCTGGTGACGCAACAGCAGCTATTGGTGATTCTCGGGCATGGGTGAGATGTCTCAACCCTCATAAGGGGGTGGCCCTGCAAGTAGCCCCCCACATGCCCGGATGACTTCTTCATTTCAGCCCTTGATGCAGCTCCTCTCATTTGATGATATTGGCCTCAGCCACTTGCAGCGCCTTTTCAATTTACATGTACCAGTCAGATGTTGCGAGCCCTTCCCCGTGTGTAGGGGTCATTTGGGTGTATTTGTATCTCATGTACTAAAATATTATTGTATAAGTCCTGAAGTTTATTCCAGGCATTACATGTATGTGGGATTCATCATGTTATTTATCTGGCTCATGTTTAGGCCAACACATGTTTCCTTATTGCGTTCCGTGGTTTTCCGGGCGCCTTATTCTTTGTACTTTGTCTTGGCGGGCATAGGTATGCCTCCCCCTCCGCCTTTAGCACAGGTAACACTTCATAAAATAGAGACTTGTTGCACCTGTAAGTCTCGTCTCCTCAGGGTCTAGTCCTTTAGCACATTAGACTACCTTACATTCCTCTCTCTCACTTCCCCCTTGATGTCTAGTGATTGAGTTCTTACAACGTACTTCGGTCATACAATTTTCTCCTAACACTCGTACGTTGGGGGGAAATCTATTACACCATTTTTTGGTCATCTAACCTATTATTATTAGATGAACCCAAGTACACCATGTAAGACCAATTTTACCCTCAGTAAAATTGCTTTCACCATATAAAATAATTTATTTGTTTTACTTCCTGGTCATATTTAACCCAAAACAAGGAACTTAATTAAATAAATCCTCATTTATTTAATTATTTCCTAAGAATAAGTTATTTAAATCATTATTTAAATAATATTCTTAGTTAAATTTGACTAAATCATCCATAAATAATTAAATAAACCATTATTTATTTAATTATATTTCCATCATTTCCCTAAAATGATAAATAAATCATTTATTTATTTATTATTTACAAATAAAGGAATTGACCCAAGTCAAAAATCCTTTTCCCTCCAACAAATATAATAAAATATTCCTAAAGGGTGCTTCTAGAATTCGATTAATAATATTTTATTCATGCACCGAGTTCTAGACCGCCCCAATATTTTGTTATAAATAGAAGGGTTTTCCCCATTCATTATTCACCTTCATTGCATTAGATCACACTAGATCTATTCTTGGTCACCATTTTCCATTTTTGCTTTGTGAGCTCCCTTTGAGTTCTTTGTTTGTCATGGTTTTCTACCACAATAAGAGAGAGGAATTTTAGATCTGAAACGCTGAGGACTTTCAAGAACCCATCCCATTGAGGAGAACCGGAAAACATCTTTCTTGTTTTCCTCTCAGGTGCCCCATTCTTTAATATAATACAAATCATTCTTTTAAACACTTTGTTCTTGTCTTGTCTATTGGATGCATGGAGCCACATTGTATTTTATCTCCTTAATGTCTTTTTGTGCTTAGATCTGAATTTGTGCAGCAGACTTAAAGATATTTTGCAGCCATAATCGATGTTAGGGCTATTTGTTATGCGTAGCTAAAGTGATCTTTTACGACGAAAGATTCATACTAACATATTGGACAACAAATATCAAATTGTTGATACACAAGAAAAATGATTCTAAGAGGACTCAAACCATTTTTAGGTGGAAGATTTGAAGAGCCCTATATGAAGACAATATTGTGGGCCCTAGATTAGTAAAAATAATTAACTGTGGTTGGGAATATTGATGGTATTCCAAGTACAGTTGGAGGGTTGTTAGGTGACTATCAAAGAAGATCCCTAACTCTTGTATTTGTGAAGGACAAAAATATCGGTAGAAAGGCAGATGTATAGGGAATAAGGATGTGCAGACTTTGAAGGACTAAAGTAGCAGTCAAGTGGGCCAACCAACTAGCCATAGTTCACTATATTGTAGAGGATTAATTCAGTGAGAATAAGGGAAACCTACATAGCCCTAGACTTCTCATCTTGGAGTCGTAGTATGGAAAAAGTGGGCATACCAAAGATTTTTTCACAAATGGAGTTGTGAACAACTTATTAGCACTCAAACTAGTAGTGGACCTAAAAGGGGTTCCTAAGAGGGTAGCTGCTAGGACAAGGGAAACGGTGGAGGTTTAGCCCATTGTCACCACAACGAGGGCTCCTTTCTCTTCACAGAATTTCACCAATGGGAGGAGTCTTGGTAGTTTAGGAAGTCACTTGTAGAGTATTGGTCAATGAATAGGTGGGATATGACCCTAAAAACCATTTCCTTAAGATAGAATAAAGAGTTGGGCTTGCTTTCATTTTAAGCAAGGGACTTTATCTTTTAGGGATAGAGGAGGGGGATTGAAGGATTGAGGGAGAAGAATAAGACTTATGAAGGAAGTTCTCAATCCCTGAAATCCCTCCTTAGAACACATAGAACTCATTCATACTCACTGTCACACACTCTTATTCATTCATTTCCATGCATTTGAGACTAGTGCTCCCTTGTTTTTCCTTGGCACTCCCAAACGCTCGAGCTTGGAATGCATTGGAACACCCTAGTGCCTGGCACATATTACGTTTCACTCGCCTCTAGCATGCCTTAACACTGCCTAGAATGCCTTGGCATCACTCCCTCCTTAGCACACCCGAAACTCACTAACACTTCCTGTCACAAACTCTTATTCATTCATTTTTAAATATAGTTTTATCCAGTTTGTTATGATGAACTGTCTAGTGGAATATCCGTGATAGCTTACAAATCACCCCAACATATATCCTTTATGCAAGTCATATGATGATATTTATTCACAATTATTTATCTCTAGTTGACCCAACACAGTGCAGGTCATCACCACCACCCTTGCAAAATTGAGCATGATAGGCTTGTGGTCCTATCTAAGCTTGGAAGAAAATTTCAAAAATTAGTTACACAACATGATGGAATATAATAATAAAGGTTTCCCATGCATTCTAATCAACAATATCTAGTGGGATTGGAACAACAACACATTTTTTTTCACGAGAAATATCCATGATAGTTTACAAATCACCCCAACATCTATCCTTTATGCAAGTCATATGATGATATTTCTTCACGCTTATTTATCTCTTGTCCCAACACAATGCAGTTCATCACCACCACCCTTGAAAATTTGAACATGATAGGCTTGTGGTCATATCTAAGCATTGAATATAATTTCAAAACTTAGTTACACAACATCATGGAAGATTATTATAAAGGTTTCCCATGCATTCTAATCAGAAATATTTTGTGAGATTGGAACAACAACACATTTTTTTCACAAGAACTATCCATGATAGTTTATGAATCACCCCAACATCTATCCTTTATGCAAGTCGTATGATGATATTTCTTCACGCTTATTTATCTCTTGTCCCAACACAATGCAGGTCATCACCACCACCCTTGAAAATTTGAACATGATAGGCGCGTGGTCCTATCTAAGCTTGGAAGAAAATTTCAAAACTTAGTTAAGATCAGGTAAGATTATTATAAAGGCTTCCCATGCATTCTAATCAACAAATAAGGTGTGATTGGAACAACAACACATTTTTTTCATGAGAAATGTCCATGATAGTTTATGAATCACCCCAACATCTATCCTTTATGCAAGTCACATAATGATATTTCTTCACACTTATTTATCTCTTCTCCCAACACAGTGCAGGTCATCACCACCACCCTTGAAAATTTGAACATGATAGGCTTGTGGTCCTATCTAAGCTTGGAAGAAAATTTCAAAACTTAGTTACACAACATCATATGGAATATTATTATAAAGGTTTCCAATGCATTCTAATCAGCAATTTCTGGTGGGATTGGAACAACAACGCATTTTGTTCATGAGAGATATCCAAGATAGTTTATGAATCACCCAAACATCTATCCTTTATGCAAGTCATATAATGATATTTCTTCACACTTATTTATCTCTTGTCCGAAAATAGTGCATATCATCACCACCACCCTTGAAAAAATGGACATTATAGGCTCGTGGTCCTATCTAAGCTTGGAAGAAAATTTCAAAGCTTAGTTACTCAACATCATGGAAGATTATTATTATAAATGTTTCCCATGCATTCTAATCAGAAATATCTGGTGGGATTGGAACAACAACACATTTTGTTCACAAGAAATATCCATGATAGTTTACAAATCACCCCAACATATAACCTTTATGCAATTCATATGATGATATTTCTTCACACTTATTTATATCTTTTCCCAACACAGCGCGGGTCATCACCACCGCCCTTGCAAAATTGAACATGATAGGCTTGTGTCCTATCTAAGCTTGGAAGAAAATTTGAAAACTTAGTTACACAAAATCATGGAAGATTATTCAAAAGGTTTCCCATGCATTCTAATCAGAAATATCTTGTGGGATTGGAATAGCAACACATTTTGTTCACAAGAAATATCCATGATAGTTTATGAATCACCCCAACATATATCCTTTATGCAAGTCATATGATGATATTTATTCACACTTATTTATCTCTAGTCCCAACACAGTGCAGGTCATCACCACCACCCTTGCAAAATTGAACATGATAGGCTCGTGGTCCTATCTAAGCTTGGAAGAAAATTTCAAAACTTAGTTACTCAACATCATGGAAGATTATTAAAAAGGTTTCCCATGCATTCTAATCAGCAATATCTGGTGGGATCGGAACAAAAACACATTTTTTTCACAAGAAATATCCATGATATTTTACAAATCACCCCAACATCTATTCTTTATGCAAGTCATATGATGAAATTTCTTCACACTTATTTATCTCTTGTTCTTACATAGTGTAGAGGTCATCACCACCACCCTTGAAAAATTTAATATGATAGGCTCGTGGTCCTATCTAAGCTTGGAAGAAAATTCAAAACTTAGTAACTCAACATCATGGAAGATTATTATAAAGGTTTCCCATGCATCCTAATCAATAATGTCTGGTGGGATTGGAACAAAAATAAATTTTGTTCACGAGAAGTTCTAATAAAGATCATAATTGAATTGATATTAAACATTGTTTGGAAGACAAGATTCATCCTAAACCACAAAAATAATGGATTCTGGTAATTCCTCCACTCCCTCTTGGATGCCCCTGTGACTTCTCTGATGGTTTTGCCCAAGTTATCCCACCTAGATACAAAGTGGGTGTGGTACTCTTCCTCTCCCAGTCTTATAGCGAGAAAGTAAGATATACACAAAGTTAAGGCTCTAACAACTTAGTTGATTTCATTGCTCTTTGTACCCTTCTGGAAATTTAATTCATAAAAAGAGTCAAATCCCTATAGATCATGGGGGATTCAAAAATCATGATCAATTGGGTCAATAATTCATGATAGAAAACATCTACCTACATCCCATCCTACAGGATATTATAGATTCCCAAAACTCTTTAGACTAGCTATCTTTTAGACACATTATCAAGAAGCTAAATACCACAACACACAAGATTTAAAAAGAATCTCTCAAACTTCCCATCGATACATTTATGATATTAGACTCCATCGATAGGATGGAGTATGACCAAATGATTATTCATGTCTAAGCCCGAAAAATAAGCCAATGTAGATTGATGCATACACATTCCAATCATAACAATCCATTTCTACCTCTTCTCAATAGAAAAACAAGTTATATTTTTTTGTGTTCACTTTAGAGCATAAACACAAATTTCACCCATAATGTTTGGATAAGTTTAATGATATGGCCGAAAAGGTGGGAAGAGTATTTTGTTGTGTATTGAACAGGACTAGGGGACACGCATGTAGCATGAATGGGTAGAAGTGGGATGTCCAAGCATGGTTTACTAAGATCTATAATCCACACATTAGAGAATGAGAAGGGGGATTAAAATCTAATGTCATAGGGGCTAGTGGGCCTAGAGGGAAGGTAACAAGAGAAACTGAAAGGGGAACCCCCGATAGTGTTGATAAGGGGATTAGGGGCCCCATTATCACAACCAATAAGCCATTAACCCATAACCACTAAAGTCCATATCCATTAATCTTGAATCCATAATCCCTTAATGCCTACACTCATAACTCATAAGCCATCAACCCCTTAATGCATTAAACCTTAAGCCAATAACTCCTAACCTAGAATCCATGAACCCCATAAGCACTAACCCCTTATTATATTAACTTGTGACCCTTAAACCTTAATCCATAACCCCTAAACACCTTAAAACCTAACCCCTTAAACCCTAACACCTAAATCCCTTAATTATTAAGCCCTTAACCCCTAAATCCCTTTCCCCACAAGATCTTGGCCCTTAAATCTTAACTCTTTAATCCCTTAACTACTTAGTATCAAAGAAAAAAAAAAGCACCTCAAACCAACAAAATAACTTGTTAGGAGAATCCTTCACCTCTAACTAAGAATATTGGTACCATTTGATTTTTAGAGAAATAGGTATTGGTCTTGAGGGTGTGTGTTTGTGGGTAATGCCCTTATTAACATGTATACCAAATGTAGAACAATTGGATAATTTGCAAAACCTCAATAACTAGAATTGCTTAGAATATCTACACTTCATGTTGACATGGAGCTTGTAGTGCTCTCCCACATAAGGAGTTGGCAATGAATAGATCACTCATAATGACAAAACCTCTTCAACCCTAATGAACAAGGAGCTAACCCTTGATACAATTTTTTTTTTCTAAAAAAACGCAATTGTGTCAATGTAGAATACTATACATAAGAGAAAATAAAATCATATTATCCTTATCAATGCTTGAAATAGCTTCATATTTTCCGTGAGTGGTGAGCCAAGGGATGAATGCAGGGCACTATTAAAGCTACATCATGTTTAAATTCCTTTTACATCACAAGATTGTTCTCCATTAGGGTTGATGCATCATCACAAGGGAGCATGACACCTTTTTGTGGGGGAGCGATTAAAGTTGTAACACGATTCAAGTGACATACACCTGCAATGTAAATGAAATCATTATATGTTTGTGTCAAGTTGTTAAAGAGATTATTTATAAACAATAAATTTAGTAATTGGACTTCAATTTTTCATGGCCTTGACTCTAAGATGGATTTGTACTAGGAACACTTCATGGAAATAAGAGGGGGGCTTATTTTTTAACCGACATACACACAAGAGCAATAGATGTTGCCCTTTAGATCCCCCTTGGTGGTTTCAAAGTGGGTTTACATTAGTGTCTAGTTGAAACTAATGACATCATGATATTCCTCTTCTCAATAACATATTATAGCTTTTCCATATACAAAACATTGAGTTAGAGGATCACCTCATTTGTAGATGATCCATTTATTATGGGATTCAAGGGATGTTATATTTTCTTTTATCAATATTTAGATGGTCATTATCTACTTTCTTTCAATACATGTCTAACTATTTTTATGAGGGAGGTCCTTGGATTTAGATCTTTATATAAGACCTTATGTGGCCTTCCCCCCTTGAAATTTTCCAAGGGGTTCACCTCCTTCCATGTTGCCTTGCCTACTTAGGGCCAAAATTGACAAGCCAATATTCAAACTTCTTCAACTATCAAATTGGTGGGGCCTCATACCTCTTATTGAACCCCTTAATGGGACATTATTTCTCCAAAGAGACTGTTGAGGATTTCCCATTGCAAATCACACGTTGGATGTCATAGGACCTGTTACCCCAATTTATATATGAGTTTGTAGTGGATACTTTTAAATTTTGGTTGACATCTAAACCCTTGTGATTTTGTGACATTAATCATTTTCCAACTAAGATATATGACTGGTTGTATAATTGGTTTGATGACACCTTGCCTTGCCCATCTAGGACACTAGGTGATGTAGGAAGATGTTGCTTTAGCGATCACTTTAGCTTGATATATATGATCCATGTATATATCTATAATGTGTATTATTTTTATTGTGATCACTTAAAGACTTTATTCTAACTCTTAAATGTTTTTGCCATAAATTCTATGTTGAATTGTTCCATGATGTTTGATAATTTTACTCACAAAAATGTGTCATCTTGATTGTTTAAATATATAAATGGTGGTTTGTTTCATAATTCTAACAAGCCGATGTAGATTTATGCATGAACATTCCAATCATGACAATCAATTTCTATATCTTCTCAATAGAAAAAAACCAAGTAATATTTTTTCTCTTTACAATCTAAACACCAATTTCACCCATATTATTAGGATAAATTTAATGATAAATGTTAAAAATACTTTTAATTTGAAAAAATAAATTAAAATGATTTTTAATTGATTAAATATTTTAATTTTTTAATATAAAAAATAAATTAATTATTAAAAATCTAAATATTTAAAAAAAAAAGAAAATTAAATTCCCGCCCAGCAGCTTTTAACTAAACCCAACCCAAAACCAAAAAAAAAAAAATAGTGTTGCCCAACTAGATTTTGGCGCCACTTAACAAATATCTAAGAAGAGTTTATAAAAACCCTTTTTTTTTTTTTTTTAATGTTTAGGGCTTTTGATGTTTAGTTCTTTTGGAATAGGTCGGAGGAGGACCGTCTTTGCCTCAGGGGATTGGATCTTTCAAAAATTTTGAAGTGTGTTTTTGGATCTACTTAGACAAGAAAGATTGGGCAAACAACACTGGACAGGATTTTATAGAATTTGCTATTTGCTGCGCGAACACTTTCCAAGCTGGAGCCTATTCAAAATTGCTGTAATTGCTGTTGCCACGAGGAAAGGACTGAAAGTTGAAATGGATTGATGAGCGAAGCGAATTCGAAGTGAGCGAAGCGAATTCGAAGTGAGGCCACTGGGATTGGATCCCCTGCCATTGCTGTTCGCGGATCTGTTGACATTCATTGCACGCCCCATTGCCGCCATAGATGATAAATGTGCAGCTTGTAAAGTAGTTTCTGTGAGTTCCTCTCACATATAAAGCAGTTTCTGTTGAAGGGATGCGATATGTGATATTCGTTATCCATTTGGCAAGTAACTCTTGAGCGCATTGAAACTGCGGTCTCAGGACCTTGGAAAAAATAACAAATTTCCCTGTCCGAACTCATAACATTCTCGTTCTCTTCACGGATTGAAGGGGTTAAACCCACATAAAGCTCTAAAGTTCTGTACCACAAACCGAGCTCCGCGGAACCTTTCATTCTCATTCGGTTCGAACCAGAGATGGAAATATGGTTTTGTCTGCATTATAGCCATTGAATTGATTATACACTCTTGAAATCGCTCAAAATTTTTCTTCTTTCCAAACAGAACACGTATTATTCGGCATTCACTTGAGGCATTCACATGGAGAACTTCGGCATTTTTTAACTGAAGGAAGTCCTAATTATTCGAAGATTAGTCTATACTGGAATTTGGAACGCAATCTTGCAAGTACTCGTGAAATTAGCCGAGAACTCGTCAAAATGGGGGTTTCATCTCAAGAATTCCAGCGCATCGGTGCTCTATGGTTTGAGATCTTGAAATTAGACTTCATACAAGGGCATACGAAATCTGATTGTTATGGACAATTCAGATACCCTTGGAATGCTCCAGGGATTTCCGCAAGTGGCAATTGTAAGTAATGGCAATTTCTCTCAAGAGACAGTTGACAGAGAGGTTCTTCATAGCACCAGAAAAGCAACACATAGGACAGTAGTGGACAGTGGAGAGAGCAGCACAGAGGACAGGGACAGTGGGCAGAGCAACTAATTTTCAGTGGACAGTGGGCAGAGCAGCAAGTTTTCAGTGGTCAGACCAACAGATATTGAAGAGTTAAGCATAAAACAAAGGGTCAGTTTTGGGCAGAGATTTGATTTCCCTTAATATCATCATGATAATGGGACAAGAAACTTTAGAACCTGTGGAAACAAATGATATAGGGCAAGTGAAAATTGTCTCATCAACGAAAACTGGGAAGTGGGTTTGGGTCAATGTCAAACAATATCAGGGAATTTTAAAAAGGAGACTAGCTCGTCTAAAATGGGAGCAGACAAGGAAAAAAAGGTCTCAAAGGGAGAGTATTGTTCGCAAGAAACAACATTCAAACAAGTCTTCTTCGCAAACATGTGGCAACAATTCCAAAGGAAAAGAAAAAGTTAGTGATGATTATGCTTTATATAGTCCCACATCCACACCTCTCACTTGGTCATCTGATCTTTATGTGAAAGAACTCTTAAATGTAAAAGAAAGGTTGGAAGTAGTAGAAGCTAAAGAGCTGGAAAGAGATTGTACAATCCATATAATAACAGCTGAAAATCAGGCTTTAGCAGAAAGCAACAAAGTTCTGAAGGAACAAGTGGCATTACTGCAGGAAGCTTTCCGAATAGGGAAAACAGAATGGCAATGCATAAAACAGAGGTGTAAAACATGAAAAAATTTGCAATGGAGAATACAGAGGTGATGAATATGAAGCCATCCCAGGATAAGGGGAAAGTAGTTGCTCAAATAGACAACAATGAAGAAACATCAAGAGAAGGGAGGAAAGGAGATCCCACAAAACTTTCCAAAACTTGGGCTCAAGTTATTAGCAATTCTGCTAAGAGAGAAGAAGAAACAAACATTCAGGCTAACAACATGCAAGATAAAGAAAGCAAGGAAAGACTGGATAGAGCAACAAACATAATTATTAAAGGGGTGAAAGAGTATGGGAAAAATGAATGTACTCTTGACCTTGCAAGAGACTTCTTGAAAGACAAGCTCCAATGGCAAGGACAAATATGTCAAGCATGGAGAGTAGATAAGCTTAACGGTGAGAGAGCCAAGACCATAAAAGTCATCATGCCCAACTTGCGTGATAAAGATATCATTCTAAGCAAGAAGCAACTCTTAAGGGGTTCTCGGTTTTTTCTAGAAGAATATTTAACTGTAAAACAACAAGAGGAAAGGAGGGATGAAATGACAAAAGTTAGGGCAGCAAGAGATGAGGGAAAAAGAGCATGGATTTATAAAGGTAAAGCCGTGATTGCGTAATTTGGACCTCCTTCCAAAACAAGGCAGCAAAATGATAACAAAGAAGAGGTAGCAAAATCTTTAGCAAGAAATGAGGAAGCAAGACCATTATGGGCAAGTAGAGACAAAGACTCAACTGTGAGTCTTGCATGTCAAAACAAATAGCAATCAAGTCTTACCTAGGTTTCCTTAAGATTAGTTTGTTGGAACTTCAGGGGTTACCCATGGAGACGAGGACCTGGGTTAGGGCCTATTGCGGAAGGTAGAGACATAATTTGCCTCATAGAAACACATGAGCATGAAGGGTGTAAGACACCTTTGTTTGAAGGGTACTGGAAGATAGCAGTGTGGAACAAGGCAGCAGGGAATGGCAAAGGGCACGGGGGTATAATGGTATTAGTAAGAGAAAAAGAAGGTCGTTTCATTTAGCTAGAAAAAGAAGACCCAAATAAGCAATTTGTTTGGCTTAAAATATCATAAAATGGAAATCACATTAGAATTGAGGCATGCTATTTTGCGCCGCAAGTTTCAAAAATCTACAAAAGTAGAGGGCTTGACCACAAAGATCTCTTTGCAGCCCTAAAAACAGATATTGCAATATATTCTCAGCTAGGTGAGGTCCTTATAGTGGGGGATTTCAATGCTAGAACTGCAGGTGAACAAGCTAGCATTCTTTGTTGTAAAGAAGACAGTGACCCTATCTAGCTTACAGAAGAGAGTAATAATCAGTGGGAACGAATTTCAGAGGATAAAGGCTGCAATCTCTTTGGAGAACAACTGCTTACGCTATGTGGGGCTTTCGATTTAGTCATTTATAATGGTTTGACTAGATGGGAAAAGTCCGGTAATTTCACTTGCAATACTTACAATGGAGCAAGTGTAGTAGATTATGTAATTTGCTCGCATAGTTTGTGTGAGAAAATGGAGGAAGTGTTGATTGGAGATCAAATTTGGGACTTAAAATCAGATCACAAGCCAATCTATTTAAGTTTCTCTTGGATCGAAAAGACGCAATTAGGGTCAAAAAATCAGTGTGTTCAACAAAATCCCCCAAAGGGTAGAATTATTTTGAATCCAGAGAATTGTAATACCTTCAAAATAATGCTAGAGAGGCTCTTCAAGAAGGAGGAAATCCCATCTCATGGCCTTCATAGTCACAGATTAACACATTTAATTCAAAGCGCCCTTGCGGAGTGCAAAAGAGCAAAAATTAAGAAGTCTGAAACAAATTGCTTTCCGGTTAATGCTTGGTTTGACGAGGAATGCAAAAAGGCAAGGAGAAGGTGGAAGGAATCAAACACGGATAACATAAATCTCAAAGCTTACAAGCAAACAGTAAAAAAGAAAAAAGCTGATTTCATGGTTTCAAGGAGAGAAGAACTAATCTTCCTCGGGAAAAATAACCCCAAATTATTTTGGAAGGAGCTCCAATCGAAAAAGGTACAAACTGAAAACAACATTACAGCATCTAAATGGTTTGACTATGCAAGACAACTTTATGAGAAGGATCCCAAGGTTGACCCTCCTCCCTTGGTCAACACAGACACAAAACTCTTCACGGTGCAAGAAGTAGAGATGGGTATCAAGAAGTTGGGTGCTGGAAAAGCAAAAGACTTAGATGAACTCCAAGCAGAGTATCTAAAGTGGGGCTTAAAAATTCTTTCACCTCACATCACAAAAATTTTCAACAACATCTTACAGCAGGGGTTCCCCACAAATTGGACAACTAGTATGGAAATACCTCTTTTCAAGAGTGGTGACGTCAATAATCCCTCCAACTATAGAACCATAATGATAAACCCCATGTTTGCAAAGTTATTTGGAAGCATGTTAGAAAATAAAATCAACAAGTGGGCAGAAGAAAGAGATAAATGTGCTAAAGGGCAAGTGGGTTTTAGACCTAAACATTCCACAGTTGATCATTGTATAACGTTAAGGCACATCATTGAAAAAGTTTGGGAAAAAAAGGAAGAAGTTTTCTGTTGCTTTGTTGATTTCAGAAAAGCCTTTGACACGGTTCCGAGGGATAAACTTTGGGGCAGAATGGAGGAACTCGGGGTTCCCAAGCATTTGAGAGCAGTTGTGCATAGGTTGTATGAAGAGGTGAAAGTCAAAATCATAACTTCAGCTGGCATTTCTGAAAGTTTTAGAAGCGATATCGGGGTCAAGCAAGGTTGCCCATTGTCTCCTACCCTTTTTGGGTTATATATTGACAAGCTTGAAGAGTGGCTAAATTCGCAAGGCGGTGACGGTATTCATTTGGGCAAGTTCGTTATCAGGCTTCTTTTGTACGCAAATGACCTTATATTGATTGCTAAATCGGCTCTTGGTTTGCAAGAGCATTTACGGTCCCTTGAGCATTTTTGTAGAAGGGTTGGGATGCAAGTCAATATTAGCAAAACGAAAGTTTTGGTTTTCTCTAACAAAGAAAGCATAACCAACATAAGTTCTATTTTGAAGGAAGCATTCTGGAAGAAGTTGCTGAATACAAATACCTCGGAATTGACTTCAACAGAAATTTAAGTTGGGATGGTTGTAGAAAGAAAAGAACTTTAGGGGGTTGGAAAGCATTTTATGCTCTTCAAAACAGGTGTAGAGAGGCAAAGCTGTGGGACTGGAAAACCACTCTAACTCTTTTTGGACTTTTAGTGATTTCGGTGATTCTCTACGGTTGTGAACTGTGGGCCAGCAGCACAACCAAGATGCAGTGGAAACAAATTGAGAAAATTCAGAAACATTTGATTACAAACAAATTTAAAATTAAAAGTGTAGTTCCTTATGCTATCTTGCTAAGTGAAATAGGGGTTGCTCCTATTGAAGCAATTGCTATGGTGCGAGTCATAAGGTATCTGAAAAAAAATTGAGCAAATGGAAGAGGGTAGATGGCCTAAGGTTGTGATTAGTGACAGATTGTGCAAAAGACAGAAGACTTGGATGCAGCAAAATAACAAATGGTTTAGTAAATGGGGTATTTGCTTGAGCATGTGTCCTACAAACAGTAAAGAGATAAAAACTTTTGTTATGGATAAATTCCACAAACATACTTGGATGAAAGAGCTAGAGAGAAAGAAGAAGTACTACATGGAAGAGTTTAACCCCACGCATAACCATCAACAAAAGGCGTACATAGGGGCTAATATTTCTTGGAGATCTAAAATTCTTATTGCTCAATTAAGGACTAATTCTCATCAACTCCGTTGTGAAACAGAGCGCTGGAAAATACCAAAAGAAATGTGGGAAGAAAGAGTATGTATTTTTTGCTCCTCTGGAAAAGTGGAAACAGAAAAACATTTCATTCTAGAATGTGAGGCCTTCAAAGACACCAGGGAAAACTATGCAGGTATTCTGACAGCTAATTCTTGGGATAATTTATTCAGTGAAGAGTTGGTCGATAAGCTGGCAGTGGTCATTGTAAAACTTCACAGGAAAAGGGCCGAATACAAGAGTCAGATAGAGAAGCAATATGTCCCATAGGTTATTTTTAGCCTCGTGGACTTTAAAAATTCTTTCTTTCTTTCTTTCTTTCTTTCTAACCTTTCCAAGTCATCTATGTTCTCTTCGTTGTAGTACATGGCAATTACAGTCTATTAAGAGGTAAGTTGAATTAGTTTATGGATATGGTAATTTTAGTAGGTTTTGGTAGTTGGTTATGTTATATTGAAATCTAGATGTTTATGGTTGCTATTGAGTGCTCTGCATATGATATATATTGATTTCAATCTGCAATCTGCAGTGCACTCTGTAATGGTAATTTATATGCTAATTTCTATATTGAGGAAAAATAATGACTCTTATTAGCTCCCTTTGAAAAAAAAAAATCAAAGCGTGTTGTCAATTCAGAGGAAAGACCACTCCACTCTTCTTCGCCCTTGGCTTTCTAGGTTTCTTGCAGTGGAAGTTGAAATATTCTCTCCGCTCCGGTTTTAATTTCATTGCATTTATTATAAATTAAACGCGGACTTTTCCCTCTATATCAGTTTGCAGAGCAGGTCGGATTCTAGTAGTTTGGGAAGACTTGAGATTGATTTAATTTAATTTTAGATCATTTTCATTTCTTTGACTATGGATCACCGAGGCAAATCTGGCGGAAGAGGAATAGGTAGAGGTATAAATGGAAGCGGAGGCCAAGGCGAAGGTCTGGGTCAAGGTGAGGGACAGGGTCAGGGAAGAGGCAAAGGTATGGGTTCAACAGATCAACCCTGAGGTCCTTCGCTTCAAGAACATATTTCTAATATTCATGAAACTGTTCTGGCTTCCAAAATGAGGGATCTTAATATCAGTACTCAAGAGCCTTCTAGGGTACCTTCCATCCCGACAAAAGTGCCTCCACCTGCAGTTGAAGCTAGCTGCTTGACATCGATGGCTTTGCGAAGGAGTCTGCTAAGGGATTTAGCAGTGTCCAGATGCCTTCGAACTCTATTTCATTCAGATCCATTATAGTAGAAAGCAAGTTGGAGAGTGGACAGAGATTTAAGGCCACTCGTGTTCCCATTAATCGACCAGATGGCAGAGGCAAGAGAGCCATTGGGCCTATCAGACTTTATGCCAATCATTTTTGTGTTAACTTTAATCCGAGAGTGAAAATTTTCCACTATGAATTCTATATAAAGAGGTTCAGTAATGGATCTGGGACGTAAAACGGATCGTTCACATCGTCATTGTCGATAATGAACTGCACCATGTCATTCACTGCTTCTTGCAACCTTGACTGTAGGGCCGTCAACTTTCGGCTCTTTAGCTCAGGGCTCGTTAACACCCTCTCTAGTGCCCATGTTGTGTAACCAGCTCCAAAAATAGAAGAAAAAGATATCAACGCCTTAGAAATAAGCCACTTTGAGGGGGCAACCTCCAATACATTACATAAATGAACAATTCTTGGATGATACAATTTACAAAACCTCCTTTCTATATATAGGAGTCCATGGGGCCATAATGTAATCCTAGTGGGCCATAATGTAATCCTAGCCGACCTAACAATAATAATTTAAGGGAACAATAATAACAAAATGGGGGTTACAAGGGTACAATAATAACAATAAGGGGGTTACACTAACAACAATAAGGGACTATACTAGTAATATAGGGACCTAACATGCCCCTCTCCTTGAAAAAAGTGTTGTCCTCAACGCTTGAGTAGCTCTGGGTGCTTCTGTATAAAATTCTCATCCTCCCATGTAGAATCTTCAGTGGGTAAGTTCTTCCACTTGATGAGATACTCTGAAATTGATCGATTTCATAGCGTTCGATGTCTTGTTTCTGTGACAGCTTCAAGTTCCAATATGATTTTTCCTTCCTCATCAAGTTCTAGAAATATTGTTTGAAATGGAAGATTTTCACCTATAACCTTCTTTAAGCATGAAACATGGAAAACTGGATGCACTCGTGAAGAAGCAGGAAGCTCCAATTTGTATGCCATAGTACCAATCTTTTGCAACACCTTGTAAAGACCATAGTACTTTGGCGATAATTTATTATCCTTCTTTGCTTGCTTGAGGGACATTTGTTTGTATGGTTGTAGCCGTAAAAATACCCAATCTCCTACATCAAAACTTCTCTCGCTACGATGTTGATCTGCCTGTTGTTTCATTCGATTTTGTGCCAAATTCGGGTTATCCTTTAAGAGTTGGAGAACTTCTTGCTGATGCTCGATGTGATCTTCCACTGCTTGAACCTTCGAATTTTCCCTTAAATATGATGTGATCGATGGTGGATGATATCCATAAAGTGCCATAAATGGGGTCATTTTTGCTGCAGTATGGAAGGAAGTGTTATACCACCATTCAGCGAGAGGTAACCACTTGACCCATTGTGTTTGTTTATCAGATACAAAACAACGAAGATACCCTTCCAAACATTTATTTACTATCTCTGTTTGACCATCAGATTGAGGATGATAAGATGAGCTATGAGCTAATTGAGTACCCAAACAAGAAAATAACTCCGTCCAAAAATTTCCCGTAAAATTGGGATATCTGTCGCTCACAATAACCCTTGGGCTTCCATGTAGCTTTTGAATTCTGTCCACAAATGTAGTAGCAACTGTACTTGCTTTAAATGGATAAGATAATGCACAAAAGTGTGCATACTTGGTAAGTCTATCAACTACCACCATGATGACACTCTTTCCTTCGGACTTAGGTAAACCTGTGATAAAATCCATTGAAATCTCCTCCCAACGTTGACTTGGAATGGATAAAGGTTGTAGAAGTCCCGGGGTCTTAATTGTCTCAACTTTATTCTACTGGAAAACCAAACATTACGCCACAAACTTTTGAATATCAGATTTAAGGCCATCCCAAAAAAATTCTTTCTTCACCCTGTGGTAAGTTTTTAAAAATCCTGAGTGTCCTCCTAAAGGAGAAGTGTGCAATTCCAGAAGAATCTTTTGTTTTAGTTGGGAATCCTTACAAAGATATAAGCGATCTTTGTACC
This sequence comes from Pinus albicaulis, assembly GCA_034641835.2. NCBI lineage: Eukaryota > Viridiplantae > Streptophyta > Pinopsida > Pinales > Pinaceae > Pinus > Pinus albicaulis. The sequence continues at coordinate 530,072,915 of CM076571.1, read as the reverse complement.
ATAAGAAATCATTTTTCCAACTAAATGTATCAGATGTACTAGGATCTTGCTGCAACTTTTGAATGAGTGTCCATACATCTTTGTCCTTCTTCCATTCATCTCTCGCTTCGGTTATCCAATCTGGTTGGATAATAGAAATGGCACAAAGCAATGCTTCCACCTCTTCATTCTTTCTTGAGAGTGCATCTGCAACAACATTAAGCTTTCCTTTTTTGTAGATTATTTCAAAGTCATAACCCAACATCTTTGTGACCATTTTTGCTGCTCTTCTGAAGATAGTCTTTGTTCCAAAAAGTGTTTAAGACTATCATGATCAGTTTTTACCTTGAAGTGTCTTCCCATTAGGTAAGTTAGCCATTTCTTTAGTGCATGCAGTATTGCTAACATTTCCTTCTCATAAATAGGTTTTTGTAAATACTTTCCTTTGATTGGACGACTTTCAAAAGCAATGGGTCTTCCTTCCTGCATTAAAACAGCACCAATTCCATTTCCTAAGGCATCACATTCCACGATAAAGGTTTTTGTGAAGTCTGGCGTAGCTAAGACTGGTGCTAGGTACATTGCCTCTTTAAGATGTTCAAAGGCCTTAGTTGCTTCAGGAGTCCATGAAAATGCATCTTTCTTCAATAATGTTGTTAGAGGTGCTGCTATTCTCCCATAATTCTTAACAAACTTGCGATAATAACTTGTTAACCCGAGAAATCCTCGCAACTGCTTTATGGTTGTGGGGACTTTCCATTCCTTAATGGCTTTAATTTTGTTAGGGTCTACCTTAACACCCTCATGAGATACAATATGACCCAGATATTCCACCTTTTGTACTCCAAAGAAACATTTGGATGTTTTTGCATATAATTGTTTCTCCTGCAATAGTTTGAGCACCCTGTCAACATGTTCAACATGATCCTTCCAAGACCTGCTGTAGATTAGTATATCATCAAACAATACTAGCACAAATTTTCTACAGAAGGGTTTGAAAATGGAATTCATCAACCCTTGAAATGTAGAAGGTGTATTGGTAAGGCCAAAAGGCATGACCAAAAATTCATAATGACCCTCATGAGTTCGAAATGCTATTTTTGAAATATCTTCAGTCTTCATTCTAATTTGATTATATCCTGAACGAAGATCCAACTTGGTAAAATAAATTGCTCCATGTAATTCATCCAATAATTCATTAATCACAGGAATGGGAAATTTGTCTTTAATGGTGAGCTTATTGAGCTCCCTATAATCTGGACACATTCACCATGATCCATCCTTCTTGTGTACCATAGAGCTTACTATCCTTCCCGGCTTCCCTTCAATACCCCGTAATTCGACTTCCTTTCCTTCTGAAAAAAATTTCAAGAAAAGTTCTTGAAAATTAAAAGCTACCGTCCCCAAAGATTGTAACCATTGTACTCCTATTACAACATCAGCACCTCCCATAGGAATGGCAAGCATTGGACTAGTCAATACATATTCCCCCATGGTTAGCTTGATATTATGGCATTTTCCAGAGCGATTTATAGTTCCTCCATTTGCAACCATCACTTGACATTCTGGTGCTGGGTATAGGAAACAATTTAATTCCTTGGCTACCTTACAATGAATAAAATTATGGGTGCTACTGAATCAATCAACACTATTACCTTTTTCTTCTTGATATGTCCTTCTATCTTGAGAGTTTGAGGAGTGGTAATTCCTGCCAGTGCATTACACGATATGGTCGGATTCATTTCTTCCCCTTCTATGGCTGGTTCCTGGTGTATATCCTCTTCTTGTTCATTTTCTTCTTCCTCTTCACAATCTATGTAAAATAATTTCTTCTCAGCACACTTATGACCTTTCGTGTATTTTCTATCACAACTGTAGCAAAGCCCTTTTGCTCTTTTTTCTTCCAATTGTTGTGGTGTCAACCTTGTAGGTTGTGGAAATCTAGGTGTGGCAACACTTCCTTCTTTATAGAATTGAGTGGTAGGTTTCCTTGTCGTCATAATTTTACATTCAACTTTTCTTGCCAACCTGAATGCCTTCTCCAATGAATCAGGTTCCAAAACGCGAACTTCATGTTGGATGTTATCCTTTAAAGTGCCTATGAAGAGATCAATCCTGTGTTCCTCTGGAATATCGGTTACCCTTATATTCAATTTTTGGAAGTCCTCAATGTGCTCCCCCATTAAACCCTTTTGTTTGAGATTTATCAATTGGCTAAAGAAGGTGTTGCTCTTTGTATCATCATAATGTGCTATCATTTCCTCCGTAAAAATTGACAAAGTGACAATTTTTTTACGGGAGCAAAGCCATCGATACCATACAAATGTATTTTGTTCTAAATGTAAAGTTGCAATGCGTACCTTTTGTGTGTTTTTCACGTTATGGAGATCAAAATATTGCTCCATCTGTAGTATCCATGTTACAGGATCCTTTCCATCAAACTTCCTCATATCAATCTTTGGAATATGGTGGTTCTTCTCGCCAACATTAGAGTTTATGAAATCACAATTAACATTTATTTTGTTCTCATCATGAGGTTCTTCTACTATCTTTTCACCATTAGGAAATCTTTCTTGTATCAACTTTGTCAAACCTTCCATGTTTGCTTTTAGAAAATTCTTCATGTTTTCCATTTTCTCATCAATCTTAGCTTCCATGTCATCTATATTAGATTCCATGCCAGCCTCCATGCCATCCATCTTAGCTTGCACGCCATCCATCTTAGCTTCCACGCCTTTCTTCAAACCGTCCATCTTCACTTCCACGCCATCCATCTTAGCTTCCATGCCTTTCTTCAAAACTTCCATTTCATTTTTTGTTGCTCTTTGCGAGAGTGAAATTTGTTGCACTTGCTCTTGTAATTTTGATAGATAATGTTGCAATTCTTCATCTTCATGAGTCATGGTAGAGCCTTCTGAAGGCTTAATGGGTGTTGAATTCTTTTTAGGCGCCATTTTAGAATCCAATATTGATACCTTTTACTTGCTTTGAGGAGCTCGATATTGAAATTGAATTAACTCTGTAATTGAAAATCTTCAATATCTGAAATTCAGCCCTGTAGTAGCCCTATCAAGCTTCTTTCAAATGCCACAGGTATGATCTAATTTGGATTCCCCAAGACAAAGTTGTGTCCAATCTCCCACAATGACCTAATTCTGGACTAGTTCAGTAGAGCAAACTTGTAGGACTTGCCACGTGTCACTGTTTTGTCCTTTGTATCTGAAATTGATAGCCAAGAAACTACAGTCCGTGCACTTGCAACCACTTTTTATGGCACTCAAATCCACTGCCCAGAGAGAGAGTTATTGAAATTTTCCCACGATCACCTCTTTGAGATGAAATTCAGGAGCCTGAAAAAGCACTACCTTCCACAGATCATATCTACCAAAATATTGCGAACCAAGCTCTGAAATGTTTTTAATAATTTCCTCGGGATTTCAGCTTCACACCATACGAATTTCAGATTTTCAACCTTCGTATAAAAAAATTTATAGCGAAAATGCCACGATGACATGTTTGGGAGCTTGAAAAAAGACCTAACTTCCACAGATGATATCTCCGAAAATATTGTGAACCAAGCTCTCACATTTTTAGACAATCTTCCTCAGGATTTTAGCTTTGCACCCTAAAAATTTTAGCTTCTGAAACTTCGTAGAAAAAAAGTTATAGCGAAAATACCACAATGACCTGTTTGGAGCAGCGAAACCCTAGAATCCCAAGCTCTGATACCAAATGTTGTGTAACCAGCTCCAAAAATAGAAGAAAAAGATATCAACGCCTTAGAAATAAGCCACTTCGAGGGGGAAACCTACAATACATTACATAAATGAACAATTCTTGGATGATACAATTTACAAAACCTCCTTTCTATATATAGGAGTCCATGGGGCCATAATGTAATCCTAGTGGGCCACAATGTAATCCTAGTCGTCCTAACAATAATAATTTAAGGGCACAATAATAACAAAATGGGGGTTACAAGGGTACAATAATAATAATAAGGGGGTTACACTAACAACAATAAGGGACTATACTAGTAATATAGGGACCTAACATCCCATGACAAGATTTTCCCGTCACTAGGTTTATTTAAACACGACCATGTAACTATTAGCTTCTCAGTGTCCTGTCCATAGGCACGATAAAACAGAAACAGATAAATAAAATGCAATACAGGATTTTAGCGCTGAAAGTTGTACATCAAGGAATTGCATTCATTATAGCGGGAAATTGCGATGTCCATCACATTCATAACGATCACAATTTTCCCAAGCCCAATCTTGGCCTTTGGATTTTCTTCATCACTCATTTATTTACTACCATGAAGCAATCACAATTTTCCGAAGCCCAATCTTTGCCTTTGGCTTTTCTTCATCGCTCATTTATTTACTACCAATGAAGCGATCACAATTTTCCCGAGCCCAATCTTGGCCTTTGGCTTTTCTTCATCGCTCATTTATTTACTACCAATGAAGTGATGTTATGATAAGTTCACTTTACCAATGAAGTGCTTTTATGATAAGTTCACTTTTCCCATTTGCCCTGGTAGAGAAAGGTAAATTTTGGAATTTCATGGAGTTAATTTTAACATATTTTAAAATCTGCAAAGAAAGTAAAGAGGGCAAGCAATATTTAAGCTCCTATACGTTATTTAAGCATTGTAGCAGAACACGGTGTCCTTTGGCGGGAGCTGGGGTTGTTGGAATATTGAAAAATATTGGAAGAGATAATGTAAATGAAGCTGCAGGAAAAAAGAGGAGCGTTGTTGCAATGGATGGGGGGCTTTATGAACACTACCCCCTCTTCCGAGAATATCTACAAAATGCAGTTACAAAATTTCTTGGAACCAAGATCTCAGAAAGTGTGGTTATAAATCATTCAAAGGATGGCTCGGGTATTGGAGCTTCTCTCCTTGCTGCATCTCACTCGATATACTTGGAGGAGCAGTGAGTTGGAAAGTCACTCATCTCTTTTTAAGACGCACGCCCTAGGGTTATTAAATCACCCATCTGGTTGTAATAATAAATCTACAATCATCTCCCTCAGAGTTAGTCTCCTTTTTCTAGAAGCAGGCTTCTTAGGAGCCATAATTTATGCCCCCTCATGTATAGTCCTTTACAATAAAAATATTAGTTCAGAATCAAGTATAATTTTTTCATTCATTAATTCTATTCCAGAATTTCGCATTGATATAAATAATAATCTTGAATTCCTTAGTTTAACTAGGCCAAAATTTCCAATTTAAAGACTAAGTGTTCTTCCGGTGAAGATGTTGTCCTTCAAATTTGTCCTTTCTGGTTAAGCGGACACTGAAAATGAACGTTCTCATTAGCATAAAGTGAAGCAAATTGGAATAAATTATTCATTCAAATTTGAAAAATGTTGTAACTGGACCATCATACATGATGTGCAAAAATGCACCCTTTGTCATGAAATTCTTTGTATACAGTGATGGGAGTAGCTTGTGTTCTTTTCACTTCCGTTTCTTTGATATAAGTTGGAACGATGTGAACAGGTTAGACCTGTATTTGAATTTGACTGTGATTGTTCCTCGTGCGTAAATCACTTTAGAAATCATTGAACATTGAAAAAATATGTGTGACAGTGCCATATAAATTTCCATACACCTTTCAGTACTGTTTTGGAAATTTAAATTTAAATTATTGAACCAGTTTTATTAGATGGAAGTATACTTCACTGTACACTTTTGTTGTTATTATTAGATTGTAGGTTAAGTACTTCACTGTAGACTTTTGCTATTATTAATTTTCTATTTATTTTGTAAAGAAATAAGTTCATGTACCCGATAGCCTTAATCAATATTTACTTTTTACAACTTTATACGTCATTTAATACATTGTAAGGAGAAGGATTCTCACAACTGGTTTAATTGTCAACCATGTGCATAATATTGCCAGCAAACATTTTCCTTTTAAATGGTAATGGATTAACATTCATTATATATGAAAATTTTCCACTATCACTTAGATATACAGAGAGTCAGTAATGGATCTCGGAAGAAGGAAAAGGAGAAGAAACTTGGGAAAGCAGAAAAGGAAGTGAAAGTAGGTAGGGTTTCCAAAGAAGATATAATGGAAGTTAAAAATAAGTTTCTGATACAAAATCATGCATCCATTGGTAATGCTAAAATTTTTTTTGATGGGAAAAAAACATATACAATAAGCAGTGTTTGCCTAAAGGAAAATACAATGTTAAACTATTGAAAGATGAAGATGCCCTAGGTGCCTATTTCAAACCATACAGAGCCTTTTTTAGTCTACAGACCAGATGCTCCTTCCCTGAAACCCGAAAATAGTATGGTTGATACATGTAGACTTATTCTCATAAATCTCCATTAAGAAAGGAACTTTTCACGTCCATACAATGGGCCTTCCAGCCAAATTGTGCTAGCATGGCTAGAACCAGTTGGATGGTGCTCATATTTGTTGTAGGAGCAAAGGTATCCTCATATTCAATGCCATATTTCTAAGAAAACCCTTATGCAACCAACCATACTTTGTACTTGTCAAATGTATCATTTTCCTTGTACTTGATATTGTACATCCCTTTGCAGCCAATAAGTTTCTTCCCTAATGGAAGTGATGTGAGACCACAAGTCTTATTTTTCATCAAACCCTCATATTTCACTACCATGGCTCCTTCCCAATCCGGTCTCCCTTGTGCTTCCTCAAACATCTTGGCTCATGGATTTCCTTAATATTGACCATGAGAGAAAAGTTGACTATGTTCTATGTTTTCTCTTTCCACTTAATAATCATCCCTTGATCATTTTTCTTACTCAAACATATCTAATGGTGTTGTGCCATTAATTGGGTCTCTTATTGTGATATTCCTCATCCAAGTTAGTATTGTCACCATGACTTGGACCACCTATATCTAGATCATAAGTTACTAGCCTAGGAGACTCATCATGCTAAAAATCTTCGACCCCCCTTCAAGTGAAGCTACCTGAAGCTTGACACCTGAATCCTCAACCCCTTCCAGCTTCTAAGTAATAAGTTTAGAAAATTCCAACCTCCTCATCAACAACAACTTCAATATTGAAGCTTACCCTATCAGTGTCAATATCAATCAACCTATAAATCTTATAGTGTTGTTGTACCCCATAATCATTAGCTTTTCTCTTTGGATCTAATTTGGTTATCTTCTTAGCTAGAATCCAAGTGTAGGCATTATAACCAAAAACTTTAAGATGACTTACTTGGACTTTCTTCCAAACCATGGTTCTTTGTGACCTTCTACTTCATCGCCATCGTGGGAGATCTATTCAATAGGTGTACTATTGTGAACATTAACTTAGCTCAAAACCTATTTGGAATAGACTTCCTCTGCAACTTACACCTAACCATCTTTGTGATAGTACAGTTTTTCCTCTCAACCAATACATTTTGTTGTGGAGTGTAAGGTGTAGTATATTGTCTTTGGATCCCATGTTTAGCACAAAATTTATTGAAATATTTTAAGTAGAATTCCCCACCAGTATCATATCTAAGAGAGGCAATATGACAACCTAACTATGTCTCTATTAATGCTTTGAACTTTTGAAATTCATTAAACACATCATATTTTAATTATAGAAAATATACCCACAATTTTACTAAAATAATCAACACACGGAAGGAAGTACCTAGCACCAGTGGTTGATGTCATGTTCATTGGTCCACATATGTCTGAAAGTACCAACTGAAGGACCCTTTACTCTCTCCAATATTGTCCTTCATAAAATGGTATTCAATGTAGCTTCCTTGCCTAACAAGCTCTGCAAACTCTGTGGATCTTTTAAATAATTTTCGAAAGTCCATCTACTAGTTTCTCTCATGCCATAACTATGATGCCATAGGGGTGCTAGATTTTGCAATAACAATTACCTTTAACTTAAAATTTCTAGTAAGATCAATATTCAAAAATCTTAAGACAGTGAAAGCTAAGAGATTCATCTAAAATGGATCATTATAATATTGGACATAGAAAGCACTCATCGTTGCATAGTTTCCCAAAAGGTCAAATCACCTCAATTATATGTTGAACCTACCACTCAATTTGAGGTTCAAATCCTAAGCCATCAAATTCTCAAGTGCATAGGTGAAATAAGAAAGGTATGAGTCACTATAGGAGATCAATGTTTCTTTTCAAATTTCTTCTTCCTTCAACTAGAGGGAATGATGAGATCCTAGGAGTTTAAAATTTAGTGTTTTCAAACCTTGGGAACATATGACATGAATCATATGAAATGTTTATTTCCATTAAGCATGAGGGTAGATTGATTAACTGAAATGGTATTTAACACAATCCCTCTAGATTTATCTCTTCAAATGTGAGGGCACCCACTCTCATAAAGGACATGTTGGGAGTTTAAAATTTAGTGTTTTCAAACCTTGAAAACATATGACATCAATCATATGAAATGTTTATTTCCATTAAGCATGAGGGTAGAATGATTAACTTAAATGGTCTTTAACAAAATCCCTCTAGATTTGTCTCTTCAAATGTGAGGGCACCCACTCTCATGTTCGAATTTACTGATATTAGCCTTTAGGAAAAGATAAGAAAATATAAATTGGACTAATGTATCAATCCATGTGGACATGATACCCATTGGCTCTCTCACACACTCAATGTGCATACTTTGTCTCCTAAAGGACATGATTTGGGAAGTATATCCGTTGCCTCAAAAACTTAGGTTCTAGTCAATTCTTCATGCAACATGATACTAAGAAGTTGCTAAGTTGTCTCCTACTAATATGTTAAACTGGTCAGCATCAGTTCAACAATTCTAGATGATTCTCATGGTGTTGCAATGTTATTTAATCTTACAATTTGGCATACTTTCTTAGTCCCACAGTGGTGAAAAGCGTTCCTCAACTATTAATCCTAAAGAATCCCACTAATGGGTGAACATGGATAGGCCAGCTTGAATTTTCTCACATGTCTTCCATCTCACTTAGACACTTATTTTGGGAACTCTTATACATTTACTATGTCAATTTTGCTAAGGCCTAAGACGGGAAAAATAAATAACAAGTGTGTGCTAGCAGTAACACATTTGACTAGATTGAACTCGGCCTAGTCTTATGATGGATGTACATTTTAAGGGCTTCTTTCCTAATTCAAAATTGCCGAAGCTATATAAACTAACTATTTCATTTGTCCTACAATTCCAATAGTGCACATGGCAATCTTCTCTGAAAATCTCTTTTTTTGTATATTGTAGGCCTCTGAATAGACTAAGCTTGTACTAGCATAATGAAAACATGACCTGCAAGTCACCACTATGTTTTGGTTTCTTAAGGCTGCTGCATTATTGACTGACTAGTGAAGTATCAACTAGTGAATAAGTTTCAAGCTTTGGAGAAGTCACAATATATATTATAATTTTTTCTTGCAGATTTGCCTCTTGACCATTTTTTTCTAGGAATGCCTCGTATGAAAAAATAAGTTCTTTCCTAATAGGTTATGACCCTCTTGAAAATACCAGGTTCACTAGAACATTGGAAGCAAATATCTAATGCACACATCATGCTACCACTACAAGCCATTGCAGAAAATAGAAACCAAGGTGAAAAAGGATCTACAACTACATGGTAGACGTGTTACAATGACAATACTTTCTTGAATGTATATTCTATAACATCCATAGCATTACCACAAATAATCATACTTTGTATTTAACTCCAAATAATATAGATTCCAATAAGAAGTTGTCAATCATACTTTTACCTAGCAATGATTTTCCTTATGCCCTACTCTCATTTTCAGTCAAAAACTAGATTTCCTATATTGATGACGTTCCTACTGTAATATGGCCAACTATCAGACAAATATCTCACTATAATTCTAGATAAAATGAGGAATGTACCCAAATAATAAAGAAACTAAAAATGATTGTAGTATATTGCAGGGTAAGAAACTAAATAGGTGGTGTGCATGATATGCTATTCCATAATTCACTACCTTTCCCATTTATAAAATATTCTCTACAACAATTTTTGCTGCATATTAGTTCTTTGTGTTGTTATTTATTGAGATTTTTGCTTACACGGGGATTACAATCAGCCTTTCCACAGGAGATACATATGGCTTATGCAATTGGCATACCATTGCTGTTACTGTAACTAACATTTCCTGATAAGAAGTTATAGTTGAAACATTGCATTTACTTGTTTTGGATTCCTAATTGTTATGTATGGCATATATAATACCAGTTGTCCATTGGGATTCATACCTGACCAAATGAAAAAGGATTTAACTATTGCTAAATCCAAAAATGTGACAGGCTAGGATTGAAGGGATTTTGTGCAAATTATAATGAAAAATAAAAAAGTGAAGGCCTGCACCTCCAGTGTAGTGATAGCAGGGTTTCTTATTTATAATATTCTAGAGTTATTATTATTATTATTTGTTTGTTTCTTTCGGACTGTTTCTCCCTGGTCAAGGTGTTTATTAAGTTTGTCAGCTTTGAATGCTAAACATGATGCTTGATTTCTTGCAGTGGAAACACCTCACATCTTAGCATAGGTCCAAGATCTAGTTCTGGTACAATAGCGCAAATTTTGGAAGATTTGGTAAGTGCCTGCTACTGAAAGCCTTGCCACTGTGACCCAAGTGATATTTGGCCACAACTAGAAGGTTAGTGCATTGGGAAAAAGAGAATTTTGTGTGTGTTGATGCTGCACACAGGGCATCTTTTTGCAAGCCTTTTTTCCCATCACGTGCAAGAGAAGTTTGCATCCACAAGATGCACATAGCATTCTCTATGACTAATAAAATAACCTTCTAGTGTTGCATGAGCTTCTATCCTCTTTATACTAAGGAACTGTCCATAAATTTTTCACTCTTGGTTCGTAGTTATCCTATGAGTTTAGTCTGATTGCAAGACTTTTGCCTTCACATTCCTTCTCAATGTTTGTGCCATAACCTCAGAGCTACTCGGGTTTGAGGTTGTTACCTAGATATCTCTTGGGGTCTGGACCAACCTCCTAATCTCCTGGCAACATTTCTATACCTCCAGTAGGCATATCACTTATCATAGGCATTTTTGTTTCTCCAAAATTCTGTTACTCGCAAAAGGGTGCATTCTAATTTAAGATTCTTTCTCCCACAACTCAACATGTTGTGTGAAATTTGGTGCATGTTGGGTGATTTCGATGGCTTATACAAAATAGTTATTAGACAATGTTTCTAACCTCTTAGGAAGGAGCTACTTAGCAGTGGCTGCTTCTCTGACAATTGCTAGTATTGATTGTTCATTAGTATATTGAAAAATTCATCGTTAGGGATTAATGTTTCAATTTTATCAAGTGTCTCTTGTTTCATATTCAGCACAAGATGGACTTTGCATGCACTCAGTTCATTGGAACAAGGCTTTCTGGCTTGCCTTGAATATTGAAAGCAAGTTACAGAAGCGATCCCTAAATATGGAGCATCATTGCCAACAATTCAAGCTCCTCTTAGTGGATGTTTTCTAATCCCTCTTCTTTTTCTCCTTCCCCTTGTCATCTTCATTTGTTTACAAGGCATGACAAAGATACCCATAAGTCCAAATTTTAGCCCAAAAGCAATTGTAATGATAGTGGAAATGTTACGAGAATATTGTTATTATCACTAATGGTCTGCACATTCTCATGAGGGATGTATTAAGTAAAGAGTTCTCGACACATATTTCAGTGGCTGAGCAAAAGAAAGGAGAAGGTAAAATGATTATAGTCAACAATCCCAGTTACATAAGTGGTTGTTGTGGACTTCCCAATCCATGGTGGAAATGCCTCTATTACTAAGTACAGTAATTCTAACAATTAAAAAAAAAATGGAAAAACAATTATAAGCCCACAATTAGTCTTAATCATCAATGACTACTTCACTTTAGACAAGGATGTTTTGTTTGTGCAACACAGTTGCATTATAGTTAATGGTAGTGATAAAAATCTTATTTCACAAGATAATGTGACTTCTCTTAATTTTCCTTCAAAATGTTAACCTTGGTCTAAAATTTTAGGGTTGGTAAGGATAAGGAACCAATGCAAGTTATGAAGGTCCGTCAATTCACTTTTTCTATTGACCACTCTTCGATAGTATTAAGTATGATGGCACTCTTGTTGATTGATGTGGTCTTATTCCTTGGAAGGTTTTATCAACACGATTGCCATGCAAGCTATTATACATTGTCTTGAAACTTCCCCATTTTTGCAGAGAAGTTAGCTTCATACTAGTGATTAATTTGAAACTATATTTTAGTGGAAAAATTCACTGTTTTTTGGTGGAATAGTTCATATTTAATTCTGATATTTTTTTGCAAGTGTACCAGTCACGATGATAAATGTGTGGTTTACTTCAGAGGGTTCTCAATTCTTTCTAGATACGCTTTCATCATTTTCTTTGAATACTTCTCTAGTGTTTTACCTTCATATTTTATCCCCTGCATAATTTCTCCTCAAGTCCATGTTTTTATGTTTATAGGTTGTTTCTATGGAAACGTTTTCCCGAGGTTCAGTAAGGTAAATCCAAATGAAAAAAATACTATTTTACGTATTTATTTTTGTTCAAGATATTCCTGTGTGATACTTGAATTTCATAAATCTATATTTCTATTTTGTTATCTATATCAATATATAATAACATGCCCATGGATTGTTCATATTTCTCAAACTGTGGAGTTGCTCCTTTCTTGTTGCATGTTCTTTTATATTGTTATGTTGTGATTCATATTTCTAGTTGTGCTTTCTAGTTATTCTCCTACGTAGTACATGCTTTGTTAGATTATATAAAAAGTTATTCTTATTGTTTTTTTATTATGTATATTGAACATATTATTTCTAGCAACTATTTATCTTCCTAGATTTTCTATTCCTTTGGTGTATATTTGCACCTTTAGGGGCAATTGCTAGTTTTAAGCCTAATTCTTTAAAGGGTGCTAGCTCAATGGAAGAGCACCTACTTTACAAGCATGAGGTTGGTGGTTCGATTCCATTGTGCCCTCATATTCATAGGGAATGATGGCGATCAGTTTTTGGTGACAGATGCTCTTTTTACCATCACTAATGAACTTATGGTGACATTTTTCGACCCTCACCAAAATATGAAATGGTGACGGTCAACGAACACCACCATATATACGCATCGATAGTGATGACCATTAAAGGTCCATCACCATAAATCTTTGTTGTTGATATGAAATGGTGAGGGTCACTATTTGTCATTATAGTCATTATTCGTGATGGACCTTGATGTCACCAATGAGTTTATGGTGACGGTCAATGAACGTCACCATATATATGCACCAATAGTGATGGCCATGAAAGGTCCATCACAAAAAATCATTGTTGTTCATATGAAATGGTGATGGTCACTATCCGTCCTTATAATCAATATTCATGACGGACCTTGAATGTCACCACAACACATACTTTCGGCGACGCCACCTTTGGTGACATTCATTTTTTTGGTGACGAAGGCTATTGTCTGTCACCATTGCTCATATGAAATGGTGACGGTCACTATCCATCACTATAAATCATTATTGGTGACGGACCTTTAATGTCACCACAACACCTATACTTTCGGTGACGCCACCTTTGTTGACATTCAATTTTTGGTGACAAAGGCTCTTTTGACCCTCACCAATGAGCTTATGGTGACCATTTTCGCCCCTCACCAAGGTCCTTTTTTCTTGTAGTGATGCGCCTAGGGGTCTTCTCTGAAATTGCCTTTAAATTTGGGACGATCGCCAGGGATCTTGGTAGCAACTGGGGGCCAATATGGATTATGAAGAATGGGATCATTCATTAATTTTGACACATCGGGTAGTTCCACCATAGCCAGGTATGGAAATTGTGGATTGAAATACATTGCAAGATTTTGATAGAGACCAGTATTAGGATTCCAACCAGGTTGGGAGAATTTTGACCCCATATGTTCTGTTCCAGAGGATTTTGTCCATAGAGATTATAATTTTGATAATTCTACCCTTTCATCAATTGAGGACCAGGATATAGATTCTGAGTGAACCACTGATGTCCTGTCTGAGCAACATATGTATTTTGTTGCAAAATGTAAGCAGTGCCTTGGGGTGGACCTTTTACCATCAAATATTGACCTTGAGGAATAAAAGGTGGGCCCTGAGGGTGTATAAGCTGTCCCTCAGGTGAAAGTTGGCCTGGATGTTGAGATCCACCAGGCTGCCCCTAAGGTAAAATGTGGCCTGATGGTTGAGATGAGCCAGGTTTCCCCTGAAGACTAGGTTGGCCGACTGAGCAGTGGAGGGTTGACCTTGCTGTACAAAAGTTCGGCCTTGTTGAACGTAAAGCTGGTTCTGTTGCACAAAAGGTTGTCACTGAGATGGATAAGTTTACCCCTTGGGAACATAAGACACTCCCTGTTAAACATGAGGTTGACCAGCAGGACCGTAGGGTTGTCCTTATCAGACCTAAGGTTGTCCCTGAAAGGTTTGTCCTTGTGGACCATAGGTTTTTCCCTATAGGTATGTAAAATGGTTGGGGTAAATCGACATTTGAGGAGTTTGAACATACAATGGACCCTGTGGGTGAGGTCCATAGTGATAGATGTGATTTCCATGCTCATCATAGTAATGCGGAGGATTAATAGGAGCTTGAACCTACTCAGAACCCTGGGGGAAGTAATTATCTTATTGAATGGCCGTCATTTACTGGTTGTATGTCAAACCTCCAGGAATAGGGTTAGAGGAGATAGGTTCACTACCAGTAGGTTGACGGACTCCTAATACGTGAGGCTATGATCCACTCACGGCGGGTCCAACAGGTATTGTGAAAGAAATGGGAAGCATCCCACGAACAACAAAGATGGCAGTAATGACAAAATCACACTAGTGGATGGTGTGGAGGAAGCCACACAAACAGTGGGCTGGGTCGGGAAAGATGTAACGATTGTCGACGCAATAGGAGTCGAAGGGGATGGACCTGATAAAAAAACCCCTCCGAAGGAGCCGATGTACCCGACCATATCGGATTCTGATACAAAGATGTAGCACCAGAAATCATCTGACTCAAAGAACGATAACCAACTAGGAGGGATAGGGGCTGTGAAGAAGGCTGACCTGAGACATAAGGAAAATTCTCCGGAGGGAACTAATATTATCCTATAGAAACATAAGTCTCTTCACTACTAATCATGGCATCCATGTCAGATGAATACATGCTGTCGACAAAAAGGCAATGACCAGTGGAAAGTAAAGCATGTGTTAATGGTGATTCAAGCAGTTGCGAGGGATCTTCCCTCAAAAATGCCCAAGCGTTTAGAGGTTGCCAATTGATATCAAATGGTTCTTTAGGAGGAGATCGAGTGGCAAGAGGTTGAACAATCGAAATAATAGAACGCCAGTATCCTAGAGTCCTAATAGACTAAGATGTCTCCGAAGAAACTTCGAGGGAAGGTTCTTCACTACGAGGTAATGAAGGGGACGACGAAACTGGTGGTTCCACCACCGTGACTTTGTCTCAAAAACATGAGAGAAAAGAGATAATCAACTCGAGGCTTCAAGACCAATCATTAAGGAATTAATTATGAACAAGCCAAGAAAATAACTTTAATGGGCATGTGATCGTAGGTAATTAATTTTATGAAACTGAAACAAAACTCTATCTTTTCATATTTTAAGAGTCGAGAAAAGGGAAAAAGGTGACTCTAGTCACTTTCATTGTGGATGAGCTTAAAAGGAAAAGTGCTCAATGATCTTTTCAAATTTCAGAGAGTCACGAAAAGATCAAAATTACTACTTAGGAAATCTAAGCAAGAGGGTGTACCAAGCTCCCGTGAACTACAACATACACGTTGGTGATCAAGTAAAAGAGAAATGACCAAAGACTTAGCGTACATGCAGGCAATCTCCCTCAATGTTATGTTCAGTGTATCATGATTACAAGGTGGAAGTCTCAGCTTCCTATGGATAAAGGATTGCAACCTATGAGGGTCTCCCTTTATATACTCGACGACACGAGGAGCACAAGTTCATGATAGTGTTGTCTAATGCTAGATAGCGAATGACAGCTACTAAGTTTAACGATGCCGGAACACGTCACTAGCCTAGACCTCTAAATGTGATTGTTAAGTTTCAATGCTTCCTTAGGTTGATTGAGTTCATTTTAAAGTTTATATTGAAATTATGTTTCAGTTTCAAGGCCTTACCGAATGTGATCTCAAATCTCTAATGCATAACCATATGAGATATAATATCATTCTGATTCGATGAACAACTAGCTAAGAGAGGGATAGGAGTTCATAATGAAGCAATAATCAATCGAATGCAAGAAGAAATTTTCCTAATGCCACTAATGCAACCAAAGTAGAAAATGAAAGTATTTTCTTTGTTGTTCACTTTTTAATGAGAAATCTACTAATGCAAAAGAATAATTTTCATTTTCAAATAGAGAGAAAGAATGAAAAATTTGTTCTTTTATATGAATGAGAAGAAATAATGTATTGTTACACTAAAAGGAAAAAACGAACACTATTTTTGAGCAGGTCAAATGAAATGATCAAAACACAAATAGTGTTGCGAAACCAGCTCCAAAAATAGAAGAAAAGAGATATCAACGCCTTAGAAATAAGCCACTTCGAGGGGGAAACCTCCAATACATTACATGAATGAACAATTCTTGGATGATACAAATGAAAAAACCTCCTTTCCATATATAGGAGTCCATGGGGCTACATTGTAATCCTAGTGGGGCCACAATGTAACCCTAGCCGACCTAACAATAATAATGTAAGGGCACAGTAATAACAATATGGGGGTTACAGAGGTACAACAATAGCAATAAGGGGGGCTACACTAACATAATAAGGGACTACACTATTAATATAGGGACTTAACATGCTCCTCTCCTTCAAAAAAATGTTGTCCTCAATGCTTGATTATTTCTTGATGCTTATGTATAAAATTCTCATCCTCCCATGTGGAATATTCTACAGGAAAGTTCTTCCACTTGCTGAGATACTCTGAAATTGATCATACTTGTCGAGTTCTTGTTTCTGTGACTGCTTCATAACTTCTTTCGATGTGATGATGATCTTCTTGTTGTTTCATTAGATTTTGTACCAAAGTTAGGTTATCCTTTGAGAGTTGGAGAACTTGTTGTTGATGCTCGATTTGATCTTCCACTAATTTATCATCCATATTAGCTATTATTTGATCCTTCAAACCATCCAACCTAACCTCCATTTCTGCTTTTAAACCATTTATGTCATCTTCAGTTGCTCTTCGTAAGATTGAAACTTGTTGCACTTGGTACCGTAATTTTGATATCTCATACTGCAATTATTCCTCTTCATGCGTCATAGTATAGCTTTTTGAGGGCTTAATGGGTATGGAATTATTTTTTGGAGGCATTATAGAACCTAATACTGATAAAAATTCTAATATATGCCCTTGGAATCACTTCAAATCTTTTTCAAACAAACGTTATGCAATTTTAAAAACCAAATACACACCTTTTTCTTGCTTTTGAGGAGCTCGATATTGAAACTGAATTATCTCTGTTATTTTGGATCTTAAATGTCTGAAATTTGGCCCTGAGGTAGCCCTCTAAATCTTGTTTCGAATGTCACAGGTCTGACCTAATTTTGATTCTTTAAGTCAAAGTTATGTCCAATCTCCCACAATGACCTATTAATGGACTGGTTCAGCAGAGTGAACTTGTACAACTTGCCACGTGTCATTGTTCGCTCCTTTGGCTCTGAAATTTATAGATAGAAAACTAAAGTTTGTGTACTTCCAGTCACTTTTTATAGAATTCCAATCCAATGCTCAGAGCGAGAGTTATGAAGCGTTTCCCATGATCACCTCTTTGAGATGAAATTCGGGAGCCTGAAAAAAACCTAAATTCTACAGATCATATCTCTGGAAATATTGCCAACCAAGATTTGAAATTTTGTGACGATGTTCCTCAGGATTTCGGCTTCACTCTCGAAAACATTCAGCTTCTGAATCTTCATAGAAAAAAAGTTATAATGAAAATTCCATGATGATCTGTTTAGGTTAAATTCAGGAGCCTGCAAAAAGGCCTAACTTCCACAGATCATATCTCTGAAAATATTGTGAACCAAGCTCTGAAATTTTATGAAGATGTTCCTCAGGATTTCAGCTTCGTACTCTAACAATTTCAGCTTCTCAACCTTTGTAGAAAAATATTTATAGCGAAAATTCCACGATGAACTTTTTGGAGCAGCGAAACCCTAGAATCCAAAGCTCTGATACCAAATGTTGTGAAACCAATCAAAAAATAGAAGAAAAGAGATATTAACGCCTTAGAAATAAGCCACTTAGAGGGGGAAACCTCTAATACATTACATGAATGAACAATTCTTGGATGATACAAATGAAAAAAACTCCTTTCTATATATAGGAGTCCATGGGGCTACAATGTAACTCTAGTGGGGCCACAATGTAACCCTAGCCGACCTAACAATAGTAATGTAAGGGCACAGTAATAAAAATATGAGGGTTACAGGGGTACAAAAATAACAATAAGGGGGGCTACACTAACATAATAAGGGACTACACTATTAATATAGGGACTTAACAAAGAGAACAATCCAAAAATGAATATAAAACGCACTAAAAACCAGACATGCATTCTTTCACGTAGACAAAGAGGAATTTCAAATTGACTCAATGAGCAATGTGATCTATGCCTAGGGTGACAGATGGAAGGTCAAAAAAACACCAGGGTGATAGCTCGACAATCCAACAACACGTAGAATCAAAATAAAAGACCAAGAAATCAGTCAACAAGCTAAAAAGATGAAATACTAAACTAGCTCATACACAACTCAGAATTTGAGTGAACATGTGGCCGAACAAGCAACCAAAGATAACTAGAAACCCTAGGATGACAAGCCACACTGATCAGATGAGAGACAATCAACTAAAGAGAATGAGTGAGGGAAGTCAAAAAAATTCCAAGTGGACTAATCCAGGAGGGAAAAACCAATCCAGAGGGTAATATGCACTGTAAAACTCAGGGAAGAGGCCTAAATCCAGACCTACAGGATTCAGCGCGACTGTTCATTAGTAATCCGTGATGAACAGGTGAAATCGCACCTGTAAAACAGGCAACCCACGCCAATCAACGCGACTGTCAGGGAAACAACAACGTCGAGTAAGGAAACCCAAGAAAGGAGAAAAGGCAGCTGAGGAAAAGCCAAGCTTATCACTCTGAGAATAGGTGAGATGGCTTGAAACAATCAAAGAAGCTAAACAAAGCAGAGAAATGGAAATATGAGCAAAGTCAGATAGACAAGAAAAACTCCAAAACGAATCAACGAGAGACGACAGACATACTGATCCCCAGTATGGTCACCAACTTGTTGAGCAAGAAAATCCCCTCTGCGGACATAGGTGATCCCTCTATCCCTAGGGTGGGTCTAGCAACAAGGGAACATGCTGGACTCCTGAATTCCTAGCTTATAAATGAAATATGAACTGGAACATATATCCTACCTCGGTTCAATGTTTTTGTCGTGGCACGCGACAATGATCCTTCAATATTTGTCTTCACGCCTTATGCTCCGTGTTGGTGACAATGTTCATGCATCTTCACAAAGATCAAATATACGATGACATCATACAAACATATACATTCATCTACAACTATTCAGCTAGTCAAGGAGAGCTAAACACTTTGCATATAGATGGAAACAAAGTTGAAACCAAAAACCAATCATGTATTATTGATAGAGAAAAAGAAGTTTACAACCTTATGCCTTGATGTTGCAGATCTCCTTTGACGGGTTCATTCAGGTGCATCTCAAGCATTTGTTTGACATTCGACTCGATGAGGCAATGGGCTTAAACTCTCTCTCAACAATTGATTATTCTTTGCTTTCTTCAACACACCAGCTATACTAATGATTGTTCAGCTAGCTGAATCAATGTGAGGAGGAAGAATTTATAGGAGAGGAGAAGGAGGTTTGGGATCCCACATAAGGTGGAGGAGAGGTCTATCCTTTTGGGGAGTTGCACAATTGTAGGAATTAACAAGCCAAAGGGAGGAAATCGACGTGATTCATTCGAAAAAACCATGAAAGTTGTTAAGCATGGAAGCTTAGTTTCTATTTTAAAAAACATTCCAAAAGTAGCTTGGTGTGGGTGCTCTTCTAAGACAAAGCACCAAAGGGTGCGGGGCCTAGTGTTAATTTCTTCATGGGCCTGAGGCCATACCTGCCTACCAGTGCCAACCCAAAATCATATGTTTTTGAAGGTCTTCTTGAGGAAGGATCAATGGATATTATTATCTTGACATGCCAAAGGATGCAATGACATTTATGGCAATGTATGACAGTTCACAGAGGTCACTTAAATGGTCCTCCAATATTTGGGATGGGGATTGCAAGGACGGTGACAAAATACTGTGTAACAATAAGATCAGCAAAAATTGCAAGGAATTCTCTCTGAAAAGTAGCAGGGGAATTACATAAACCAAAGGGAAAAATGTTATATGCATATGTTCCCCATATACAAGTAAATTTTGTTTTATCTTGGTCTTACAATGCTACCTTTATTTGATTGTATCCACTAAATCCATCAAGAAAAGAAAATAATTTCTTCCCAACTAATGAATCTAGTACCTGATCAATAAATGGTAAAGGAAACTGATATTTTAATGTGGCCTTATTGAGCTCTCTGTAATCTATACAAATTCTCCACTTTCCATTTTTCTTAGGCACCACAACTAAGGGTGAAACCCATTGACTATCAGAAATAGGATAAATAAATCCGACTTGTAACATTTTCTGTAATTCGTCTTTCACTATTTCCTTCATCATAGGATTCATCCTTCTTTGTGGTTGTATTATAGGTTTATTTGATCATCAGTGTAAATATGGTGGATACATGTATTTGGATGAATCCCTTGCATGTCTGTGTAACCTCAGGCAAAATATTTTGAGTATTTCTGTAACAATGCTATTACCTCTTGTTCATGTGATGATTGTAAGTTATTACCAATATTCAAATTTCTTTGAGGACTGATTTTGATGATTTTTCTCTTTGAATTGGTAATTGAGTTAATAGGAAAAATAATTTCAAATGAATTTTGCAGTGATTGAATAGTACATTTTTCCTAGAAACACTGATTTAAAAGATGACTTGTAACTTCATATTGTGTTATTCTAAGCTTCTTTGAAATATTTGGTTCTGAGATGAAAAGATATAATAAATCCTCATTTTCTTCTTCTTCTATAAAATTATAGATTTAATTAATTCTAAGAATATACTGAAGTTCTTGTTGTTCTTCTCCATCAAGCCATGATAATAAAGAAGGAAATTGTGCTGGAGGATACAATGTAACATGTTTCCTTTCATCCCCATGTGCAATAATCATACTTCCTAACCTGCATCCAATGAAGGCATCTGCAGTGGCTAACCATGGTCTGCCTAAAATTAATGGATGGCTTCCTAATTTTTCTTTTGGTTGCTAAATGAGGAAGTCTACAGGATACTCCCATGAATCTAGTGAGATAATGATATCTTCCAATATTCCTTTTGGTACAACTTTAGATCTATCTACAAGTTATAAAACTGTAGTAGTAGGTCTAATTTTGTTCAAGTTAAAATGTTTCATAGTCTTTGTATTCATAACATTTTATATTTGTTCCCAAGTCTATTAAAGTGTTTGGCACTGGAAATTTGTTGATCGAGATGGTAACCATAGGGATCCCAGGACCAACATATTTTTCGATGGTTGTCTTTGTAGACATGAGACTAGGTAATCTTCCAATGATCTGGATTGTGGGTGGATCTCTTTTTATTCTGCCAGATTTCTTGATGCATAACTCCTTTACTGTTTTTGCATATATTGGAATATCTTTTATTGCCTGCAACAAGGAAATTTGGACATATGTTTTCTTCAATTCATCCAAAATATCAAATTCAGGCAGAGATATTGGAATTTTTTGTTGTACTAACCTCTCTGGATATGGCGGTGTCTGATTCATAATAGATTTACCCTTATGAATTTGTTGTTCTCGTTGATATTGTTGACTTTTTTCTCCTTGTTCAGTTTTTTCTTCTCTTATTGGAGTAGAATATTTATGTAACACCTTCCCAGACCTTAAGTGTACATCTTGTATGGGAAGAATGGAAAATGTAGGATAGTTTTTTGCCTCTTCCACATTGTAATGTTGGTTTATCCATTTTGTTACTTAAATTAGATACTTCCTGAGATGGAAATGTGTTGGGCTAGGAGGTGGTTGTTTAGAAGGCAGTTGAAGCTGCTGAGGTTGAGTTAGCATTGGTGCATTATTTTGGGGTGGAAATTAAATTGGTTGATGTTGTTGGAATTGTTGGTAATGAGGGTATGGTTATTGATTTTGATATTGTTGAGGGTAAATTTGCTAAGGTGGCTAGTTTCCATAACCATATCCTCTCCAAACTTGTGTAGGTTGGTGTTGATATTGCTATGGAGGCCAAGCCTGCCATGGCATTGGAGTGTTCCATGAATTCTAAGGAGGATATTGAAAATTCTAGGGTTTTTTTTTAGGGAATTGTTGAGGAATCCTTGGTTGCCAAGGTCTCCTTGGTGCCATAAAGTAGAGATAATATCCCCCTTGTACTTCTTCCATTTGCAAATATTTCAATTTAGGACAGTTTTTAGTTGCATGATTCTCTGTACAAAGGCCACACACTTGTATACTTTGCAAAGGACATTCCCTATGTGGATGTATTTTCCTACACTTTGGACATAAGATTATTAATATTTCATCTTGTTATTCCTTCTTCTTCTTGGATTTTAAAACATATACTTGTGTTCCCAAAGTGCTTAAGAGATCTGTTTTGAAATTTTCTAGTAAACTTCCTATTTATGCTCTTGTTACTGCACTTGCTGCAGATTTGGAAGTTCTTGATGTAATATCTCTTTTTCCACTTTTTTCTCTTCCCCTATAGTATTTCTGAAAAAGTTCAACAATTTCATCAAATGGTAGGTTTGAGATATCTCCTTTTCCCATCACATTAAGGATATCTAAATATTCATCTCTGATACCCTTAAGAAAAATTGTGCAGGTGGTATCGGAATTCAAAGAATGTTTTTTGGATTTTTGCAAATTGTAAAGAAATCTCTCTAAAGACTCCTCCAGACTTGCATCTTCTTGTTGTGTCATTCTAAAAATACCTTCTTTTGAGTCTCTAGCCCTGCAGTAATCTTGATACTTTTTAAGAAAAATTTTCTTCATATCATCCCAAGAAGCAATTGTATGTTCTCCTAAATCGATAAACCATTTTAATTGCTGCTTTCAAAGTAGTAGGAAAGAGACGAAGCTTGTGTGTATCATCCATGTATCCATAAGTTCTACATAATATATCAAACTCAAACATAAATGAATCAGGATATTATGTTGAGATTCCATAAAAGTTAGGCAATACAGCAGGTGGAATGTTTTTCATCTTCACTTCTACTCCTAATATTTCTCTTGTGTCTAATATTGGAAAGCCTAAAGTAGCTTCCTGATCATTATCATTTTCTTGTTCATTATCACGTAGTATTTTGTTTTGATTTTCTCTTATTGCTTCTTCTTCTATCCTTCTGAGTTATTCTATTCTTCTATCTTCCTCTCTCTTTCTCTCTGCTTCCAATTTCCTTTCTTCCTCTCTCTTTATTTTCCATTCCCTTTGTTGTCTCTCATATTCAATTTTCTATTCAGGAGTCATAAGTGGCATATTAGATCCTTCTCCTTCTTCAGTCATTTCTTGTCCAGAGATATGTAATGTTTCAATATGAGGTTGATTTGGTGTTTCCTCAAATACTTTAATTTTTTCAAGGACAGGTTGCTCTAATTTTTCAACAACTGGGTTTCTTGTTTACTTTTATTTTCTTAATGAAGGAGTTTCTTTTGGTGGTTTCTTTCTTTTTACCTCCAAGGCTAACCACATCTGTCTTTAAACTAGAGTTAATATTTGTCATGATCTCTATTTTTCATCTAACTCCTCTAGAGTAGGTCTTCCAGCAACTGGTGTTGTTAGTCCTGTGGATGGATGAATTGTTGGGGGTTTTTATTTAACAAATCTACCCTTATGATCTCTATCTCTAGGCATAAAGAAACATACTAGAAGAAAAACTATGTTTTTTTTTTTTTTTTTTTTTTTTTTTACGACTTCGAAATATGCTTCCCCGGCAACAACGCCAAAAATGTTGGGTCTATTTACTGGATAAACTAAAACAAGTATTTTATTATCAATACGGGCTTGTAGAACTTAGAAGCACCTCCAAGATATATGGATTTCAGCGATAGTCGAGTTTAGAAGATGAATTATTAATATTAAAGGAAATGCATATTACAAATATAAAACTTAACTAAATAATTTCTAATTCAATTATGTAATAAGAAGAAGAAAAAGCTCCTAACTTAGGAGAACTTGTTTGTCCTTCTCTACAAAACTACTTCATGAATCAGAAACCAAAAACCAGTAATGAACAATAGATCAATATGCATGAAAGAATAATAGAAGAGGTTGCTAACCAAGGAGGTCCTTCATAATTAATGCCATTCATTCATAATTAATTCCATTGTTAGAAAACAGAAAATTCAGAAAATCACTAAAAAGAAATAAAGATGAATTAGATTCATTCATAATTAATGCCATTGTTAGAAAACAGAAAATTCAGAAAATCACTAAAAAGCAATAAAGATGAATTCTAGTTTCTAGTTCTTGATAAGATATAAGGAATGTTTAACTTAAACACTGTGTTGACCATTCATATGCAGAATATAAATTAGAATTAGATTCATGAGAAATCATAACATATAATCATACATCTAATTAATTGATTAAGCATGAAACAAAACTAGTTCAGGAAATTGCAAATAAATTAACCAGAAAGTGCACTTAGCTCAGTGTGGGGGCCCTCCACCCTTGCCTCGCACACTGTGAGTACTTTTAGCTACTGAAACTTAGTAAAGAATTCACCATAAATAACGGTGGAAAATTAGATAGAACAAGTTCTTCAATTAGTTCTCAAAGTTTCAGAAATATCAAAATGAAGTTATACAAATTCTACATATGAATGCCTTCAATGTCTTAGGATTAAATAGAGAAATATGAAAAAAAATCATCTAAAATGTCTCCAAAAACCATGCCTATAATTATCCTATCTATTTAGGTCGATCTCATCCATCTAGTCTCTCACAATTTGGAAAATCCCATAAAATGCTAAATTTGACCTATTTCCTAGGGATTTCCATAAAAACAGGTCATGTTTGACCGCCTTTGATCGGGCCTGTTTAAGCTTGGTTTGAATGAACCAATAGGTTTCCATCCATTACTATTTCATAAGATTTCTAGAAATGTGCTCAACTCGAGCCTAGGTGTCCTGAAAGTATGACATCAATAAAGCCATTACGAGAATTTCTGGTCTGGTCTAAAAATGCACTTAAAATTCAATTTTTATAAAAACTTCTAAAAACTGCAAAACTTAATTTATATACTTGGATATGCATTAATTGGTCAAAATAGAGTGAATATGGATGGTATATGGATGGATAGAATTTTAATAAAGTGTATTTACTTAAACAAAATTAGATAAAAAATGAGGGCCAACAGTGCCCACCTGCCTATTCTACTTGGATAGCCACCATTGTTTCTTTCAGTTTTTCAATTTCCTTAATTATAGCACAAATTAATATTTTTGGAAATTTTTCGGGTCTTGAACTTTCAGAACCATTTTGAAGCTCTAAACGATGTTTTCTCGGATAGATATTTCTAACGAGGTATCATGCATGTCAAATAAAGATCGTATGCCAAAGTTATGACCCCGAGAAGTTGTTGTACTAATTTACCCCAACGGAGCCCACATATTTGGCGATTCATCTCCCAGGGTTAGGTTTTTGGATGTTTAGGATTTTCCATTATTTCTCAATGATAAATAAGCCTTGGAGCCCATTGTAACATAGTTCAGAGGCATGTAGCCACCACATCTCTTCTCAAAGATAAGCTACCATTGCTCGAGCTAGTTTATTTCCATTGTGTTTGTAAGCATATTTCAGTTCTTTGATATTAATGAAATGAAGTGTCGTTTTCACCGTGTCATTGTATTTATGGTTATATATGTATTATGGTGCATTCTTGTCTAAGTCTGGATTGGTGGTATTCAAGTGGTTTGATATATATTTGTTTTTCTTTGCATGTCCCCAATGAGGTCAGGGTATAAGGAGTTAGGGCTCGAACTGGTTGAACCTTTGCAAGACCAGCCTCGCAAAATTTGAAGGCCTCCCATGGCGGAAGAGAGAAAGACGAGGGAGCAGGACATCCTTTCAAAATATTTCTTGAAGAATCCCTCGAGCGACAAAGGAAATCAATGATGGAAAATTTTCCTAGATCCTTCGTTGAATTCCCACAAGCGATGCATCTTCGTTTGACAGTCAATCTAGAAATGTCACTCCCTTCAAGGTACAAATGAACTTTGGCATTCCCATATTTGAAATCCAGATAGATGCAGATGCCATAGATACATGTTTAAATCTGTTGGAAGTATATCTTTCAATTCATGATTTTTCCAATAGGGAAAATATTACTTTTGCGCTCCTCAAAGTCGCCCCCCACGTCAAGGATTGGTGGAAACTTACTGTGAACAGAGGGACAAGATATAACCCTCAATTTCTTTAGCCAAACTCACTTGGAATTATTTCCAATATTCCATCAGGGAAAAATATCACCCCATGGGGAGATATGAGGACAAGTACATACAATGGACTATGTTGCGACATCAAAGGGATCAAGATGTGCATGAGCTGAAGAATATTTTTCATACCTTGCGCACAAAGTTGGGTATCAAATATCTGGAGAAACATCTGGTGCTTAAGTACCACATTTTTTTACATAGATAAATTCAGGAGGAAAAGTAGTTCCTCGACATCTCCTCTCTTAGTGTAGCATACCAATATACTACCAAGACCAAGCATAAATTTAAACATAAGAGGAAAGACTTTAAATATGCGAATCTGAAGCAAGGGAAAGGCACCCCCAAACCGTAAAAAAAAGGGACAAAGCCAATGCAGGGCAACCCAGGGCAACCCTCTGAAGCTGCAAGAATATAATAACACCATAAAGACAAAGAAGGACACAGGAAAGTGGTGTGAGTTCCATAAGAGCTCCACTCACAACACAAGTGAGTGTCAAGACAAGCCATCACTGGTAGTCGAGATGAAGGCTTCCGAACCAGATGCATGCTTCGAATTTGAGTCAGAACCCAAAAATGGTAATGAAAAAGGGAAGAATTTTATTGACGTGGAGCCCAGTGCCACCGTTGCCACAACCAATATCTAGAAGAATGAGATCAAAGATCTAGAGGAGGGGAAGCACCTCTTCCACTCCCATATGTGGGTGAAGGATTCTTCGTTGTAGTTCATTGTCGACATCGGAGCCAAAAGAACCTCATTTCAACAGAGGTCGTGAAGCAGTTGGGCCTACCGACCACAACACACCCGTAATCGTACACCATCGGGTGGCTTCACCAAGGACGATATCTTCACGTCAGCTAGCAATGTTTCCTTCCTTATAGCATCAACCCCTTCACAAATGAGGTATTGTGTAATGTTTCTCCTCTTGAATTTTGTGATTTATTATTAGGCCAACCATACTTGTGGAAGAGCCATTTTTTGTATGAGTCTAGTCTTTGCACTGTTATTATTATTTTGGGAAATAAGTCGTATAGGATACCAGAGGTAGCATAGCCTACCACCATCTCTTTTATCATTGTGAAGCATTGCAGTAAGCTCAGTTAAAAGACCGAGAAATTTTTTCCTTATGATTCATCCTCATGGAAAGAAAATATTGTGGCCACGACCTCCATACATAGCTCCTCCACATGGTAACAACATATGGACAAGGCCGTGGAAGAATACAGGGACATATTCACCTCACAGACAGGGGTACCTCTCCACTGTCAGGTCAAGCACTCCATTGATCTGACCCAGGTGCGTCACTTACCAATGGATCGATCTATCGAAACTCTATTCTGGAGAATGATGAAAGAAAGAGGTAGATTCAAAATTTGTTGTAGAAAGGGCACATCAGGTCAATTTCTTTACCCTGTGGGAGACCGATCGTGTTGGCACAAAAGAATTTTTGAAAATTCAACAAGAAATGTGTGTCTAATTTAATTTTCCCCTAATTAAATTGGACAATAAAATGTAACCTTATCTCATAATCACTTTTAATAGTTAACTGAGTGTGATAAACCCAGTTAGCTCATGAATTTCGAGTTGAAGGTGGTTGGTGAGGCATGCAGAGTGATTCTATTAGTTATGGAGTTTGAGTTGCAGTTAGTGCATTAGTTTAATGCATGAGAAATCAGTTAACTTAATTAATTGAGTTAAAGTCAGTTGAACTAGTTGTAACTGTTTGTTGCACTAGTGAGAGATCAAGTGAATTAAATCAGATTTAATTCACATGCAGTGATCTTCCATGCAACTAATGATTTACTATTAATAGTTGCATGCATGTCATTTCTAGTGGAGACCCAGTTGAGACAAAGGTTAAAGGGATGTTAACTACCAGTTGTATCATTAGTAGGTTGCCTACATGCAACAAGACATCCATTGGATTTCCCATGAGCATTGCGCATTTTTGGAAGGATGAAATTCCTAAATAACATGGATTGCCTTCCACATGAATTACGCAAGCAAGGCGGGCTGATTAGAGGCAGGAAATTGGCTTAAGTGTTGGTCGATTTTGTCAGGGTCAGTGTGAGACAGTTGTGAGAGTGTAGGAGAATATTGTGAGAAGAGTGCATTGTAATTTTTTCATGATTCCATGGTGAATATACAATAGAAGATAGCGAGGTTTTGAGCAGCAAGATTTCCCCGGGAAAATATCTGTGTTGTGGTTCGATTTTCTTATTTCTTTATTTTTGTGATTGGCGAATCATGTTTATTTTCTATAATTTATTTGTAGAAGGATTCAATATCTTTCTTTAGTACATTTCTTGATCAGATTGAATCTATTGATATACATATGTTTGTATAATTTCTACATGGTATCGGAGCACAGGAAATCACTATAGTGAAGAAGAAATTGAGTTTGTGACTGAATAGAATTCGAATTTGCAAAAGTATTCTTGGTGCAAAATGCAGATCAGGATCGAAATGGCTTTCAATGGCTTGAGATTGGAGTATGAACTCGAGGGCAATTCCAATTATATTACATGGAAAGACATGATGGAGGTAGTACTGGAGGAAAATGGGTTGAAATAATTCATTAATAATGAAATTCCCAAACTCACTACAATAGATGCTACAAATCTTGATGCTTGAAAAAATAAGGTTGCAAAGGCGAAGAAGATCTTATTGCAGGGAGTACAAGACCACATTGTCTCAAGACTCTATAGAAAAGCGACTCCATATGTAGTGTGGAAGGCTTTGACAGATTTGTTTCAGAGCAGCAGTGATCATAGAAAACTGGCATTGAAGGACAAGCTTAGGAAAATCAAAATGGAGAAAGGCGACACTATTCCGAAATATTTAATCAAGTTTTCACAATGTCGAGATGAGCTTGGGAGCATCAGAGTTACTATCGCGGATGATGACTTGGTGAGATTAACTCTTCTAGGCCTTTCAATGAGTTGGCATAGTTATTAGGACTCCATAAATGGGAAGGAGAAGCTTCCATATTGGGAACGACTTTGGTCAGATTTGGTGCAAGAAGAATTTAGACGGAATACCAGGGATGGATCTTCATCTAAGACAAATGATGAAGAAAATTGTGCCTTGGCTGGTAAGGCGAAGAAGGGGAAAGGAAATAAATCCTATTCCAAATCTGAGTCTGGAAAAGAAGGCAAGAAGTGTGACATGTCCAAAGTGAATTATTTTCACTGTCACGAGCATTGAAATTATGCCAATTGTCCACAAAAGAAGAATAACAAGAAGGCTTTAAGATCTGTAGCTGGTGAGGCTTTGGCCTCACAATTTGAGTTGGAATTCTCGCTCATTGAATGCATGGTTTCAAGTGAAATGGGATCAGTGTGGTACTTGGATAGTGGTGCATCTTTCCACATGATAGGAGACAAATAACTTTTAAGTAGCTTGCAAGAGAAATACCTCCAAATGCATATCGAAATGGGTGATGACGGACTGTACAATGCTACCGGGATTAGTACAGTTACCTTCCAGAGACAGTCAGGTAAAAATTTCTTATTAAAAGATTTAATGCATGTACCAGGCTTGAAAAATAATTTAGTTTCAGCCGTAATGTTGGAGGATAGAGGCTATGATATGGCTTTTAGTGAAGGGAAATATTTCCTTCAACATAAAGTCACAAGACAAGCCAAGAAGATTTGGATTCGTGTAAAGAATCTCTATAAAATTGATGTAGATGGTTGCACAAAATTTATGGGTAAGGAAGAAAAATTGGCGATCTAGGACGAGGGTGAGTTATGGCACAGGAGATTGGGTCATCTACACCACGGAGCCTTGAAGGTCATGCAGCAGATTTCTACGGGTCTTCCCAAGGGTACCCTTGCGCAGACAGGCACATGCAAGGGATATACTATGGGGAAGTATGCAAAGGCCAATTTTCATGAGAAGGAGAACCGCACTTCAGAAATCCTTGAGAGAGTTCACTCAGAAGTGTGTGGACCATTCTCTACAGATTTGACAACAAAGCACAAGTATTATGTGATCTTTGTTGATGATTTTTCTAGAAAGTGATGGATCTACTTCATGCAGAAGAAAGATCACACCACTACAAGGAAAATACACTCTAGCGGATGTTTTTGAGGAAACCCTTAAAAAAATACCCCATACATCCGTTTCTAGCGGAGGTTACTAGAGGAGGTTGGCGAGCGAAGGTTTTTGTGGATGTTTACCTCTCGATGCACTTATCATCCAACATAGCACCGATGCTCCTTACAATAGAAAGCATCGGTGCGCACAAAAAATTAGCACACCGAACACCGTGCGCTCCATACACACCTGCCCGGTGTGTCGTATTACTATAGAGCACTGGTGCTTCACAACTCTTCCGCACCGATGCATCATAAAACACCGCGCCAAAACCGAAACCACACAGTGCGGTATTAAGAATCTGCACTGGTGCATCATAAAACAACGTTCCAAAACAGAAACTGACCGATGCATTTTTAAGAAACAACACCGATGCGCCTATAAACCACGTGCACCGGAAAAGGGTTAAATAAAAAAAAATTACGGCAAAAAAACTGGATTTTTCACTTTTTCAGTGCTCCAAAGCTCTCAATTACCGGTGTGCTCTACAAGAGAAAGCACCGGTGTGCACAAAACATTAGCACACTGGACACCCTGCACTCCGTACACACCACCCAATGCATCCTATTCCTGTAACGCACCAGTGCTTCACAACTCTTCCGCGCATCATAAAACATTGCGCCAAAACAAAAACCACTCGGTGCAGTGTTAATTAACTGCATCGGTGCATCATAAAACACTGCTCTGAAACATAAACGGACCGGTGCGTTCGTATGGAACAACACTAGTGCGCCTATAAAACGCGTGCACCGAAACAAGGTTAAATAAAAAAAAATTACGACCAAAAAACCACATTTCTCATTTTTCTACTCTTAATCACCGATGCGCTCTACAAGAGAAAGCACCGGTCGCACAAAACATTGGCACACCGAACATTGTGCACTTCGTACACACTTTCCCAATGCCTCTTATTACTGTAAAGCATCAGTGCTTCACAAATATTCCACCCCGGTACATCATAAAACACTGTGCCAAAACAGAAACAGCCTGGTGTGGTGTTAAGGAACCACCCCGGTGCATCATAAAACAACGCGCAAAATCTGAAACCGCCCGGTGCGGTCTTCAATAACCACATCGGTGTGCCTATAAAACCCCATGCACCGGAATAGGGTTAAATTAAAAAAAAATTACGGCCAAAAAAGCGCATTTTTCACTTTTCTTAGTGCTTAGATCTCTCAAGCACTGGTGCAATTTCTCCTTCTTTGAGCCACCCTAACATTGGTGCTCCCATTGCACCTATTGCATGCACTGCTTCTGTGCATTGGCCACCAATCTCTAGCTTTCATTTTGCAAAATGGTGTGAAATTTTTCTTTTGTAAATTCTACAGCCAATATGCCTCCTCGACGACGAAATGTAC
Organism: Pinus albicaulis; assembly: GCA_034641835.2. NCBI lineage: Eukaryota > Viridiplantae > Streptophyta > Pinopsida > Pinales > Pinaceae > Pinus > Pinus albicaulis. Next base: position 530,040,813 of record CM076571.1, on the reverse strand, counting down.
AAGAATTTTTCTTGTTTTTCCATAATTAAGCTTGTTAGCGGATTAGAATTTTAAATAACCTTAAAATTAACCATTTAAAAAGAATTTTTTATTTTTTGTCACGTGGTGTGCACGAGCCATTCGGCTCGCACCGGTAAGCGGTGCTGCCTGTAAAATATACAGGATTCACCGCAACCCATGCTAACGGTATCCGCACCGGGTCCAAGGCGGTACCGAAAGGTGCCCTGCATTATTTTAAAATTTAAAAAAAAATGCAGTGTGGTCATTTAGCCAGTCACACTGTTGACCATGGGAATAGCAATGCAGTGCGTTGACAGAAATATTCACCCCGGTATCTATCAGCGCACTGCATTCGACACTCCGATAGGGTCAATGGTGCGGTTGGATAAGAGACTGCACCATTGAATATTTAATTTGTCAAGAATTCGGTGCACTGACACGACTATATGCGCTGGGGCGTATATTTTAGTCATCACACCGCTCTTCTGACACAATATATAGTCAACAGTGCTTGAAAAAATTTTAGGTGCATTGGATACAGTGCGTTTTATGTCATCTGGGGCACTGCAGCTAGTGCGGTACAAAAAAAAGACGCACCGGAACCGGTGCATGAATATTTTTGTGGCGCATCGTCTGGTCTGTTTTTTTTGTCCAAAAAAAATTATATATGTATATTCCTAAATACATGAATGATTTAATAAAAAAAATTATTTAATATGTCAATGATTCAAAGAGAAGAGGAGGAACAACAACAACAACAGGCAGAGCAGTATGACATGCTTTGCTAGTGGGAGGCACAAGAGAGGGAGAGAGATGTGTACCCTCGACCTATTACAACAGATACCTAGGGGCTCCTAAGGTAGGTAGGCCTCCTCAAGTTATATGAGGAGGCTACTTCCCTAAAGGCCCATAGTGTGTTTTTGAGACATCTTATCCGTCGGTGGAATGCCCACCAACAGGATTTCCAGGTTGGTCCTGACCAGTGGTACACACCCACTGAGGAGGATATTTATTTCATTACAGGGCTATTGAGGAGAGGGGTGGCTTTTCCCTCGTTCCCAAAGTTTCCAGCTGGTTTTGTAGCAAGGATTCAGTTAGTTTACTCCTAGAGATACATTGGAGCAGATGTACTATCTCCTTCAGAGTTTTAGGTCCTTGGAGGGAAATTACGTATTGATGCATTTGGTAGATAGGACGTGCAATGCCTCTCACTTCTCATTTAGACCATTTCACACAACACCAGTGACGGGCAACGCATTAGTTGCCTGCTTCTATATTATGCTAATTATTTAGTACAGGAGCCACGACTTGTCAGGTGGTCTGCCATTTTTTTGCGGCAGTTATGTATGGCCTTAGATAGATGGCGTGCTCATGCACAAGGGAGGGTCAACCTCCCTTTTGCTTCAGAGATTTTTTGTTTATTTTTTGAGAGGTTTCTAGAGATGAGGCCTAATTTTGTTCAGCAGCCTCGTAGGCAAATGTTGGAGGATCGGATGCACATATGGGGGTAGATGATGCCCAAGAGGGGAGAGACTATGTTTCCAGCCATGATATCGCATGATGCACTGGACTTACTAGCCAGTGTTGACGAGTTGTATCCCTTCATTATGGTCCCCTGTCCTTATGCTGGATTGGATTAGTGAGGGTGTGACAACATCATCTTCATAGATGATGAGCCACTAGATCATAGATATAATATTACTGTTTTATTTATATTTATTCTAACATGTTATTTAACTTGTTTTTATTAAATTGTGTAATGAAATTGTATAATTATTGTTGTGTACTTGTATATATTTTGCAGACATTGGATATTTTGATGGCGACAAGATGTCAGAACCACCACATGATCCAGCTGTGGATCCTGATGATGATCAAGAAATGGTAGATGCTGAGGATCATGATCAGGAGGCCGGTGTAGAGAGACATGCTCCTGCTGGTGCGTCGATACCACCTTTTGCTAGGCGTGGTTGACCTGATACTAGATACAGGATGGAGTTGGGCGACCATCTCAGTGCATTGATTGTTGAGGCAGGCATCAGGTCTGCTCATTACAGAGACATACATGTCGATGATAGGCTATTACAGATGTGGAGAGGCATGCAGCGTGACATGTATAACCTAATGTGGCATGTCGTAGGAGCTATGATAGCTGTTACATGACTGAGGAGGATTTTTTCACGTTATAGGCGTGGTCGAGCCACAACACATGATGGACAGTTCGCGACCAGCAACTCATCATCTCATGATCGTTCACCTCGCGTTGCACCAGATGAGCATGAGGCTCCACTAGCATCTAGCAGTCATCATGGAGATGAGGCTGGACCATCTTCCACGTCCAGTCAGCATCCATTGACTAAGCAGGCCTCCACTAGTACTGCTTATATTGATGGTGTACTACCACCAGCTGATCCATCCATCAATACTAGTCATGATCATGAGTAGGCTTGACTATCGACCGTCGAGGTTGCACCATTGACTGAGCAGACCTCCACTAGTACTGCTATTGATGTTGTACTACCACCAGCTGATCCATGACATTTATATTACAGTTGTATATTTTTAACATTTTTCATATATATATATATATATATATGGTCCATGTATTTTATGTTCATGTTGCAGTTGTACTTAATTTACATGTTGGTGATCATCATGATGTGTATATTGTTAGGTCATGTTAGATATGTTCATTTAATGTTTAGCTTGCAGATAGATGTGTATGTGATAACATGAGTTATTTAACATGAGATGTATATTTGATGTTTGTGTTGTGATGATGTTAATATATAATGTTAATTTGATGTTTGAATGTGTTTTTTAGTCGAATATGATGTTTGTACGATGGTTATCATGATCGTGATGTTTATTAATTAATTTAATATTAAATGACCATGATATTTATTAAATATTATGTCGTGATTGTAATTGAAATTGAAATTTTGATTGTATGTAAAATTGTAAAATTGTATTTGTATTTGTAATTGTAATTTTCACTGTAATTGTATGTAAAATATTTAATATAAAATTTTAATTGTAATTGTATATATGACAAATTGTAAAATTGTAATTCTAATTCTAATTGTATGTAAAATTCTAAAATTGTAATTGTATTTGTAATTGTAATTTTAGTTGTAATTGTATGTAAAATATTTGTAAATTTGTAATTGTAATTGTAAATGTAATTCTAATTCAAATTTTAATTGTATGTGAAATATTTGTAAATTTTTAATTGTATTAGTGTGAAATGGTTTTAATTGTAAATATAATTGTATGTAAAATTGTAATTGTAATTCGTATGTGAAATTGTAAAATTGTAATTCTAATTCTAATTCTATTTTTAATTGTAATTTATGTAAAATATTTGTAAAATTTAATTGTATTAATGTGAAAATTTTAATTGTATTAATGTGAAATTATTTTATTAAAATATTTAAATTTGTAAAATTTCAATTGTAACTATAATTGTATGTAAAATTAAAATTCTAATTCTAATTCTAATCTTAATTGTATGTGAAATTGTAAAATTGTAATTTTAATTGCAATTGTAATTCTAATTCTAATTGTATGTAAAATATTTGTAAAATTTTAATTGTATTAATGTGAAATGATTTTATTAAAATATTTAAATTTGTAAATTTGTAAATAATTCTAAAATAATAAATCTAGAATAATATGAATTTTTGTAACATAATAAAGTTTAGAAAATAATGCAAATAAATTCATGTACTTTGGAATTATCATTATTTTATTATGATCTTGCATACAAAAAAAAATAAACTTTATACAGTCTGGTGCGCTTATCATCATAACATGCACCAGTGCGTCTTATTACTCAGATGCACCGGTGCTTCACAACTCTTCTGCACCGGTGCGTCATAAAATACGGCGCCAAAACAAAAACCTCGATCTTACAAACTACTCTGGTGCGCCTATAAAACAACGCGCACCAGAACAGGGTGATTATGTAAAGTGCAGTATTGGAGCAACGGAGGGTTCGAATCATGGGTAAGAATTTTTCTGAGGAGATGAGGGTTTGAAAAGATGAGAGTTCGAATTTTGGATGATAAGTTTATAGCAGAGAAAATGAGTGTTTCAAACAGAAAGACGGACAAAGACGCTTACAAGGATGCAGACGGCTACATAGCTTGACACATTACAAAAAGAGAAAAGGAGTACATGTTGATACCGGTAGAGAGCATTTGGTTGAGGCCGACGATAGTGTTAAAGGTCCCATGATGGAGAAATGGAGAGCAGAGTTGATGGCAGAGAAAGATCAATCGAGGCAGTCGATAAAGCCAAGAGGCACCATGAAAGGAAGGATTCTCATTCCCTTAAGGACAACATAGAAAGATCAATTGAAGTTGTTGATCGGGCTGGTAGGTCCCATGAAGGGAAATATTCTCCAGAATGTGTTTAAAAGAAGCTGGGAGTATTGTCTGAGCTTCGGTTGGCTTACATAAACTTTTACCAGAAAATCTGATGTCACATAAAATCACATCTTTGGCTTTCAATTGAACCTGAATGACATCTCTAACCTGTCTGAGTTGTGGTCCTGTGGATGAAACTAGTAAAAAGTATGCTTGTATTATCAATGGAAATCCAATGACCATTTCTATGGGAAGAAAAGCATAGATACCTGCAGCTACCATATTTCCACTTGCAAATTGGTTTCCCATTGGAAAATATAATGTAATAGCCTATTTTTCAATGTCTTTCCTTTGCTCAACCCTATACTCATTTTCTATGGGAAATCATTTCCTCCACATGTAATAATTGCATCGTCTAGTCAAAAATCGGTCTTCTTCTGCTAACAAATGCAGAATGAAGGACTCGTTGTCATTGTTCCCATAACATTACCCATTTGCAAATTATGTGTACTAATTGTTGGCAGACCATCTGTCTATCTGCAGATTATATTCTAAAACATACTGGTTGAAAATAGTTAAGTGCCAGTTTTAACAGGTTCACATGCCACCATTTCCCACTTGGGCCCTGTAGTACTGCATCTTCACACGCCCCACATTGCATTCTCTCCACATAATCAGTAGGGACCTCCTGCAATAAACAAAATGCATTGGAAGAATAGTTATTTCCATCAAGAATTTATCCAATTCCAATTCTCAATTTTAATTCTAATTCTAATTCTCAAGAATAAACAAAATTCTAATTCTCAATTTCTATGGTTGGAGTTCACTAAATTTTGGTCTACACACCTAAAAGTAATTTCGGTGCATTAACCGCAAATCGGTGCTACTATACATATAACCACACCAGTGTCGGTGTTACAAAAAGATGCACCAGTGCGGTGCTATGAAGTGACGCACCGGTGAAGAATAAACGTAAATAAAAAAATGCAACTCTATTTTCTTTAAGTGAAAAAAAAGCGGCAAATTGAAAAATGGGCAGCAAAATATTTTCGAAAATCTAATTTCATAAAATAATTCTTTAAATACTAAACACTTTTCATTATTTCACTATTTTTGCTAAACTTTTCAGCCAAATATTTGCAGGAGACATACCTGGAGCAAGAGAGCACAAGGGCACTGTGGAGCAGCGAAATATGTTCAAACAGAAGTATTCAGACAATCAGAAACGAAATATCTGGTGATTCAAACCCTGTATCATAGAATTTCAAACCATATCGTGATTGAATTTGATTATTTTTTTTACCTTTTAAGCAGTTTTTTTACTTTTTCTGCATTTTTATCCATTTTTACCCTAAACCCTTCATTTTTTTTGTTTTTTCCCTTTTTTCTCCCCGTTTATGTAATTTCAGAATTAGGGATTTTCATTTTAGATTAACATCCAACCCACGGGACAACTTGCATAGTCGGATCCCAATCCATTCAGCCATTGCGTGAATTTTTGAAAAAAATGGATTTTTTTTTTATTGGTGCACCTTGTGTAACCTAGCACACCGCACAAGTACTGTGTAATAAAAAATTTGAAAATAATTTTTTAAAATCAGTGCAACATATATGAACTAGGGCACCGGTGCTCCATGTTACGAGAATAGCACCGTACGGTCTATTACACTATTTGTGCATTGCGTTTATAATACCCCACGCACTGTACGATCTATTATACTGTTTCACGGTGCGTTTTTAATAACCCCACACACTGGCGGCGGTGCGTACATCATGAAAGGCACACCGGTGTCTTGAGATTTATTTTTTATCTGAAAAGTTGACAATTTATTTATAAATATATTAATGAATGATATGGTATAGATTTTATATTGATAAAGAAATGACTGACAAGAGATCAAGTAACAAAAATACTGATAACATATCAAAAAAGCAAAAAAGGCAAGTTCTTTGTAAATTATTTATAAAAAATATTATTTTTGAACTATATGTAAGTTTAACTAATATGTATTGTTTATTATGTATCATGTAGAGCCACATAGTGACAAAGCTCGATAAGATTATATCTGATTTAGGACCAGAAGAGCGTAAAAACTTGATGGAAAAATTGCAAAAGGATGAATCAGGTGAATGAAAAAATATTGTCGATCCAATATGAGTTTCTTTTTTTAATTATCATTAATAGTATACTTAAAATTATTTGATAACATGTGTCAAACAATCTATTCATTCACATTGGTTTAATGTTCTACAGGGACCAACAACTTAGAAAAGGAATGTTGTTCTAAGAAAAGAAAAAAAGTAAAACATGAAAATGAAAATGAATTTCTCCTTAGCTCATCTGGAGTGGTGCTGGAAGTTAACAAAAGGGGGAAAAACTTTTACAAAAGTTTGAGGGATCTAGTGGAACGAATGTATAGACGTTCTTTCCACTTACAATACAAAATCAATCCAATGATTCCAAGAACCACATTTTATCTAAACTATAGGAAGAGTTTCCAGAGAATTGGTCAATGAGACATGTCAGACTTTTAATAGCAAAAACGTACAAAAAAAAAAGAAGGAATGAAAAAGTAATATTCCTTTAAATGTTTGTCTAGAATTATTTATAACTGTCACTTTTGTCATATTTACTTTTCATATATCAATATAAAAATTAAATATTTTATTTTCATGTTACATTTTCAGGAATATTATGAAAATCTCAAAAGATGAACGAGCTGATATCCTAAATATGCCAGTAGGAATGTCTAAAAAGGTGTACAAGGAGATGGTCAAAGAAATGGACAAATTGCATTGCAGGAGGAGCCATCTCAACAATAATGTGCTTCAAATGTAATATGTAATCACTGAATTTTTTGATCATTAGATACAATAAATAAACAATTTAGCATTAAATATTAATTTTCAAGAATTTTCTTGCAGAAAAGAAAAGAAAATGGAACCCATTCAACACATAAAACAAGACGTCAAGAAAGAAAAGAGTTGATATCTAAGTTTGTGAGTAATTGTTACTTCCTTATAACAACTTAACTAGATTTCATTTTTGTATTTTTTAAGTTGTTTTACAAAAATCATCATTGAATGTCTTCAAAAAGGTGCTAACATACAAAGAAGAACCATCAGACGAATTGATTGAAATTGGGTTAAATATGGGTTGTGAGTATATGTTGGCATATCATAAATTAATTGTGGAATTTTTAAGCATCTATCGATCTTGTTTTACTTAGCTCCATATAGAATTAATAGAACAAAAAATTCTTTTATATTAATATATGATTTTTTATGGGGTATAAAACTTGTAGGAAACAAAGTATGGAATTGCGCCAACATATGAAATTTTGAAATTGGCATGGTACATGGTTTTGAAAGAATATGTGTAGTTTATGAGTCAATTGTTGCTATGGTATGTCATTTCATTTTCGATTTACATTGATGTATATTATTTAATATTGCAATTTTAATTATTCTCACCAATGTACATACACTCATTTCAGTTTATTTTTATGTTTATAGATGGAAGGTGAAGAAGAAGAAAACAATCAACATCATGAACAAAACATTCCTGAAAATAACCCAAGTCATGGAAGTAGCTCTAGCAATGACAACCGTTCAAGCGAAGAATGATGATCACTATGTATGGATATCAAAGCAAGGCGTTGTATTTTTTGAAATATGTCTGTGAAATCAGACATTTTGTTTAATGTAATGGACATAGTGTCCCAATTGAAAAACAAAGGGATACCAATAACTGTCCCATTTTGTATGACAAAGATTGTCTTGTATATATATATATATATATATATATATATATGTGTGTGTGTGTGTGTGTGTGTGTGTGTGTGTGTGTGTGTTTTAATTTATTCTATTGTGTTCTCTATTGTCTCTATTGCATTCTCCATTTTCGTTCTCAAATTTACTAATAAAAATTTAATTCATATGAATATTGTTATAAGATATATATGTGTCGACTTTTGATGAATAATGAAGTTAAAAAAACTGCAATAATTATGATATGATATAACAAATTAATCCAAACATCACATTCAAATGCATTAATAAAAATTTAATTAATATGAATATTGTTATAAGATGTGTCGAATTTTGATGAATAATGAATATAAAACAATCACAATAATTACACTGTCATAGGTCGATGTTTCTAAAAAATACAAAATGAAAACCGGTGCGTGTCAGTTACTGTACACCGGTGCGTTTGTATTCTCAAGCGCACCGGTGTGTTTCTACGACCTATGGGCACCACACAAATACCAAAACCAATTAAAAATATTGGTGCGTTTGTGCGGTGCGCTTATGTGTCTATACACACCGGTGTCATTGTACGACCTATGGGAACCGCATGAATACAGATACCAATTATAAATCTCGGTGCGTTTGTGTGATACTACGCACCAGGGCGTTTATGTGTCTATAAGCACCAGTGCATTTGTACAACCTATGGGCACCGCACGAATATCGATACCAATTATAAATCTCGGTGCATTTGTGTGATACTAAGCACTGGTTCATTTCTACAATTCCACACACCGGTGCGTTGATACGACCTATGGGCACTGCACAAATCCCAAGACCAATTAGAACGACCCATGCATTGTATCACCAACAGTATGCCCAGTGCGGTTTTATACCTTAACAACCCGATCCATTCTCCTTCAACCACCCCAAGGCTCCTTCTAAATGTACACACCAGTGCGTTAAAGCTAGAGTAGCGCACCGATGAAAAAAAACATCTGTAAGAACCTTCGGCCACCCTTTTTTTTTAGTTGTGTTGAATTTCCATTAAAAGCTCCTCCAAAACCTCTGTAACCATAAACGGATGTTGTAGCAAATGTTTTTTGAAAATTTTGGCCAATTTTGTAACACTAAAAACCTCCTTTATAACCTTCGCTACAGGGTCTTTTCCTTGTAGTGGACGTTCTAAAAAATTTGTGAGTTCAAAGCAATGGTGGAGAAATACATAGGGAAGCATGTGAAGGCTCTTAGGAGAGATAATGGTGGTGAGTACATCTCCAATGAATTCAAGAACTTCTATAGCAAAGAAAGAATTCGGAGAGAGTTGATTGTGCCTCATAGCCCACAATAGAATGGGGTCGCAGAAAGAAAGAATTGAAAAATTGTGGGTGCAGCACGAGCGATGTTGCATGATCAGGGCCTACTATTGCATATGTGGGTGGAGGCATGCAACACAACGGTATCTATGCAAAATCGTAGTCCTCATCATATACTTGGCATGAGTACACCAAAGGAGTATTTTTCTGGTAAGAAACCTGATGTTTCATATTTAAAATTTTTTGGCTCATTTGTCTATTGCCATGTGACCAAAGATTCCAGTACGAAGCTAGAACCAACAACTGAGATTGGGATATTTTTGGGGTACACTGATACTCCCTACAACTATCGGGTGTATTTTCTAAACAACAGGATGATTTTTGTGAGACGGGATATAAAATTTGATGAGGAGAAAGCCATGCGATTGTCCCTTGAGAGGGAGCTGGATTTGCATGCAAATGAGGAACTCTTAGTTCCAAAGAATGAACCTCAAGATGTGGAGCAGCCACATGTGGATGATTATGGAGTGGAAGAAAACACTCATGCAAAGCCATCCACCAGATATTGTAGAAGGCACACCACGGAAGTTGATAGATTGAGACTTGATACGACAAAGCATGTAGGAGCACCTACTTCACTGCGCAGACAGAGACAGTCTCCAGACAATTTTACTGGATACATGGCTCTTATGAGCAAGTGTATTGTGAAAAAACCATATTCCTTTGAGGAAGCAGTGCAACAATCAATTTGGGTTGACACTATGGTTGAGGAGTATGACTCCATCGCCAAGAACAGTTCATGGGAAGTTGTCCCAAGACTGGTCGAAAAATGAATCGTTGGATCTAGATGGATCTATAAGGTGAAGCAGGTGGAAGATGGGAGTGTGGAGAAGTACAAGGCTATATTTGTAGCCCGGGGATTCTCACAAGTTGAAGGGATTGACTATGAGGAGACTTTCACACTAGTTATGAGATATTCATCGATTAGATCTATGTTTGCACTCTCAACGCAGATGGGGTGGAAGATAAATCATATGGATGTGAAAACTATGTTTCTCAATGGATTTATTGAGGAAGAAGTGTACATAGAGTAGCCAGAAGGTTTCGAGATCTTTGACAGTGAGTCGCATGTGTGCGACTTAAGAGAGCACTGTATGGGCTGAAGTAAGCGCCTCGTGCTTGGTACACTAGAATTGACAGCTATTTCACTCGGTTGGGCTTCACCAAAAGTGAAGCAGATGAAAACATGTACTAGATTGTGGTTGATGGTAAGCTCTTGATTATCATACTTTATGTTGATGATATAATTTTGACAAGTGATGAAAAATTGATAACTTCTTGCAAGGGAGTTCGAAATGAAGGACATGGGAATCCTTCACTATTTTCTTGGTTTGGAAATATGGTAGTGAGATGGTGAGCTATTTATTTCTCAAGGAAAGTATGCCAAAGAGATTCTAAGTGAGTTTCACATGGAGAGCTGTAAACCCATGGAGACTCCTCTTCTAGGAAACTGGACGAAGGAGGATGCTACTTTAGGAGAAGTAGTGGACACTACTATTTACATGCAACTAGTGGGTTCACTGATGTACTTAGAGAACACTGGACCAGACATTTGCTACACATTTAACCAATTGATTCAAGTTATGGTTAAGCCAACCAAGCTCTTTTGGAAGGCGGGGAAGCATGTCTTGAGATATCTTAGAGGCATTACAGAGTATGGATTATTTTACAAACAACCAAAGGGAGTGAAGCTTCAAGGCTTCACTAATGCAAATTGGGAAGGTATTCCATCAGACAGAAAGAGCACATCATGAGGGATATTCAACATCGGATCGATAATAGTTTCTTGGTACAACAGGAAGCAGCGATATGTGGCACTCAGTTCAGCCGAGGTAGAGTACATGGCAGCAAGTCAAGTTGCATGTGAGACCATCTGGATTAGGAAGATTCTGGTTGTTTTGTTTGGTTCTTACACGGATCTGACGGTGAGACATTGTGATAACCAAAGTTGCATTAAACTCTCGGTTAATCATGAATTCCATGATAGCTCCAAGCACATAGACATTTGGTACCACCATCTTAGAGTTGTGTTTAGAGGCATATTATTACTTCATTACATTCCCACGGAAGAGCAGGATGTAGATATTTCGACGAAGGCACTCGCCAGGAGAAAATTTGAATACCATAGAGGTAGGATCGGGGTGGAAGATAATCCCTTCCTTGTTGAGAGGGAGTGTTATGTTGGGGTTCCCATGTTTTGGCCAGATTGGCAAGACCAAAAGATGAGACAACATCAGAACCACTTTGGGGCCCTAGGATCTAGCCCTCCTGGACCCGGAGAGGGATCTCTCCAATAGAACAAAGAATGATATATATTTGAAGCTCAAAATGAGACGTTAGGCTAGGTATGAAGCACAAAGGGAGGTTTAAAATGATTTGGTTGGTGGGTTGCTGGGTTGGTCATGAGATCATAGACTGAGAAATTAATGGAAAGAAAGGAAAAAAATAGCAGGATGTTTCAACAAAGAGGATAGGTCAAGAAAGTGCCATCCATTGGGCTATGGAGTCATGAAAGGTGATTACATGCAACAAATAGCCAAATCTTTCAGAGGGAAAGTCATCTAATACTAAAGGATCCTTTTAGATTAGATGGTGGGATGGAACATTAAGGATTGAAAATGAAAGAAGAAAAGAAACCTAATTTTTTGTCTATAGATCAGGTCAGAGGTCATTTAACTCCAGACCTGCTTGGAAATACTAATAGGCAACTCTCAAAGGAGAGACAAAGGGGCAGCTTATAGATCGGACCAGAGGTCATTTAACTCCAGGTTAGCTTTAGCATGCTCCAAGGGAAAATAGAGATAAGTTTAACAAAGAGATCTTAGAAAGGCCAGCTGGTCACACAAGGATCCTAGTGGACAGGGCTAACTCTAATCCCCTTTGTTCCCAAATCTTCCAGCTTAAACCCAACAAGAACATCTAAGAACTAATCCATCCAATTCATACATCAGAGAGCAGGAAATAACATCCACTACACTGGTTAAATTGACTGAAATCAACCCTCAGATAACACATTTAGCAGAACAACATTTAAGGCAAGGAGAGCAGAGACATAGGGTACCTAAAAAGGGTAAATCCTATGCCATATTTCTGATGCAAGCCAGTAGAAAATGAAGCAATATGAAATGTAATAAACAAAGTTAGAAGACATCACCAATAGTAATAGACCAGGATCTTGTGAAATGTGCTTTGATTAATTGATACAAAACCAGTCACATACACTGAGCTCAATGGTTGTTACAATCCAAACTTCTCCTCCCAGCCTACTACATAACAACTACTCTGTGAATCCCTCCCAAGAATATTCTAGCAGTTAGAATGAATCCCTCTAACAGCAACGACATCAGCCGAACAACAACCTTTACAATATGTTCTATAGGGTTCTTATAGGAGAAAAGAATAACAGGAGTATATGTAAACTTAAATGCAGCATTAAAACTCTGAAGCTGCAGGAGGGCCGAGGCTCATTCTGTATAAATTCTAAGCATTCATTTCTGGCACTCTGTGGATGAAAGAGTGGTCCTTATCAGACTTCTATTTACTCCAGGTATGTCTCTGACGTACTTTGGCTGCAGGACTCTGTGGTACCATTGGTGAATAAACATAAGATAAATGAATGACTGAGAAGTCTGCCATACTTATGAAACAAATCCTCTGGTAGCTTCGGACTGTTGTCAGGGTGGAAATTTCTTTAGGAACACGGTGTATAATAAAATATGTATGGGTGCTCCGTCCCTTTTTAGGAAAAAACATTCTGCTGATGTAGAAACCTTGATACGTTGATTTTCGTGTTGTACCTTCTGCATGATCCATGGGTCTTCAATATGATTCTTTACCTTTAAATCTCTGAACATAAGGCTTATATATCTTCATTTGCATGCCTTAATCTCTCTACTGCTTAATTTAAATCTCTGACTGTGAAATCTATGTGTTAATGGCGCCGAGACATTTTCACAAAATATACCCTGGTCTTTTAATGCAAGTCCTGTCGTAGGAACTCCTCGGGTTTTCTTCATGATTTCTACCTCTGCACACAGTCTTTTCCTGTGTTTTCTATCACTGTGACAGCGGGTGCAAATAATGGTGGCTTTCACCACCTAAAAACCCTACAAAACAGAAAACTTGTCATGAAATCCATGAATGGGGGGTAATGGATGCAGTGCGGATGATGAAAATGGTCGAACAATGCAGAGGAATGATGGAGGGAAGCCTTGGTGAAGGTTGGCGGAGCGCAGAGGAAATTTAAATGAAAAACCTTAACAAACTTGAATTTTGAACAAATATATGCAATGGGATGGGCGGATGTACGGTGGATACACGTCGGGGTGATGTGGCGAGACCGGGCGATGGCGGGGCAATTAAATTTGGACCGTCCGATCTCGGCGGCGATCGACTGTGGAAAGTACGTCGGAGGGCGATGGACTGTGGGCCAGGGGTACGACTGCCATGGGTTAACTCGCACACAGCTCTGTGGAACAACGACCGTTGGATCAACTGCCCCAGATCAGACGGTGCACGTGCATATCGCTACACATCCACGGACGAACGTTAATGCGCGATGGGGTAGTGGTTTTGAAATAGTGTCGGAGCCACGTGTCGAATGCTGAGTGGAATCACTGGCCTATCGAAAAATACCGCCCTCCGCCCAAAGGCGGTGTGATAGAAACTGGATGGTTTTTGAATAGTACGCGGGGAACACTAGGGTGGGTAGACTCCGAACCGTCGGATCTGCGGGTAAATAGACGACGATGGTGCGATCGGGGCGATGAACGGGGGAACAATGGACGCTGTGGGAGCCACGATCGTCGTTCGATCTATACAGATTGACGGTTGAAACTGCGTCTGATATCCATTTGCAGTAAGCGCCTTTCAGGCTAGCGCTCGGTTTCAGCGCCCGGGTCACATGAGGGAAAACGGTTCTGGGGCTAGCCGAAGGGGGGTAAGACCCATATACATGAAGAATATGGCTTTTGGGCCATTTTAATGCAATTTGAGGGTGGAAAAGGGAAACGATAGAGGGAAAAAGGGGAAATCAAGCCAAACAAGGGGTGCGAGCAGGATGTAAAGGGGATTTTGGGAGGATTTAGGGGATCAGAGGGGAAATTGACAAGGGGAAAAAAAAGGTTAAAACGGGGCATTTTGCAGGGATACCAGGGGAAAATGAAAGCCTTTTGGAGCACAGTTTTTGTAATCAGAGGGGCTTAATAATGGAAATCAACAGAAGGGATTTTATCAAAGGCAAAGGCACAAGAGACTTCAACGATGATGTGTCTTCAGGGGAGATGCATTCCTTGCAGGCTCAAAATAATTTAGCCCCCTATTTTTCCTATCAAAAATTTACAGGGGGCTAACATGTTGAAAATTCAACAAGAAATGTGTGTCTAATTTAATTTTCCCTTAATTAAATTGGACAATAAAATGTAATCTTATCTCATAATCACTTGTAATAGTTAACTGAGTGTGATAAACTCAGTTAGCTCATGAATTTCGAGTTGAGGGTGGTTGGTGAGGCATGCAGAGTGATTATATTAGTTATGGAGTTCGAGTTTCAGTTTTGCATTAGTTTAATGCATGAGAAATCAGTTAACTCAATTAATTGAGTTAAAGTCAGTTGAACTAGTTGTAACTGTTTGTTGCACTAGTGAGAGATCAAGTGAATTAAATTATATTTAATTCACATGCAGTGATCTGCCATGCAATTGATGATTTACTATTACTAGCGGCATGCATGTTAGTTCCAGTGGAGACCCAGTTGAGAAAAAGGTTAAATGGATGTTAAATATTAGTTGTATCATTGGTAGGCTGCCTGCATGCAACAAGACATCCATTGGATTACCCATGAGAATTTCACAATTTTCGAAGGCTGAAATTCCTAAAGAATATGGTTCGCATTCCACATGAATTTTGCAAGCAAGGCAGGCTGATTAGAGGTAGGAAATTGGCTAAGTGTTGGTCTATTTTATCCAGGTCAGTGTGAGACAGTTGTGAGAGTGCAAGAGACTCTTGCGAGAAGAGTGCATTGTAATTTTTTCATGATTCCATGGTGAACATACAGTAGAACACAAAGGGGTTTTGAGAAGCAAGCTTTCCCCGAGAAAATATATGTGTTGTGGTTTCATTTTCTTCTTTCTTTACTTGTTGTGATTGGCGATCGTGTTTATTTTCTGCAATTGATTTGTAGAAGGATTCAGTATCTTGCTTTAGTACATTGCTTGACCGGATTTAATATATTGATATACATATGTTTGTATAATTTCTATTAGAATTATGGGACCCATAGACATTGTATTGACTATCGGGAACTAAGCAATATCATTTTCCGGAATAGGTGTCCAATCCCATGAATTGATGACCTTTTGGACCAGCTCAAGGGGGCCAAATATTTCAGAAATATTGACTTGAAGTCCAAGTATCACTAGGTACCAATTTAACCCTCTGATGTGTGGAATACTACCTTCAAATCTAAGGAGGGCCTTTTCGAATGGATGGTCATGCCTTTTAGGTTTACGAATGCCCCTGAAACCTTCATGAGGTTGATGGAAGACATCTTATGACCCTTCAATAACTCATTTGTGGTGGTGTATTTGGATGACATCTAGATCTTCAGCTAGAGTTGGGAAAATTAGCTTTGCCATATTCAACAAGTCCTCCAGACTTTGCGACAACACAAGTTGTGTGCCAATTTGGAGAAATGCACTTTTGGTATGACACAGGTTCAATATCTAGGGTACATCATTGATGAGAGGGGTGTGCATGTGGACCCAACCAAGATACAATTCATTCAGGATTGGCCAAATTCAACCACTCTAATAAAGCTCCACAAATTTTTGGGTCTTGCTAATTTCTACTGCACGTTTATGTTGGGGTTCTCTCATATTACTTGGCCTTTGAGACAAGTCACGAAGGGAAGAGAGAAAGAAAAATTATTTTGGTATGAATCCCAATAGAAGGCGTTTTCTGAGTTGAATCATCGCCTCTGCTCTACACTAGTGCTCACATTACCATACCTGTAGCAACCATTTGAGATTGAGACATATGCTTCCAACTATGTTATTGGTGAAGTTCTAACTCAACAGAGGCATACAGTAGCATATCACAGTGAGACACTTTCAGACACGGTCTAAAAGTATCCCACCTATGACAAAGAGATGTATTCCATTATGCAAGCATGCAGTCAATGGAAGCATTGCAATATGGGGAAGGAAACGATCATCCACACATACCACTAACCCTTTTAGTTCATACAGACACAAGGAAAGTTGCAGAATGATTTCTATCAGAAATGGTCCACATACCTGCAAAAGCTCCACTTGAACATTAATTACAAGAAGGGTAACACCAACAATGTTGTATACTTCCTCAGCTGACTGCTAGACATGGCGCTTACCATAATTCTCAAGTCTTGTGGGAATGAAACTTCAAAGTGGCTGCATATGTATAAGAGCGATCCATAATTCGGAAACACACAAGAAAGTTCCAAATTTTCACCTCTAGGATAAGCTTTTATGTCACCTGAGACACCTTTGTGTTCCTTCAAGCAAGTGTTCCAAGATGATTTTGGAGGCACACTATAGTCGGGTCGCTGGACACTTCAGAGTAGAGAAAACAGTGGTAGTGCTGTAGAAGTATTTTTATTGGCCAAACCTTCGACAATATGTTGATAAGTACACCAGATCCTACACTGTTTGCGCCATTTCCAAACTAACCATCAAGAAGCAAGGCCTATATACTCCTATCACTAATCCTAGTTGACCTTGGGAATCTATCTCCATGGATTACATGTTGGGAATCCCTTCAACAAAGCATGGCAATGACTGTGTTTCCATGGTCATCAAAAAATTCTCTAAGATGGACATTCTGGTGGCTTGCAAGAAGAGTATCATAGCAGAAGCCACTAGTAAGATCTTCTTTGAACGAG
Source organism: Pinus albicaulis (assembly GCA_034641835.2). Taxonomy (NCBI): domain Eukaryota; kingdom Viridiplantae; phylum Streptophyta; class Pinopsida; order Pinales; family Pinaceae; genus Pinus; species Pinus albicaulis. The sequence goes on along the minus strand of CM076571.1, from coordinate 530,023,396 downwards.
TGTGGGTACACTTTGGGTTCCCACATTTCATTATCTTAGATCGAGACAACAGGTTCCTAAGTACGTTTTGGTCAAGTATATGTTTTATTCTAGATATCAAGCTCACTAACTCCACGACTTTCCACCCCCAAACTAATGGCCAAACAAAGGTCATCAATAGGATGGTCGTACACATTTTTTGCATGTACAACTCAAAGCATCCTCACACATGGGATGAAAGCCTCCCCTATGTCCAGCACAGAAACAATAGAGCTCTCCATAGCTCAATTGGCCACAAACCCTTTCAAGTGGGGTTGGTATTCCAACCATTATGTCACATTGATGTGGCTATACCATTTGCACCTACTCAGGAAACCTTGACCCATGTCTATTCTAAAACCGACAGGGTTAACAACTTCATTAGTGAATCCAACACATCCACTACCAAGTCCATGACATATTGGAAAAATTCAATGCCAAGCACAAGCATCGACGTGATCAACATCGGGTGCCACTTAAGTTCCAGGTGGGCGACAAAGTTTGGCTACATTTGCAGAAGGAGCTACTCGCTGGTTCACAGTGCAAGCTTCACCCACTTTGATATGGTTCGTACACCATCACCAAGGTTGTAGGGGACAATTCCTTCGATATTAGCATTCCATCATTCCTTAGCCTGTACCGAGTGTTCAATTTCGACCACCTTCGACCATAATTTTCACCATTACTGGACACATTTGACATTGCAAAACAACTCACACCAACATAGTTAACCCCAGACCGCATCAAACATGCCACAACTGATCAGATCATGAACACATAGATCAAGAAAAATCGCTAGCAAATATCAAACTTGTCAAGTTGTCAAAGATGGCCAAATCATGCACCAAGGCAAGTGGCTCACCATGGACCAATTTTAGGAAGAGTTTTCCCATCTCATGGAGGCACTCAATGCAATGGGGAACATTGCTTCCTAAGGGGGGAGGACAGATGCAGATGGATATTGGTGGGCACCTGCCTATTCCACTTGAACCCCCACCATTATTTCTTTTAGTTTTTCGGTTTCCTTAATTGTAGCATAATTTACTATGTTTGGAAATTTTTCAGGTCGTAAACTTCCGGAGCCGTTTTGAGGCTCTAAATGACGTTTTTTTTGGAAAACGAGAAATCATGAATCTTTAAATCATGTTTATAGTAGAAATTTTTAGTCTCCAGATGGATATTTCTAATGAGGTATTGCGCACGTCAAACAAATATCATATGCAAAAGTTACGACCTCGGGAATTTGATATATCAATTTACCCACGGCCCACATATTTGGTGATTCATCTCCTAAGGTTAGGTTTTTGGATGTTTAGAGTTTCCATTGTTTCTCAATAATAAATAGGCCTTAGAGCCTCATTATAACACAGTTCTGAGGCATGTAGCCGCCACATCTCTTCTCATAGATAAGCTACCATCGCCTAAGCTACTTTATTTCCATTTTGTTTGTAAGAATTTTTCAGTTCTTTGATATTAATGAAATGAAGTGTTGTTTCTGCCGCATCTTTGTATTTATGGTTATCTTTGTATTTTTTTGCGTTCTTGTCTAAGTTTGAATCAAATTGTCATCTGTAGACAAATGGATAGACAAAGAGGGTTAAGGATATTCTTGAGGACATGTTGAGGATGTATGTCATGAATCAGTAGATGAAGTGGGAGGACTATCTTCCATTGGTCGACTTTGCATATAACAATGTGTATCAGGAATCCTTGAGGATGAGTCCATTTGAGGCTCTTTATGGGAAGATTTTTAATACTCCCATCAACTAGAGTGATCCAGTGAACATAGTATTGATTGGACCGTACTTGTTGGCTAAGATGGAGCAGGAGATGCAGGTTATTAAGAGGAAATTAAAGGCAACATAGGACATACATAAGACTTATGTGGATCAAAATAGAGCATTCAACAAGTTTCATATTGGGGTGTGTAGAAATTAGTATACACTAACCATGCATACATCCAGATTCCCCTGATCTCACAATATTTAACTTCTTGCAAAATACAAAATCATTCCACTGTTAATCTTTTGCGGAAAATTAATTGCAAACACATTTGAAGCATAAATAAAAACAATCGCACATAACAGAGTTGTTTAATAGGAAATCCTGAAGCTGAAAACCCCAAATATCATATATTATGTATCATGGAGATCATGTAACAATCTCATACAAAGCTTAGTACATCAAGCTCTCAGTACAATCAATCGTCACACACTAACATAGAAGAAATCTGAAAATCCATGCACCGATCTCTACCCTCCTGCTAGCCTGCCTCCACTATGCAATCACTGCTGAAGAATAGCTCTGAATGAATTCAAATTACCCTTGCCTTGACTGCACAATCCTCATTGGCAACTCCAATGTATGTGTGGTGCAATCAATGCATCACTATAGTCACAACAGATATTCCATCTTGCCCTTTCACCTATCTCTCCACTGGGTCTCCACTGGAACTGACATGCACTGTAGTTAACTGTTTTATTGTTCAGTTGATTGATGAATTATTACTTGTGAATTAATTAAATAATTAATTCACTCCACTCTCACTAGTGTGTCATTCAGTTAGACTAGATACAACTAGCTCAACTGAGTCTAACTGAGTTAAACTGAATACAACTCCATGAACTACTCTTCCAACTTTTTCATAACTTTGCCACTTCAGTTCTAACTGAGTCCTACATGCATGAACCACTAGTAAACCCTTGGAATTTCATAATTCCTTCATCCCACTTATTTTCAAAATCTGTGCACTAAAATTAAGTGCTCTAAGAGAATAAATTGTTGTTTATTTTCAGATTATTATTAAGAGCTAATAATAATCGACACTTCTATTTTTAGATTGACGATCTATAAATAGACTTCGCCCAATATTCTAAAAATAGAATTTCATCTATTTTTCCAACTTGACCAATCATCCACAAATAGCATCCTGCAACTTCTAAAATATGATCACCATGTCTAAAAATAGACATAGTCTAAAAATATACTTGCGCCAAAAATAGCTTGCGGGCCCACTTAGTGAAGGCGACTCTTTTCACTAAGCTCATCATCTTGTTGAATCTCAACACTCCCTCTCAACAAGATAGGGATTATCTTTCACCCCGATCCTGCCTCTATGGTATTCGAATTTTCTCCTGGTGAGCGCCTTCGTCAAAATATCTACATCCTGATCCTTTGTAGTAATGTACTGAAGCAACATGATCTTCCGCTACACACAATCTCTGATATGATGATACCAGATATCGACGTGTTTAGATCTATCATGAAACACAGGATTAACCGAGAGTTTAATGCAACTATGATTATCACAATGTATCACTGTAGGATCTAAATGTGAACCGAACAAACCAACTAGGATCTTCCTCATCCAGATAGCCTCACATGCAACTTGACTTGCTATCATATATTCTGCTTCCACTGAACTGAGTGCCACGGATCTTTGTTTCTTGTTGTACCACAAAACTGTCATAGATCAGATACTGAAAACCCCTCCTGATGTGCTCTTTCTGTCTGTTGGGCTGCCTGCCCAATCTACATCCGTGAAGCCATGCAACTTCACCTCATCCTTCTGTCTGTACCATAAACCATACTCAGATGTGCCCCTGAGATATCTCAGGACATTCTTTCCTACCTTCCAAAATAGCTTGGTAGGCTTAACCATCGTTTGTGAAAGCTATTTCACCGCATAGCATATGTTTGGTCTTGTATTAACTAAATACATGAGCGAACCCACCAACTGTGATAAACAGTGGCATCCACTACCTCTGCCGATGTAGCATCCTATTTCCTCCAATTTCCTAGAAGAGGAGTGTCGATAGGCTTTCAGCCTTACATGTGAAACTTCTCCAGTATCTCCCGGGCATACTTGCCTTGAGACACAAACAGTTCACCTTCCCACTGCCATATTTCCAATCCAAGGAAATAATGAAGGAGGCCCAAATCCTTCATCTCAAACTACTTTGCAAGATCTACCCTGCATGAGTGTATCAACTGCTCACCACCCATTAGTATTAAATCATAAACATAAAGAACAATGATTAAAAGCTTACCCTCCACCACAATTTGGTACAGGTTTGCATCTGCCTCACTCTTGGTGAAGCCAAGTCCAGTGAAATAGCTGTTGATCCGAGTGTACCAAGCATGAGGTGCTTGTTACAGCCCATACAATGCTCTTTTGAGCCTGCACACATGCGACTCGCTGCTGAAGATCTCAAATCCTTTAGGCTACTCAATGTACACCTCTTCCTCAATGATCCCATTAAGGAACACAGTCTTCACATCCATCTAATGAATGTGCCAACCCATCTGCGCTAAGAGAGAAAGGATGGTCCTTATGGAAGAATACCGTGCGACAGGTGCAAAGGTTTCTTCACAATCAATCCCCTCGATCTGTGAGAAGCCCCAGGAAACAAATATTGCCTTATACTTATCGACGCTCCCATAAGCAGCTTGCTTTACCTTGTAGATCCATCTTGATCCTACAACTAATTTCCCCACTGGTGTTGGAACAATATCCCAAGCATTGTTTCTGACAATGGATTCATACTCCTCCACCATGGCATCTACCCATGTGGGCTCCTGCACTGCTTCTTCAAAAGAAGATGGCTCTATCACAATATACTTGCTCATAAGAGCCATGTATCCAGTAAATCGGTCAGGTGACTGTCTCTGTCTGTGCTATGATGTAGGGACTCCTACATTCTGTGCCGCATTAAGCTTCAGTCTCCCAGCTTCTGTGGTATGCTTTCTGCCTTGTCTGATGTTTGGTTTTGCATGAGTGGACTCCTCCACTCCATGAATATCCTCCTGTGGCTGATCCACATCTAGAGGCTCATCTTTGGGAACAAGAAGTTCCTCCTCTGCATGCAAGTGTAGCTCCCTCTCAAGCGTCAACTTCATGGCTTTCACCTCGTTGAATTTTATATCCCGTCGCACCACAGTCATCCGATTGTCTGGAAAATACACACGATAATTATGGGGTGTTTCTTTGTACCCCACAAAAATCCCAACTTCTGCAGTCGGCTCCAGCTTCTTCCTGGCGTCCTTTGTCACATGAATGTAAACATATGTGCCAAAAATCTTCAAATGATAAATATCAGGCTTCTTACCAGTAAAAGCTTCTTTAGGTGTATTCATGCCAAGTACTCTATGAGGACAACGGTTTTGCACATAAACCGCAGTGTTGCATGCTTCTTCCCACAAGTGCATCAGTAGGCCCTGGTCATGCAGCATAGCTTGTGCAGCACTCACGATCGTTCTGTTCTTCCTCTCCACGACCCCATTCTTCTGTGGGTTATGAGGCGCTATGAGTTCTCTTCGAATTCCTTCTTTGCTACAGAAGTTTTTGAATTTTCCTGAGATGTATTCACCACCATTATCGCTCCTTAGAGCTTTCACTTGCTTCCCCGACTCCTTCTCCACCAATTCTTTGAACTCACAAAACTTTTAGAACATTTCGCTCTTCTTCTGCATGAAGAAGATCCAACATCTACGAGAATATTCATCAAAAAATATAACATAATACCTGTGTTTTGTTGTTGAAGAAACTGAGAAACGTCCACACACGTCTGTGTGAATTCTCTCCAGGATCACCGAAGCACGGTTCTCCTTCTCATGAAAGGTGGTCTTCACAAACTTACCCATTATACATCCCTTGCATTGATCTGACTGCACAAGAGTGCCCTTGGGAATTCCATTAGAAATCTGCTGTAAAATCTTCAAAGCGCCATGGTGAAGATGGCCCAATCTCCTGTGCCATAATTCGGCCTCATCCCAGCTCACCACTTCTTCTACTTTGCCCACCATTGCAGTGCATCCATATACCTCCAGCTTGTAGAGATTCTTAACTTGAATCCCTATATTCTTGGTTTGAACCGTTGTTTTATGTCGAAGGAAGGCTTTTCCCTCACTGAAAACAACATCACAACCTTTGTCTTCCAACATTGCGACCGAGACCAAGTTCTTCTTTAGACCTGGAACATGCATAACATCCTTCAACAAGAATGGATTACCGGACTCCCTCTCAAAGTTAATGGTCCCAATGTTGGTCGCACTGTATCGACCATCGTCGCCCATCTCTATATGCATCTAGAGGTCCTTCTCCTCCAAGTCACTAAATAACTCCTTGTCTCCCGTCATATGGAAAGATGCACCACTATCAAGATACCACACCAATCCCATATAGCTTGAAACCAAGCATGCGATCAAAGAGAAATCAAGTTCAAATTGCGAGGCTAAAGCCTCTCCAGCTACAACTCCAACAACCTTCTTGTTATTCTTCTTCTTTGGGTAGTTAGTGGCGAAATGCCCATGTTCGTGATAGTGAAAACACTTCACCTTGGAAAAATCCTGCTTCTTTACTTTAGCTTCGGATTTTGAAGGAAATTTCTTCCCCTTCACTTTCCTTGCTTTGGCAGCCAAAGCTCAATTCTATTCATATTCATTCTTTGATGAAGAGCCATCCCTGTTACCTCGCCTTATCTCCTCCTGCACAAGATCCGACCAAATTCGCTCCCATAACGGCAGTTTCTCCCGTCCATTGACAGAGTCTTCATAGCTATGCCAACTCTTCAGAAGCCCAAGGAGAGCCAAGATCACCAAGTCTTCATCATCAACAGTAACAGGACAAACTTTGTGAGGTATTTTGGAATATTGTCGCCCTTCTCCATTTTTATTTTTCTGATTTTGTATTTAAGTGCCAACTTCCTCTAGTCGCTTTTGCTTTGGAACAAATCTGTTAAAGCCTTCCAAATTAATAATGGAATGGCTTTCCCATGAAGGCTGGACACAATATGGTCCTTCACACCTTCCAACATAATTCTTCTTGTCTTTGCTGTCTTCTTTTGCCATGCGTCAAGTAATGCAGCATCGCTAGATCCCGGCTTAGGAACATCGCTATCGATGAACTCCTTTAGTCCATTATCCTCCAACACTACCTCCATCCTATCCTTCCAGGCTATGTAATTCGAGCTCCCATCAAGGGAATACTCTAATCGCAACCCATTGAAATACGTTTCAATGTATACTCAACTTCTGCAACAAGAATTTTCTGTAGCAAATTCGAATTGTCCACTAGCACAAACTCAACAATTCTTCACAATTGCAATCTTCAAGAATTAACACTGCTTCGATACCATGTAGAAATTAGTATACACTAAGCATGCATACATCTAAATTCCCCTGATCTCACAATATTTAACTTCTTGCAAAATACAAAATCATTCCACTGTTAATATTTTGTAGAAAATTAATTGCAAACACATGTGAAGCATAAATAAAAAAAATCGCACATAACAGAGTTGTTTAACAGGAAAGCCTGAAGCTGAAAACCCCAACTATCATATATTATGTATCATGGAGATCATGTAACAATCTCATGCAAATATTAGTACATAAAGCTCTCAGTACAATCAATTGTCACACACTGACATAGAATAAATCTGCAAATCCATGCACCGATCTTTGCCCTCCTGCTAGCCTGCCTCCACTACGCAATCCCTGTTGAAGAATAGCTCTGAATTAATTCAAATTATTATTGCCTTAACTGTGCAATCCTAATTGGAAACTCCAATGTGTGTGTGGTGAAATCAATGCATCACTATAGTCACAACAGATAGTCCATCTTGCCCTTTCACCTATCTCTCCACTAGGTCTCCACTGGAACTGACATGCACTGTAGTTAACTACTGTATTTTTTAGTTGATTAATGAGTTATTATTTTTGAATTAATTAACTAATTAATTCACTCAACTCTCACTAGTGTATCATTCAATACTAGATACAACTAGCTCAACTGAGTCTAACTGAGTTAAACTGAATACAACTCCATGAACTACTTTTCCAACTCTGTCATAACTTTGCCACTTTAGTTCTAACTGAGTCCTCCATACATGAACCACCAGTAAACCTTAAGAATTGCGTAATTCCTTCATCCCACTGATTTTCCAAATCTGTGCACTGAAATTAAGTGCTCCAAGAGAATAAGTTGTTGTTTATTGTCGGATTATTATTAAGAGCTAATAATAATTGACACTTCTATTTTTAGATCGACGATCTATAAGTAGACTTCGCCCAATATTTTAAAAATAGAATTTCATCTATTTTTCCAACTTGACCAACCATCCACAAATAGCATCCTGCAACTTCTGAAATATGATCACCATGTCTAAAAATAGACATAGTCTAAAAATAGAATTGTGCGAAAAATAGCCCGCGGGCCCACTTAGTGAAGGCGACTCTTTTCACTAAGCTCATCATCTTGTTGAATCTCAACAGGGTGCATGTGTACTTGTGCATCAAGCCCAAGAGGAGATCCTTGAGGATTGGATCATGTTCCAAGTTGGCACTTCGGTATTGTTGGCCTTTTGAGATCCTTGAGAGGATTGGACCAGTAGTCTCCAAAATTGCATTTATGCCGACAGTGAAATTCCATGATGTTTTCCATGTTTCATTGATTAAGAGATATGTATAGGATTTTGATCATGTGACGTATTGGTCTGTATTTCATGTGGAACCAGAGGGAAATTTCCATCCAAAACCATAGTGCATTTTTCACGGAAACAACTCATGCTCTAGAACTAAGAAATCGAGCAAGTTAAAGTGCAGTGGAAGCACTTTGGGCAAAATGAAGTTACATGGGAGATGGTTGATCAAATGCAGGCTATGTATCCTTCCTTATTTTCTAGTTGATAATTTGTGTTGGTACATGTATTTTGATTTATGTTTATATATGCATATGTGTATTGTAAATACTGCAATGTGTTATGTTATAAAGCTCCAATAAGCAATATGTTGTAAATACTACAACGAGTTGTGTTATAAAGTTCCATAAGCGATATGATGGTCATGATTTTTCAACAGTTTGGTATGTTGTAAATGTTGCATCGAGTTGTGTTATAAAGCTCCATGTGAATCATGTTTTGTTGGTTATAAGTGTCATTGAACACCGAGGACAGTGTTCCCCAAGGGGGAGGGGTTTGTAATAACTCTTCGCTGAATTTTCATGTAAATGAAATAAGAACAAGGTCATGGGACACATATTCCAAGTTGAAAGGTTGGAAAAAACTATAGTGGGAATCACTTGTGGTTTATTAATGGCTATGGAAATTGGAAAAGGAAAGGAGGACATAATTGGCATTTAATTATGAAAATAACAAGAAATATAATAAAACAAAGGTGAAGAGAAACCAATGTGAATGCAAGGGAAATTAGAGGAAAAATGAAGGAAAATGAAGAAAATAGAGGCATCAATGATAAAAAAAGCATCATAGAAATATTTCATGGCTTTGGTCAATTCAATTTTAGCTCTCTCCTTTCGTTTTCTCTCTCTCATACTCTTGTACACTGAGAGAATTCTTGGAGCACTTTAGAATTCACTTGGATTTGGAGAAATAAAGTAAAGGACAAGCAAGGAGAGCAAGGAAGCGCAAGAAGACAGTTTGATCAACAACTGCACCGTGGATACTTTGCAGGTAACAGTTTTCATGTGTGATTTCCTTACTGGTTTTTGGATGCATGAGATTTGTCTAGATTAAAAATGGTTTCAACCTTGCCTTGTCATTTCCTGGATAACCATGATGTAGAGGGTTCCCCATTTATATTTTCTGGTTGGCACTTAGGTTCCATATGGTTGTGGGTTAGAAGAGATACTCTGGAGCCTTGAAATAGCTTGGGTACCCTGGAGGTTGTGGGTTGAGTTACTAGTCTCTGAAGCCTATGGGTTGGGACAAACACTCTAGATCCTTGTAACAATTTGGGTTCCCTATGATTGTGGGTTGAGTTACTAGTTCCTGGAGCCCTGTATAGCTTGGGTAGAGACCGATATGGTTGTTTTTAGTGATTTCTGGACTGTATAGGTGAAATCACTTTGGTTGAGGGTCGAGTTAGTTTGGCCTCTAGAATCCCTAATTGGTTTTATTTTGGTTTAACCCTTAGGATCCCACATTCATGCTTGGAATATGGCATGGTGGTGATTGGCTGAAAGAGATATTTTGGTTCAGCAAATCTATGGTCGGGTGGTATGTGGAAGTCCCTGGCTTGGTTGGTATTTTCATATATCATTCTAAGCTATTTTCCTATGGAAATTTATGAGCACTTATGCTAGTTATTATGGTGGTCTTATGGCTAAATTTCCATGGTTTCTATTTTGGTTATTTGTTGGTTATATATTTGGTTATGTGATGTGCTTTATCTATGGATCTTATTCATGATTGATAAGTTATTGAATGGTTTATGAATACATTGGCTAACAAGTGTTATTGCAACTAACTAGAGAGGGGATAAAGCCTTCTTGGTGATTCTCAGATGAAGGTTATCATCTTATGATCATATATGTATTCATGGCACGTAACTTATATGTTTGCCATATGTTTGACGAAATGTTTATCATGTACTAGGCTTGTACTATCTAAGATATCGATTAAGTTTGATTTGTTTAGCATTGTTATCAGCATTGTCACGCTTTTGGAAAGTTATAGGTAGTTATGGGAAGTGGTCGGGAGGCTAGCCTGAAAATTGGCACTAGTCTTGCGATCGCTAACACATAACTAAGGGATTTGGGCTATAACCGCATGGAGGCATGCTTATGAGTGTGGTTATAGCCGCATTACTACATGTATGTAGTCTTATGGGTGTGGTTGGGGAGTAAACCCAGTGAAAAAGGGTTCCAACTCAGGGATTGTTCACCTGGGGTGGCTTGCAGGCTCCTGAGTGGTTTGTAGTCACTGAGGGATGGTTGTAAGTTGTCGGTTTGTAGACCGAACTTCCATAACTAGAACCTGGAGGTCGGGTAATATCATAGTAACACTCATCTCATGTTTACCCTACGGAGCTTGTAAAAATGGCTAAATGTGGGAAGAGGCATTACAATTTCCGTTTAATCTCAGAGGTCTATGTGTAGTTTATTGGGTCTGGGAGGTTATTCCCTAGAATTGTTTTTATTTTCTTGATCTATACTTTGTATTTATGTACTATGTCAAGACTCTCTCTATTTATCTTCCTCCATTTCCTTGGTTTGTATGGGTGGGATTTCTTTGCTTTGATTCAACTAAGTACTTCATTATATTTGTGACAGTCTCTCCTTTCTGAACTTGGTTAACACCTTTGTTCCTGTCCCTCCACGTATAGTTGTTACATATCTCCTTATCTGTGGTCTCTTGATCTCTCCCCTCAATGAGCCAACCTTGTCCATTTTTCTACTATGAATTTCTTTGCCCTTGTTTCTCCCATAGTTTCTCTCTTACCCCCTACCATTTCTAGGCCAGGGTGTCTTCCTACCTATAGGGGAGGGAGACAAAACTATATCCCCTCCAACTCCAAGTCTCAACGTGAAGTGTAACAATCATAAACCATCTGTGTTCACTGTGTTGCTTTGGCGAATAGAGCTGAGCTTCAACAAGAAGAAAAAGAGGCTAGGATGGGGAGTAGATTTATTACTAATGCTAATGCCGAGGATGAGATTGGTGGTTGGATTCCAGGCACCAGAAACACCACAACTTAGAACACTAGATACATGCAGACTATCAACAGTTATTATCAATTAAAAACAATATCAACATTTATTATCATTTATTAACACTAGATACATGCAGACTATCAACATTTATTTATTATCAATTAGAGACTTGCATTGATGAGATGCAAAAATAGATTAACAAGCTTAATGACAACCTCTCCTCCTTGGCAAAGAAGATGGCAAACATGGAGTTCACCACTTTAGAAGAAGAGGAAGACCATTCAGATATAATTATTCAGGTGGACTCTCCATCCAAATAGATAAACTTTAACTCTCTTTTTGTAATATTGTTAATAAACAACAAAACTGCCAACCTAGATATGTATGTTATTGTTAATATCATTAAGAAAATAGATAAATATATGTTATACCATCGAGACAGTTTTTTTTAAATTTAAACAATACACCATGAAAAAAACCTTCTTACCAAACTAATGTTCTAATTTCTCTTATAGTAAGCTAAAACAACTATTTTTGCATGTAAAGCCATTTCCTAATAATATAAATATGGATTATTGAAATTTAAACATTAGAATATTTAAATTTACACATTCTATTTTATTTTATTTTTAATTTGATGCAATTAAGAAGAAAATTATGATTAAAAAAAAAAAAAAACATGATGACGCTGCATTATACAGAGGTGTAGGATGCTCAAGGGATTAACATGATAAAACTCTAACTTGCACTGTATATCTGTAGTGGTAGATGACCTCGGCCTCAGAGTGCTCACCTTTAATGGACGATACCGACTCCTTCACCTTCCTTTTGCAGCATCTATGTGGACCTTCATCTCTCTGCACCACTTCTGCCTTTTAACGCAATATTAAATTCGCTGAATAGAAATTACAGATGGGCACTTTCAATGGGAATCTGCCAAAATCGTATTTACAAAAATTAAAAATTTAAGTTTACCCACAATTGGATATGCCTACTTCTGGCTGCGTTGACTAACAGCTACAAAAATTCGATTCGTTTTGCCGCTAGACTTCTAATATAAATTATCAGTAAAATATTCACACAGCTAGGTAGACAGCTGGCCTATTAGCTCAGTTGGTTAGAGCGTCGTGCTAATAACGCGAAGGTCGCAGGTTCGAGACCTGCATAGGCCAGAACATTAAGTTGTTGTTCTGTGCGGTGTTCTTCCGATCCTCTATTTTGCTGTCGCAGACATAAAAATTCTCACCCTGTAACTCCCGTGTGATGCGTGTAATGTCAATTCTCACTCTGTAACTCCAGTGTGATGCCTGTAATGTAAACTGACTAAGGAGTTTTGAAGAATTTAATGTTGTATATGTTTAAGGAGTTTTGAAGAATTTAATGCTGTGTATGTTTAAAAAAACCCAAGAATTTAATGTTGAGTATGTTTAAAAAAACCCAAGAATTTAATGCTGTGTATGTTTAAAAAAACCCAAGAATTTAATGTTGAGTATGTTTAAAAACACTTGAAGAATTTAATGTTGTATGTTTAAAAACACTTGAAGAATTTAATGCTGTGTATGGTTAAAAAATGTTGTGTATGTTTAAAACAACTTAACTGTTTTTCATTTAATTAATATTTTTCAAAGTCTAAGAGTACTCTGTAATTCTTACTAAGGAATTTTGAAGAATTTAATGTTGTGTATGTCTTAAAAAAACCCACAATGTTTTATCTGTGTATGTTTCCACATATATTTACAATCAGCGTACAAAGAAAGTAGTAGATATATTTACAATCAGCATAAAAAGAAAGTAGTCGATGTAGAGAGAAGACATTAATTGTTTTTCTTTTAATTAATATTTTTCAAAGTTTTAGATTGCTATTTTGAATTTAATGTAAGATTAAATTTAGTATAGATTTATTTTAAATACAAATTTAATATAAGTTGAGATGGATTAAATTTTTTCATGTCTAAATGTTTTTAGAGTGTAAAATAAATGTGTTATATATTATTGTTTAAATTTTATTTTTGAATGCTAAATAGAGTATATATAGGACCAAATAAAAATTTTAACCATAAAAAACAAAAATTTGAAGTTGATATAGACATAAATTAGTTAAATTACATCTTCAAATAATTTATTTAAATCTATAGTTGAAATATTTTTGAAAAGTATAAGATTTAAATATCTAATTCACACTTAAGATGAGTCCAGATGGATCGAATTTCTTCATGTGTAAATTTTTTTAGAGTGCAAAATACAATGTGTTATATTTCATTGTTTAAATTGTATTTTTGAATGCTAAATAGAGTATATATAAGACCAAATAAAAATTTTAACCATAAAAACAAAAATTTGAAGTTGGTATAGACATAAATTAGTTAGCATAGATCTTCAAATAGTTTATTTAAATCTATAGTTGAAATATTTTTGAAAAGTATAAGATTTAAATATCGAATTCTCACATTTTTTTTACTTCTAATTACTTTACAACATTTTTTTAGAGTGCAAAATAGAATGTGTTATTTTTTTTTGTTTAAATTGTATTTTTGAATGCTAAATAAAATATATATAAGACCAAATAAAAATTGTAACCATAAAAACATAATTTTGAAGTTGATATAGACATAAATTAGTTAACATACATCTTCAAATAGTTTATTTAAATCTATAGTTGAAATATTTTTGAAAAGTATAAAATTTAAATATCTAATTCTACTTTTAGTCACTTTACACCATATTCATTTTTTAACTATAGCCGACATTATTTTTCTATTTAGAACATAATTTTTATTTTAAAGGAGTACAGATGGATGGACGAATGGACAAACTTACACATATTCTCATATTGGGTTGTAGAATGAGCCTCTCCACTCAATTAAATATATTTTCAAATGAGTATTTTTATAGTGTGGTATAAAATGAAACTTCTGGTATAATATGTGTTGTTATTGGAATGCTCGACATTTTTTCACTTCACCTATTTTCCGGGACTTTAAAATTCCCTAAAAATAAATGAAATGTTCACCACAAACATAGAACATTCCAATAACAACACATCGTATACCAAAAAATTGTAAGGCACACAAACTTGAAAGAAATTCAACAATATATTAATGACTATCTCATTAATGATGTACAATAATGTACATATAAATACATTAAAAAATCGTTGGATCAGTTCTTAGGGTTTCTTGGACTCTAATAACCAATTACCCTATCACAATCTATCCTGAGGATTAGTTGTCTAACATTTCCCCCTTAATCTGAAGGTTTTACCAAAGTCCAAGAATTAGAGCTCATAATACATAAATGCATCTCAACCAAGAGCTGAATTTCTCTCATAAATAATTTTTAAGGATGACCACAAACCGAAAATGGGATAAATTAATGTCTCATTCAACACCAATTCTGGAACCTACATAGAAATTCTTAGAACAACAAAAAATGTGGTTTTAAGGTGACTAAAAACTTTGGAACTATCATAGCAGTTCCTCGAACAATTCTGAATCTAGAAGTGTTTTTTCACAAATAACTCAATCAATTGAAGTCTCACAATTCTAGTTCTAACTAGTACAGGTTGTGGCTCAGGATGTGGATCTCTTACCCAGGCTCGTTTGACATCTCGAACTCGAACATGTATCAGACCACCAACAAATCCCCACCTGTTGGATACAAGGTGAGAAATATTTGTCATCACTGCAAGACTCATCAACACTCTCGAACAAATCCTTCGATGTTATCTGTAGATCTTCTTGGTTTTTTTCGACCATTCCCAAGAAGCAATCCATTTGAAACTTAGCTTCTCTCTTGCATTACCCTTATTTTTGGAACATCTGTTTAATTGGTGATTTCACTTTCCACAATGCTCACACAGGTGAAGATCAAAATGTATCGATCTTTCATGCATAACATCCACAAGTGTCTATTTCAATACTTAAGTGAGAATAGAACACAAATAAAGAACACCTTTCTTCCTTGTTGTTCGTTAGTTTGCATAATCACACCCCTTTTCTTCCACTACAACCAATCTTCTCTCAGTGTGAAATTTGTGGTTTTTCTTCACACAGATCAAGAGATTTCCAACCAACACTAGTTAGCAGTTGGCAGTCAAGAAATTCGAATAAATCTCAATGTCATTCTGTCAACGTCAGGACGTTACCTACAAAGCGTGTTGGACACTGATATTCCCTCATATATTTGACATAACTTTGAACTTCAAACCCATTTTAGGGTTGGTTATGTTTCCTCCACTAATTAGTAACTAGCACTTTTTTATGGAAACACTATCACACGAGCTGAAAGTATAATTATGTGGGCATGATTTTGCTTTTAAGAGTACTATACGTGGAATGTGGAATTCTAGTCACTCTGTTAGGTCCCTATATTACTAGTTTAGTCCCTTATTGTTATTAGTGTAGCCCCCTTATTGTTATTGTTGTACCCCTGTTACCCCAATATTGTTATTATTGTGTCCTTACATTGTTATTTTTAGGTCGGCTAGGATTAGATTGTGGGCCCATGGACTCCTATATATAGAAGGAGGTTTTGGTCATTTGTATCATCCAAGAATTGTTCATTTATGTAATTTATTGGAGGTTTCCCCCTCGAAGTGGCTATTTCTAAGGCATTGATCTCTCTTTTCTTCTATTTTTGGAGCTGGTTTCATAACATTTGGTATCAGAGCTTTGGATTCTAGGGTTTCGTTGCTCCAAACAGGTCATCGTGGCATTTACACAATATATTTTTTTCTACAAAGGTTCATAAGCTGAAATTTGCACAGCGCGAAGCAGAAATCCCGAGGAATCTCTTGTGAAAATGTCAAATCTTGGTTCGCAATAGTTTCAGAGATATGATCTGAGGAAGTTAGGGTTTTTTTAGGCTCCCGAATTTCAACTAAAATAGGTCATCATGGAATTTTCGCTATAATGTTTCATATATGAAGTTTCAGAAGATGAGTTTTTTTATAGTGTGAAGCCGAAATCCTGAGGAACCACCTATAAAAATTTCATATCTTGGTTCGCAATATTTTGGAGATATGATCTGTGGAAGTTAGGATTGTTTCAAGATCTCGAATTTCATCTCAAAGAGGTGACCGTTGGAAAAAAGTCATAACTCTCTCTTTGAGCGTCATATTGGGATTCTGTAAAAATTCTCTGAAAGTACATGGACTGTAGTTTTCGGTATATCAATTTCAAAGCCAAAGGAGGAAACAATGACACCTGGAAAGTTGTACAAGTTCGCTCTACTGAACCAATCCATAATTAGGTCATTGTGGGAGATTGAGCATAACTTTTCCTTGAGGAATCCAAATCAAGTAAGACCCATGGCATTTGAAAGAAGATTCAGAGAGCTAATTCAGGGTCGAATTTCAAATATTGAAGATCTAAAATCACAAAGATAATTCAGTTTCAATATCGAGCTCCTCAAAAGCAAGAAACATGTGTGTATTTTTTTCGAACTACATAAGTCTCGTTTGAAAAAAATTAGTTTGAATTTATTCCAAGGGCATATTGAAGAATAGATATCGGTATTGGGTTCTCAAATTCCCCCTAAAAAGAATTCAACACCCATTAAGCCTTTAGAAGGCTCTACTATGACTCATGAAGACGAAGAAACACAAAATGAGATATCAAAATTACAAGAGCAAGTGCACTAAATTTCGCTATTGCAAAGAGCAACAAAAAATGAAAAGGAATTTTTGAAGAAAGGCATGGAAGCTAAGATGGATGATTTGAAGAAAGGCATGGAAGCTAAGATGAATGGTTTGGAAGCTAAGATGGTGGCATGGAAGTGGGCATGGAAGCTAAGATGGATGACAGGGAATCTAAGATTGATGAAAAAAATGAAAGACAACATGGAAAACATGAAGAATGATCTAAAAGTAGATATCGAAGGTTTGGCAAAGTTGATACAAGAAATTTTTCCTAATGGCGAAAAGATAGTAGAGGAAACTCATGATGAGAACAAAATAAATGTTAATCGTGGTTTCATAAACTCTAATTTTGGATGGAAGAACCACCATATTCCTAAGATGGATATGAGGAAGTTTGATGGCAAGGATCCCGTAACATGGATACTACAGATGGAGCAATATTTTGATCTCAATAATGTGCAAAACACACAAAAGGTACGCATTGCAACTTTACATTTAGAACAAAATACATTTGTATGGTATTGGTGGCTTTGCTCCTGTAAAAAAATTGTCACTTGGTCAATTTTTACGGAGGAAATGATAGCACATTATGAGGATACCAAAAGCAATACCTTCTTTAGCCAATTTATAAATCTCAAACAAAAGGGTTTAGTGGTGGAGCACATTGAGGACTTCCAAAAATTGAATATAAGGGTAACTGATATTCCAAAGGAAGACAGGATTGATGTCTTCATAGAGACTTTAAAGGCCAACATCCAACATGAAGTTCACATTTGGGAACCTGTCTCATTGGAAAAGGCGTCCAGGTTAGCAAGAAAAAATGAATGTAATATTATGGCGACAAGGAAGCTTACCACTCACATATATAAAGATGGAAGTGTTGCTACTCCTAGACTTCACAACCTACAAGGTTGACACCACAACAATTGGAAGAAAAAAAAGCAAAAGGGCTTTGCTACAGTTGTGATAACAAATACACTAAAGGTCATAAGTGTGCTGAGAATAAATTATTTTACATAGATTGTAAAGAGGAAGAAGAAAATGAACAAGAATCTTCAAAAGAAGAGGATATACACCAGGAACCAACCATAGAAGAGGAAGAAATGAGTCCGACTGTATCATGTAATGCATTGGCAAGAATTACCACTCCTCAAACTCTCAAGATATAAGGACATATCAAGAAGAAAAAGGCAATAGTGTTGATTGATTCGGCTAGTACCGATAATTTTATTCATTGTAAGGTAGCCAAGGAATTGAATTCTTTCCTATACCCAACATTTAAATGTAAAGTGATGGTTGCAAATGGAGGAACTATAAATTTCTCTGGAAAATGCCATAATATCAAGCTAACCATGGGGGAATATGTATTGAATAGTCCAATGCTTTCCATTCCTATGGGAGGTGCTGATGTTGTACTAGGAGTACAATGGTTACAATCTTTGGGGACGGTAGCTTTTAATTTTAAAGAACTTTTCTTGAAATTTTTTTCAGAAGGAAAGGAAGTCGAATTACGGGGTATTGAAGGGAAGCCGGGAAGGATAATAAGCTCTAATGTCATAACAAAGCTTCTAAAGAAAGAACAACGAGGCGTAATTGCACAATTATGCTCACTAGAAGTTCCGACATCAAAATCATCTATTTCTGCAGATCTCCAACAAGTCTTGGACAATCATTCCAAGGTGTTTTAAACTCCCAAAGGAATCCCACCTATTCCTGATCATGATCATGCTATTCATTTGATTCCAGGAAGTGTTCCTCCAAACATCAGGCCTTATAGATATCCTTACTTCCAAAAGAGCGAAATTGAACGTATGATTGCAGAAATGTTAGAGGCGAGTATAATTCAACCTATTCAAAGTTCTTTCTCTGCTCCTGTAGTATTGGTACACAAGAAGGATGGATCATGGCGAATGTGTCCGGATTATAGGGAGCTCAATAAGCTCACCATTAAAGATAAATTTCCCATTCCTGTGATCGATGAATTATTGGATGAATTACATGGAGCAATTTATTTTACCAAGTTGGATCTTCATTCAGGATATCATCAAATTAGAATGAAGACTGAAGATATTCCAAAAACAGCATTTCGAACTCATGAGGGTCATTATGAATTTTTGGTGATGCCTTTTGGCCTTACCAATGCACCTTCTACATTTCAAGGGTTGATGAATTCCATTTTCAAACCCTTCCTTAGAAAATTTGTGCTAGTATTTTTGGATGATATACTAATCTATAGCAGGTCTTGGAAGGATCATGTTGAACATGTTGACAGGGTGCTCAAACTATTGCAGGAGAAACAATTATATGCAAAAACATCCAAACGTTTCTTTGGAGTACAAGAGGTGGAATATCTGGGTCATATTGTATCTCACGAGGGTGTTAAGGTAGACCCTAACAAAATTAAAGCCATTAAGGAATGGAAAGTCCCCACAACCATAAAGCAATTGCGAGGATTTATCGGGTTAACAAGGTATTATCGCAAGTTTTTTAAGAATTATCGGAGAATAGCAAGAAAGATGCATTTTCATAGACTCCTGAAGCAACTAAGGCCTTTGAACATATTAAAGAGGCAATGTGCCTAGCACCAGTCTTAGCTATGCTAGACTTCACAAAAACATTTATTTTGGAATGTGATGCCTCAGGAAATGGAATTGGTGTTGTTTTAATGCAAGAAGGAATACCCATTGCTTTTGAAAGTCATCCAATCAAAGGAAAGTATTTACAGAAAGCTAATTATGAGAAGGAAATGTTAGAAATACTACATGCACTAAAGAAATGGCGACCTACCTAATGGGAAGACACTTCAAGGTAAAAACTGATCATGATAGTCTTAAACACTTTTTGGAACAACGACTATCTTCAGAAGAGCAACAAAAATGGGTCACAAAGATGTTGAATTATGACTTTGAAATAATCTACAAAAAAGGGAAGTTAAATGTTGTTGCAGATGCACTCTCAAGAAAGAATGAAGAGGTGGAAGCATTGCTTTGTGCTATTTATATTATCCAACCAGATTGGATATCGAAGCAAGGGATGAATGGAAGAAGGACGAAGAAGTGTAGAAACTCATTAAAAAGTTGCAGCAAGATCCTAGTACATATGAAACATTTAGTTGGAAAAATGATTCCTTATGGTACAAATATTGCTTATATCTTTGTAAGAATTCCCAACTAAAACAAAATATTATTTTGGAATTGGACACTTCTCCTTTAGGAGGACACTCAGGATTTTTAAAAACTTACCACAGGGTGAAGAAATAATTTTTTTGGGATGGCCTTAAATCTGATATTCAAAAGTTTGTGGCGGAATGTTTGGTTTGCCAGCAAAATAAAGTTGAGACAATTAAGACCCCGAGACTTCTACAACCCTTATCCATTCCAAGTCAACGTTGGGAGGAGATTTCAATGGATTTTATCACAGGTTTACCTAAGTCTGAAGGAAAGAGTGTCATCATGGTGGTAGTTGATAGACTTACCAAGTATGCACACTTTTGTGCATTATCTCATCCATTTAAAGCAAGTACAGCTGCTACTACATTTATGGACAGAATTCAAAAGCTACATGGAAGCCCAAGGGTTATTGTGAGCGACAGAGATCCCATTTTTACTGGAAATTTTTGGATGGAGTTATTTTCTTGTTTGGGTACTCAATTAGCTCATAGCTCATCTTATCATCCTCAATCTGATGGTCAAACTGAGATCGTAAATGGAAGGATATCTTCGTTGTTTTGTATCTGATAAACAAACACAATGGGTCAAGTGGTTACCTCTTGCTGAATGGTGGTATAACACTTCCTTCCATACTACAGCAAAAATGACCCCATTTATGGTACTTTATGGATATCATCCACCATCCATCACATCATCTTTAAGAGAAAATTCTAAGGTTCAAGCAGTGGAAGATCATATCGAGCATCAACAAGAAGTTCTCCAACTCTTAAAGGATATCCTAAATTTGGCACAAAATCGGATGGAACAATAGGCAGATCAACATTGCAGTGAGAGAAGTTTTGATGTAGGAGACTGGGTATTTTTACGGCTACAACCATACAAACAAATGTCCCTCAAGCAAGCTAAGAAGGATAATAAATTATCACCAAAGTACTATGGTCCTTACAAGGTGTTACTGTTGGGTATGTGTTATATTCTTTCCACGACTAAGCACACGTGGGGGGGTAAGAGGGGGGGCGGTAGCCCCCCCTGTCGGGGCCCAGGGCAGTGCCCCGTAAAAAAATTTTGGTTCTTAATTTCCGGTGGGTAGTCCGCGTCCATGGTTTTGTGCATGGTTTTGCACATGGTTTTGGGGTACGATGGTTTTCGGCCCCTGGTATTTTGTAGATCCGGTCAAGGGTACTACGGTTATGATCTAATCCAGGGTTAATGGATTAGGGTTCATGTATGCTTCAACATGTATATATATGTGTTGTAACACTAAAAGGAATATAATGAAAAATCAAGCTGGTTATCCCGATTTGGGATCCAGGGGAAAATATCTGTGTTTATCTGTTTTATGTTTTATGATCTCGTTATTGTTTATTTTCTGTTATAAGATTCGTGTGTAGATAATTTCTATTCAGGGTTAAAACTTACTGTTGCAAAAGATTTGTACTATGGCATACAAATTGGAGCTTCCTACTTCTTCGTGAGTGCATCCAATTTTCCATGTTTCATGCTTAAAGAAGGTTATAGGTGAAAATATTTCAGTTCAAACAATATTGCCAGAACTTGATGAGGAAGGAAAAATCATATTGGAACCTGAAGCGGTCATGGAAACAAGAACTTGACAGCTACAAAATCGATCAATTTCAGAGTATCTCATCAAATGGAAGAACTTACCCGCTGAAGATTCTACATGGGAGGATGAGAATTTTATACAAAAGCACCCAGAGCTACTCAAGATTTGAGGACAACACTTTTTTGAAGGAGAGGGGCATGTTAGGTCCCTATATTACTAGTTTAGTCCCTTATTGTTATTAGTGTAGCCCCCTTATTGTTATTGTTGTACCCCTGTAGCCCCAATATTGTTATTATTGTGCCCTTACATTGTTATTGTTAGGTCGACTAGGATTATATTGTGGGCCCATGGACTCCTATATATAGAAGGAGGTTTTGGTAATTTGTATCATCCAAGAATTGTCCATTTATGTAATGTATTTGAGGTTTCTCCCTCGAAGTGGCTATTTCTAAGGTGTTGATCTCTCTTTTCTTCTATTTTTGGAGCTAGTTTCATAACATCAATCTTTCATGCATAACATCCACAAGTGTATACATCAATACTTAAGTGAGAATATAACACAAATAAAGAACACCTTTCTTCCTTGTTGTTCGTTAGTTTGCATAATCACATCCCTTTGCTTCCGCTGCAACCAATCTTCTCTCAGTGTGGAATTTGTAGTTTTTGTTCACACAGATCGAGAGATTTCCAACCAACATTGGTTAGCAGTTGGTAGTCAAGAAATTCAAATGAATCTCGATTTCATTCTCTCAACGCCATCATGTTACCTACAAAGCATGTTGGACATTGATATTCCCTCATATACTTGACGTAACTTTGAACTTCAAACCCATTTTAGGGTTGCTTATGTTTCCTCCACTAATCAGTAACTAGCACTTTTTAATGGAAACACTATCACACGAGCTGAAAGTATAATCATGTGAGCACAATTTTTCTTTTAAGAGTGTACGTGGAATGTGGAATTGTGATCACTCTGATAAAATGGATGTTTTAACATTGATGGATTGGATCCCAAAAATTCGGTGTTATCTGTAGATCTTCTTGGTTGTTTTCTACCATTCTCAAGAACCAATCCATCTGAAACTTAGCTTCTCTCTTACAGTACCCTTCTTTTTGGAACATTCGTTTAATTGGTGATTTCACTTTCCACAATTCTCACACAGGTGAAGATCAAAACATAGATCTTTCATGCATAGCATCCACAAGTGTCTACATCAATACTTAAGTGAGAATAGAACACAAATAAACAACACCTTTCTTCCTTGTTGTTCATTAGTTTGCATAATAGTTTGCATAATCACACCCCTTTGCTTCCGCTGCAACCAATCTTTTCTCAGTGTGGAATTTGCAGATTTTCTTCACGTAGATCGAGAGATTTCCAACCAACACTGGTTAGCAGTTGGAAGTCAAGCAATTCGAATGAATCTCGATGTCATTCTGTCAATGTCAGCATGTTACCTACAAAGCGTGTTGGAAACTGATATTCCCTCACATACTTGACGTAACTTTGAACTTCAAACCCATTTTAGGGTTAGTTATGTTTCCTCCACTAATCAGTAGCTAGCACTTTTTAATGGAAACACTATCACATGAGATGAAAGTATAATCATGTGGGCATGATTTTTCTTTTAAGAGTGTACGTGGAATGTGGAATTGTGATCACTCTGATAAAATGGATGTTTTAACATTGATGGATTGGATCCCAAAACTTCATGCAATGCAGTGTTGTGTTTCAACCACAACCAGACACAAATTTCTTTTATTTTTATTTTTAAAACTATGCTTTTAACTTACAGATTCAACATCCACCGGCAATTTCACCTATGCACTGAGCGTATGCACCATCACCTTTGAGCTTCTTAATGATTTTCATGGGATACGCTTCACAATGTTGCGCTTAACAGATTCTTGACCTTCACTCTTTCTACATGTTGTATAAATAAAGGATGTTGCAAGACTTAAGATCCCGGAACCGCTAAATTATCACTAAAAACCTCCATGCCGGGAAGTTTAGTTAGGTGAGAGTCCCCAAATGACGCAAACCATGGTATTCAAATCCACTCCTTCAAATCATATTTTCACCAAAACTACAACAATTAGATGACTTCAACACAATTCAACATTGTTGTTCCAATCCAGCATTGCTGTTAAATGCCTTCTCAGCCTGTTATATCTCTTTAAGTGATGGATTTCTGTGATAGGTGTAGCGGCAATGGCTTTCGGTGGTGGTGTACATGAAAAGTAAATCTTGGTTCTATTTTGCAACTAAAAAATCAATTTCTCACCATTCATGGCACGCCAAAACAACGAGCCCACAAAAAGGCCACAAAACGCATGACTCAATTCAATCAACAAACAGATGAACTACCCTCTCTAATACCACTGAAATACACAAAAAATAGAAAAAAAAATCAACAATATATTAATGAATGTTTCATTGAATGTGGTACAATGTGTACATATATAAATACATCAAGAAACCATTAAATAAGTTCCTGGGTTTTCTTGAACTTTAATAACCAATTACTCTATCACAAACTAACCCGAGGATTAGATGTCTAACAAAAAATTCATCTACATAATATATATAAAATATATTGACACACACTTGGGTTATTCAACATCGAAGTCTTCATTTACATAAAATATATTGACACATACCTGGGTTATTCAACATCGATTTTATTTAGGACATACATTTATATAACAACTATGCCATGTGAGGTGAACGTTTCTGCAACAACCTCCTCCATCCTCCCACCATCTCTGTCCCGGTCATCCCAGTCGTCATTACGAAATGGACCTAGGTTGATTAAGGTTGTTGAGGGTTTTGATAATCTGGCACCATATTTGTTGGAATAAAACCTTACCTAAAGTTTAACTCATCATTATGCAGATACATCTTACCCAATGTCATTCATCTTCGCATATCTAAATTGTAAAAATTCAAATGATTTGTAATATTCATCTCCACACATGTAGCAATATATTACTTTTAATAAGCAATAGAATTATAATGTGTATTTCAAATTCCATTTATAGTCGTTTTTTTATATTTATTCTTGATGTTCTATTTACACTTAACTTATTAGCCTTTTCTATATGAAAATTACTTATTAGAAAAAATTAATGTTTAAAAATAAATCGTATTGTATTCAAAAGCCTTATCTTATTCATTCCAAGATAATATTATTTTCCTTAGAATTTTTATAACATTATGATAATGTCTTAAATTTCATATTTAGTCTACATTATGTGTAAGAATGCTTTATCTGCACACAAGAATAATAATTTTTGGAGAATTGGTAACTTTAGTAGCTCTCTTTCCATTATCTAGATACAACTATCTTATAAATGTTACAAATAAGTGGATTACAACATTTCTCTCGAGACTTAAACCCACACAACTAGGGAAACAAATTATTTACCAAACCTTTGGAGCTAAGATCCTACAACAACAATATATTTGTCTTTAATAACCACTAAAAATATAATATATACTTGAAAATCCAACCAAAGTATTTCCTCTATTCATACCTAATATAATTTTGTTACCAAATTTATTTACCACCCAAATTATTTACCATGAAAAACAATTATATCCAATTAATCATATAAGTATTATCCTTAAACATGGATAACAATTTACTCTAAATCTTTATCCTATCTACATTGCAACAAATTTATTTCAATTTTTCATATTATGATCAGGTCTCATATTCATGTTTTGTCTTCATTGCACATAAAATTATTGTGTAAACAATGGATTTATAACATTATTTTTATGAAAATTTAAATATTATATAATCTTTATCTCTGCGCTTGTAACCACATAGCACATGACTCCGTCAATGAAAACATCATTATTATTTTCTATAAAAAAATATTAAAACCCTTTTATAATGTTATGCCAAATGTTTCAAAAGAAACATAATAAGAATAATATAATACACATCATAAAAATAGTATTTATGTAAACTTATCATTCAAATCATTTTCCTTTACATTTTACACTACAAACTACTACACATCTCTACTAGCATATCTCAAGAAGATATATGGAAGGAAAATATAATTCCAAAGTGTTAGCGCAAGGAGTCACTCCTTAAATGCATAAGGAGTAAGCTTTGTACATCATAGTTCATTTCAAATTTTAAAAGGGTTATTTGAGTGGTGGTATGGCTTCTCAAAGATTTTGAAATGATTTTTTTTATATTATTTAAGACATTCATGCATTTGGCAAGCTGTGGCAAGTATAAATTGTGTGGTTTAACTGGTAGTATAGGTAGCAGAGTGTACAAATGGAGAAGAGGGATAAATGGTACCTATTCTAGGAAATATTTCTATCCTAAATCAATCACACAACTAATGATGATGACTCTTTACACAAACTCTATTTATGAAAAGTAAACAACATTCAAAAAATATATTGCATGTATAAAGTATTCTACAAATGCTTTATTAAATATTCACTAACATGTTCTATAACACACATATAGTTTTTAGAAAAATGAAAGCAGATAATTTACTGTTAAATCCTTTAACATTTTCTCACTCACACCTTACTAGTTGTTGCAATTCATATTTTAGAAGAAATTAACAAAGAAAGGAGACACACCACACATTACATGTTCCTTGAGTCACAAATTCCTCCAGCATGAAGTAAAAAAGGATTCTTTATTACACTTAGTCTTCAGGTAGGCCAACATCCAACTTGGAAATGGTATTTACAAATGGTATATATAGAAAAATAGGCCTCAAATCCATCTGTTCTAAAAATAAGGAAACATTACTCCTAACATTACATAAGTGTAAAAATACATTACATCCATATCCCATCGAAATCTAATACAAAGGACAGATGTAGAAGAAATAAGAGAAGAAATCTGGGCTGAAATGGTGAGTGTGTTGTCATGCTACCCCTTTTTCTGCTGATTTGTCTCCTTGTGTATTTGGTCTTTAAATAAGCATGTAGCTCCATTTTATAAGACCTCTAACAACCTCATAACCATATTTCAACATCACTTGTTATATCCATTTGGTTATGGGTTCTTATCCATCCTTAACTGGCTTGGAAAAATCTACTAAAAGGTGTCAAAATTCAGTTAAAACAGGCGCTATCGGAAATTCCAGTAAAAAACCCGTAACTGCACAAAAACTAGAATGTTACTAGAATTTCCAATAGCGTTTTGTTTCTTTTTAAAAAATACACAGAAAATGCTGAAAATCATGTGCAAACTTATATTCCTTGACATCTTAAGTTGTTGTTCAAAATTTAGACTGATAAGCAAAAAGGTACGTACATCAAAAACCTTTTTACCTTCCTTCTATGTGGGCTGCAGCTTCAACAAGTTTATCCAAGTCTGTTTTTCTGTCAGCAGCTGACCTGGATCCGATTTCTCTTGTGGCTGCCTCCTTGATACTGGATTTTTCCTCCTTAGAACCCTTTTGTGTTTTTCTTCTCTTTGAGGGCTCTGAGTGCTGCTCTGAAGGGGTTTCGTTTTTGTTTTTCTTCATGGATTGCTCTGCCTTTGACCCTTTAGGTTTACCTTCAATATCAATGACCTCTATAATTAGGCTTGGATTATGTAGAGCCTTAGACTTAAGCCTAAAATTGTTGTTGTCTCTGGTATGCATCTTTCTGGTACCAGCAATAGGTTTGGCTTCTTCTTTCTTCTTCTTACTACTGATTTCATATCCAATATCCTTAGGGATTTCTTCATCTGATTGTGTAGGTTGATACTCTTTCTGAATCTTCTGTTGAATATGTGCTTCTGGAATTTCTGGTAGCACCTGCGCTTTTGATTTATCTATAGTTGCAGGCCTTCCTCTTCGAGTTCTGGTGTAGACATTAGGAAAAGGAGGAACAGGGGGCACCATTTTCATAGATTTGGGTTTACTTGATGATGAACTCTCTCCTTTTTCCAACTTTCTGTCAGCCTTAACGACAGAAACATTTTCTTTCTTACCCTTGGCCTTCTTATAGATATTTTATTTTTTGGCCTTTCTCTTTGTTCTTCTTTTTGCAGGCTGAGGGTGTGGTTGTGAAACTAGAGATGTAGGTGCGAGTTGGCCTGCCCTGTAAAACAAAAAATGATGCCAAGTTTGATTTATATTTCCTAATTCTTCTTCAACTAGAACTTTGATTAAAGCTTGATGATACAAGCTATAATTTGAAACAACAGTGTGATTTTGAACCCTTGTTGATATCTTTGTCAGGCTTTTCAACAATAAATATGGCAGATTTAATGTCTTCACACTTGCAACATGAAAAAGAAACCTCATGTGATAGAGGATCACAACTATATACCTCCTTTCACAAGTGAGGTATATCTTGATAAGCTTATCAACTTCTGCTGAGTCATTCTTAAGATAGCTGCTCGGAATGCCCTTTTCCCAATTTGGATCTCTATGTGCATCCTTGAGGAAACTATTGAGGTATCCTCCTGTGATAACCTACCCTTTAAACCAACTCTCTCCTTCCCGTGGAAGGTTAAAGGCTTCAACAATGGAGTCTTCAGAAACCTGTAAGGTAAGGCCATAAACTGTAGCTTCTTGTCCATTAAAAGAGTTAGAAAAACCTTGAGCTACTCCTGAGTGAGAGCTCCCTAACCTGGTTCATAGAGAATACCACCCTAACTAGATAAACAAGTTTCTTACCCTTGAATTTGCATCCACTAGGTCTGCACCCCCTGGCTCAATTCGATTTATTGTCCACCTGTTTTAGTCATCTTCAGAAAATAAATGACTCAACTATCTCTTGTAACTGATAGGTGGAAAAGTTGGAGGAGTTTCACCTTACAAGTGTTTCTTGTATTCTCCTTTGAAATCATATCTAAAATCGAGACTCCTCCTCAAACTATGACTCTAAGAAATTCGATCGCCAACAACTAAACTCTCAAATGACAGTGCTTTTGATTTTTGAGTGGTTTTAAAACAAAACTATGGTTCATCACCCCATGAAAAACGACCTTCATTATGGCAAATATCCCTCACCGTGATGTGCACCATGTGATAACCATTGTTACCTTCAGTTGGCTACGTATTTTCATATGGAGGGCTCCAGATGGTTTGAGACAAGCAGATCTGTGACTGGCAGTCACTTTCGCTGTCTTGATGATAGTTGGCTGAAATTTCCGGTAGTACTAATGTGCGACCAGCCAAACGGTTATGGAATTAAGCTTGATGACATGTACTTTGACATACGTCTAACTGACTTGGGGTTGACAGGCGGACAAGATTAACAATTAAGTGCATTACTGCAGGTTGACACATAGGTATTAACATATACCATGACTTGAATTCAACTAGACTGACAGCAAATGACACCTATCATGCGATATGAAAACATATAAAAAATATTTGAGGTGTATTTACACTACAACACGTAGCTTGACAAAAGCGGATGCACTTTTTTGTTTATTTTTTTTAAAACATAGTATGCTTTCGGAATTTTCAACAAAATCGGAATAAAAAGAAAAAATATAGAAATAGGAATATAACAGACTGTCCGAAAAGACTAAAACTGGCGCTTCCGGAATCTCTGGTAACGACCAATTTTTTTTATATTTTAATTTTGTAATTTTTCAAAGTTTAATCCTAAAAACAAAAATATGAAATGGACTCATGACTTAGCAAAGAACTGTGCTAACACAGAGTACATGAATATCTGGCTAAATTGGATTAAAGGTCAACTTAATGAGGTCAAAAGGCTAGGGATGGTACGTATCTTTACTACCATATTTCAAAAAGATATATGTAAAGAAAGTATAATTCCAAAGTACATGAACATCTAGTTAGATTGGATTAAAGATAAACTTAATGAGGTCAAGAAGCTAAGAGTGGGTTTTTTTTTGGCTATGTATGGAGTATTGTATTTTGATAAATTAAATATTAAGTTTAAAAAAATAAAATTAAATAATTGATTTTTTTTTATAAAAAAAAATATTTTACAAAATTATTATAAAAAATATATTATCAAAATTTTCATAAACAAATGGAAGGAACTTTCCTTCATACATATAAGATATATTAGGTATTTAGCTATTGGAACATATTTATAATAATCAAAATATTTTTTATTATATTTTCATATTTCATTCTTAAATGTAAAAAATGCATTGTATTTAATTAATTAGAATCTTAGCTTAAAAATTATTAAATATACTAAAATTTACTCATAAACTTATGAGATAGAGACACTCTATGTAATGTGATGTCATGAGTTTGATATAAATAATGGTTTGTCAATTAAATTTTATTTTCTATTTTATGACAAATTATAACTAGTTTTTAGAGGTACAAGATTCATTAGTTTCATGAGCATAAAAATCAAGCTGTATCATAAAACTAATAAATGTGTTTAGGCACGGTCATGGTCGAGAGGTAAATACTTTTCCACACACTCCCAAAATTTCTCAAAATTAATCATAAAATATGAAAAAATCATTATTTTTTTATTGAAAAAAATATATATTCTAAAAAATAATCAAATAAAATAAAAATAATAAAATTATATTACATAAATAAAATAAATGGTTAATTTTGTTTTATGCCTAATAGTTTGGCCCAATCAAGATAAATGTATTATAAGAAATAAAGTTGAATTGCAATTACATGTAATCCCAAATAGTTTGGGTGTAAATATTGTAAGACTTAGAATGTGTCATACAAAAGTTGGTTATGTTGTTGGATCATAATATTAAATTTACTAAATGTCTCAGTCTTATTTAATTTAGTTGTATTATGAAATTTTTTATTTCAAGGTAGAGTCTTTATGTCTTTGTTCATCACTTTAAGTTTAGAAATATTTTAACAAGTTTAGATAAATTTTCAAATATTATGTTACTTGTTTTAAATAATTTGTTCACATTTAAAAAAAACTGATAGGATTAAGTTTTGAGAGATCACATTTTCATGGGTATGTTAAATTTTAGTGATATTGTTTTTATTATAAATTTAGATGTAAATTAAATTTTAGAGATATATTGTCCTTCATAAATTGAATTAGTGTTGTATATTAAATTTGTTAAATTGAATTAATTTATTACTTAATATTTTAAGTTTATTAAAATTTGAAATTAAATTAAAAATATAATAATGTTTTTTTAGATTAAATTAATATTAAAAATTTACAATTTAATTAATTATATGAATTAAATCCCTTCACTTGTATAAGAGTTTATCTTTGTATTTTATGGTATAGGAAAAGATCATTAATATAACACAAAACAATAATATAGTAATATATCATTGCAGTAAGATAAATTGTAATATATGATACTAATATCAAAATGAAAAAAATATATAGATACATCAACTTAGGGATTTCCTCCAAAACCAATTCTTAAATTTGTGAATTATGCTTATGTACACATGTCTGGTAATGATTTTAAAATCTTAAACTAATAATTTATGTTAGTGGTAGTGAAAATTAGTTATGTAAGTAAATTTTATCTTATCTCTTGATATGGGTGGTAAGATTTTATCTTTTTTTGAAATATAAATTTTAAAAGTAACATATCTTTTTCAAAAGGGGTGAATGGAAATGTTGAAGTTAATTAGATAATGAATACATAAAAAAAAGGGAGAGGAAGTTTGTGCTCTCTTATGTTAAGAAAATGAATATTTTGGAGTTGATGTTGAAATGAAATAAGAACTCATCACCGATATATTATCCTATAACATTTGTAATGAAATATCTCATTCTCAACCACTAATAAAACTCATGGTTGTATAGATTTATGGCACCTATTTTAACAAGAAAATTAAGGTGGCTAGGGACTTATTATTTCACTTCATTTTTAAAAAAGGAATATGTTATCATACAGATTAACAACTTCTCTATATTATCTACGTGAACCAATTTGTTTGATTATTTAGGGTTGTGAAACCATGGATTATTTCACTTAATTTAAAAAATATATATGTTATCATACACATTAACAACTCCTCTATATCATCTACTGAACCAACAAACTTTTTTATTTGTTTTATTTTTTAGAAGTTTGACTATTTAAAAATGTGAAACCATGAATTTGAATTGTGAAATCATGCATATGATAAAATGGCTTCCAACAACTTCATAAAATTAACAATCTACTAAAACTTATCTACAATTAGTGTCTCTACGTGAACCAACAATCTTTTACAATTAGTGTCTATGCCTGAACCAACAATCTTTTTTATTTTTTATCTACAATTAGTGTCTCTACATGAACCAACAATCTTTTTTATTTGTTATCTACAATTAGAGACACAATATTTTACAATTAGTGTCTCTTTACATGAACCGACAATCTTTTTTATTTGTTTGATTATTTAGAGTTGTATTTGTTATTTACAATTAGTGAATTTGTTTGATTATTTAGAATTGTATTTGTTATCTACAATTAGTGTCTCTACCTGAACCAACAATATTTTTTATTTGTTTGATTATTTAGAGTTGTGAAACCATGCGTATGATGGAACCCATTTATTTGTTATCTACCATTAGTGTCTCTACGTGAACCAACAATCTTTTTTATTTGTTTGATTATTTAGAGATGTATTTGTTATCTACAACTAGTGTCTCTATGTGAACCAACAATATTTTTTATTTGTTTGATTATTTAGAGTTGTATTTTTTATCTACAATTAGTGTCTCTAATTAGTGTCTCTGCATGAACCAAAAATATTTTTTGTTTGTTAACAAACAATATTTTTTATATGTTTGATTATTTTGAATTGTGAAACCATACATATGATGAAATGGCTTCTAAAAACTTTACAAAATTAACAACCTAGGCCCAATCCTCCTGTATCTTCGAGCTCCCTAGACCCAATCCTCCTGCATCTCTGAGCTCTACGTGAACCAACCATCTTTTTTCTTTTTTATTTTATCTCTGAACTCTGTGCGAACCAACAATATTTTTTATTTTATTTGATTATTTAGAATTGTGAAATCATGCATAACAACTTTGATAAAAAGTGATGTTTGAATTAAATGAATAAAAAAAACCCACTGGTCAGCTCTACGAAGGAGAGTCTGAACCAGGAGAGTTCGGCTTTACAGAATGCTCTACATTCTCCATACACCTCAAGAATTATATATCATACATGGTTTTAGGAAAGTTAGAACCATACCCTAAGAAATAGAAAATAATTGCTATCCCAAGGTCTCGTGAACCAACTCACACTAATATAGGATTCTCCATTATCTTCAACACTCCCCCCTTAATGGAGAAGGGGTTCACAAATATGCCTAACATCTCCCTAAACATTTGAAACTTAATTTTTCCAAGAGGCTTAGTGAAAATGTATACAACATTATCACAAGTTTTACAATATACAAGATGGATTTCTTTAGATTGAACTTTCTCCTTGAAAAAGTGGAATTGTGTCTCAATGTGTTTAGTGTTTTTGTGAAACACCAGATTATTAGAAAGTTTGATTGAGCTATGGTTGTCACATACTATTGTTGTTGCATCTTTCTGCTCTCCCCCGATATCCTGGAGAAGTCTCCGTAACCAAACTACCTCACATGTTGCTGCACACATAGCTTGATACTCTGCTTCCACTGAAGACAAGGAAATTGTGTTCTGTTCCTTGCTGCTCCATGTAATCACCCCAGATCCAATGCTGAATGCATAACCTGTTCTGGATCTCTGGTCTTCTACATTTCCAGCCCAGTCGGAATCTATAAATCCTGTCAATCTAACATTAGAAGAATCAGTATAAATAATACCATAATCTACATTTCCTTGTAGATGCCTTAAAACACCTTTCGCTGCATTCCTATGACTCTCAAGTGGCTTGGACATGTATTGAATTAGTAAACTAACTGCATAAGACAAATCTGGTCTTGTAGTGGTTAGGTAGATTAGACTTCCAACTAACAGTTGATAAAGTGTCGCATCTGCCTTTTTAGAGCCATCCTCACTTTGAAGTTTAATGTTCTGTTGTAATGGTACTGCTACAACCTTGCACTGATCCATCCTGAATCTTTCCAGTAGACCTATGACATACTTACCCTAGGACAAAATTTTTTTTCTTGAATCTCTCCAGATCTCAAGACCCAAACAATATCCTAGTTCACCAAGGTCTTTCATTTCAAACATTTGTGACTATTGCTACTTGATTTCTTTTATCAAAACAATAACATCACCTATAATAATTAGATCATATACATAACAAGAGATCAACACTATTCGCCCCTTTTCATCTTTCACAGTATACATATTAGGGTCATTTTTACTTATGTTTTAACTGCATTGTGGAAAAAAGGAATCGATATTTTCATACCATGACCTGGGTGCTTGTTTTAGTCCATATCGAGCTTTCTTTAATCTACAGACTAAATTTTATTTCCCTTTCTGGACAAACCCCTTAGGTTGCTCTAAATAAAACTCCTCTTTGAATTCCCCATTTAAAAATGTAGATTTTACATCTAGTTGGTGAATCATCCAATGTTTCTTAGTAGCTAAAGCAATCATGATTCTGATAGTGTTTAGTTTAGCTACGGGGGCAAAGGTTTTCTCATAGTCAATACCTTCTTTTTGTGAATATCCTTTTTCTACCAATATAGATTTTAATTTATCTATGGTTCCATATACATTAATCTTGGGTTTATACAACCATTTACATCCTCTGGTTTGTTTCCCTTCAGGTAGTTCAACCAGCTCCCAAGTCACTTTCAATTTTAAACGAGCGTGAAAGGACAAGTGCTCGATGATCTCTTCTCTTTTTTAAAGAGTCATGAAAAGATCAAAATAACTACTCTGGAACGCTAAGCAAGAGGGTATACTAGGTTTCCATGAACTACCATATACACCTTGGTGATCAAATGAAAAGTAAATGACCAAGGACTTGACGTACGTGCAGGTAGTCTCCCCGAATGCTGTGTTCGATGTATCATGGTTACAAGGCAGCAGAATCGACTTCCTATGGATAAAATGATTGCAACCTAGAGGGGCCTCCCTTTATATACTCGACTGTACAGTGACCACAAGTCCGTACTAGCGCTGTCTAAGGCCAGATGGTGAACGACATCTACTAGGTTTTAAGACGCCAGAACACATCTCTAGCCTACACCACTAAAATGTTTTGTTATGTTTCAACACTTCCTTAGGTTAATTAAATTAATTTTAGAGTTGATCTTGGATTATGTTTCAGTTTTAAGGCCCTATCAAATTTTGATCTCAAAATTCCTAAATGCAAGCTATATGCAAATGAACATCATTTCCGATTCAATGAATGCTAGTTACAAGAAGGATAGAGATCTTTCAAACAAAAACAAACAATGAAAGCATGTGAATAAATCCACTAATGCATCTAACACAATCAAACGAAAATGAAACTCTTTCCTAGAAAATCAGACGCTAGTTATGCAAAAGAATATTTCACTTTTAGTGCAAAGAAAGAATGAAAAATATGTTTTTTTTTAATGAAAAGAAGTACATGATGCAATAATTACATGAAACATGAAAAAAAACACTAGCTTGAGTATTGTGTAAGGATCGAAATTGAATGACTCAATAAAACACAAAACAAACACAAGAAAGCACTCAAACTAACGCCGCAATCTTCCAAACCAAGAGAAAGTTTTCAAAATGACCCAAAACAAGAAATGTAATCGATGCTTGGAGTAATAAGGAAAAGAATCAATTGATAAATGAAATGATCCTGGAACCAAATAAATCACTCAAAAAGATCAAGAAAACTAAGTGCAATTGACCCAAGAATGAGACTGGCAATAATCAAAATGACTTGGTTCCCAAACAGAAGGCTCAGTGCACCAAACCCTTAGAAACCCTAAGGCCTCAATTTAAACTGATAAGAAGATGGAAAAACGACTGAGAAAAGAAAGTCGACAGTAGTCAAAACAGTCCCAAAGGCATAATTACACATAAAAAATAACCCATAAGCAAGCAGAATTGACCAAAAGACTCATTAAGGAGGTCAAACCAAATCCTACAGGAGTCAGCAAGATTGTAAGGCTGTAATCCATGCCATACAAGGGGTGGCGCGACTGCAAGAAGAGAAACCTGTTCCAATTGGTGTGATTGTTCAGATGAAAAGCACGCCAAGCCAGATAACTATGGGAAAAAGAGTAAAAACCAAAAGTTAATGAGTAGAGGTCAATCTTGACACTCTGGAGCTGAACAGAGGATTTAAACTAAGAAAACAAACCATCAATGATTAAAAATGACCCAACAAGACGAAACGAAAAACACGCACTAATCCCCAACGGAGTCACCAATTTTTTAAGCAGGTAAATTCTCTCTGCGGATAGAGATGATCCCTCTAGCCCTAGAGTGGGTGTAGAAACAAAGAGACATGCTAGAGTGTTGATTCCTAATTACTGAATGAAAAGAGGACATAGTAGATTGACCTACCTGGAATCCAACACTGTTGTCGTCACTGTAGTGGTGGTGGCCTCTTGCTCCTGCCTTGGAAAATCACAATCCTTCCGCAGTCATGCTTGGATACCTGCACATAGAACAGAAAACAAGAACAACATACGACATAATAATTTCACTCATAACTACTAGTCAGTCAAAGAGGGCTAAGCATATTGCATTAAACATCTGACATAATACAAAATAGGAACCAAAAAATAGTCACGTATATGTATTGATAGAAGGAAGAGTTACAACCAATTCTTTGATGTCTCAATCTCCTCCAGCAGGGCTCAGTCAGAGTGCATCTCACGATGCTTGTTAGGGAATTCAGACAGGATGAAGGCATGGAATCAAGCTCTCTCAGAAGGCATGGACTCAATATATCTCAACGTAATTCCTTCTTATTCTATCTCTTAAGTAGTTCTGCTATAGTATGTTCAATTCTCCAAGTTCAGCTAGCTTATGCAATGAGAGATAGATTCTTTTTATAAAGGAAAAGGAGGAGGTTAGGATCCCTACAAAGGTGGGAGGGAGGCCTATCCTTTAGGGAGTTCCCATAAGAGGTGGAAACCATAAACTAAAGGAGGGAGTCCTTGGTTTATTCAGTTCAACCACTCCCATTGACTCATCCTCGAAGTAGTTGGAGTGGAATCTCCACCTCTATTTTTAAAAAACATTCCATATACAGCTCGGCGTGGGTGGAAAACTAGGACAGAGCACCAGCTTGCGCGGGGCCTAGTGTTAATCTTCCTCTTTGGCGCGAGGGTATAGCCAAGGCAAAAACAACGGTTTTTGAGTCTCTACTCAGGGAATTGTCAATATAAGGAATATTACTCTCATGTAAAGGGATACAATGATGGTATTTGCAAGGCATGACACTGCTTATTGATCACAGAAATGACCCTCCAATGGGCGAGATGGGGATTGCAGGGACAATGAAAAAATTTTGTGTAACAGTCATCTAAGTAAACAATGATAAAGTCATCTAGAAATAGTCTAAGTACATCATTCATTACTCTCATGAAAGTTGTTGGTGCATTTGTTAAGCCAAATGGAATAACTAACCACTCATAAAATCCTTGTCTTGCCTTGAAATTAGTTTTCCAAATGTTTTCTTGAGCTATCCTAACTTGATGATAAGCACTTCTCAAATCTAACTTAGTGAAATACTTTGCATGTTTTAACTGATCAATAAAATCATCAATGTGTGGAAGTGGGTAGAGATTATTTACCATGATTTTGTTTAGTGCGCGGAAATTGATACACATGCACCTAGTCCCTTCCTTCTTTGGAACCAAATCTATTGGAGAACCACATGGAAAATTAGATGGGTGTATGATACCTTTATTCAACAACTCTTGGATTTGATTATTGATTTCCAAACTTTCCATGATTGACATGCGATACATACCAATATTTGGAAGTGGAACATCCTGCTACAGCTGAATCACATGATGAATTCCCTCTTGGGTGGCAACCCCTTTGGTTCTTGAAACATCTCGCCATGCTGAATTACCACATCAAACAAATCAGATTTCAATCTGTCATCACATCCTTCAAAATATTCATAGTTAACATCTTCCTTTTTCTTGATCATAAGAAGCACAAAATTTTTAATTGCATTTACTAGCCTCTTCATTTGCCTTGCATTAAGTAAAGAGATATTTAGTTTCTTGCGTTGAGCTCTCACAATATACTCCACTCCATATTTTATCAAATGATATTTGTTCTCATGATGGTAGAATATTGTTTTACCGTCATACAAATATGGACTACCCAAGATAATCCCTGAAATATCAAGTGATACAACATCTAACTCAACTTCATCAACAAAGTTTGCAATGATAGAAAATCTAAAAATACATTTCCTTGTCACCTGTAAATTGGCATTATTGAATATCCATCCCAAAGGGCATGGCTTATGATGAGGTATAGTTTCAAGGTTTAGTTTTTTAGCTAAGTCTTCTGAAATCAAGTTTTCTTATGACCCTCTATCAAATAAGGCATCAATCTTTGTATGATTAGAAATTACTCTAACATGGAATAATTCTTTCCTTGTGTCTTCATTTGAAGTGTTATTGTGACTTTTTGAGGTACTCGAACTTGAAATTTCTTCCTTTCCTTTGTTAACCATGGAAACTATCTTGGTTTCATCTCCTGAATCAAATCCAAGATCTTTTTGTGTGGTGGCAACCGTATTTTGTTTCCCTTTGTTATTTGGTTTCTTTGGTCTTAGTTCAGGATGTAGTTTCCAACAATGGGCTTCATCATGCCCCTCTTTGGAACAATTTTTTCATGTAATTTTCTCCCCTTCTTGCTTCACACTTGCATTCTTCTTTCTCTTCCATTTTCCTCCTTTCTCATTTCCCTTACCCTTGAATGGCTTCTTCTTACTACCCTCTTCAGAAATGTTTTTACCCCTTGCTTCAAGATGCGTGGCTTGCACACATACTTCATCTAATTTATTTGGATTAAACATGAGAATAATGTGTTTTAAGTAGGAATGTAGACCTCCTATATACTTCAAGAGTGTGTCTTGTGAATTTAAGTCTACTCTACGTAACAAAGCCGTTTTCCTAAAATCTTGTGTATACTCTTGGACACTTTGACCTTTGATCTGTCTAAAGTTTTGCAAACTCGTTATTTCTTTCTGCATATAGGCTAAAGGATAGAATTTTCTTTTAATGGAAGAAATGAATTCGACCCAAGAAATGGAAATATTACCATGGATGCACATTTCCTCTTGTGTCTTTTCCTCCCACCAAACTAGTGCTGCTCCTATCCTTAATGAAGCCAATTGGATTTTAATATCATCTTCTTGTAGATTTTGAATGCTACAATAAAATTCTAATTGATGAATCCAATTATCTAGTCTTTCAACATTAACTTCTCCATTATATGTAGGAAGTTCAAATTTGATGTCCAACTTGAGTAACCGAGTCTTACCTTTTGGGATCTTGGAATGAGTATGGGTATGAGTTTTTGTAGTGGATTTGGAAGATGAAGATGTTGTTGAGGATGACGATGATGATGATGATGTAGAAGGAGGTGGTTTTCCACCACTAGCTTTTGAGCTCCTCTCTTCCTCCGTTTTAGTGTTTGAAGATTATTCTCTATGAGGGTTTTTTGAACCTTCTCTAGTTTCCTTTTCCATAAAAGCTTCATACATAAGTTTCACCATCCTTTTCATTTATTTGAACCCCTTCTTCACATCCTCTTCTTCAGAATATTCATGATCTCCTTCATGGTCTAAAATTTTGGCTGTAGATTCAAGCTCTATCTCTACAACTTGTATCTCTTCAACCATTTCAGCCTCTTGTGAAATTAATTCCTCTTATGCTTAAAGTGTTGCCTTGAGTGGTCCTTTGGGTGAGGATGATGCTTAATCAGCCTTCTTCCTTCTTTTCCTAACTTCTGGACTAGCTATCAGTAGCTTCCCTTCTCCTCTCCGCAATCTCAATATTGTAGGCATCAGTAAATTTGCACTATTAATACCCTTCAAGTAAAACATGAAAGAAACCTAGCTCTGATACCAAATTGATCTGAAAATGAATGCTAGTTAATTCTCTGCTAGTTTCATTTCATATATAAACTTTTCTTTTCATTTTTTTACTTATCCTTCATGAGTTTGTTTAAGAGCATGTGATTGGAAAACATTGTATGTAGTGATATTATGAGTTTTTCATAAGCTTAAAAAGCATAATTTTAAATGGCAGAATAGAAGCAATAGTAAACACAGCAAGCACATATAACAAAGCTTAACACCGAGTATTTTGATAAAGGAGTTCACCCCTCCTGGGCTACATCTCCTTCATCCAGCTCCATAGTGTGACCTTTGTATTAGCTTCAAGTGTGCTCAAATTGCTGTTAAAAGCTTTATAACCTCTTGGAGCCTGTTCCAATGAGTTTAAAACATCATAATCTCCCAAAAATGAATATTTTTTTTTTCTGAATTTGGACTCCAGATGCTCTAGAAATGACCCCAACACCTGGTGGTCGTGGCCTTCAAAAATATTAAAATGCACTAAAACACCTGTAGATGAAATTTTCTACCTCTGCAACCTACTTCATTGAGTTCCAAACATGCCAATTAGCCTATAATCACTCTTTTTGAGCTCAGTTTGGTCGAAAATTGAGTGAGTTATGACCAAAACCAACTTTGCCCCAATTTCTCCTCCAAAACTCGAGAGACTGCCAGTTAATTTTCTAAATTTAGAAAACCTGCCAAGTTTGGAGGTGCCTCCAAAAATTCTGACAGTTTAAATGTCGGGTTAATTAACATTAATGCAAGATTAGCGGGTGGATAATATGGTTTAATGTTATTCCATGCTTTACGTGCTAATGACGTCTTAACGTCATTAAACCATAATTAAACATTGATTAAGCATGTT
The DNA here is from genome assembly GCA_034641835.2 of Pinus albicaulis. Lineage (NCBI taxonomy): Eukaryota > Viridiplantae > Streptophyta > Pinopsida > Pinales > Pinaceae > Pinus > Pinus albicaulis. The sequence goes on along the minus strand of CM076571.1, from coordinate 529,982,782 downwards.
TTATTTCTCGACGGTTTTTTTTGGCTTGGAACCTGATCTTCGGAGCCATGGCCACATGGGGAGGGGGTTGGCCCCCTCCAACCCCCAACGGTTGGGTGGTTACGATTCAAATAGATGCGGAAGACATAAGGGGTAAGAACCACTCGGTGGACGAGACAATATGGTGGTTGGTTTGCAGGCGAGAGGTCAAGGATTCGAGCCCTGACTCTGCCATAAAATTTTGCACATGGTTTTAAATGGATCCTTCGCCAACTTGTTTACTTTCAGCCAGACTTAGCCTTCCCCAAATTAAGGTAGCAACTCCTCTACAATTGGTGAAATCTGTCGAGAGATGGTTTGAACACATATATATATATATATATATAATAACACCACCAAACCTTAGTCCAACCACTGATGTAATAAAGAATTCGACCCCCCATAAATTAGGAGGTGGCCCACCAGAGAGGACACGTGGTGCCCTCTAGTTGGGTTTCACTCCAACCCCTTAAAATAAATTCAAATTCCAACTTAGGAAGAATTTAAGGTCATTGGGAAATTTTTCTCGTCACTTAACCCATCTAGCGAATCCGAAGACGACACTTGTCACAGTGTCACTAGCTGCAATCTGGAGAATATTCTTGCAATTCTGACTATACCTGCCACATCAGCACTATACCTGTTCTTCTCCTTTTTTGCTTGTTTTGGAAAACCAACAACAGATGATAAACTCAGTCATACGAACTCGAATTTTGATGAAACGAGTTGCACCGTAATCATAGCGACGAACTCTATTCGGTTGTTCAGGTTTGAAGAAATTTTGAGCACTTTAAATTTTTAGCTAAAACTTGAGCCTTAGATCAATTAAGAGAAAAAATAAGAGAGGAACGATACCAAGAATGGTTGAATCAACCACCGATTCAATTCTCGCTACATCCAGATTCACCAATTAGGAATGACTACAACAATAGTAGTTCTTCACATGCTGGCAATGGAGGCAATCAGATAGAGGTTGGTATGGATAATCACTTAAGGGATATGACCACCATGGAGACAATGTTGTTAGATGCATTCCAAAACAATGATCAGTTAGGGTATGATGCTCATATCGCTGACACCTTTTTCGAAATTCTTAAATTTTCTTCCACCACCCTTCTCTTTGGACCTAGCGGTCAATCAAAGTCTACCCAATTGGGGACAAAAATGTTACTGTACAACTTGAAAGCAAATTTTGGTTTTTCGAATACATGATTCTTGGTAAGTTTGAGGTAAGTTACCATAAAGTCCTCCCTTATATAAATTTGAGAAATATAATCACACAATGAAAATTACAAATGGTCAATTTCATGAATGTTAATAATTATATCGTCATTAATGTACATTTAAGATTTCCATGATCACCAACTATAGGTTATTCAAAGATAAGGTTCTTCCGAGTGATAATGTTGTGCCTGGTAGCTGCAAAGAGGCAAATAAATTGTTGAAAATTTTCGGTGTTAAGTACATATCATATCATGAATGTCCAAATGATTGTATTCTATATAGAGCAGAATATGTAGACAAAGAGATATGTACGAAATGTGGGCATGAAAGCTATGATAAATAAAAAAATAAGGGTAAATCACGTGGTCCTCCTTTTAATTTATTGAGTCACATACCTATAATCCCAAGGATTCAAAGGCTCTTTTGTTGCAAATAATTAGCTATGTTTTAGGGATGTCATGTCTCACACAGAAGTGAGGTTGGAGTTATGTGAATCCCAACTGACTCAATAGCCATGAAGCATATAGAGGATACATGGTCCAAAAAATTCAAGGATGAAGTACGATGTCTACAACTCAGCAGGGTCATGGATGGCATCAACCCATATTCCCTCTAGAACACCAAATATTCTATTTGGCCTGTAGTAGTGATCAATAACAATATCCTCCCATGGTTTTCCGTGAAGAATGAACATCTTATGTTGGCTCTCATATTCCCTGGTAGAAGACAAGTGAAGAATATGGATGTCTACTTACAATCAATGGTACATGAATTGAAGGAATTATGGGATGGGATAAATGTATACGATTTATCAAGACCCATCGCAACAGAGAGGAGTTTTACATTGTATGGCATATGTGCTTAAATGACACATGATTATCTAGGCTTAGGAGTTTCCTCTGGTAAATTACATGTTTATTGATTTGTTTATATATGTAACAATATTCTTTCACATATTAGTTATTTAATTCATTGTAATTGATCTTATATTCATGATATTCTTTAACGTGCCATGCATATAATTTGTATCCAATAATCTTGCAGGTCTTACAACAAAAGGGTATTTTGAATGTAAATGTTGTGGACCTTCTCTAAAAATGGTCCAAGGACCTATGAAAGCTAGTGTATGATTTCTCCAAGGTATTCCTCCCAAAAGAACACCCTTAAAAAAGAGCAACATATTCTTTCAATGGTAAACGAGAGAGAACCCAAAGGCCTCCAATAACGACACTAGTTGAATGGCTTAGAGCATATGAGAGAGAGAAGGAGAAGGAGTTCATAGAAATGTTCAATTCAAATGGGGAGCCTATGTTCAATGATCCAAAATTATTCGACACTTATGTTGAGAAATTTACCATTGGGATGAAAAGGAAATCTATCTTTTATAACCTCCCATATTGGGAGCATATTAAGATTACCCATTTATTAGATCCCATGCATATATTTAAAAATGTTTCATCTTCTTTATGGAGGCACATATCATCGAAAAAAAGTGACACACTGGATGTTAGGAAATATATTATTGTTAGTCATCAGTAATTTTCACCTGTTTAGATGACTAAATGCTTTGTCCAAGATTTCTAGAAACAAAATTCAAGAATCATGTCAGTTCTAGAAATCCTCTCAAAGAATTTTTTTTTCATTATCCCACTTCCTTGTCAAAGCATGGCCAATCTATCACCCAGACAAGATCAAATCCTAAACTGATGTCCCACACTCTCACTATGTTTTCCACCTTCGCCTATAACACTTTGTCTTTGTTTGCCTAAGCCCTCTACATTCACACCTTGTTTCGCCAAGTACGCCAAACTTTTCTCCTACTCGCCAAGTGCCTCAAGCAATGGTGTTGTCAAAACTCCCTGTCTAAAAGCTCTTTTAAGTAAACAAGTTTTTCTGGTTGTCTAGGATGGTAGTGCATAATAGAGTGTCAAAAACCCTGCCTCCTCATCCAAACCCTGTTTGAATTTTTCAATCAAAAAACCTATTCCAAGAGCATTACCATAAGTCAAATAGGGCCACCTAGGTTATGCACTATCATGGTTCTAAATGCACTATCCCCACAAGTATTCAAAGGTGAAGTCAAGAGAACACAAGGATGAGGCTTGTCATTATCCAAAGAACATCAAAAGACTTCCAAAGGTATCCTCTTGATCAAGCAGTAAGCCTGCAAAGGAGCAATCTACCATGTCAAAGCATTTCTGCAGGAATGTTTTTATAAATGGTCAACAACAGAAACAAAGGAAAAGAAGGAGGCCTAAAAAACTTATAAGGGCATCCACAGCTGGTAGCAAGATGCAAACATGCTTAAAATGTTTACAAGGAAGAACACAATCTCATCAGAGAGTGTTGTGAAGTGTTGCCTATCAAAAGGTACATGCAGGTCATGAAAGACAGTGGCACATGAGCAACTGTACCTCAAATCCAAAAGATCATTTAAAATTTGTTTGGATTCAAGCATGAAAATTCTAAAGGGACAATTGCCCTTTTCTTGCATTCCTGCAAAGAAGACCAAAATACATCAGATTATCCATGAGGTAAGGCAAAGTAAGGATGGTCATCATATGAGAAGACCATTCACAACCTAGAAGAAAGCAACAAGGTATTTGTTTGTTAGGAATCAAGATTCATTAACTGTTTTGACCAAGCAATAGAGAAATGATGAACTTAGAAGCATGGGAAGATAGAAAAAGAGGGTCAAAATAGTGACCAAGAAATGTCCTTCATCACAGCAGATGGTTTCAAGGGTTTTTCAATTACCCTAGGGTTTGGCAGACAAGCAGTAACTCCCAGTTCAAAGGTCTTTTTCTCTTAAAACAATTAAAGACATCTTCAAATGGCCAAAGGGGAAAAACATGGGTGGAAATTTCCAAAGACACTAACTATGATAAGCAGGGGCCATTATTGGACAAAGCAAGCTGTCTAAGTTCAAAAGAGACAGTGATCAAAGTGACCTAAAAACAAACAGATATACCTCTGGTTTATAGCAGAACAATGAAACTCCCAACAAGGACCTCTTTGTCAAAAGACTATTTTGCAAAAATGTGACTAAGATATAAACAACACTTCATAGAGCTAGCAAAGGTGTTTTTCCATAGAAAGAATGATAAGGTCAAAGGAAAGAATGTTTCAAACACAGAATATCAGTCAAAGGAGAAATGGAAAAAAGGGATGAGTTTGTTGTGTGTAGGTGTTAAAAGTTCAAAACAGTTCTTTTTCCAAAGTATAAGCTGACAGGCATGGGCTTAGTGTCTTTAGGAATATTTTCAAAATAAGGAGAACCTTAAGAAGCCTCCAGCAGTGAAAAAAGAACCATGTTTTCATCAAATTGTCCACCTACAGGACCAAAACAATCAAAGACACAGTGAGAAAAAGTAAGCAAACAAGAACATTACAAAAGTGGGTTTTGACTTCAAATTTATTTTCAAAAGGGTTATAAAGGCCTTTTTGGTATTCACCCCACACCATTTGTCATCTCCATGCCAAAGGAAACCGTTGAGAGAATTTTTCGAAAGTTTCTGTTCAAATCAGTGAAATTTTGCAGGCGTTACGCACCGAGGCTAGTGTTACGCACCTGGCCTTCGGCGCTACACACAGGAGGGGTAGCCGCAGTGTTTTTTAACACTACGTTATGCACCCAAGGCCTGGCGCTGCGCACCTGGGCCGGTGTTACGCACAGACACAACAGAGTGTCTACAAACTATTTGTTACGCACCTATGTTACGCTCCTGAAGCCCGACTGGCCCGTCTCCTGCCTATTATGCACCAGTGTTACGCACCTATGCTATGCTCCTGAAGCCTGAATGGCCCGTATCCTACCTGTTACGCACCAGCGTTACGCACCGGTGTTACGCATAGACATAGTTTGTCTAAAATTTCCAAAAGGAGTCAAATTTAGGTTTTTTCACCTTCAAAGCTTCTGCAAAAGTCAAGACACAAGGTTGGTGATTTGTTTTCTTGCCTCCAAAACTTTCATTTTCCTAAGAAAAGTCATATTTAAAGGCTTAATTAAGCCAAACCCTAGGCTACCTAAGAAATTAGTTTTAAACACCTTTTGTTAGGGTTTGAAGGAAAAAATTGTTATATGTGCCAGAGGAGGTTGAGTGACATCAAACAAACTTCTAAAATACTGAGTGCACTCTTGTAGAGTTTCATCTTGCCTTCATTTGCACAAATTTTCCCTCACTTCACTCATTGCAACCTTTTGACCCAAAGACCCTCAAACAGTTTTCAAAAATCATTATGTGCTAGAGAAACAATCGCCATGTCCAAAGCAAGGATTCACACCAGCAGTGATGAAAGTCAAAGAGCTACCGAGCCTCAGAAAAAATACAAGGGAGGAAGGGCAAATAGGTTTGAACCCTTAGACACAGTTTATATTACTTCCTCTCTCGTGATCCTTTCATGCTTTTAGGATGTTGGGTGTTATCAGTTTTGTAAAAAGGTCAAACAAGTCAAAATCCACTCTGACTTGACTAGATTGTTTGTCATTGGCTTGCAAAATCACCAAGTTAACCTAGCAGGAGTGGAGTTTGAACTCTCATCTGAATCCATTTCCAAAGAAACAGGTATACCATGCATTGGCGAGATATGGATTAAACAAAAGAAGTTGGAGTTGTGCTATTATGAACCCTACCTAAAACCAAGCTGTCAACAAGGCTGCAAGGTTGTTTTTCCTTTTTTCCACTTGCTAGAGAGGCATGCCTTGCTGATGAAGAAAATTATCTGGTATTTCACCTATGAGGGGAGATACTCCAGGGTTTACTCATATCATATAAGGTTACTAATGCACTTCACCAAAGTCAAAATGATGAATCTAACATACTACGTTTTCTGGAGCATTGACAAGATAGCCTCACTTGTCAAGAAAAGAAGCTATGACCGCCAAATGTCGAGCCTTTTCCACCACTCCTTGATCAAAATGATTGTCTTACATTAGCTGCAGCAACAAGGAATCCCTTGGGAAGTCTTCATATCACATGATGTGTTTACAAACCCCCAAGCCTTCATTTAGCAAAATTTACCCTCCACTTCACAACCACCTACCTCCACTCCTCCATCATCTCTCCATGTGCCTTCTCCACAAATAAATTCACCCCCTATCCCTTCTCCTAATGTACCAAGTGAAGAAGCTAGCAGTGGCTCTAATGATGAGAAAACAGATGACAATAATGAGGAAGAGGATAGTGAGGTAGAAACTGAGATAGAGGAAGATAATGAGGAAGAGGACAGTGAGGTAGAAGCTAAGGAAGATGAAGAAGAAAAGGAAGAGGACAGTGAGATAGAAGCTGAGGAAGATGAGGAAGACAAGGAAGAGGACAATAGTGAGCAGGAAAGTGATAATAGCCATAATAGATAAGAAATTGATGACAGTAGAAATCAAGAGACAGATGCAGGTGAGACAAAGGTTGAAAACATTGAGGCAAATGTAGAGCTTGATGAAGATGATGAAAGTGGAAAAAATAATGAAGATTATGGGATAGAAACTGAGTGTGAAGGAGAGGAACAACAGAGTGATGATGACCAAGAAGAGGCAGCCTTTCAAGAAATAAACAGTGAGCAAGAAAATAGAGTTAAAATCAGTGATCCTCATGATGAGAAAAAGGGCCAAAACATTGAGTCTTATGATGAAGAAGATGACAAGGCTTGTGGCACCTCCAAAGGTAGAGACACCATCATAAAACCTCTCACATGCACCTATAACAAAGGCAGAATAAATGTGTTTGCTGCCTCAAAAAGGCAAGGGGCCATCTCTCCTCCAGTAATCAAGCATCAAGACAAAGGAAAGGGAAAGGTGGACAAAGGTGAGCAGAAGGTATAGGTAAGAAGGAGCAAAAGGATCAAGAATACTTCTCAAGGATCTCAATTCATTGATATAGACAATGACAATGAGGACCAAGAGATGAAAACTAGATTATTGCTCTTGGAAAAAGATGCACAGCTTCAGGAGTGGGAAAGGGATTTTGAGATGGCTCAAAGGGTCATCTAAAGAAGGCCCTCATTGAACTAGAAGACCTAAAAAGAGCCAAAGTGCATGACAGCCTTGGATTATTGTATGAGTCTTCTCAACAGGTATCCAAAACCTCTTGAGGGGTCTACCCACCAATTTTGAGGCAAATTGGACAACTTTTTGTTTTTTCCAAATTTTGACCCCTAGGAGCGCATCACCCTAGGTGTTACACACAAAATTGGTGCATCCTCAGCTCTCAAAGTTTACATTTTTTTATTTTTCACATGACCAATAGTCTACTCACCAATTTTCAGATCATTTGGAGCAATTTTACCCCCTCAAAAGGTCAAACAACATCAAAAGTTTGACCTTTCTTCCTCCTTTTCAAAGTAGGTGTTACGCACAGAGTAGTGTTGGGAGATTTTATTTTTGAGAAGGTAAATGGAATCCACTCAACACAAATCAAACATTTTTGGAAATTATACTCATCAATATTTCCAACAAGCCATCACAGAGCCAAATCCGGTGTCGGGAAGACCTCCAAAAGACTGCTGCAACAAGGCCTATTTATGTGTTACGCACCTGGAAAATTTTCATTGTTTGACACATGTGTTACACTCCTGTGGCTGAGTGGAAAAAATGTGCGTTTGGAAAGTTTTCTTAGGTATGTCAAGCCTAAAATTGATTTTTATTTCCATTTATAGTCAGAAAAGATATCTATTTAGATATTTTTGTGCCTTGGACTTTGTAAAGCCTCAAGGACAAGTTAGGATATTTCTATTTGGCCAATAGGCTTCTAGATGCTCTAGTAGGCTCTCCTCTCCTCATTTGTTATATAAGACATGAGGATTCATTGTAAACAGTTGGGACATGATGTGTTTAAGAGAAATATATGGTTTTATGAGCTTGGACAAGATATTGGTTTTATGAAGTGAATGAATGGCTTGTGTGGCTTGATGTTGGAGAAGCTTGCTTGCAGGATTCCATAGCTTGGTGAATGGTGATGTTTTCCTAAGTTGTTAATGTTTTCTTGTCCTCATTTTGTTTCAGTCTTCTTGGTTGCTATAGATCATAAAATTATAGGTTGATATATGCTCATGGAAGCACCTCAAAGCTCTTGTTTTCTATAGTCTTGATGTTTTCTTCTTTTAGTCATCTTAGGGAATTCTTGATTGCTCCTTAGGCCCACTAAAACTTGTTTCTGTTTCATGAATGGTTAGTATGTTAGTGTATAAATATGATTCATGGTATGCCTTGCTTATTTAAAGTTTGCAAAACCCTATTGTGAAGCTTTTCTATGGAACACTGATTGATTAGGTTAAGACAAAGAGGTCTCTGATCCGGATTTATGTAGGAACGCAACGGAATACACATATAACCATAAATACAAAGATGCAATGGAAATAACACTTAATTTCATTAACATCAAAGAACTGAAATTTTCTTAAAGACAGAATGGAAATAAACTAGCTAGGGTGTTGGTAGTGAATCTCTGAGAAGAGATGTGGTGGCTACAGACCTCTGAACTGTGTTACAATGAGGCTCGAGGGCCTATTTATTACTGAGAAACAATGGAGAACTCTAAATGTCCAAAAAACTAACCCTAGGAGATGAAGTGCCAAAAATATGGGCCTCGTTTGGGTAAATTGGTGTTTCAACTTCCCTGGGACATAACTTAGGCATACGATCTCCGTTTAGGGCCTCAAAATGGCTCCGAAAGTTCAGGACCCGAAAAACTGCTAAAAATAGTAAGTTGTGCTGAAACTGAAAAACTGAAATAGACAATTGTGGGGCCCCAAGTGGAATAGGTGGGTGGCCACCAATATCCACGTCGATCGTTCCTCCCCCCTTAGGAAGCAATGGTCCCCATTGTGTTGAGTTCCTCCATGAGATGTGGAAACTTCTATAGAACTTGGTCCCTGGTGAACCACTTGCCTTAGTGCAGGAGTTGGCTAGCTTTGACAACCCGATACAGTTGGATCTTCCGTTGGTGAGTGTTCTTGATTTGAATGTCCATGATACTATTTGTGGTGGCCTGTTCCATGCAATCTGGGTTTAACTCTTTTGGTGTGAGTTCTTCTGCAATGTCAGAGGTGTCTAGTAGAGGTGGGATGTAGGGACGAAGGCAGTCTACATTGAATACTGGGTGCAGACCAAGGTGTTAGTCATCAGTAATTTTCACTTGTTAGATGACTAAATGCTTTGTCCAGGTTTTCTAGAAACAAAATTCAAGGAATCATTGTGTCTTCTAGAAATCTCCTCAGAGGAATTTTCCACTATCCCACCTCTTTTATCTGCTGTGGTCAATCTATCATTCTATAAAACCCCATCCTGGACCAATGTCCCTTACTCTATCCATACTTTCTATTTCTGTCTATAGCGCCATACCTCTAATACCTAATTCCTCTTATTTCAAAATTTTTTCGGCCAAGTTAAACCAAGTTTTCTCTCCTACTCACTAACTGCCTCAAGCACTAGTGGTGTCAAAGCTCTGTCTAGAAAGCCCTTCAAAGTAAAATAAATAAGTCTAGTTGTATAGGATGATGATTCATAAGTAGATTTTCTAAACCCTGTGTCTTATTGAAAACCCTGATTAAAACCATCAGTCAAAAAACCCATTCTGCAGCCTTGCAAAAGGATCAATTAGGTTTTCCTAGGTCATACGGCATCATAATTCCCATACACTACCATTTCATATAAAACCAAAGGTGAATTCAAGAAAAAACAGAGCTGAGGTTTGTCATATTCTAAAGAAACACTTAAGCTACCTCCAAAGGCACCCTCCTGGTCCAATAGTAAAATCTGCAAAAAATAGACTATCATATCCAAGCATTTCTGCAGGGATGCTTTGAAGATTGGTCTAAAGCAAAGCAGAACCAAAGAAGGACACCTTAGAGAGTTCATCAAGTCATTGGTAGTTGAATAAAAAGGTACAATTAGCTGGAGGCTACAAGGAAAATCAAGAGCTCATTACACAATGATGAAGGGACACCTAAGAAGCTTCAAAATGTCATTTACAGTGGATAAAAGGCACAACAAGCTAACAGCTACAGGAAAGGTTTTGATATCATAACAAGAAGAAAAATAATGCTCATACAAAGGTCTGTGCAAAATCTCAGAAATATCAGTAACATATGAGAAACCTGGTTCATCTCAGCAAAGATAATCATTGAAAAGATATTTGCCTCAAGCATAAGAATGGTAGAGGGACAATTGCCCTTTGCCACAATCCTGAAAAAAGACAAAAGTTATCAGATGCACCACAAGTTGAAGGAAAAGACTAAGACCACTATCAAGAAAGGCAATCACATTGAAGAAGAAAACAATAGGTGCAGTTTAGTTGAAAATAAAAAAGGTGACTGTTTGACAAACAGTGGAGAAATAGCTGGGCTACAAAAGTTGAAAGACACCTCAAATAAATCAGTCGGAGCCTTGTTGAAACATAAGTAATAAATTTGGAAAAAGGATTTCTTTGAAAAAACTAGAAGACAGATTTGTTTATCCTACTGCATATCCCCAAAAACTCAAACATTGGGATGATGAGAAAATGGGCATGATCAGTAGGAATAAGCACCTCCTTCTTCAAACAACATAGATTGTCAAAGTAGAATTCCCAACTGTTTTCAGCAGATAGACAAGAAGGCATCAATTCCATTGAATAAAAGGATCAAATCTAAATTCTTAAAAAGTCAAAAGGAAGGGATTTTAAGGCATTAAGCACTATTTCACTGACCAAGAAGAGCATCATTTCAAACTCTGTTTTCTCACCAATAAACAGTCACAGGTATGTTTCAAAGGATAAAGGAGGCAAATTTAGTTTTACATCACTCTGCACATATTCTCAAAAACACTATTATCAATAGTTTAGTCAACTGCCGAAGCTGCAAAGAAAATAGTGGTTAAAGAACTGTGAAAGAACAAATAGAAGCATAAAAAGATAGTGGTTAAAAAGACTAAAAGGACAGTCAAAGAGAGGCAAATAAAACAGTACAATTAAGACTTTAGGAAAAGGGGTTTTGGAGTTTAATTATTTCAAAAAGGTGGCATAAAAGCTTCAATAGCCATTTTTACCCCTCATTCCAACTTTAGCAAAGTAGAGCGCAAATTTCTGGCCTCAGAAGGCATCCTCGGGCATTTTTTCATAGACGCTGCGTGCTTGTACATGGACGCTATGTGCCTGCAATATTCTCCTATAATTTTTTCTTAAGGACGTTGCGCACCTGTAGATGGGTGTTGCGCCCTTCTGATTCTACCTGACGTGCAGAGTCTGCCGCTACTGCCAGCATCTGACTTCGCATGCAAAGCTCGCCTGATGCCCTCGACACTTCGCGCCTGCCACTTTCCTCGACGCACGTTCCTCATGCAGGCTTGCCCCGGCTGATGGCGTTGCATGCCCACTACATTTTACTTCGCTTGACTTCGCGTGCAGGCAGTGCCGGGGCCACGACGCTGCACACCCACCACTGCGACTGTCGCATATTCCTTGTGTAGACCTGCCCGCCCATGACATTGTGTGCCTGGCGGAAAAGCACAACACCGCCCAGAAACGTGCAAAAACTCCCATAAAAGTTTAGAAATTGCATTTTTGGTTTTGGAAGACCATTTCAAAGGTATTTTTCCTAAAAATACCACTTCCTCATAATTTTTCAAATGATAAAGCGCCCAATAAATTCTAAACTTATGTTAAAGAAATCTTGAAAGAAAATTGAAAAGAAGCCCTAAACCTGTTCACTGCTGGTCACCTAAGACCTGGTTAAAAGCTCATATCTCCTAAAAAACCTTTTCCTCTTCTTCATCAGCTAAAAACCTTTTATGTTTAAAAAATTGGAGGAAGGGGTAAAGTAAGCACCATGTCTCGAGAGGAGAGTGATGAGCCTCAAAAACCAAGAAGACAATATAAGAAAGGATGGAAGCTCAATAGGTTTGAGCCTATAGACACCAAAGAGCTGATAGCCTCCCCTTCCGTCTTATCTTATTTCTAAGAATTAGGGTGTTTTGAGTTCTGCAACAAGATACAAGAAATCAAAAGCCATCCTGAGTTGACAGATTTATTTTCCTTGAGGCTTCACAAGCATAAAGTTCATCTAGCAGGTGTAAGGTTTGAGTTGACCCCTAAAGCTATCTCTAAATCCACTGGGATGCCTTGCATAGGAGAAAGTTGTTTTAAACAAAAACATCTTGACTTGATCCATTATCATTATTTTCTAAAATCTAGTTGTCAAGCTGAGTGTAAAGCCATTTTTCCTTTTTCACATCTACTGGACAGGTATGCCCTCCTCATGAATATTGTCATGAAATATTTTACCTATGAGGGTTGGTTCTCTAGAATCTACTCCTATCATATTAGACTCCTCATGCACTTCACCAGGGCCAAGCTACTAAACCTGCCTTATTTCCTCTACAAAAACATTGAAAAAATGTCCTCCATCATGAAAAAGAGGCCTCCAGCCCAGTAGATGACAAGCCTATTTCATAACTCTCTTATCAAAGTCATTGTAACTCACCAATTGGAACAACAAGGAATTCATTGGGAGGCCTTTGTTGCCCATGACGACTTCACCAATTCACCCTCCATCCCGCTGCAAAATGTGCCATCATCTTCTCAAAATCCTCCTCCTACTCCTCCATCGCCCTCCACTGACCATGATTCACCTTCCTCACATGAATCACTTTCCCAAACAAACCTTCTTCAAACACCTTCCCCTAAGAAAAGTGATCATGATGAGAGCACTAATGATCCAGAAGAAAGCAGTCATGATCAAATTGAACAAACAGTGAGGGAAAATATGATGAAGGTCTAGAGTAAAACAATCAAAATAGCAGCACAGATGAAGAGGTAAACCAAGAAGAAAACAGAGTTACAAGCAATGACACTAATGATGAGAAAGGAGGAAAAAGTACTGGGTCTCAAAGCAAAGAAAAAGAAACTGAAAACCTTACAGCTGACAGTGATGAAGAAACAATGAACGGTCATGGCAGTGAAAAAATTGATGAAGATAGCCCAAAAACAGATTTCAAAGTCGTTTTAAATAAACAAGGAGATGATGGCCAAGATCCAAAGAATGAAGGCAGTAAAAACAACAGTGAAAAAGGTGAAGAGATGGATAGTCCTAAAGGTGAAAATGTGTCAAACCTAGATGCCTCTGACAGTGCAGAAACAAAACATGGCAGCTGTTAGTCATCAATATTTTTCACTTTTTGGTGATGACTAGTTGTTACAGCCAAGTTTTCTAGCAGTTGATCTAAAAAAATTGTCAAATTTTCCAGCTGGAAAACACCCATAATTTTTTTTTTCTCTCCTACCTTTTCAATCAGCCCATGACGAGATGAAACCTCATTTTCAAGCCCTATCTAGCCTCAGCCATACTAGCTTGTCCATCAGCTCCAAAGAAAACAATCCAAATCTGTCCAAGAAGTCCCCCCTAAGTTAGGTAGTGGCGCTCTAGGCATTTCTCCCTTGGAAAACTATCCTAAAGCCAAAGAACCTCTATCTATGATCAACCAGTCCTAACAGACCTTCCTATTCTGCAAATAAAGTTTGGTTACACCCTTAAGTCGTGCCACTAACAAGCCTTGAAGTCTCAGCAATGCATGTGCCATAGGTCAAACTGATATTAGGTAGTTTTATAGTGTTTCAATGGATCTTTCAAGAGCATAAGTGTACCAGTATTCCAGAAGACAGTATTTAACTCAACATGAGAAGACAGCTGCTTCTCATGGAGTTTTGAGCCTGGGATGCATCTACAGGGCAGAAAGTTGTTTCATTAAACTCCTGTAATCACAGTCAAAGGTTAGTAAATTATGAATGACAAGAAATGCTTTACAGATACTAGCCAAATTTCTTGTGATGTCTAAAGAGGCGCAAGGTATTTGGAAAGTAGAATTACATATCCCAGAGAAATTCCCATCATGAATTATTGATAGTTTTTCATCTTCATTTGCTCAAGTATGAATAGGCATTGAAAGGAAAGATACCACTGTTTTAAAATCTGATGAAATGGCATCACTGAGAAAACCTCCTCCATACATGAGAAGAGGGTTGAAAGACTGAGAAAACCTCCTTAATTTTACAAGCAGAGGGTTTGGCACTGTGATAAAGGCCTCCTTCATATATAAGCAGAAGGCCAGGGACAAAGTCTGATTTCAAGGTTTTTCATTGATTAAAAGCCAAATTTTAAGAGCAATGGGAGACAATTGAAGGTTTCCGAATAGAAAATGGTGTCAAAAGCAGAGGCAAAGAAATGGTGCTTTTAAAAGTTGTTTACATAAGTTTCACTGTTATTGAAATACAATGTGAAGCTGATGGGTTGATTATCAATGAAGAAATATTGTTAAACAAATGGCCAAAGAAGTCAAGCAGTCTTGGTCTCAAACTGACTTTTGCAATAAAGTACAAAGGAAACCACTAATAGTGTATTCATAAACCATTTTTCACTTGGTTAAAACAAGAGTTGAAAATAACCCAGGCATTTGTCAAAAATAGGCCTCCTTCATTTTCAGTAAGGCTCATCATTATGTAAAGGTGAAGAGCATTCATTTTCAGTATGGCTTAGAGTTCAAAGGGACTGCTGTCAAAATGGTAAAATTAATGAGAAATTCATTATTCTTGCAGACTCCCTTCATAAATGAACAAAGGGACAATTTTCCAATTTTACATATTAAGCTTTAGCTCCCATCCCCTGCTACAGTGGGCATGATCACCTTCAAACATCAGCAGCAGAAACTGTCAAATTAAGTTTTAAAAAGATGAGTTATCTCCTTGCAAGAATGGCAAAAGATGCTTCACAAATCATTGGTGTGTTGTTTGAGAAAAGTTTTCCTTTAAAAAGGTCATTAGAAAGGTCAGCATGGCAGAGATTCCTTTTTAATGAAGAATAGTGAAGAGGCGGTAGAAGAGTATTGCCTTAATGAGAAAAACACCGAGAGATGTTGGCCTTCAAAATGACTTTCTCACTGTGAAAAGGAGTTTGGCCTTGGGATGATTTTCTTATAAGTGGGAGGGGTCATATCTATAAAAACTGTCCAAATAGCATGCACAACACTTTATTACCAACGTTATTTGAATATGGGCCCCTTTTAGCACGTTCAAAGTCATTTGGTTTTTCATCATAACAAAGACATTTGTTTTAAATAAAAACATTCAAAACCCTCACCAAGAAAATATCAAAGGGACATTGACTTTTTCTATTTTAAGAGGTTAAAAGGACTATTGCAAGCCCACTTGCAATTTTCAAAATGCAAACAACACCTCCTCCTAGCTGCTCACTGGACAAGAGAGAGTTTTCAAGAAAAATTTGCAGAGGTTCAGGCTTTTTAGCCCGCGCGATGCGCCTGGAAAAATGTGTGGCACGTTCAGGAGTAAATTTACAAAGGCGTTGTATTGCTGCGCGACGTGCGGTGCGCCTGTAGGTGCGGTCACAAATGCCCGAAGGCCGACCCGACACCCTGTCTATTGCATGGCGCCTTTCCATTTCAACGTGTCGCGCATGTTTGAACAGTCAAAACGCCTCCAAAAGGGTCTTGAAGCTTCTCAAATCTTCAAGCAAGGGCCACAAACCATCTTCGAGGTATTTTTATTTTCCTCCTTGGGGTATTCAATTTTCTAAAGGGGTGATTGATGCCGAGTTTTGCAAAACTAAACAATGATTGAATAGAGAAGGACTTGGTATAAAGCAAGGTGGTTGTTACGATATTGACAAAGATTGTTACCATGGGAAGCTAGTGGAGTGTTTATATTGGTTTCAAAAAGCCTAAATTATTTTCAAAACAAAGTAATAAAACATATGCTGGTGACTCAAAGAAAACATAGTGTTATAGGTTTTCAAATGGTTGAAGGTGTCCTGATGGTGGTAGGACAAAAATAACCTCTGTCAGCAAATTCGAAAGTGACAAATAGTGTTATAAGGTGGAAACAGTCCTTGAAAGGAAAACACAATGTTTGAAATGTGACATCAGTGAGCCTATTTTGAAAACATTAGTCTTAGTCCGAAGGCCTTGTCTTTTCAAAAAATATCTCCTTTGAATGAGTGAAATATTGAAACTAGTGCTGCCTCCTTTGTCCCATAAAACAAAGTGTGGTGAGAGATTCTTTAAAGTCATTTGAAGGTATTTTTTGTCTACCTGGGCATAAGAAACAAGTGTTCCTAAGGTGAAACAGTGAGCCTAATTTAACAACAGTGATCATGTATGAATGCTTTATCACTTTCAAAAGTTCTCTGTGTGTGGTAAGAAGCGAAACTAGTGTTGCCTCCTTTGATCCATGAAACATAATATGTTATGTGAAGCTGTTAAATCAATTTGAAAGTGTTCTTGTCTACCTGTGCATGTGAAACAATGAAATACAAGAGGAGTGTTTTTAATTGGGAGGGGTGTTTTGTTTTTTACAAGGCTATCTTGCTTATACCAAAACACAAAAGATCTTTGTGACCTTACCCAAACACAGTAATCATTTGACTGTGTGTGCCTTTTTATTTGATAACTATTTGTTGAGTGACATAAAAAGAGACAAAACAGTGATTTGTAAGGAGTAGAAGGTTGGTGTTGGGAGGATATTTCACAAACCATTTCAAGCAGTTGTCTTGGTCAAACAGTGAGTGATAGGCAGGACAGAGGTTTGTGTTTGAGAAAAAATTTCCAAAGGCCATTTGAGATAGCTTGGTGTTGCAGAGAGCATTCAAAACAAGATGCCTCCCAGGCAAGATAGTAGGACTGGCCTGCACAAGAGATTTGAGCCTGTTTCCACTGAAGAAGTGAATTCCCACCCATCAATATTGTTCAGTTTCCATGAGGTTGGGTGTCTATATTTTTGCCAAAGAGTGCAAGAGGTGAAGAGTTTTTCCCCTTTAACACACCTTTGTGCTTTGAGGTTTCGAGAGAATCATTTTCAGCTGGCAGGCCTAGATTTCAAATTTTCTCCAAGGCCACTAAAATCCCTTATGTCGGGGAGAAATGGTTTAAACAAAGCCACCTGGACTCAAAAGAATACAAGCCCTTTCTAAAGCCTGAGCACAGAGATTCATGTCCTTCCATTTTTCTCTTCTCATATCTTTTGACTAGATATGCCCCCCTCATGAAGATCATCAAATACTTCACTTGTGAGGGAAGATTCTCCCGAGTCTATGCGTATCACATTTGATTTCTCATGCATTTCACAAGGGCCAAATTGCTAAATCTCCCTTTCTTCCTACATAGAAGCATTGAGAAAATGGCCTCCACTATTCAGAAAAAGCCTCCTTCACAGCAAACAGCCTGCCTCTTCCATCACTCCCTCATCAAAGTCATCATTCTTCATCAGCTTGAGAAGAGGGAGGTCTCTTGGGATACTTTCATCACCCATCCGGATTTATCCACTGTCCCTCTAGTTCATATATCTCCTACACCTCCTACTCACCATCCTTCGCCTTCTTCTAGCAAACCTATCCCCAAGAGGCTCAAGTTTACCATAGAACAAACAAAAGAGCAGGAAGAGGGAGAAGAGCATGAGCATGATGAAGAAGAAGAGCATGAGAAAGAAGAGGAAAGTGATGATGAGCAGCAACATGATGAAACATGATAGCAAGGGGATAAGGAAGAAGGGCATGATGATGAGTAGCATCATAGTGAGGCAGAACAACGGACTCCTGAAGATGTGCAGCACAGCGAGGGTGAGTAGCGATAGCATGATGAACAGGGGCAACCACAACATGATGAACATCAGCCTCCTAAAAAGGAACAACAACCTCCTGAAGAAGAGGGGCAGCAGGATAAAAAGGTGCAACACAGTGAGGAGGACAACCCTCAAAAGGAAATGCAAAAGGACAGCCAAGGCATCCATGAAGAAATCCAAGACAGTGGAAAAAATGAGGAGCAAAGTGACAAGGGTAAAGAGCCCATGGAGCATGTGCTAGCTGCCTCTCCTAGGCAAGGGGCCATGCTCTCTTCTCTGAAAGTGGCCAAGCCCCAGACATCAAGGAAAAGGGTGCCTAGAGTTGTAACTCCAAATGTGACTAGGGCCCTCCGAAGCAAGGGAAAAATGCCCAAGAATTCCATGGTCGAATTGCCCATGAAGAAGAAGACTGAAAGAGCCACCCAAAGCAAAGGGAAGGACAAGGAAGAAAGTAGTCATGAACGGGAAAGGGAATTAGACATCATCCAAATCCAAAGTGATGATAGTGATATTGAAGCCTAGATCCTAGAAAATCTCTTGATCCATAGAGAAAGCCAAATTGATGCCTTGAGGACTGATATGGATAGGGATAGGAACTTTAATCACTTTTTTCAAGTTCAAAACAAGTAGATGAGTGTCCATATGGTTGTATATGAGACACGGGCCATCAAATACAAAAAGGAGGCCTCCAAAGCACAAGTGAGATTGGAATAACTCATGGGTGAGTTCGTTGAAATCGAAGGAGAAGATCATCCCAGGCGAAAGAGGCCAAGAACCATGGGGCTCAAAAAGGCCCTTGAGAAACAAAAGGAAGAAGAATATGCCCTTCTCCAATCTACCCCTCTCACTGCATTGTTCGAACAAGAGATAGAGAAAAATTGGGAAGCATGGCTTGAGAGAGTTAATGATCACTTGGAGAAGAAATTGGAGAAGGAAAACAGGGACTTGGACCTTTAACGGGGGATGATCGGGCATTATAAAAAGCTCAATCAGTTTACCCGGCGGAAGTTGAAGGCTACTCAGGAAAAACTCAAGGAGGCTAAAGGGAAGCGCCCGACACAAAAATTGAGGAAAGACACCTCAAGGCTCCAAATTTTGGCCTCTTCTTCACAAAATGTTGCTGAAAACCCTTGAGGGTCATGCTCGCCAATTTTGGGTGAAAATCGACATGTTTTGGTTTTTTGTCATTTTTGGGTTTTTGGCCAAAACTCATGGGCATCGCCATTTCAGTTTGGGACATCATAAAAGGATGAAAATGGTATCATTGGATGCCATAATTTCAGGGGAACATACTCAACGATTTTCAGAACAATTGAAGATCTTTTTCTCCCCCAAAATGGCGAAAAACACTCGCTTTTTCTACACTTTGCCCCGTTTATCAGCAAGGCCTATTTTCTGGTTTTTTACACACAGGTCTATTTTTGGAGGACTTCCATTGGTCAGTTGGGAGAAAAATAAACATTTTCAGAAAGTAGACACTTAGATCTTTCCAACGAGCCATCATGAGCCTTGTTTTGACATTGATAAGGCCTCCAAAGGTTGCCGACAAGTCAGGGGACCTTTTGCTGATGTATTTTTTGAGTATTTTTGTAAAAATTGAACCTTTCAAAAGTGACTTTTATTCATGTGCGTTTAGCTATTTTTGTACATGATAAGTTATGAAAAGTCAATATATTTCCCCTTTTTAGCATTTTTGAGATATTTTATTAGATATTTTGTGCCTTTGGCTTTGCAAAGCCTTAAGGACAAAATCAGATATTTTGGATAGGCCAATGAGATTGCAAGTTGAACTAAGAGATTTTCCTCACTTTAGCCTATATATTCCAAAGGATTTCATTGTAAACAAGGCTGAAATTGATGAATAGAAGCAATATATGGTCATATAAGCTTTGGAATAAATACTTGTCTCATGCTTTTGGATAGTTTCTTGGATGTTTCTTGGGTGATGAAAGAGGATTGTTGTTGGATTCCATGACTTGGTAGAGTGGTATAGTGTCTCTCTCCCTGTTTTTTTTCCTAGTTTTCATTCATAAATCCATGTTATTGCTTGCTATAAGACAGTAGAAAAAAAATTTGAGACATGCCCTTGGAGGCACCTCAAATTTCCTGTTTCTTTATAGCTTCCATGTTTTCTTCATTCTTAGTCATGTTAAAGAATCCTTGATTGCTCTTTAATAACTCAAGAATATTGTTTGTTTGTTTCATTTATGGTTTTATGCATGCTAAGTATGATTTACAGTATGCCCTGCTTACTCATGGCTAGCCATAGCTCCACCTATGAAACTTCTCTTTGATTGATTAGATTGTCATTTGTTGAACCAAGGAGGTCTTGTACTGATCTTGCCCTTTGCCTAAAACTATGAAATCTTGTTTTCAAAGTGCCCAATAGCTTGAAGTACTATGTTTAGGCGTTCCGACATAGTGATTTGAGTTGTTTGTCTATCTTAAATGTATTTCCCCAAAGTCTGATAGCCATTTCCTAAAGTTAGAGAGTTATATATCTCTATGCATGGCTTGAATGTTTATTTCTATGCATCGATTAGTTTACAATTACATTTCTCATGATTAATGGTTTTGCCTACCATGTTTATGTCAGCTATTAAACTATTTATGTTTGATCTTTTGTTCTTCACAAATTTAATGTCCATCTCACTCCATTTTGGCCAAAGATCCATTTTACCTCGAATCAAATCGGCCCTTCAACAACCTTGTATCACCATCTGAAAGCTTTCTTGACCTTTTCGACCCCATAGACGAGTTGATCCGACATATTTTTACCTATCTTATGTCTTTGATCAGTTCATCCCTCACAACCTAAAAACAAAAACCAAAAACCTACTTCATAACTAGCCTAAAATCAGAAGACAATAAGAAAACGCACAGATATCCCTTACACAAATAGAGAGAGCCCTCTCTAAGTCCAGGAAGGCTAGGTCCTTGGGCTCCAAATATTGGTTTGATGTTACACTGTCATTTGGCTTGCCAATCAGCCAAATCATGGGACACTAACAACAGTTTTGAAGGTCCTCCTATTGAGGAGAGCATAAAAGAGATTGAAATTGATAGTCAAAGGGACTGCCAGCAACAAAGTAGCAAGGAGATACACGCAGAAAGCATTCTTGAAGAAAATGACAATCCTAGGGCTATAAAGGATCAAATTGTGCAAGCTAAGTTTGTGACACCTTTCACCATCCCTTATCAGAGAGGTAGGAGGCATGTGTTTGTTGCCTCCAAAAGGCAAGGGGCCATACACTCCTCCTCAAAACCAATAAAAGACAAAATCACCAAAACTATGAAAGACAAGGTCACTCAAACAGTGAAAAGAAAAGTCACCAAATCATTGAGGAGTAAGGGTAAACTTCCAAACAAAGACAAGGGTAAGAAGCCCATGAAGGATAAAGGCAAGAAGACAAAGAAAGAACAGGAAAGCAATCATGAAGAAGAGAGGGAATTTGAACTCATTCACTTGAGCATTGATGAGGAAAATGAAACAAGGATACTTAATTCTCTCCTACAGGACCAGAGTGCACAAATAAGAGATTTAGAGGTTGAGTTGGAAAGATCAAAATATCTCATTCATTTCCTACAAACAAAAAACAAGAAAATGAGTGGCCAACTTGCCATTTATGAAACCCGGGCGCTCAAATAAAAAAGAGAAGATCAAAAACCACAAGTACAGCTAGAGGAATACATGGGAACCTATGAATAAGATAACGAGGAAGAGGGAAAAGCTAGGAAGAGGCCTAAGACTATGGGTCTTAGGAAAGCATTGGAAAAACAAAGAGAGGAAGAATCAGCCCAAGCACAACAATTCCCTCTCACTAAGCTCCTCACCTTGGAAATTGAGCATGACAAAGAATCATGGCTTGAAAGGGAAAATATAAATTTTGAGGCTAATTTAGAGAAGGAAAACAAAGATCTAGGCTTACAAAGAAGGATGACTGAACATTACAAAAAGAGAAATTAGTTTTCTAGGAAGAAGCTCAAAACTGCCCAAAGGAGGGGCCTAACGCCAATTTATGGAAATGACCAAGCTAGGCTTGGAATTTTGGCTCAAGCTTCACTACAGGTATCTAAGGACCCTTAAGGGACTCACTCAACAATTTTGAGCAAAATTGAACACTTTTTGTTTTTTTGCAAATTTTTAAGCCTAGGAGCGCAGCACCCTGGATGCTGCGCTTTTTCCTAGAGAATCTTTAGCAAGAAAAAATTACACTTTTAGATTCCTTGGCACAAGAAAATCATGCTCACAAAATCTCCACTCATTTGGAGTTGTTTTGGTCCCTAAAAAGGGCCAAAAACACCCATTTTTTCACCTTTCTCCACCTTTTCTGAGTAGGTGCTGCGCTCCTGGGAACCTTCACTTTTTCTACTTTTTGGGAAAATTCCAGAGATAATATTGAGAAAAAAAAAGTGTATTTTGAAGGTAGACATCCATATCTTTCCAACGGGCCATCACGGAGCCTTTTTCGACATCGGGAAGGCCTCCAAAACCTTGCTACAAAAAGACCCTTTTTGGTGCTGCGCGCCTGGAAAATTTTCAAAATCAAAGACAAAGTGTTGTTTTCCTACGTGGTGATTCAAAAAATGTGCGTTAGGCAAGTTATATCTTGTATGTCAGAGCCTAAAAGTGAATGTTTTTTCTATTTTGGTCCGAAAAATATATTTTGAAGAGATATTTTATGCCTTGGACCTTGTAAGGCCTCAAGGATAGTTTAGGATATTTTGCTTTGGCCAATGGCCTTCTAGTTGCTCTAGTGAGCTTTTCTCCTCTTGGCTTATATAAACCATGAGGATTCATTGTAACAAAAAGGAGAACTTGACATGTTGAGAGCAATACATAGTTTTATGAGCTTGGAGAAAATATTGGTTTTATGAAGTGGATGAATGGCTTGCTTGGCTTGATGGTGGAGGAGCATTGTGTGCAGGATTCCATAGCTTGGTGAATGGTGATGTTTCCATGGTTTGTTTATGTCTTCTTGTTTTCATTAATGTTTCATGGTTCTTTTTTTTTTGTAGATCAGAAAAGTATAGGTTGAGATATGCTCATGGAAGCACCTCAAACCTCCTGTTTATTACAACTTTGATGTTTTCTTCTTCTTGGTCATTATAAGGAATTCTTAACTGCTCCTTAGGTCCACCTAGAATTTGTTATTTGTTTCATTAATGTCAATATTTCAGCTATCAAATCTGATTCAAGGTATGCCCTGCTTATTTGAAGTTCTCAAAACCCTATTCTGAAACCTTTCTATGAAATATTGATTGATTAGGTTAAGTCAAATAGGTCTCATTCGATCTTTCCCTTTGTCCATGCTTACCAACTTGTTTTAGAGTTCCCGATAGCTTGATATATGTTTTTTAGGAGTTCCCTCTCCATATATTAAGTTATTTTTTTATCTTATATGTTTTCCCAACAGCTGAAGGTGAATTTCTAAAGTTAGGAGTTCTTATGCTTCTATGTCTCACCTGAATGTTTATCTTTCATGTTTATTAGTTTGAGTATTGTTCATAGAGATTAATGGTTTGCCCTACCTCATGAGTATTTTCTTTCAAACTATATATTTTTAAGACTTCTTCATTTTTCACAAACTTAATGTTCATTTCACCTCATAGCTCACCCAAAGGATCCATTGACCTTGCTAAATCGGCCCTGCAGTACACCTTGTCCATCATTTAGAAATCCTTGACTTTATCTGACCCCATAGCCCTGTTGATTTGATGAAATCTCTTTCCATTTGTCCTATTTGATCATTTTTACCTCAAAACCAAAAAAAACCAAAATATACTTAAAAACTAGCCTAAAATCAAACATACAAAGTGAACAAGTTCACATCCTTCATGTAATAGAGAGAGCCCTCTCCGAGTCCAGGAAGGCTAGGTCCTAGGACTCCAAAGATTGGTATGATTGTTAGAAAATTATAAATTATGGAGCAATGCAACACATAAAATATGCGAAAAATACAAGCACACAAAACACATAAAACCAGAGAGACACAGATATATGTGGTTCACCCAGTTTGGGCTACGTCCACCGCGAACAGCCAGTCCTTCCTTTCTATTATCCAACAAAATGAAGAGACAAGACCTACAACAAATCCGTTGTAATATCCTCTGTTCTCTCTCACAGTATCCCTATCTATTTCTCATTCATAGAATACACATGTAATGCACAGCCGCAATACAATACCCTCATATAAAGAGAGGGGTTGCCTTCTAGGGAAAAAAAACCTAAACTAAACATAACTTCTACCGTCAGATCATCTGCCTAATGAACGGCCCAGATTGAATAGAAATTACTATACTTTTACAAGGAAATTTTACATATGTTTTTAGCTTTGGGGGCGCTGCCCCTGAAATCCCCCGCTAGGGGGGGGCTCCATAAAGTCGTTTTCGCCACCCTGGACCCCCCATGATAGTGATTAATTACGGGCGGAGGGGTCCAATGCTGTGATACAAAGTAAACAAGATAATCAGGCTCCACACCCAACACTGATGTTACCCTGTAATTTGGTTTACCAATCTACCAAATTACGGGACTCTAACACAAGGAATGGTGGAATAATTAGCTCGAAGGCATTGTTCTCTACAACCTTAGTGATGGTGTACGGCCCATATCAGAGCGGGCGAAGCTTGCGGTGAGGTCCAATGAGGCACTCCTTCTGTAAATGTAGCCACACTTTGTCGCCCACCTGGAAGTTGTGTGGCACCTGATGTTGATCATGTTGTTGCTTGTATTTAGCATTGGATCTATCCAATATTTCATGAACCTGTTGGTGGATGTGCTGAATGAGCTTGATGAAGTTGTTTTCTTTGTCAGCTCCAGACTGGACATGAGCCGAATCAGCCGGAGTAGATGCAAATGGCATGGCTACGTTAATGGGACATAATGGCTAGAATCCCAAGCCCACCTAAAAGGGGTTGTGGCTGGTTGAGCTGTGGAGAGCCCAGTTATAACTATGTTGTACATAGGGGAGGCTCTCATCCCATGTGCGTGGATGCTTTGAATTGTACATGCGCATAATGTGTACAATCATCCTGTTGACGACCTCTATCTAGCCATTAGTTTGGGGATGGAAAGTTGTGGACTTTGTGAGCTTCATGTCCAACATTGACCAGAGGCTGGACCAAAATGTGCCGAGGAACCTGCTGTCACGATCTGATATGATAGACTATGGGATCCCAAAGTGAACCCACACTCATTCAAAGAAGAGTTTAGCAGTGGATTCTACTGTGATATTCTTCTTGTAGGCTACCATAATGGCCATCTTCGAGAATCTATCGATGACCACAAAAACATAGTCGTTTCCATCCTTAATATAAGGGAGGCCTGACATGTAATTCATGGATATGGATTCCCAAGGTCGACTAGGGGTAGGTAGCGGAGTATAGAGCCCTTGCTTCTTGATGGCCGGTTTGGCAATGGCACAAGCAGTGTAGGATTTGATGTACTTCCCGACATCCTGTCGAAGGTTTGGCCAATAGAAATACTTCTGCAGTACTGCCACTATTTTCTCGACCCCAAAATGCCCAGTGACTCGACTGCAGTGCGCTTCCCATATCATCTTGTCACACTCACTTGAAGGAACACAAATGTGTCCCATGTGACATAACAGTGCATCTTGGAGGTGAAAATTTGAAACTTGTGTACCCCACAAGAGTGCCTTGTATGTGTGGCTGAATTATGGATCTCTATTGTAGAGAAGCGTCCAATCAGAAGTCTTGTGCCCACAAGAGTTGAGAACTGTGGTTATGGCCACGATCGGTGGTCGGCTGAGGCAGTCGACAAAATTATTGGTGCTACCCTTCTTGTACTTGATGTTCAAATGAAATTGTTGCAGATATGTGGACCACTTCTGATGGCGATCGTTCTGCAACTTCCCTTGTGTCCGTATGAACTACAAGGGTCGGTGGTCTGTGTGGATGATTGTTTCCTTCCCCAAAATGTAATGCTTCCATTTTTGACAAGCCTACATAATGGAATACATTTCTTTGTCATAAGTGGGATACTTGCGAACTGCGTCAGACAATGTCTCACTGTGATATGCCACTGGATGCCCCTATTGAGTAAGAGCTGCCTCAATAGCATAGTTAGAGGCATCTGTCTCGATCTCAAATGGTTTTTGTAAGTATGGTAATGTGAGCACTGGGGAAAAACAGAGGCGATGTTTCAATTCTACGAATGCCTTTTGTTGAGATTCTGACCAAAAGAATTTTTCTTTCGCTCCTCCCTTGGTGACTTGACTCAAGGGCCAAGTGATATGAGAGAATCCCAACACAAATCTGCAGTAGAAATTAGCAAGACCCAGAAAGATGCAAAGCTATGTTAGAGTGGTTGGGGCTAGCCAATCCTGAATGACTTGGATATTGGCTGGATCCACATGCACCCCCATTCCATCAATAATGTATCCCGGATATTGAACCTGGGTCATGCCAAAAGTGAAATTCTCCAAATTGGCACACAACTTGTATTGTCGTAGTGTTTGGAGGACTTCTCAGATGTGGTGGAGGTGCTCTTCCCAAGTCTGGCTGAAGATAAAAATGTCATCCAAGTACACCACCACAAATGAGTTGGTGAATGCACGCAAGATGTCATGCATCATCCTCATGAAGGTTGCGGGAGCATTCGTCAACCCGAAAGGCATGACGAGCCATTTGAAAAGGCCCTCCTTGGCTTTGAAGGTAGTCTTCCACATATCAGAGGGTTCGATTGGTACCTGGTGATACCCAGACTTCAAGTCGATCTTGCTGAAATATTTTTCCCCTTTGAGTTGGTCCAGAAGGTCATTGATTCGTGGGATCGGGTACCTATTTCGAACAGTGATCTTATTCAGCGCCTAATAGTCAATACAGAGTCTCCAAGTCCCATCCTTCTTCTGTACCAATACGAGCGGGCTTCCATAGGGCAATGAACTTGGTCGGATGTGACCTTTCTACAACAGCTCCTAAATCTGCCTCTTGATTTCATCATTCTCCAGAACAGAGCGCCTATAGATCGGTCCATTGGGTAGAAGTGCACCTGGGGTTAGGTCAATGGGGTGCTTAACCTGACAGTGTAGAGGCA
Source organism: Pinus albicaulis (assembly GCA_034641835.2). NCBI lineage: Eukaryota > Viridiplantae > Streptophyta > Pinopsida > Pinales > Pinaceae > Pinus > Pinus albicaulis. The sequence continues at coordinate 529,955,887 of CM076571.1, read as the reverse complement.
CCCCTTTGGGTGAGGTGAAGATGTCCCCGTACTCCTCCACAACCTTGTCCATTTGTTTTTGTCGTGCAGAGGAGCTATGTCTGGAGGTTGTGGCCACAATCTTCTTCTTGCCCTGGGGGCAGATCATCAGGAAAAAAAAAAATCCTGGTTTGGGAAATGAGCTTACTGCATTTTTTTGCAGTAACCAAAAAGATAGTGGGAGGCGGTGGTACCTCTGGTATCTTGTACAACTTATTTCCCAAATTCACAATAATAGCGCAAGGCCAAGACTCATACACAACATGTCGCTTCCACAAGTATGGTTGGCCTAATAATGTAGAAATTATATAACTTATGTGTTATATGTCCAAGATTCTCTTGATCTCACACTATTTTAACTTCATGCAAAATACAGAATCTATTCCACCATTGATCATTTGCAGAAATTAAATCAAGATTGCAATGCACACATGAAACAATAAAAATTCACACACATTAACACAGTTGTTTAATGGGAAAGCCTGAAGCTGAAAACCCCAACTATCTGTATATAATATATGTCATAGAGATCATGTAACAATCCTCATACAAAAGCTTATCACAAGCTCTCAGTACAGTACAATCGCTACACACTAATCTAGCCCGATCTTGCAAATCCATGCACCAATCTTTGCCACCTGCTAGCCTGCCTCTACAGCACAATCCATGTTGAAGAATGGATCTGAATGAACTCGAATTTCTCCAGCCTTGCTCACGCAATCCTCATAGGCATCTCCACTGAGTTTTGGATGCAATCAATGCATCGCTATAGTCACCACTGATAGTCACACTTTCTCTTTCACCTATCTCTCCACTGGTCTCCACTGAAACTACCATGCATTGTAGTTAACTGATGTATTCTTCAGTTGATTAATGAGTTATTATTTAGTGAATTAATTTAACTAATTAATTCACACCACTCTCACTAGTGTATCAATCAGTTAGACTAGATACAACTAGCTCAACTGAGTCTAACTGAGTTAAACTAAATACAACTCCACCAACTACTTCTCCAACTCCACCAAACTCTGTCACTTGAGTTCTAACTGAATTCCTCCATGCAATAGCTCTAGTAAACCCTCAGGAATAGCGTAATTCCTTCTGTCAGCTGCTGTGCCACAACTGTGTACTTAACTGAAGTGCTCCAAGAGAACAAGATAATGTTTAGAGTCCAAATATTATTAAGAGCTAATAATATTCGACATATCTATTTTTAGATTGGCAGTCTAAAAATAGACTCTGCCCAATATGTCTAAAAATAGAAGTCCATCTATTTTTCCAACTTGACCAAACATCCACAAATAGCATCCTGCAACTCATAGAATATGATCGACATGTCTAAAAATAGACTTTGCGCCAAAAATCACCTGTGTGGGCCCCACCTAGTTTAGGTGATTATTTTCCAACTAGGATAAGGGATGATGTTTCAGGATGCCTCCTTTACGGTTTCTTGTTGCAATATTCAAAACTCCCTCTCAACAAGAAAGGATTGTCTTTGCATGCGACATGCAACTCCATGCATTCGCCCTGCAACCTTTGCAAGCGCCCTGCAACTCCATGCATCTGCTCTGCAACTCTTCCGAAACTGAAAGGCTCCAAACAACTCAATCAGTATTAATGCATCTATCATCAAAGTCTTCAACTTCTGCTGGTACCAACTGCACATGTCTTTAGGAACCACTGCGCTGTTGAACTCTGCACCCATGCACTCTGCACTTGCTGTTAACTCTGAACCGTGCTCCAGTATCTGACACTGTCACTTTGATCTTCCTGCATCAATCCAACTGATCATGCTACTGCTACTCTATGGGCACCTTGTAGTCAGGTTCAACTCATGAGATCCACACCATCTCCATGAATCCTGCCCAAAAATATCCTCTTGGGATTACTCATGCATGTCGCCCCACCTCTCACCTGGTGATATAGCTACATGCACTCCCTCTGCCCATCTGGCACGAAATTTCTCTGCATGAGCGGTTTCTCCCACTCCATGATCCTCTTCTTGTGGCTTCTCCACATCCCAAGGTTCACTCTTACTTGCATGCAAATCCAGCTCCCTCTCAAGCTTCAATTGCATGTCTTTCTTGCACTTCCCAACAATAGTAAGCTCCGTAGAAATCCCATCTACTTCAAGTCTGTAGAGATTATTTGCTCAAATCCAAACCTTCTTAACTTGTCCTGTTGCTTTGTACTCAAGGAAAAATTTTCCTTTACTAAAGACAACATCATAGCCTTTATCCTCTAACGTTGCGACTGAGATTAAATTATTCTTTAAACCTGGAACATGCACTACATCTTGTAAAAGAATGAGTTTACCTGACTCCCTCTGAAAGGTAATGGTACCAATTCTGGTCGCATTGTATCGTCCATTGTCGCCCAAATCAACATGAAACTGGAGATATTTCTCCACCAAGTCACTGAAAAGGTTCACATCTCCCGTCATGTGAAAGGAAGCACCACTATCAAAGTACCACCCTGATCCTAATGCACTAGACACCATGCATGTGATCAATGAGAAGTCAAGCTCAAATTGTGAGGCAAGAGCCTCACCAGCTATAGCTCCAGCAACCATCTTCTTCTTCTTATGTGGATAATTAGTGGCGAAATGCCCATGTTCGTGACAGTGAAAACACTTCACTTTGGACATGTCATGCTCTTTGCAATCTTCACTGGCCTCAGATATATAATGGAATTTCTTCCCCTTCTTCTTATTTTCCTTGGAAACCAAAGTGAAATCCTCTTCATCATCTTGCTTTGATGAAGAGCCATCCCTGGTACTCCGCCTTATCTCCTCCTGCACAAGATCCGACCAAAGTCTCTCCCATCCTGGCGGTTTCTCCCATCCATTGACAGAGTCTTCGTAGCTATGCAAACTCTTCGGAAGCCCAAGGAGAGCCAAGATCACCAAGTATTCTTCATCCACACTGACTCCTACACTCACAAGCTCATCCTTGCAGTGGAAAAACTTTTTCAAGTATACCGGAATAGTGTCATTCTTCTCCATTTTTATTTTCTGAACTTGTCTTTAAGTGCCAACTTCCTCTGGTCACTTCTGCTTTGGAACAAGTCTATCAAAGCCTTCCACATTAATAATGGAGTGCCTTTACCATGAAGGTTTGACACAATGTGGTCCTTCACACCTTCCAACAAAATCCTTCGACACTTTGCTACCTTATTTTTCCATGCGTCAAGTGCGGCTGCATTGCTAGAACCCGTCTTAGGAACATCGCTATTGATGAACTCCTTTAGCCCATTATCATCTAGCACCACCTCCATCCTATCTTTCCATGAAATATAATTCAAGCTGCCATCAAGGGCATACTCCAATCGCAATCCGTTGAAAAACATTTCAATGAATGCTTAACTTCGACACCAAGAAAACACTGCAGCAAATTCGAATTCCACCAGCATAAAACTCAACCGCTTCAATAATTGTAATCTGCTCCAATGATCAACTGCTCTGATACCATGTAGAAATTATATAACTTATGTGTTATATGTCCAAGATTCTCTTGATCTCACACTATTTTAACTTCATGAAAAATACAGAATCTATTCCATCATTGATCATCTGCGAAAATTAAATCAAGATTGCAATGCACACATGAAACAATAAAAATTCACACACATTAACACAATTATTTAATGGGAAAGTTTGAAGTTGAAAACCCAAAATATATTTATATAATATATGTCATAAAGATCATGTATCAATCCTCATACAAAGCTTATCACAAGCTCTCAGTACAGTACAATCGCTACACACTAATCAAGCCTGATCTTGCAAATCCATGCACCAATCTTTTCCACCTGCTAGCCTGCCTCTACTGCACAATCCCTGCTGAAGAATGGCTCTGAATGAACTCAAATTGCTCCAGCCTTTCTCACGCAATCCTCATAGGCATCTCCACTGAGTGTTGGATGCAATCAATGCATCACTATAGTCACACTTGCTCTTTCACCTATCTCTCCACTGGTCTCCACTAAAACTGCCATGCACTGTAGTTAACTGATGTATTCTTTAGTTGATTAATGATTTATTATTTAGTGAATTAATTTAACTAATTAATTCACACCACTCTCACTAGTGTATCAATTAGTTAGACTAGATACAACTAGCTCAACTAAGTCTATTTGAGTTAAACTAAATACAACTCCACCAACTACTTCTCCAACTCCACCAAAATCTATCACTTGAGTTCTAACTGAAGTCCTCCATGCAATAGCTCTAGTAAACCCTCAGGAATAGCATAATTCCTTCTGTCAGCTACTGTGCCACAACTGTGCACTTAACTGAAGTGCTCCAAGAGAATAAGATAATGTTTAGAGTCCAAATATTATTAAGAGCTAATAATATTCGACATATCTATTTTTAGATTGGCAGTCTAAAAATAGACTCCCCCCAATATGTCTAAAAATAGAAGGCCATCTGTTTTTCCAACTTGACCAACCATCCATAAATAGCATCATGCAACTCATAGAATATGATCGACATGTCTAAAAATAGACATAGTCTAAAAATAGACTTTGCGCCAAAAATCACCTGTGTGGGCCCCACCTAGTTTAAGTGATTATTTTCCAACTAGGATCAAGGATGATGTTTCAGGATGCCTCCTTTAATATTTCTTGTTGAAATATTCAACAAATAATACATTAGAAACATCAATAGGAGCAATGTCACACAATACCTCATTCGTGAAGGGCTTGATGCTATAGGGAAGGCGACACTGCTGGTTGACATAGAGATCTCGTCCTTGGTGAAGCCACCCGATGGTGTATGGTTGTGGGTGTGTTGTGGTTGGAAAGCCCAATCTCTTCATGAAATATTCTGAAATGAGGTTCTTTTGGCTCCCATTGTTGACAATGAACCATATAGGGGAACCCTTTACCCACATCTGGGAGTGGAAGAGACGCTCTGCCTCCTCTAGATCTTATGGTTCCTCCTTCTCGATCTTCGTAGTGGAAACATTGGTGTTAGGCTCTGCATCAATAATATTCTTCCCTTTGTCATTTCCCTTGTTAGGTTCTGATTCAAAGTCGGAGCATGCATCTGATTCAGAAGCCCTCATCTCGGCCACCAGTGACTGCTTGGCCCGGCAGTCACTTGTGTTGTGAGTGGAGCTCTTATGGAACTCACAACACTTTCCCATGTCCTTCTTTGGATTCGCGGTGTTTTTCTTTTCTTGTGGATTTGGAAAGGTGTCTTGGGCTGCCATGCCTTGGCTTTATCCTTTGGTTTGCTATTTGGGGGCACCTTTCCCTTGCTTTTGATTCACAGATCCAAAGTATCGCTTCTTCTATTTGAATTTATGCTCAATCTTGGCAGCATACCGGTATGTCGTATCGAGTGAGGAGATGTCGAGGAACTCCATTTCCTCCTGAATGTATCTTTGTATCCAACCACGATACTGTAGCACCAAATGTTTCTCTAAATCTTTGATACCCAAATTTGTGCGCAGGGTATGGAACAGATTCATCAGCTCATGCACATCTTGATCCCTCTGTTGCTGAAGCATGGTCCATTGTATGTACTTGTCCTCATAGCTCCCAATGGGATAGTATTGTTCCTTGATGACATCTCAGAAATAATTCCAAGTGGGTACGGCTGAGAACAGAGAGGGTTTTGTCTCATCCTTTTTCTCACAGTAGGTTTCCCACCAGTCCTTGACACGGGAGGTAGCTTTGAGGAGTGAAAAAATAATCTTCTCCCGGTCAGAAAATTCATGAACCGAGAAATATCCTTCTAATATATTCAACCATCTATCTATGACATCTGCATTTATTTGACCCTTAAATATGGGAATGCAAAACTTTACTTGTACCTTAAAGGGAGTCGCGCCTCCAAAGTGGCTGCTGGATGCAGATGTGCCGCCAGTGGGCAGTTGTTGAAGGATTTGGAAAAATTTATCCATCATCGCGTTCCTTTGTTTTTCGAGGGCCTCCTTGAGAAATATTTTGATAGGATCTCCTGCTCCCTCATCTTTCTTTTCGTCTCCCATGGGCGTCCGTCAGGGTTTGCAAGGATGATCTTGCAAAGGTTCCACTAGATCGAGCCCTAACTCCTTATACCCCGACCTTGTTGGGGAAATGCAAAGAAGGATTGAGAAAATGTAGACCGCTCTGATACCACTGATCCGAATTTAAGTAGGAACGCAACGGAATACACATATAACCATAAATACAAAGATACAGTGGAAATAACACTTCATTTCATTAACATCAAAGAACTGAAATTTTCTTACAGATAGAATGGAAAAAAACTAGCTAGGGTGTTGGTAGCAAATCTATGAGAAGAGATGTGGCAGCTATAGACCTCTGAAATATGTTACAATGAGGTTCGAGGGCCTATTTATTATTGAAAAATAATGGAGAAATCTAAACGTCCAAAAAGCTAACCCTAGGAGATGAAGCGCCAAAACTATGGGCCCTGTTTGGGTAAATTGGTGTTTCAACTTCTCAAGGACATAACTTCAGCATACGATCTCCGTTTACGGCCTCAAAAGGGCTCCAGAAGTTCAAGACCTGAAAAACTACGAAAAATAGTAAGTTGTGCCGAAACTGAAAAACTGAAAGAGACAATGGTGGGGCCCTAAGTGGAATAGGTGGGTGGCCACCAATATCTACTTGGATCAGTCTCATTTTGATCTTTCCCTTTTCTCATGCTTACCAACTTGTTTCAGAGTTCTCGATAGTTTTATATATGTTGTTTAGGATTTCCCTCTCCATATATTGAGTTGTTTGTTTATCTTATGTGTTTTCTCAAAAAGCTGAAGGTGAATTTCTAAAGTTAGGAGTTCTAATGCTTCTATGTATCACCGGAATGTTCATATTACATGTTTATCAGTTTGAGTATTTTTCATAGAGATTAATGGTTTGCCCTACCTCATGAGTTATTTCTTTCAGACTATATATGTTTAAGACCTCTTATTTTTTCCCAAACTTGATGTTCATTACACCTCATACATCACCTAAGGATCCATTAACCTTGCTAAATCAGCCCTGTAATACACTCTACTTCATCATTTAGAAACCCTTGACTTCATCTTACCCCATAGCCCTATTGATTTGACAGCCTCTCATTTCACCTATCCTACTTAGTCATCTTACCCCAACCCAAAACAAACAAACAAATTACACTTAACAACTAGCGTAAAATCAATCATCCGAGGTGAAAAAGTTCGCATCCTTCACACAATAGAGAGAGCCCTCTCTGAGTCCGAGAAGGCTAGGTCCTAGGACTCCAAAGACTGGTCTGATGTTACCCTGTCATTTGGTTTAGCCAATCTGCCAAATCCAAGGACCCTAACATGATGGCGATCATGGTGGTACCTTCTGAGTTCATAACAATCTAAATACCCCTTAGGAATCCAGAATCCATTCATCAAACAGTACCCTATGATTTATATCTACCTCATCACTATCACTAACACAATGGTGATTATGATGCAACCTTTGATGTCAGTGACAAACTAATTATCCCCTAGGACTTCATAAACCTTCGTCAAATCATAGAAAACTTAACTGATAGCCTAAGAATAGAATCTAGCTTTTTCACCATCTTAGAAAATTTATGACTCAGCTATAGGACACTCTTATAAACCTTCGGGCTACATATAGAAACTCAAAAAACCCCTAAACATTTCTAGATTGGATTTTTGTCAGTATTGGTGGTGGACCATATACAACACATCTTCAAAACAACTAAAAATATCCACCTGGTGACTCCACTAGCCTCTAGTAGGCCTTCTAAATTTTTCTAAGTATCTATAGACTCCTATAGGACTGCATCAAACCAGCCCTGAGAAGTCTAAAAACCTAGTCACACACTGTGCAAGTTTGATAGCACCTAGAGAGATCATCCCTCCGAAAGCAGTCATAAACTTTCAGCCTCTCTAAATTTTGAATTTGAAATCTGGCTCCGTGAAGAATCAATACCAGATCTCATCCAAACCAAAACCCTCCTACTATAGTTGATGACCCAGAAAATATTTTGTGGAAAACTTCTGAATTTGGAAACATAGCTACTAATAGGACCATTCGTAAAGAAAAATTTCTACATGAACAACTTATAGCCTTGCAGGATCCCCAGTTTGACTTGTGCCATACCAAAAACCTTTTCAGAACCAAGTCACAAAGTAGAATCGACCATACTAATCCTGAGCCTGTAGACTTGCAACAGAGTCTTCGCAGAGAAGCTTCTCCTTCCACACCACCTGATTTCCAACTTCTCCACCACTTTGGCTCTTTTCATCCCAAGTCTGCTCAGAATCAGTTTACTGGTCCAAGTACTTCCACCACACCCATTCACACCACCACTGTGAAAACCACTCCATCTCATAGCACAAATCCTCCACTTGTAAATCCACTGTTAGCTCCCACCATGGAAGCATAGTATGCGCCCCTTATTGGTACCTTTGCCAAATGATTACCAATCCAGAATCCCACACTTCACCGGGGTTGAATCCACTACTGCCCAATAGCATGTAGATAGAATGAATGATGCTTTTGACTACATGGAATTATAAGAGGAAACCATGAAGATGAGGATGTTTTCCCAAAGCCTGGGAGGAGAAGCTAAGAAATGGTTCAAAATCCTAACTCCCAACAGCATACATGATCTCCCTTCCCTTTCCCAAAATTTCATAAACAAATGGGAAATCAAGAAAAACCCTCTTCAGATCCTTTCAAAATATATAAATCTCAAAAGAAACACATGAGAAAGTGCCCAATACTATTGCACTAGGTTCAATAGTGTTTAAAACGCACTACTGCCAAACATGAAACCCCCATTAGGCCTAGCCTTAGCTAAATTCCTGGAGGGTTTTGACCCCAATATGGCCTATCAATTAAGAGAAAGAGAGCCCCTAACTTTATAAGACATGCAAAAAGGAGCTATAAGTGTAGAGGCCAAATTAATTGAAAAAAGAGCTAGGCTAAGATCAGAAAAGAGGGTAACATTCAAAGATGACACCATGCCCTCCACCTCCTCATCTGATTCCAAGATGGACAACCTTCTTAGGACCATGGAGAGAATGATGGAAAGAATAACATAAACGAAAGAACACCCCCTAGGGACAACCAAACAAATCCCCAAAACAGAAACTTGAACCAAAATTTTAGAAGAGACCCACCCCAAAATAGACCAAGGGAAAATGATCAACAAATCAGGCCACCCTTCCAAGATAACTATGTTGATGAAGGGGAAAGAGATATTGAACAACCAGATGAGAATCATCTAAAATTAATAGGCTCTGATGGTGAGGGTGAGGTTTTTCTCACAAAAGAAGAACAAGGCTTTTTCTCCTCAAACCAAGATGAAACAAGCTATGAAGATTCTGAAGACCACAAATTGGGATTATAAAATGCCATAATAGAATTCCATAGACAATATGATCTTAGGAGTAAGAAAAACCAAGAAAAATAAAATAAAAACAACTCAGACACTATTGTTAAGAAAACTCCTGAGAACATTCTTAAAAGAACAATAGATAATAACAACACCATGGCTAAGAAAACTGATCCCAACAAGGATAAAACTAGCCAACCAGGAGTTGACACAAGCTGTCCTAGCACCTCTGCTAGTGGCCCTGAGAAAACTCTAATGACCAAAGCCTCGAATCAAAGTTAGCAAACTAAAAATGTGGAGAAATTTATGGCTGATAAAACTGATGTAAATATGTCTAAAACTCAAGTACCTTTCAGTTTTGAAGGAGAGATCACTAAAATCCAAATAACCATCACTCTCACTGAACTGGTAGCTCGGGATATATACTGCTCCCAAGTCTTGAAATTCTTGAACATAGGAAATGATACCAAAACTCTGAATTTGATAGATGATAAACCAGAGTTGTTTTTTGGACCTGAAGTAGATGGAAAATACCAGGAAGGAGCCATTCCTCCATTCTATCTTAGCCTAAATGTACACAACAAAATCCTACATAATTCTATGCTAGACTTTGATGCCTCTCACAACCTCATGCCGAAGGTAGTGATGGAAAGATTGGGCCTAGAAATATCCAGGCCCTACAAAGATCTATATTCCTGTGATTCAAGCAGAGTTAAATGCTTGGGCCTGATCAAGGACTTATGTGTCAATCTAGCACAAATCCCTACTAAGAGCTTGGTCATGGATATAGTCGTGGCTGACATTCCCCCCAAATATGGCATGCTTTTGTCCCGATCTTGGGGAGCTAAAATTCTGGGACACATCCAACTTGACATGTCTTATGCTACCATCCCGATTTTTAACCAAAATAGGAGACTCTACCGGGAATCTCATATGAAGTATATGGTAAGCAACCTAGATAGACCCAACAACACCCCTATCTATTTGTTGGAACACCTAATCCTACATGGGTAGGTGTGGAACACGAAAAGTCACAATGGAGTCCAAGTGACCTTGGAATGTGAAACCAAGAGTCACACCATTGTACTATAAATGTACATCTTTGTATAATGGAAAATAAGAAAGCCTCACGCTTATCCTTCATTGTGTTGAGTCTCTTGTGTGTGTGTGTTCATCTTCCTCATACACCATGTGTGTTCAACATGGTGTTTAACATGGTATCAGAGCGGGCGATTGCTGGCCCTGCTCCAAATTGAGTGAGCCATTTATGTTTATGCCCTGTGCATATCTGCAAAATTCTTGACATTTTTGCAGCATTTAGAGACTTTCTACAGCAGTGTTTTTGCCGCCATTTAGAAGTGTTTTGAAGAAGGAACAACATTTAGAAATTGAAAGCATTCAATTTTTTTTTTGAAGAAGAGAAGCAGTGGCTTTGAAGAAGAGCAACCTTTTGACCATGCAAAGGTTTCCTCTTTGCTTATTTTCTCCATTGAAAAATCTGCATTTAATTTTGCATCACTTTGGAGTGGCAGAAGAAGTGTTTAAATAAGTTCAGAAGAATGCAGGTTTTCTCACAGAAAAGATTTGAGTTTTCATTGAAAATTTCGTGTACGAATTTGTGTTTCTCTGCTGCTGGAAAAATCATTTTTGCAAGTCTACAAGTTCCTACAATTTATTTCGCTGTGTATTTAGAAAAATCTGCTGCTGTTTTAAAGTGGAATTCCTGCTCTACTCTGCTGTTTTAAATTTAAAAAAACATAAAAAAAATAAAATAAAAAAAATAAAAAAAAATAAAAATAAAATCTCTACGCCATTACTCCTGCGCTCAACGAGCTCTCATCTCTGCACGTTCCTTCTCGAAACCTCACAATCCACTCACCCTAAATCCCATTTCCCTACGCTACTACCTATCTCACACAGCTCATACCCTCGGCCCTCTCATACACTACGGCCTACCCTGCGTTCATGTTTCTATCGTTGTCATTCCCACGCAAGCTTCAACAGCCACTTGCACATACGCCTCCCATCCCTTACTCCGCCTTACGGCCCTCTGCCTCGCCAGCACTTCCTATCGACCTTTCTCCCTCAAATGTATGCCTCTACCCACTGCATTCAACGAGGTCTTCCCTACTCCCTCTGCGCACTCATCACTCCGGCGCACATATACTCCGACCCCCCCCTCACCTGTAACCACTCTCCACGGCTTTCACCAACGTCCGCCCTTTTTCCCATTGGCTGCATTCGGCCTCCCCCACACATAAACGCATTCCCCCAATATTATATTTACGACCTTTTAATTTAAATTTTGATTTTTCAAAATTTTTAATTCCCTTGGCCTTTCGGCCTTCCCGCCCCTCACAATACGACTCTTCTTTTTTTCTCATTCTTATTTTATTCAACTTTTAAAACATTCCCATTAATTCGATTCCCACCTTCCATTTTTTATATTTTAATAATATTTCTCATTCCCTAATTAAAATTCCCTCCCCCACATTTTTTATTAGTTTTGCCACTCCTCTCCTTTTTAATTTAATTAATTCCCATATTTTAATATCCCCCCTTCCTCATTAATAAAACCTTCCCTTTCTTTTAAATTTATTTTAGTATAAGCCCCCTCCCATCCCATTTCAATAAATTTCCCACCTTTTTAAATTCCCTCATTTTTAAAAAATCCCCTTCCCCTCCATTTCTTATTATTCCGATTTTTAATTAATTTTAATTTAAAAAAAAAATAAAAATAAATAAATAAATAAATAATCTGTTGAGAAGGAAAGAAAGAAGAGATTTGAACAACGAGAAATGAAGGAAATGACATGTGAGGAGATGGACTAAATATATAAAGGCTATGATTACATTGTGATTTGTGGCATTGATTTGAAAGGTTGATTTTTTGAAGAAATTTCACATTTGAAGACAAGTCTGCCATCATTGCACACCAGTTATTTGAAGAAAAAAATTCAGCCGCCTTAAAGGCTTCTTGCACATTGTTTTTGCTGCACATATTTTGCAGAAATATTGTATTGAGTTGACATTGTATTGCTTCTTCATAGGTTCAATCAGTACTTGAATTATTGAAAATTTTTGATTGCCCTCCATCATTTGAGGAGCACACTTTGTACTTTGAAATTCTTTTGAGTCAATTGTATTTCTTGTTGCATCACATTGTAAACGGGTGCATTTTCAGTTGAAGCTAACACCCTTTCATTTTTTGAGCCTAAGTTGTTGAAATGGCAAAAATCAATGAGGCATTAGAGTTGTTGAATAACCTCATTCATTCCAATGTTGATGACATGATAAAATTGAGCAAGGATGCTCTTTGTAAAATTCACAGTTGTTTGCAAGATGCACATGAAAAGATCGAGTTTTTGCAGTTGGAATCTCAGCTCCAACAAGACAAACTTTAGCAAAAGAGTCACCAGTCTGAACCTGTTTCTATTCAGAACATTGAGAAAGAATCCCATCAGCAGCATGTCAGTAAAGTTCCAGTTGATTCCCATTCAGTTCCTTGTACTAGAGCAGATTTACATGCAGATGCAGCCGCTCAGCCTGCACTTCCTAAGCCCATCATCAGACCTTGGGAAGCACTTGTCCACAACAAGCACATAACTGGTCTTGGATATGACAAGGATGTGACCTTTCATATTCCAGACTACACCAAGCCCATCATATTTCAGAGTGCCGGATTCATGTATGACAGTTCACCTGCAGTTCTTCCAGATCCCGTTCCACAACAACATCCGATTGAGAAATGCCAACACTGTGATCAAGTTGGCCATATGAAAGATCACTTTTTTGATCTTCATCCATGCAAGCACTGTGGTCGGCACACCCATTCTTCAGACAGATGCTTCAGACACAAGCCTCCTGCAAGAACCAAGATTCATCTTGGATGGATCGCTTCTTGGCAATGGGCATCAGTAGCCAAGAAGATGTTTACGACACATGTTAGAACTTGTTCACGGATATTGAGTAAACTTGCAGTTGAGTTTTCGCCATCATCTCACCTTGTCCCTGACAGGGGGGAAAATGGTGGTCATGTACAAGCTTCGACGACAGATCAAGCGAGCCTGAGCCACAATCTCTCATTCCATGTTCAGATTTGTAGCCAGCAGTTCAAGCGAGCCTGAGCCACAATTCGTCATTTCGGATTCAGAGATGTAGCCAGAGATACGGATGCCCATGAGCATACCTTCGGTTGGTGGATAACCTAAAACCATCATCTTTGGTTGGTGGATAACCTAAAACCATCATTTTCGGTTGGTGGATAACCTAAAACCATCATCTTCGGTTGGTGGATAACCTAAAACCATCATTTTCGGTTGGTGGATAACCTAAAACCATCATCTTTGGTTGGTGGACAACCTAAAACCACCACAGGTAGTAGACCTCCCTTCTTTTGGGTCGAAGGTCTCCCTTTTTTATGAGGGACAATTCCTCTAGCAGAAGCCTTCAGCTTCTTGCCAGTTTTGGAAGAGTTCCGAGAACTGCAACAAGTTTTGCATTCCAGTGTTTGTGGTCATCCTAAAACCACCTCTTTTTCCAACATTTCAGAGAGTTGATTCAGCCCAAGTTTTTCCATGTATACTTTGCAGATTTGTATTACAACTCTTTTCTTGGACTCACACATACCCCTTCGGATTAAGGGGGGATGTTGGAACACCTAATCCTACATGGGTAGGTGTGGAATGCGAAAAGTCACAATGGAGTCCAAGTGACCTTGGAATGTGAAACCAAGAGTCACACCATTGTACTATAAATGTACATCTTTGTATAATGGAAAATAAGAAAGCCTCACGCTTATCCTTCATTGTGGTGAGTCTCTTGTGTGTGTGTTATTCTTCCTCATACACCATGTGTGTGCTTCAACATGGTGTTTAACACTATTCAATTCATTCAGAATTGGACTCATTCATCTTGTATAATGAAAATGAACTTGATGAGCAAGTAAATGAGTATTGTGAAGATCTAGGCACATTACAACAATCAGATTGCTTCCTGTATGATGATTTCAACAGTAAAAACTATCATGATCCTGAAACACCACAAGATAATAAAACTAAAATTGATTTCCTGCAAATTGAAAATGAAATATCAGAAACAAGAATCAATTTAGAAAAGGGAACAAGTTGCTCAAAATAAAAACAAATCACAAGAACACAACCTCTTCCTTTTGCTAATCTAGAAAAAATGAAACACCCTCACAAAACACAAATCTTTGGGAATCTGGAACAAGACAGTCTGATGTTTCTACCTTACCTAGATACTTCAGCATCCAAGAAATTTTCTCTTTCAGAAAAATTATCAATTTTCACGAATATTGCTACAGATCCCAAAGAAATTTTTGATGAAGCTGATATAGAGGAAGATAGCATGGGTAAACTTAAGAGGCCTGAAATAATTAAATTGTATAAAATTTTATCACAACACACAAAACAAAGGAATACAAGATTGCGAAAAAAAATTCAGAATGCTTATGTGTGTAGGCAGGCTAGTCTAAAATTTTTTAACACAGCCATTGTTCTAAAAATCCTTCCTTTCAAAAAGAATCAGAAAAAATTTGAGCAGTTGAGTTCACTTAGAAAGAAGGAGGGCAAAGGGACATAGGTTTTGTATAGATTTTAGGTACCAGGAGCAACATTTCCAAAAGAACAAATACCTTTTACCAAAAAATATCATACTCCACAAAGGGTGGGGTTTTCTAACCAAATCTCATTGCATGATAGTTTTTCAGGTTACCATCAAATGATACCACTTCAGATCAATCAGCTCAAAGATTTTTTCAAATTTCCTTGGGACAGTTGCATGCTTAGACAAATACCTCTCGGGCTAGAATGTGCTAGAGATACTTTCCGAAAAACTATGCCTTCAATTTTAAATTTCTCTACTATGGTGTACATAGATGAATTCATCATTTGTTTTTAAAATGATAAAGAGTACCTTGCCTACTTGAAGAGGATCTTTGACTCAAACAGATTTGAAGAGCAAAGGTCAAAGAAGAAGCACCAAGGGAATTATGGATTTTCTGAAAACTCTTGGAATAATCCTAATACCATGTTGTCAAACAGAGGTAACTATGTTTTCTATTTGCAAGAGTTGAACGGAAAAAAGATGTTAGGATATCCTTTTGAAGACAGGATGCTCAAACACTACATTTTTCAAGATCCTTAGCTTTAAAATTTTCACTCATTGTACATATCATTGTGTGAATAAAAAGTCAAAAAGAGAGAAAAACACAAAAACATAGAAGAAATGGAAAAGAGGGTAGATTCAAAACAAGGTACAACACCATACCCAAAAAATAGTGATACTGAAAGTGTACAAGCCTAAATGCCACTACTGGTGCAAAAATAATGTCTTGTTCAGCTATCTAGCCTAATCATGGCTGAACATGTTTTAAATTTATTGTTGATAAGTTACTGAAAATAATGCTGGTCAAAACATTGAAGCTTGACTTGTCAAAGAAAATAGATTAGGGAAGAAAGATACTTGTTCCACATGCTCAAAACAGAACCAAGGAGAAAAACAAGGATGAATGCAAACTATGTATCTTAGCCCTGATTTTTCTAGTCTTATTTTGTACAAAAATAACATTTGTGTGCAACTTGTTTTTATGCCACAAACCCATGATAAATCAGATTGTATAATATTGATTTAATCATGCTTTCAATTTCGTGTTTTTAGCTTAGTGAATAAATCCTGTCAAGCAGTTTAACCTTGACAGTTGAATAGAATAGGTAGAGAATCAAAGGAGTTCAATAGCTTAATCTGAACTCCCGAAAGAGATAAGGGTAGAAGTAGATAGTTTTTTTTCATTTTCAAAACAAAAATGTCAATGGGTTTGCCAATTCAAGTGCACCCAAGGAAGAAAAAATGTTACGCGAGTAGGTTGTGTAGGTAAAAGTGAAGTTGAGCTAATCATGCTTTTATATTTTCAAAATTACCACTTCAGGGAAATCAGCAGCAAAAGAAAAGAGAAAATCCACCCAATGGATGAGGCACTGGTCTTCATAAACCAAGAGATCTGAAATTATGGACACCTCCTGAAAAGGAGCTTCCCTCCCCAAGTGGAGCCACTGTTAGTCATCATTAATTTTCACCTGTTTAGACGACTAACTGCTTTGTCCAAGATTTCTAGAAACAAAATTCAAGAATCATGTGAGTTCTAGAAATCCCCTAAAAGAGAAATTTTTTCATTATCCCACTTCCTTGTCAAAGCATGGCCAATCTATCACCCAGATAAGATCAAATCCTGAACTGATGTCTCGCACTCTCACTATGTTTGCCACCTCTGCCTATAACACTTTGTCTCTATTTTCCCAAGCCCTCTACTTTCACACCTTGTTTTTCCAAGTAAGCCAAACTTTTCTCCTACTCGCCAAGTGCCTCAAGCAATGGTGTTGTCAAAACTCCCTGTCTAAAATCTCTTTGAAGTAAAACAAGTTTTTCTAGTTTTCTAGGATGGTAGTGCATAATAGAGTGTCAAAAACCCTACCTCCTCATCCAAACCCTTTTTGAAGTTTTCAATCAAAAAACCTATTCCAAGAGAATTACCATAAGTCAAATAAGGTCACCTAAGTTATGCACTATCGTGGTTCTAAATGCACTATCCCCACAAGTATTCAAAGGTGAATTCAAGAGAACACAAGGATGAAGCTTGTCATTATACAAAGAACATCAAAATACCTCCAAAGGTATCCTCTTGATCAAGTAGTAAGCCTGCAAAGGATAAATCTACCATGTCAAAGCATTTCTGTAGGAATGTTTTTATAAATGGTCAACAACAGAAATAGAGGCAAAGGAGGAGGCCTAAAAAACTTATAAAGGCATCCACAGTTGGTAGCAAGATGCAAACAGGCTTAAAAAGTTTACAAGGAAGGGCATGATCTCATCAGAGAGTGTTATGAAGTGCTCCCCGTCAAAAGGTCCATGCAGGTCATGAAAGACAGTGGCACATGAGCAACTATACCTCAAATCAAAAATATCATTTAAAAGTTGTTTGGCTTCAAGCATGAAACTTCAAGAGGGACAGGTTCCCTTTGCTTGCATTCCTACAAAGAATACCAAAAGACATCATATTATCCATGAGGTAAGGTAAAGTAAGGAAGGTCATCATATGATAAGACCATTCACAACCTAGAAGAAAGCAACAAAGTATTTGTTTGTTAGGAATCAAGATTCATTGACTGTTTTAACCAAGCAATAGATCAATGATGAACTTAGAAGCTTGGGAAGATAGAAAAAGAGGGTCAAAATAGTGTCCAAGAAACCTCCTTCATCACAACAGATGGTTTCAAGGGTTTTTCAGTTACCCTAGGGTTTGGCAGACAAGCACTAACTCCAGTTCAAAGGTATTTTTCTCTAAAAAGAGTTAAAGACATATTCAAATGGCCAAAGGGGACAAACATGGGTGGAAATTTCCAAAGACACTAACTGTGATAAGCAGGGGCCATTATGTGACAAAGCAAGTTGTCCAAGTTCAAAAGAGACAGTGATCAAAGTGACCTAAAAACAAACAGATATACCTCTAGTTTATAGAAGAATAGTGAAACTCCCAACAAGGACCTCTTTGTCAAAATTATATTATGCAAAAATGTGACTAAAATATAAACAACACTTCACAAAGCTGGAAAAGGTGTTTTTCCACAGAAAGAATGACAAGGTCAAAGGAAAGAATGTTTCAAACACAGAATATCAGTCAAAGGAGAAATGGAAAAAAGGGACGAGTTTGTTGTGTGTAGGTGTTAAAATTTCAAAACAGTGCTTTTTCCAAAGTATAAGCTAAGAGGCATGGGCTTAGTGCCTTCAAGAATATTTTAAAAATAAGGAGAACCTTAAGAAGCCTCCAACAGTGAAAAAAAAACCATGTTTTCATCAAATTGTTCACCTACAGGACCAAAACAGTCAAAGACACTGAGAAAAAGTAAGAAAACAAGAACATTACAAAAGTGGGTTTTGACTTCAAATTTATTTTCAAAAGGGTTATAAAGGCATTTTTGGTATTCACCCCGCACCATTTGTCATCTCCAAGCCAAAGGAAGCCGTTGAGAGAAGTTTTCAAAAGTTTCTGTGTAAATCAGTGAAAGTTTGCAGGCGTTACGCACTGAGGCTAGTGTTACGCCCCTGGCCTTCGGTGCTACGCATAGGAGGGGTAGCCGCAGTGTTATTTAACACTACGTTACACACCCAGGGCCTGGTGCTACGCACCTGGGCCAGTGTTATGCACAGACACAACAGAGTGTCTACAAACTGCCTATTACACACCTATGTTACGCTCCTGAAGCCCGACTGGCCCGTCTCCTGCCTGTGACGCACCAGTGTTATGCACCTATGCTATGCTCCTGATGCCCAACTGGCCCGTCTTCTATCTATTACGCACCAACGTTATGCACCGGCGCTACGCACTGGTGTTATGCACATACAGAGTTTGTCTAAAATTTCCAAAAGGAGTCAAATTTCGGTTTTTTCACCTTCAAATCTTTTGCAAAAGTCAGGACACAAGGTTGGTGATTTGTTTTCTTGCCTCCAAAACTTTCATTTTCCTAATAAAAGTCATATTTAAAGGCTTAATTAAACAAAACCCTAGGATACCTAGGAAATCAATTTTAAACACCTTTGGTTAGGGTTTGAAGGAAAAAAAAATTATATGTGCCAGAGGAGGCTGAGTGACATCAAACAAACTGCTAAAATACTAAGTTAACTCTTAGAGAGTTTCATCTTGCCTTAATTTGCACACTTTTTCCATCACTTCACTCATTGCAACCTTTTGACCCAAAGGCCCTCAAACAGTTTTCAAAAAGCCTTCTGTGCTAAAGAAACAACCACCATGTCCGAAGCAGAGATTCACACCAGCAGTGATGAAAGTAAAAGACCTACCGAGCCTCAGCAAAAATACAATGGAGGAAGGGAAAATAGGTTTGAACCCTTAGACAAAATTCATATTACTTCCTCTCCCATGATCTTTTCATGCTTTCAGGATGTTGGGTGTTATCAGTTTTGTGAAAATGTCAAACATGTCAAAGGCCACTCTGACTTGAATAGATTGTTTGTCATTGGCTTGCAAAATCACCGAGTTAGCCTAGCAGGAGTGGAGTTTGAACTCTCATCTGAATCCATTTCCAAAGCAACAAGTATACCAGACATTGGTGAGATATGGTTTAAAAAAAAGAAGTTGGAGTTGTGCTATTATGAACACTACCTAAAACCAAGCTGTCAACAAGGCTGCAAGGCTTTTTTTCCTTTTTTCCACTTGCTAGAGAGGTATGCCTTGCTGATGAAGCAAATTATCAGGTATTTCACCTGTGAGGGGAGATATTCCAGGATTTACTCATATCATATAGGGTTACTAATGCACTTCACCAAAGTCAAAATGATGAATCTATCATACTACCTTTTCCAGAGCATTGACAAGATGGCCTCACTTGTCAAGAAAAGAAGCTATGACCACCAAATGTTGAGCCGTTTACACCACTCCTTGATCAAAATGATTGTCTTACATCGCCTACAGTAGTAAGGAATCACTTGGGAAGTCTTCATCTCACATAATGTGTTTACAAACCCCCAAGTCTTCATTCAACAGAATTTACCCACCACTTCACAACCACCTACCTCCACTACTCCATCATCTCTCCATATGCCTTCTCCACAAAGAAATTCACCCCCTATCCCTTCTCCTAATGTACCAAGTGAAGAAGCCGGCAGTGGCTCTAATGATGAGAAAACAGATGAAAATAATGAGGAAGAGGACAATGAGGTAGAAACTGAGATAGATGAAGATAATGAGGAAGCAGATAGTGAGGTAGAAGCTGTGGAAGATGAAGAAGACAAGGAAGAGGACAGTGAGGTTGAAGCTGAGGAAGATGAGGAAGACAAGGAAGAGGACAGTAGTGAGTTGGAAAGTGTTAATAGCCATAACAGACAAGAAATTGATGACAGCAGAAATCAAGAGACAGATGTAGGTGAGACAAAGGTTGAAAACATTGAGGCAAATGCAGAGCTTGATGAAGATGATGAAAGTGGAAAAAATAATGAAGATTATGGGACAAAAATAGAGTGTGAAGGAGAGGAACAACAGAGTGATGATGAACAAGAAGAGGCAGCCTCTCAAGAAATAAACAATGAGCAAGAAAAAAGAGTTAAAATCAGTGAGCCTCATGATGAGCAAAAGGGCCAAAACAATGAGTCTTATGATGAAGAAGATGACAAGGCTTGTGGCGCCTCTAAAGGTAGAGACACCATCATAAAACCTCTCACATGCACCTATCACAGAGGCAGAAGAAATGTGTTTGTTCCCTACAAAAGGCAAGGGGCCATCTCTCCTCCAGCAATCAAGCATCAAGACAAAGGAAAGGGAAAGGTGGACAAAGTTGAGTAGAAGGTATAGGTAAGAAGGAGCAAAAGGATCAATAAAACTTCTCAAGGATCTCAATTCATTGATCTAGACAGTGACAATGAGGACCAAGAGATGAAAACTAGGTTGCTCCTCTTGGAAAAAGATGCACACATTCAGAAGTGGGAAAGGGATTTTGAGATGGCTCAAAGGGTCATCTACTACTACAAAGAGGAACATAAGCATTTCAAGGAGGTTAAGAGGGGCCTTACCCTACAAAATAAAATGGCCAAACATTATTCAAGGAAAAGCATGCTTGCTAGCGCCAAGCTAAAGAAGGCCCTCATTGAACTAGAAGACCTAAAAAGAGCCAAAGTGCATGAAATCCTTGGATTCTTGGCTGAGTCTTCTCAACAGGTATCCAAAACCTCTTGAGGGGTCTACCCACCAATTTTGAGGCAAATTGGACAACCTTTTGTTTTTTCCAAATTTTGACCCCTAGGAGTGCAACACCCTAGGTGTTACGCACAACACTGGTGCATCCTTAGCTCTCAAAATTTACATTTTTGGATTTTCCACATCACCAACAGTCTACTCACCAATTTTAAGATCATTTGGAGCAGTTTTACCCCCTGAAAAGGTTAAAAAACATAAAACATTTGACCTTTCTTCCTCCTTTTCAGACCAGGTGTTACGCATAGAGAAATGTTGGGAGATTTAATTTTTGAGTAGGTAAATGGAATCCACTCAGAACAACTCAATTTTTTTTGGAAATTAGACTCATCAGGCTTTCCAACGAGCCATCACATAGCCAAATCCGGTCTCGAGAAGACCTCCAAAAGACTGTTGCAACATGGCTTATTTCTGCGTTACGCACCTGGAAATTTTTCACTGTTTGACACATGTGTTACACTCCTGTGGATGAGTGGAAAAAATGTGTTTTTGGAAAGTTTTCTTAGGAATTTCAAGCCTAAAAGTCAATTTTATTTCCATTTATAGTCGGAAAATATATTTATTTAGATATTTTTGTGCCTTGGGCTTTGCAAAGCCTCAAGGACAAGTTAGGATATTTCTCTTTGGCCAATAGGCTTCTAGATGCTATAGTAGGCTCTCCTCTCCTCATTTTTTATATAAGACATGAGGATTCATTGTAAACATTTGGGACTTGATGTGTTTAAGAGAAATATATGGTTTTATGAGCATGGACAAGATATTGGTTTTATGAAGTTAATGAATGGCTTGTGTGGCTTGATGTTGGAGAATCTTGCTTGCAGGATTCCATAGCCTGGTGAATGGTGATGTTTTCCTAACCTATTAATGTTTTCTTGTCCTCATTTTGTTTCATTCTACTTTGTTTCTATAGATCAGAAAAGTATAGGTTGAGATATGCTCATGGAAGCACCTAAAACCTCCTGTTTGCTATAGTCTTGATGTTTTCTTCTTTTAGTCATCTTAAGGAATTCTTGATTGCTCCTTAGGCCCACTAAAACTTGTTTCTATTTCATTAATGGTTAGTGTGTTATCTTATAAATATGATTCATGGTATGCCCTGCTTATTTAAAGTTTGCAAAACCCTATTGTGAAGCTTTTCTATGGAATACTGATTGATTAGGTTAAGACAAAGAGGTCTCATTTCGATCTTACCCTTTTCCATGCTTACCAACTTGTTTCAAAGTTTTCGATAGTTTGATATATGTTGTTTAGGAGTTCCCTCTCCATATATTGAGTTATTTTTTTATCTTATGTGTTTTCTCAAAAATCT
Source organism: Pinus albicaulis (assembly GCA_034641835.2). Lineage (NCBI taxonomy): Eukaryota > Viridiplantae > Streptophyta > Pinopsida > Pinales > Pinaceae > Pinus > Pinus albicaulis. The sequence goes on along the minus strand of CM076571.1, from coordinate 529,933,435 downwards.
GAAGGTGAATTTCTAAAGTTAGGAGTTCTAATGCTTCTATTTATCACCAAAATGTTCGTCTTACATGTTTATCAGTTTGAGTATTGTTTATAGAGATTAGTGGTTTGCCCTACCTCATGAGTTATTGCTTTCAGACTATATATGTTTAATACCTCTTATTTTTTCCCAAACTTGATGTTCATTACACCTCATACATCACCTAAGGATCCATTAACCTTGCTAAATCGGCCTTGCAATACACTCTGCTTCATCATTTAGACACCTTGACTTCATCTGACCCCATAGCCCTATTGATTTGACAGCCTCTCATTCGACCTATCCTACTTAGTAATCTTACCCCAACCCAAAACAAACAAACAAATTACACTTAGCAACTAGCCTAAAATCAATCATCCGAGGCGAACAAGTTCACATCCTTCGCACAATAGAGAGAGCCCGCTCTGAGTCTAGGAAGGCTAGGTCCTAGGACTCTAAAGACTGGTCTGATGTTACCCTATCATTTGTTTTATCCAATCTTCCAAATAGCGGGAACCTAACACTTATTACTTCAAAAACTAAAAAGAAATATTAGACAAGATGATTAGAAAGTACAGGATCAGAGGCAGGCGTTGGTCCCTCTATTTCATGGTATTTCAAAGAAGGTGATGTCCCATGGATTTTTAAAAAATATGATCTCTCTTTGGCAAAGGAAGTTATAATGGGTGTAAGGGTGCTATATTCATACGGGTCTTCACTACGACATTGCTTCACTATGGATGACCATTTGTTAGGGTTGAAATCACGTGACCATTTGAATCTTCTAAGAGTATGTATAATGTCAAAAGCATGATTTTATTATTTGTTATATTAATAAATTTTATCCCATGTAGGGATCATACAAAATAACCAATTTCGTATATTATTGCATGTGTTTATAACTTTGTAGTGCCATTATCCTTTGTTCATGCGTGGGTGTGTGAAACATGAATTCCCTCAAGACCTAGGACGTTCCATATCTAAATTATCTGCATTTGTACGTTGGATCACGTCAAAGGAGATTCATGTGGCTAACATTCCACAGTGGCGTCAAGAGATAGTTGAGATTGTTTGTATGTTTGAGAAGGAAATGTCGACGAGTTTCATGGACTTGCAAGTTCATCTTCTAATCCACCTAGTAGATGAGGTTGAATCTGTTGGGGTGGTTTCTTGTCATTGGATGTTCTTCTTAGAGAGGTACATGAAGAAATTGAAAGGTTTTGTTCGACAAAGGGCAAAACCTGAGGGGTCTATGGCAGAGTGGTACATATTGTATGCGTCTTTCTATTATTCTAGTGAGTACATCAAGCAGATCGACAACAAACCATGTGCGGTGATTTGGGACAATGAAAGGGATGAAGAGAAAAGAGAAAGGGAGTTGCTCCAAATGAAAGGAAAAAGGTGCTTGATAAAGAGTAAGCGACTTATAATTTTTCAAATTTACACAAAGTAAATATTCATGTTGAACTTTGATATAATGTATATTTTGATCTCTATGTACTATATAATGTCGGTTTGATTTCATCAGTGAAAGTAGAAATTGAAGAAATCAATAAATTCGTTCTTTACAATTCCAAAGCGACACAACCATGGGTCGCATTGTACGAACAAAAGAGGATGAAATGGGATAGTGACAAGAAAGAATTAAGAAGGTTGAATGGTAGAAGTATGCTTATCCCGATAATTTAAAACAAAATATGCCAAAAATATGCCCCAACAGTTGGGTTGCTGAACAAGTCGGAGAGAAATACAGTGCAATCGATCATTACCTGTGTGTTGAAGAGGATGCATTAAACACAAGGATTGGGTGCAACAACTCGGTAATAATCTATTTAATTTATATGCACATTTGAAACTTAATAATGCACTTTTCAAATGTAATTACATCTATATTTCATATTTTAACTTTTGGGTTATTATAAGACACCTGACACTATGAATTTTTAACTTTTTTATATGTGCATTTGTTCCCATCTATGTGGGAATATGGATACCATTTTCGCACAGAAAATGCCGATGATGGATACATCACACAAGACTTTGGAGAGGAAGTCGAGTTCAATCAATCTAGTCCATCTAGCCACCATGATCAAAACCTAGTACGAGGGACGTTAGGTTATGTCGGAAAGATAAAAGAGATCATTGAAGTGGATTTATCTTCTTTCCAATGTGTTATTTTTAGGTGCAAGTGGTGGGACACCTTTGATCCGAATAATGTAAAGGAAGATTGTGATAGTAGGCTAATATGTATCAACTCTAGAAAGATGTGGGATGAAGCTAAGGAGCCTATTTTTTCCCCAAACACTACAACCAGGTTTTTTTACCCAGATGTGTTGGATAGGGATTGGTGGTTTGTATTGAGACATGAGCCTAGATCAAAACATATTTTTGAGAAAAATAGTGTTATCATGCCATGTGAGCTAGAAGATAATGACAGTGATCGTGAGAACCAAGAGTGATATGGTACATGTGTTATTTCATCAATATTTATACATTTTAAGATGGGTTTTTATAAAGAAGATTATTTCAAAAACAATGGTGTATTGTATAAAGTTTTTTTTTTGTATATAAGATCATAATAAAATAATGATAATTCTAAAGTACATGAATTTATTTGCATTATTTTCTAAACTTTATTATGTTACAAAAATTCATACTATTCTAGATTTATTATTTTACAATTATTTAAATTTTTACAAATTTACAAATTTACAAATTTTAATAAAATCATTTCACATTAATACAATTAAAATTTTCACATAGTTTACAAATATTTTACATACAATTAAAATTAGAATTACAATTTTACAATTTCATGTACAATTACAATTACAATTACAATTTTAGAATTTTACATACAATTACAATTACAATTTTAGAATTTTACATAAAATTTACAATTAAAATTTTACAAATTCACATATATACCATTACAATTACAATTTTAGAATTTTACATACAATTAGAATTACAATTAAAATTACAATTACAAATACAATTACAATTTTAGAATTTTACATACAATTAAAATTAAAATTTCAATTTTAAAATTTGTCATATATACGATTACAATTACAATCATTTCACAATAAATTAAATATTACAATTACAATTAAAATTTACAAATATTTTACATACAATTACAATTACAAATACAAATACAATTTTACAATTTTACATACAATTATAATTAAAATTTCAATTACAATCACAACATAATATTAATAAATATCATGATCATTTAATTTTAAATTAATTAATAAACATCACGATCACGATAACCATCATACAAACATCATATTCGACTAAAAAACACATTCAAATTTGCTAACATCATCGTGATCATGATCATCTAACAAAACACAATTAGCATTGTAAACATCGTCACAACACAAACATCAAATATTCATCTCATGTCAAATAACTGTTATCACATACACATCTATCTGCAAGCTGCACATTAAATGAACATATCTAACATGACCTAACAATATACACATCATGATGATCACCAACATGTAAATTAAGTACAACTGTAACATGAACATAAAATACATGGACTATATATATATATATATATATATATATATATATATATATACACACACACACACCTATATAATGTAAAAAATATACAACTGTAATATAAATGTCAAATATCATCTGGTGGTACAATATCACCAATAACAGTACTATTCGAGGCCTGCTCAGTCAATGGTGCAGCCTCGACAAGCTCAGATACATGCTGATCATCACGTGCATGCTTATCTGGTACTGGTGCCTCATGTTGATTAGGATCAACTGTCGGCTTCTCATCGTGATGACTTGACATGGTCGATGGTCTAGCCTGGTCATGATCATGAGTACTACTGGATGCTGCAAGCTGCTGACTCAATGTGGCCGAGAGTCCAACCTACTCTCCATCATGACTGATGGTCGATGCTACAGGCTGCTCATCTGGCGTGGCGTGAGGTGAACGATGATAACTCCCTTGATCGTGATCATCAGATGATGCATCACTTCTCGCATACTGTCGACGTGCTGCATCTCGACCATGCCTATAATGTCGAAGGGCCCTCCTCAACTGCGTAACTAAGGTCATAGCTCCTACGACATGCCGCATTAGGTTGTACATGTCATGTGGCATGCCTCTCCACATACGTACCAACCTACCATCGACTTGTATATCTCTCATAGTGGTGGGTCTAACTCCCGCCTCAACAAAAAATGCACAGATTTGGTCACCCAAATCCATCCTAAATCTACTGTCAAGCCTACGCCTAGCAAAAGGCGGTACCGGTGCACCAGCAGGAGCAAGTTTGTCTACACCGGCCTCATGATCCTCGACATCTACCATGTCTTTATCATCATCAGGATCCACACCTGGATCATTTGGTGGCACTGTCATATCATCTCCATCAAAAGACCCAATGTATGAAAAATATATATAAGTACACAAAAATAATTAGATAATTTCACTAATCAATTTAATAAAAACAATTTAAAGAACATGTTAGAATAAATTTAAATAAAACAGTAATATTACCTCTATCATCTGGTGGCTCATCATCTGTGAAGAAGATTTTGGCACACCCTCGCTAATCCAAAATAGTATAAGGATAGGGGACCATAATGAAGGGATGCTCATCAACACTGGCTAGCAACTCCAGTGCATCATGCAATATCCTTGCAGAAAACTCAGTCTCGCCCCTCTTGGGCATCATCTGTCCCCACATGTGCATCCATGCATCCAACATCAACTTATGAGGCTGCCGAACAAAATTAGGCCTTGTCTCTAGAAACCTCTCAAAAAATAAAAAAAATAGCTCTGAAGCAAAAGGGAAGTTGACCCTCTCTTGTGCATGAGCACGACATCTATCTAAGGTTGTACAAAACTGCCGCAAAAAATGGCAGACCACTTGACAAGTCGTGGCTCCTGTACTAAAGAATAAACATAATATAGAAGAGGGAAACTAATGCATTTTATGTCACTGGTGTTATGTGAAATGGTCGAAATAGGAAGTGAGAGGCACCTCACCTCCTCTCTACCAAATGCAGCAATACATAACTAACCTCCGAAGACCTGAAGAACTGAAGGAGACAATATATCCATGCTAATGTATCTCTGGGAGTACACCAACTGAATCCCTATTGCATAGCCAACTGGAACCTCTGGTAATGAGGGAAAATCCACCCCTCTATCCTTGATAACCCAGTAATGAAATAGATGTCCTCCTTAGTGGGCACATACCACTGGTTAAGACCAACCCGGAAAGCCTGGAGGTGGGCATTCAACTTGCAGATAAGATGTCGCAAAAACACACCATGGCCCTTTAGGGAAGTAGCCTCCTCATGGAACTTGAGGAGGCCTACCTACCTTAGGATCCCCTGGGTAGCTGTTGTAATAGGGCAAGGGTACACATATCTCTCCCTCTCTCATGCCTCCCACAGGAGAACCATGTTATAGTGGTCCACCTATTGTTGCTATTGTTCCCTCTCTTCTCTCCTTTCACGTTGCTGAATGGTTGACATATTAAATAAAAATTTTTTATTAAATGAGACATGTATTTAGGAATATACATATCTAAAAAAATTTTGAAAAAAAATAAAATAGCAGTCGGTGCGCGACAAAAAACAGGCATGCACCGGTAACGGTGCGTCTTTTTTTGTCACGCACTGGAGGTAGTGCACTAGAAAATTTTCAGAGCACCGGAAACGGTGCACCTGAAAATTTTCAATGCACTGCCCTCCTGGCATTGTTCCAAATTCAATAGTGCAGTGTTATAACAGACCACACCATTGACCATGGACTAATGTCGTGAGGGCGGTGCACTACCCAAACTATATGCCCCAGGGCGTATAGTTTGGTCAGCGCACTGCCCTCCTGACATCACTACATAGTCAACGGTGCGGTAATTTACTAGGCCGCACCATTGACCATGTTGAATTTCTGATGCGGTGTGCTGATAAAATGACTCGCCCCGGGGCAAATATTTCTATCAATGCACCGCATTCCCACTATTTGACAGGGTCAATGGTGTGGTCGGGTAACTGACCGCACTGCACTTCTTTTAAATTTTAAAAAATCACGGTGCACCTTTCGGTACTACCCCGGGACCGGTGTGGATACTGTTAGCACTGGTGGCGGTGAGGCTTGTAAATTTATAGGTAGCACCATGAATCGGTGCAAGCCGAATGGCTCCAGTGCACCACGCAGGATTTTTTTCTTTTTCTTAAAGAAGGTGAATTTTAAGCTCATTTACAAAATTAATTCGCTAAAAGGTTTAATTATGGAAAAACAAGGAAAATTCCTGTACATTTGGCCATCAAGGAGGCATATTGGCTGTAGAATTTGCAAAACTAAATTTTCCCATCATTTTTCAAAATTCAAAATGGAGATGGTGGGCAATGGACAACAACAGTGCGTGCAATGGGAGCACCGATGGCAAGGCACCTCACACAAGGTAAATTTGCACCAGTGCTTGAGAGCTCTGGAGCACTGAATAGTGAAAAATGCGGATTTTTGGCTGTAATTTGTTTTTTTATTTAACCCTGTTCCAGTGAGCGGGTTTTATAGGTGCACCAGTGCAGTTTCTTAGGACCACACCGAGTTTTTTCATTTTTTGCGCGAGGTTTTAGGACACATCGGTGCGGAATATTTATAAAGCACCTGTGCGCTACAATAATAAGATGCATCATGTGGGTTTTACAGAGCGCACAGTGTCTCGGTGTGCCAATGTTTTGTGTGCACCGATGCTTTCTCTAGTTGAACACACATGTGTGGTTTATGATGATAAGCACACCGGAAGAAAAACATTCGCAAAAACCTCCACCCGCTAACCTCCTCTAGTAACATCCACTACAAACGGATGTCTAGGGTATTTTTATAAGGGGTTCCTCAAAAACATCGGCAAAAGGGTGTTTTCCTTGTAGTGTTCTATGCTCTTCACTCTATATCGGGTCACTTACCTGAGTTTGTATTCGCGTTCAAACTTTTGTTTGATAAAAAGCCATAGCTGTATAACACCTCTGCACGAGTGTCAGGTCTTTTTCACCCGAGTCTACTCCTACATTCAGACTTTTCTTTATAAACTGGTGTAACCACAGAGAACCCTGGATCTAAAATTTATTACAATGGAACTTCTGAATCAAATCGCATCCGACCTCCTTTATCGCAATTCAGCATTTTCGGTGTTGTTCTACTTATATTCATCTCTTCCATTCTCCAATGTGATTTCTTAACAAAAAGGCCTTACATATGCATTTGAAATCCTTTAAAATTCAGCATTGACCTACATTGCTTCTGTCCTCTTTATCACACTTCGCACTTCGACGTTTCAACACGATTCTTAAGAACTTATCCTCCTGAGCTTGCAAATTGCAATATCGGATTGGGTCCCACAGCCAGACTTTAATTCTTTATTCTTTGGCTTTGTAACTCCATCACATCCACTCCTTATCGCATGTCACAAGATTTAACTCATAGCAATAACAAGTTTCCTCTTATCATATGTGATATGTGATTGCATCGCAAATTGTACTTCTTATCACATCACAACTTAAAACAATTAACTTGCGATAACTTAACACATAAATATAATAATCGCCGATAGCGATGTGCGGTATGCGAATGGGTCCCACGCCAGACTTTAAATCCTATAGAATTTAGCTTTGAAGAATATCACATCCGATACTTTTATCACATTTTTCACTTCAACATTTTAACATGATCCTTGAGTGCTTATCCTCATAAGTTTACGATGTGAAATATGTGGGCCAGGTCCACGTCACCTCTATGTCATCATGACATGTCACCTTGCCATGCCATTGCCACATCATCACCATGTCACTACCACATCATTGCCATGTCATTGCCACGTCATTGCCATGCCATCGCCATGTCAATACCATGTCATCTCCACATCACTGCCATCTCATCGCCATGTCAATGCCACGTCATCTTTCCATATCATCTCCCGCACTTCACATTTCACAATTTCTGTGTCTTATCGCATCGCAACTTAAACAATTTAACTTGCGATTGGTTAACACATAAATATAAAAGTCGTCGATTGCGATGTGCGCCAACCATCTTCTGTGATATGGTTCGTCCATCGCTCGCTATCATTTTTGCGACTTGATCCTCTTCATCCATTTCAACATGCATATTAAGATTTATTTGTGATTTATGGGGTCAGGTCTTCTGTTGCAATTGTGATTTGTGGTGAAGCCTCTGCCAAACACAGTTCTGAATGCTTTTGTTTTGGAAATTACCAGACTCTGCCCGCAGAACTACATGCGTTGCACGCTCCCTCGTGTACTGCTGTGAATGCAAACTAACCCGAATTGACCCGCACGTTCATGACTTTCTCCATTTGTTAAACGTGTTCATCACTTGTCTTAGCATGTTCACTACTCAATTAAATACATTCATGACTTGAATGTATTTAATGATGCTCCTCTACCTCTCTTTTGCTCTTTGCTGCTGCTCTACCTCTCTTTTATGCTTCTTCACTTAGCTTTTTCCTTCTTTGACTTTCTCCTTTATACTCTAGCTGATCCTGATCTACTCCTTTGTTCCCTATGATAATTTTGGTGCTGCTATTTTCTGTTCCTTTGCCATCAATGAAAATATTTCCAATAGTCTCCCCCTTTGCCATTGATGTCATCACTTCCTCCAACACTTCCTCTCCCTTTCATTCTGAGAAGTGTCTATCTTCCTATGCCTTCTTTTCCTCCCCCTTTGAAATCAATGGCAAAGGGTTACACCTTTTTCCAGTGTATTTTCCATCATTTCCTTATTAGAGTTCTGCATAAGAATTCTTTGTTTTGTCCACATACCTGGCTGGGACTCCTACTCCATTTGGTGTATAAGAATTTTTAGGAGAACACTTTGGGAATCATTGAACTTGTATGTATAAACATAATAATTTGATACCATCCCAAAGCATAGACTCATTGCACTTGTATAATGTTGAAGGTGACGATAAGGAGATTCCATAGAACAAACTGTACCAGACTTATATAACCAGAAATGCATCATTAGAATATAGATAAAATACTAAGAATGCTCCATATGATATATAAAGTCTGCTCCAAATACACTTCAGTCTATATTATGATCTTCATATGAGATACATATATGTTGAGGAATATTGTAGATGGAATATGTCTTCTCCTGCAATACACATATGCAGTACGCATTTGTTCAAATATGATGATGCCAATATATATTTTGAAACCATGGTTCACCTTTACTACCAGGTTACACAGTGACTTCATTGTAGATTCAATGTTGTCTTTACACAGAACTTGGTTTATAGGCCAGCCACTCATACTTTCTTATAAGGGATTCTCAAATTCACCCACATGTTAGTCATCAATATTTTTGCATGTTTTGATGACTGGATTCCTTGGCTGATTTTTCTAGAATCTAATCTCAATTTGTCAATTTGTCATCCAGGAAACACCTCAAACAAATTTGTGTCTTCCTACCCCTCCTTTTCAGCCTAGGATGAGAATATTATTCAGTTTCCATACCTATCACAATTCAGCAAAGCCTCCCTGTCTGTAGCTGTTATAATTTTGTCTCTCTCTACCATCAAAATCCTTTGTTTTTCATACAACCCACTGTCCAACATTTGACAAAGTAACTACCCCTCAATCCCTGATCATCTTTTCATGTGATAACCCGTTTTGCCTAAAAATCCATTTAAGAGCTGTGACTAAATCTGTAGGTCTAGGTGGTGGTGTTTTAGGGAAAAATCCTTGGAAAGACTATTTTAAGCCAAAAACCCTGCTTGTCATCATCATGTTAGCCATCACTTTCTTCTCACCTGTTAGTTATCAGTATTTTTCACCTGTTGATAATGACTAGTTTTTAAATCCAAGTTTTCTAGAAGTTGATCTCCAATTTGTCAAATTTGTCAGCTAGAAAACACCCCTAAACATTTTGTCCTCCTACCTTTTCAATCAGCCTATGATGAGAAAAAACCTAGTTGTTAAGCCCTATCTAGTCTTAGTCATATAAGCTTGTCCATCAGCTGTCATAAGCTAAAGTCATATGTTGTCATTCACCCTCATCCCCAGGTCATTCATTAACCAACTGTTGATAAGAATGTTAGCCACCCTACCTCTGGTCATATGTCATCTTAAGATCTGGTCATACGAAAAAGAATACTCCAAATTTGTCAAAGATCTCCCCTAAGTTAGGTAGTGGCGCTTTAGGAAAATCCTCCCTTGGAAAACTATCCTAAACCAAAAGAATCTCTGTCTAATACCAACCAATCATAGATGGCCTTCCTATTTTGCAAACAAATCTTGATACACCCTTAGGTCGCGCCACTAAAAAGTCTTGGTGTCTCAGCAGTGCATGTTTCAAAATCCAAATTGATATTGTATTGATCTATAGTGTTTCAGTGTCTTTTTCAAAAGCAGAGATGTACAAGTATTCTAGAAGTCATTGTCAAGCTAAACATGAGAACACAACTGCTTCTCATGTTCTCTTGAGCCTGGGATAAGAGTACTAGACAGAGAGGTAATTCAATGAACTTCTACAAACACAGTAAAAAATGTTAGTGACTAATGACTAGCAAGTAATACTATACAGATACAAGTCAGGTTGCTCCTGGTTTCTAAAGATGCATAAGGGTATTTTAACAACATGATACATATATCAGAGACTGCCTCTCATAGCATATTGTTAAATTTGCACCTTATTACTTACTGTGATATACAAAGCAGAGATAGGCATTACAAGGAAATATGACACAGTTTGAGAAAGGGATGAAATGTCACTTGTTGTTAACCTCCTCCAAGCATGAGTAGATGGTTAGGAACATGATAAAGACCTCCTTCATTTAACAAGCAGAGGGTCAGAAACAGAGGTATGGCCTCATTCAAAAAGAACAAGGCTAACAATGCTGCAAATGGCCTAAAAAACTTGTTTACACCTTTTTCTCCAATGGATGAAACCACTGATACAGCAGTGGTGTTTCAAGGAATGCTTACATGGTTTCACTATTTGAAAGACAGAGTGGAAATCAATAGAAAACAATTCAAGGTTTATGAGTTGAGGGCTGGTGTTAAACATAGGCCAAGCAATGATATTATGGTATTCAAAGAAGCTTTTTTTTTCTTCTATCAAAGCTCTCCTTCAAAGTAAATCTGAATCTAAAGTGAAAAAAACTTGGAACAAGCTCATCAATGTGAGGAAAGGGTACGAAAAATGTTTTAAATTCAGATACAACACTCAAAGAAACAAGGCATATCACTGTCACAAACAAATACCTCTTCATGTACATATGAAGAAACCCTGTTGTTGTATGTAATTGCATTAAGAGTTTCTAAAGGTCTTTCTCCTTGATCAACAGATATGAATCAAGCCATTGGTGAGTTCAAAAAAAGCTTCATCCAAAGTCAAAGGAAAATGTCCAAGGGCGCCTAACAGTTTTTGATCAACTTCATAAGGGGCTTAAATCATCATCAAACATCAAGAGAGTTGAATTGCCAAAATGAGTTCTAGAATTGTAAATCATTTCCTTCCGAGAGATATGGAAAAATATGCATCAACAGTCCTTGATATGGCTCCTAAGCATTTCCATTTAAAGGAAAAACAGTGACAGAGTTATTTCCTAAGAGAAAAGGCAGTGAAAGGGTTTTTGTTTCTTAAAGAGGCCTTTTCACTTCAATGAAAGCCATGACTATGGTGCCTTCAAAAAGAGGCTGACCACTGAATTTTTGTTATATAACTTGATCAAAGATGGGTCTCTGTAATGTTTTAAAGGTGATGAAATTACAAAAACAATGATTCATGTTTTGACAAAACAAAAAGGCCTTTTCAAAACATCTAAACCCTCCAAAGCATGATATGAGGACATTTGAATTTTTTTTCAAATAAAAAGGCGGAGGAGACCGTTGCAAAGTCCCATTTTCAATTTCAAAACACAAAATAAATGCTCCCTTGGCTGCTCAATAGAGAAAACAAGAGATTTCGAGCTTTTTCAAAATTTTCAGCACTTAAGGCCTACGCGGTGCACCTGTAGTTTTGTGCGGCGCGCTTGTGAGAACAAATACAAAGGATTTTAATGGTTGTGCGGCATGCCTGTAGCGGCGCGCCTGTGCGCCCATTCACTCACCGCCCGAATACCGACCCGACAACCTTCATTGTGCGGCGCCCTCTGTAGCAAACATGTTGATCCTCTTTTAACTCCCAAAAACGCCTTCAAAGACTCTTTGGAGCTGCTCAATCGATCAACCAAGGTCCATAAGCATTATTCAAGGTATCTTCCATTACCTCTTGGTAAATTTCAAATTCTAAAGGGGTATTGATGTCGTTTTCTCCAAGGAACAAATATTGGTAAGGAAGTTGGGCCTTTGGTCAAAATCACAGGGTTTTTGTTACTGTAGATGTCAAAAATCAATATAGTGATAGGTGAGGGTGTTTTTATCAATCTTAAAGAGCCTAGCTGCCTTTAAAAACAATGATAGCCCACAGTTGCTATAAGGAGTAGAATTTGTTAAAAACTCAGAGGATAAAACAATGAATGAAAAGGGAGGATTGTTAGACCAATTTGAAAACTCTTCTGGTGTTATTAAAAAAGCTAAAAATATATACAAATTACTAGATAGATAATCATATGGTTGTAAGGGTCTCAAAAAAATTTTGATCATCTATATAGTGGCAAAGGGATGAAGGTCTGATCAATATAAAGTGTCCCTTTTTGTGTTGTGAGATAGTGAACTTTGTGCAGCCACCAAAGTTCCAAAAATAGAGTGTGTTGAAAGGTTTTCAAGTCAGCTGAGGGTGTCTTGTTTACTTTGTAAAGAAAATTGAGTAGCAAAAGAACATTGTTTGGGGGAAAGGTGTTTTTTGTCAAAACAAAGGAGATCCTTGTTCAACAAGGAAACACAAACACATATTTTTCAAAATCTTTGCCCAAACACAGTGATAAATTGATTTTGTTTTTCATTTGACAAATACTTGTTTAATTGGCATCAAAGAAGCACAATGACTTATAAGGAGGAAAAAGTGTGGTGTTGGGGAAACCATTTCAAAAAACCATTTGAGACAGTTTGTCTTAGTCAACTAGCAAAGAGTATCCAAAACAAAAATGCCTCCCAGGAAAGACAGCAGAAGTGGCCCTCACAGGAGGTTTGAACCTGTTTCAACTGAAGAGGTAAATGCTCATCCATCAGTCCTATTTAACTTTCATGAATTTGGATGTCTAGAGTTTTGTCAAAGGGTGCAAGAGGTGAAAATCTATCTCCCCTTGACACATCTATGTGCTTTGAGATTGCAAGGGAAACACTTTCAGCTAGTAGGCTTGGATTTCAATTTTTCTCCTAGATCCATTTCCAAAGCCACCAAAATCCCTTATGTCGAAGAGAAACGGTTTAAATAGAGCCACCTAGACTCATAACAATACAAACCCTTTTTGAAGCCGGAGCATCGGGATACATGCCCATCCATCTTTCCTTTTTCATATCTGTTGACTAGCTATGCTCCCCTCATGAAGATAATCATGAAATATTTCACATGCGAGGGAAGGTTCTCCCGAGTCTATGCTTACCATGTCCGGTTGATCATGCACTTCACAAGAGCCCAATTGTTAAATCTCCCCTTTCTTCCTCCATAGAAGTATTGAAAATATGGCCTCCACTGTTCAAAAGAGACCTCCCTCTCAGCAGTCAGCTTGCCTTTTCCATCATTCCCTCATCAATATTGTCATTATTCATCAACTTGAGAAGAAGGGAATCTCTTGGGACACTTTCATTGCACATCCAGATTTTGCCACTATTCCTTCATCCCATGCATATCCTTCACCTTCCACTTAGCATCCTTCATATCCATGCATATCCTTCGCCTTCTTCAAGTAAGCCCATTCCCAAGAAGCTAAAATTTCCCATGATTAATGAAGAAGAACAACATGATGAGGAAGAGCAGCACAGTGAGGAAAGGCAGCAAAGTGAAGAAAAACACAGTGATGATATGCAGCACAGTGATGAAGAAAATAAACATGAAAAAGAGCAAAGCAGTGAGGAGGGAAATGATGAGGAAATTGAATAGTTTGATGAGGATATTAGTAGCCCTCACAACAACAAAAATGATGAAGATGAAGCCCAAAAAATTTAGGAGACAGAGCCTCAAAGTCCTAAAGAAAGCAAGGACAAGAGTAAAGAGGGCAACCCTCAAAAAGACATGCAAGATGACAATCAAAGCATTCATGAAGAAACTAAAAATAGTGGCAAGGATGATGAGGGAGGTAGCAAGGGCAAAGAGCAAATAGAGCATGTGCTATCTGCCTCTCCTAGGCAAGGGGCCATGCTTTCTTCTCCAAAAGTGAAAAAGCCCCAGACATCAAAGAAAAGAGTGCCTCAAACTATAACTCCAAATGTTACCAGGGCCCTCCGAAGCAAGGGGAAGTTGCCCAAGAAACCCATTGTTGAATTACCCAAGAAGAGGAAGACCAAGAAGGCCACCCAAAGCAAGGGAAAGGAGAAAGAAGAAAGCAGCCATGAGAAGGAGAGGGACTTTGACATAATTCAGATCCAAACAGAGTTAAGCCTAATTGGTTGATGTCAAATGGTAAATGCAATTTGAAACACTGAAGCAGAATAAAATCTAAACTAGGACTGAGTAAAAGCAAAGCTTGATAATGAATTTTAAGCAAATGATTCAAAACACAAACTAAACTTAAGAAATGATCACTAAGTATGCAATTTTTCTAACTAAATAGTTAAACAACTAATCCTACAATGATACAACATTTTGTCCTTGATTAAAGATTTGAAACAGATTTGGAGGAAAAACATTGATATCATCCTAAGATTTTCTGTTCTAGGACTAATTCCTAACTCTATTCTGCGAATTAATTGAATGTCACAAAACCTTGCTCAAAAGTTATTGATTTCTTTTCAAAGTAATCTTTTGAAGGAGGGTTCTGTTTATGAAATGATAAAGAAATTGTAGAAATACTTCAGGCCTTAAAATGATGTTGTCTTCTGTTCATATGGTTATGGATCAATTGTAGATTTTAGAACAAGAAGATGTTTGTAAATAATGAAGGCTGTTTTATTAATCTTAACAACTGAAGTTAATCTAATGTGCAGTGGATGACAATCTGAATGTGAAGTGCAAGTGCAATGAGTTAATCTAAGAATGAACTTAAGATGCCACTAATCTAAAACAATGCTGAACTACAAGTCATCATCAAACTCAAAACAAAGTAACTGAACATGAGTTAAGTGAAATTAAACTCCAGAACATCCTAACTAAGCTACCATGCATTATTCTATGAAATTATACAGTCTATTTGTCCATCATTATTGATATTTTGGAAGAATTCCTTCTTTTGGAAGAGCTAGAACAATTTTGACTGTGTAATTGAGTGCAAATGCAAATATAAAGGACTGAAAGCAATGAAAAACTAAGATATCATATCCATATCCTACTCATCATTATGATGTTTTGGGCAAGCGTTTGAGAGAAAGAACAGAGATGATACTTAGTACAAACACACAACTAAATCATTCATTATCACGGTCATGTCTTGGACTCTTTAAGAATTTGTTGGAAGAGTTTCTTCTTGTGGAAGAGTGATTGGAACAAGTGTAACTGTGATGATGAACAACAAAAACTACAACTAAATCCTACAGTACTATAACCATTTCCCATTCATCATTATAATCTTTTGGAAGAGCTTCTTCTTGTGGAAGAGTTGGAATGAGTATAACTACAGTAGCTAATTAAAACAACTACGAATTCAACTCCAAATCCTACAATACTATAGCCATTTCCCATTCATCATTATAATTTATTGGAAGAGCTTCTTCTTGTGGAAGAGTTAGAATGAGTATAACTACAGTAGCTAATTAAAACAACTACGAATTCAAATTCAAAAACGTAATGGCAGCTAGAATACTTATCTAATTTACGCAAATAAAATCCGTGCAAGAGGTAGGGGCCCTCTACCACCTGACGGAATTCAACTCCAAATTAAATCAACGCCTTCAAAACAACTTTGTCTGCTTCATTAAAGATGAAATAACTTGAACATAACACTCTGCGTCTTCAGAAATGTAGCACAGAATCTAAATAAAATCTAGCATAAAATCTAACATCAAATCTCGGTTTCTCAAGTGTTTATATAGCAAATGCACATAACAAGACTTGCAACAATTCAGGAACACTGTCTTTCCTTATCGAAATCACATTAGGACTCTTGAAGTGGCTGCGTGAAGAGGAAAAAAGACATCTGGACTGAGACAGTCCTAGTAGAAGTCTGCTTTCCTAAATGTGTCCCCACGTTCCAAAACCATGCCCAGAATTCGTTTCTTCCTCCATGATGAGCAACGAACCATGTAGAAATGACGTGGATTATGCCCATATGCGTTTTTTCTCAAGAGGCCACCTGGAACATACCCAAACGTGAAGACAGCTGCAAAATCTCCGGTTAGCTACGGAATGTCTGCATTCTGCAGGTAGTTCTGGTCAAAATGCTTTACAATGGCAAAAATCACAAAAATTAGCAAGTCAGTCATGTAAATCATTCTAAAAGTAATTTTAACCATATTCATTGATCAATTGGGTCTAGGATAGCAATGGACAAGGGAAAATGAGGTAAAATGAGATGAAAGAAAGCACAATTTTGAGGCTCAACATACCCCCACTGCTGTCTCTTTGCATGTCCTCATGCAAATTATCCTATGAACTCAGAGGCTTCTGCAAGGACATCTAATCCTCTCCTTCTCCTTTGTCTGGAAGCTAGATATCTTCTGGGTTTTCTGATAACAAGTTTGAACCTTAGGTTGGTGAGTGCCCTGATTAGCTTCTTGTTCCTTTTCTTCAACTTTTCATTGGTCTTCTCCACTTTGTCTATATGTAAGGATAAGGTTGAGTTCATATCAGTTTTGAGCTTGACTTGATCTTTGAGAATTTCATTCTCATTTTTGATGTGTCTATTCAGTAATTCCAACTCATACCTATCCCTTCTTAATATATCTATTTTAGACAGTGGAGGACTGGGGGTTCTCTCTCTGCTTTCTGAAGCTCTCCTCTCCAAAGTTTCCACATAGTCATAAATTTCTTGTTGAGCAGGGTCAATTTCAGGGGTTCCTTCATAAAAATCCTCTTCAACATCTTCTTCAATGGATGTTTCCTCATCTTCTATATCAATCACCCCTGTTTGTTTGATTTGAGTTTTCTTTAGTTTTCCCTTTAGTCTGTGGCTTCTTCTAGGCTGAGAGGATCCCTCTCCTTTCTCTGTGGCAGATTTCTTGATTACCTTCTCTTTCTTAAGTTGCCTCTTGATTTGAGTCAACTTCTCTATAATGATTTCCTCACTGCTCTCTTGGACTGTTTTTTCAATTTCAACTTTTGAAGCCCTCCATTTTCTACTTCTTTTTGTAGGCTGTGGTTCAGGTGATGGTTCTTTTTCTTCTTCAAAATGATTTCTTATTAAGAAATTGTCCCATGTATCATTTGTTTTGGCCAAATGATGCTCAATCAAAATTTTAACCAAACCATGATGATATAGGGTTGTCTCTAAAAATTGAACCCTTCTTTGAACACAGGCAGCCATCTTTTTCAGACTTTGAAGTAAGAAATATGGTAGGTTTAAGTCTTCCCCCATAAAATGCATCATTAGTCTAATGTGGTAGACATAAAATGTTCCATATCTACCCTCACATGTAATAATTTTTTGCAGAATAAGTAGTATGTTTCTCCATTTGTTTTTCAATGCAGAACTGGGAATTCCTTTCTTAAATACAGTGACATCCATACCTGGTGATTTTAAAATTTGCTTCCAGGATTCATTGTGGAATTCTCTGTTTTTGAACCATCTCTCTCCAATTTTGAGCAACCCTGTAGCCTCTATAATGAAAACTTCAGTGACAGTAAATTTGACATCTCCTACTTCAACTTCGGTTCCTTGAAATGATCTTGCAAATGTTTTAGTGACTTCCTTGTGGAAGCCATTAAATTTCTCCAAAAATTGAAGCCATCCTATCTGTTGTAACATTTCTTTGCATTGAGGGTAGCCTTCTAAATATTTTGAACCCACTGGTTCAGTTCTTACAATGAAACCCATGATTGCTTCTTCAAGGTTCAAATTAACACTCTTCTACCCACAAAAATTATGAATTTCACCTTCGAATTGAAATGGCTTCAAATTTTTAATGATAATGGCTTCAAATTTTGGAATGACATACCTCTGGTTGATAATGACCACAGCTTCAAACTTCGAGCTGATATACTTCTGACTGGCAATGAAAACAGCTTCAAAATTTCGGACTGATATGCCTCTGTTGACAATTGAACTTTGGACTGATATGCCTCTGTTTGACAGTGACAAATGGCTTCAAATTTTCACACTACTATATTTCTGTTTCTCAGTGGCAAATAGCTTCAAATTCTTCAATGCCATACCTCTGTGTTTATAGTGATAATTTCAATCTCTGCCCACAGTGATACTTTGTCTGCCCACGGAATCAAATGGCTTCAAATCCTCACGCTGCTATACCTCTGAATTTACCCTTTTGCTCTTCTCTGTGTTTACAATGATAATGCTTAATGCTATTCAAACTGATATCCTTTTTCTCTGCTTTCGATGTTAAAAATATCTCTGTCTACGGAATGAAATGCCGGCTACAGAATGGAGTAATGGAAGTGGTCACGGAATGAAGTAGTGGAGTGAGGTGGAGGGAATGAATTAATGATTGAAGAGACGGCGGAGATTTTTACAACGGCAAAGAGAATCATCATTAAATGATTTGGTTAAGAGACGTGAAGAATTCAAATACCTCGACCATTTTAACCGCTTAAATGATATCGGGCATGAAATTTGAAATGGAAGATTTTAATCCAAAGTCTGTGGAGGGTTTATTGGTCTTGATCAATAAAAATAATTAAAACAACCTTTTCGAACAATCCATAACTAAAACTATGCTAAACTTTTATGAAATGCCATTATAATTTAAACTTGTTACCTCTGCTTTCATTTTGATTTTTGTAGTCTTTGTCTTCTTGTTCACCTTTGGAGGAGTCTTCATAATCTTTCTTTGATGCTTTTGATTTATGGACACACTGGGTCATTTTTTTGCAATTCTAATGTCTGCTGATTGATGCCTTCAGGATTTGTAGCTGCAGAAGGACTGTCTGGCTGCAGAAAGGCTGATCAGCTGCAGAATGTCTGTTGAGCTGCAGAATGTTCCTGTAGAGCATTTTAATCATAAAATGGAGTGTTTTTGGAATATGGGTGAAATGTTATATGGTATGGATGATGGATTATGATATGTATGAAGTGGATGATGAAATGGAATGGATTCAGTTTATGAAATGGAGTGAAAGAACATAAGCATTGCACTACAATTCATGACATGTTTTATTCATTTACAACAAGACATCAAATTTTGAATTTTGTCATGAAAATGAGATGGATGGAGTATGGAATGAGATGAATGAAGTGTGGAATGGAGTATGACATGAATGAATGAATGAAATGGAGTATGGATGGATAAGTGAATGGAGTGAAATGAAATGAGATGAATCATAAGCACTATGGATCTGAACTTATGATTTTATAACAACTGCTTGTAAAAACAAAAATGGGAAAAGTTAGAGTGTCAGAGAGACTCTGATTTTCACCCTATCTTTTTTGTATAAACATGCCAATCAATGATTGGTTTTCATGTTTATACCTTTATTTTTATTTATTTATTTATTTATATTTATATATATATATATTTTTAAGAGAAATACTTCAAAAAATTTAATCAAGTTGATGAAGAAGAGAAACTCTTCTTCATTAACTTCACATCATTGCTTTCTTGGAACTTCTTGACAAACTCTTCTCTTGAGAGTGGTTTATGATATAACTTCAATCGATGACCATTCACAAGAAAAGTGACCTCTTCTTCATCTATAGTTCTGATTTTTACTGCCCCATTATCAAAAATTCGAACAATTTCATATGGCCCAAGCCAATGTGTCTGAAATTTACCTTGAAAATCCTTGAATTTTGAATCAAACAAGAGAGCCCAGTCACCTTCTATGAATTTCTTCTCCTTGATGTAATTGTCATGCCATCTAGCCCTTTGCTGTTGGACTAGACTTGTTTTCTGAACTGCATCTTGTCTGATCTCATCCAATTCATTAATTTTCTCCAGTCTATGCTTTTGTGCCTCCGTTAGATCAAGTCCTAGCTGAACTGCCATCTTGAAGGTTTGAATTTGGAACTCTATGGGAAACAAAACTTTCTTTCCATAAACAAGCTCATAAGGAGTATGGCCTGTTGTGTTTCTCCATGTAGTTCTATAGGCCCACAAGGCTTCGGGAAGCCTATCTACCCAATCTCTTCTATGTAAATGAACAGTCTTTGTTAGGATTCCTTCAATGACCTTATTAGTAGATTCCACTTGACCATTTGCTTGTGGATGATAAGGAGTAGATTTTCTATGTCTGATTTTGTACTTCTCCATTATTTGCTCCACTAGCCTTGATGTAAATTGAGCTCCTTGATCTGTAACAATTTCCCTTGGGACACCAAAACGAGTAAAAATATCCTAAAAAAGAAAAGTAACTACAGATGCTTCATTAGCAACAAGTAATGGTTTAGCTTCTACCCATTTGGTAACATAATCAGTGCAAACTAATATATATTTCTTTTGTCTTGATGGAGGACTAATAGGTCCTACAAAATCCAAAGCCCATTTTTCAAAAGGTTTAATGTGTACCTGAGGTTGTAATGGCATCTCACCTGAAGGAGAAGGTTTCCCTACCCTTTGGCAACTGTCACACCTTTTGACATACTCCTTAGCATCTTTAAACAAAGATGGCCAATAATATCCTAAATTAAGGATCTTATAGGCTGTCCTCTTATCTGCAAAGTGTCCGCCACAAGGCTCATCATGACATGCCTTGAGAATCTTAGGCATTTCATCTTCACGAACACACCTTCTTATGATCAAATCTGGACCTGTCTTGTACAACTCATTAGCGACCCATGAATAATTTGCACTATCATTAATGATTTTTGTTTTATCCCTTGCATTCATAATTGAAGGAAATTTTCCTGAAACTAAATAATTGGCAATATCAGCAAACCATGGAGTTTGAGTAGAGATTGCAAAAAGATATTCATCAGGAAATTGATCTTCAACCGGAGTGTCATCTTTGATATTTTGGATTCTAGACCGGAAATCAGCCACAGTGTTTTGTTTTCCAGGCCTATCTAGAATAGTAATGTTGAATTCTTGCAATAGTAACAACCATCTTATAACTCTGCCATTAGTGATTGATTTGTTCATTAAGTATCTAATTGCAGAATGATCAGTGTGAACAAAAGTTTCATAGCCTGTTATATAGTGTCTAAATTTGTTTATGGCATGAACAAAAGCTAAAAACTCTTTTTCAGTTACAGTATAGTTTAACTCTGCAGGAGTCAAATTTTTACTGATATAATAGATGGCATAGGGAATTAAATCTTTCTGTCCCAATACTGCTCCCAGAGCTGTATCGGAAGCATCTGTCGAGATATGAAAAGGTAACTTCCAGTTAGGTCCCCTTAATATAGGTGCTTCAGAAATTTTGGTTTTCGGGGTTTCAAAAGCTAACTGGCAATCAGAAGTCCACTTAAATTCACAATCTTTGGTGAGTAATTTGAAGAGAGGAGATGCTATTTTGG
This sequence comes from Pinus albicaulis, assembly GCA_034641835.2. Taxonomy (NCBI): domain Eukaryota; kingdom Viridiplantae; phylum Streptophyta; class Pinopsida; order Pinales; family Pinaceae; genus Pinus; species Pinus albicaulis. The sequence continues at coordinate 529,911,734 of CM076571.1, read as the reverse complement.
TGAAGTTTTCTATAAATCTCCGATAATACTCTGTAAATCCTAGAAAACTTCTAACATCTCTTTGACAACTTGGAATGGATAGGTTAGAAATAACTTCAACTTTCGCCTCATCAACTCTAATCCCATCCCCTGAAATGTGGTGCCCTAAAACAATACCTTCAGTGAACATCATAAAACATTTTTCATGACTAAGTGAAAGGTTTGCTTCTTGACATATTTTTAAGACTTTTTCCAATTTTTCTAAAGCCTCTTCAAATGTATTCCCATAAACTGTGAAATCATCCATGTACACCTCTACACAGTCATGTATTAGATCTGAAAAAATTCCTAATACTGCCCTTTGGAATGTTGCAGGTGCATTGCATAATCCAAATGGCAATACTCGGTAAGCATAAGTACCCCAAGGACAGTTGAATGTGGTTTTGTCTTGATCTTCAAGTGCTACTTGGATTTGATTGTAACCACTAAACCCGTCTAGGAATGAAAAGTACTTTTTGCCAGCTAATGTATCTAATACTTGATCTATGAAAGGTAAGGGAAAATGGTCTTTAAGAGTAGCTTTATTCAGTTCTCGGTAGTCAACACACACCCTCCATTTTCCATTTTTATTTGGTACAATTACCAAAGGAGAAACCCACTGACTATCTGAAATAGGATAGATGAAATTAACATTTAACAATTTTTGCAATTCTTCCTTGACAATTTCCCTAATATTTGGATTCATCCGTCTTTGAGGCTGTCTGATTGGTTTGCAATTTTCCTCTATATAGATGTGATGAGTACAAGTCTTGGGACTTATCCCTTTCATGTCGGTGTATTCCCATGCATATGCAGAAGAATGTCTCTGTAATACTTTGACTAACTCTTCTTGTTGAGATTTTTCTAGGTTCTTGTTTATGTTCAAAGTTTTGCCTGGAAAAATTTCACTTGTAGAGCTGCCAAATTTGTCCATAGAATGAAGAGACATCTGCTTAGATGACAAAAACTCAATATTGGATCCCTCTTGAAATGATTCATGTTTGTGTTTTGGAGAGGATTCAAAGTTTTCTAGAGTATTCAGAATTTGATTATCTTCACTAATTTCTGAAATTGTGAAGAGTGGTTGTAAATCTTCTTCATCCTCTATCCACTGAGTGTCATCTAGATCTATAATTGTCCTAGCTGGAGGATATAAAGTGAATCTCTTAGTTGAACTACCATAAGAAATATACATATCACCGGACCTACAACTAATAAAAGCATCAGCTGTGGCCAACCAAGGTCTTCCTAGTATAACAGGATGGCCTCCTAGATTATTCTTGGGAGTTAGGATCATGAAATCCACAGGGTATTCCCAAGAATCTAGGGACACTGGAATGTCTTCTATTACCCCATCTAGTCTGATCACAGATCTATCTGCTAATTGTAATAGTATGGTTGTAAAGAGAAGATTAGGAAGTTTCAGTTTGTCCATGATTTGTCTACTCATGATATTTATTGCTGCTCCTAAGTCAATGAGTGTGTTTTGAATCTCAATTCCATTGATGTGAATTTTGACAACTGGATTTCCTGGGTCAAGGTAATTTGGAATAGTAATCTTGCCCATCATAATGTCTGCTATTTGTCCTACCAGTTGAATTTTCTTGGTTTCTCTTATTCTTTTTCTTGTTGTCTTCATACTCAACTCCTTTATTGTTTTGGCAAAAATTGGGATTTCCTTAATGGCTTGCAATAATGGAATTTTAATGCAAACATTTCTCAATTCATCTAAGAAATCATAATTAGGCACCATGATTTGTTTCTCTACACCTCTATCAATTTGTAATCTTTCCGGAAAGGGAGGTATAGAAGTAGATGTGGATGGTTGCTCTAATATAGGAGTTGGATTTATTGGATCTTTTTGTTTTAGTTTTTCAATGTTTTGGTCTTGAAAGGATGTGTCTTCCTCAAGAATTTTATTAACCCGTAGGGAGTCTTCCTCAGAATTATCTTGTTCTTGTATGACCACAGAAGGTTTCCTCTTTTCAAGTATCCTTCTAGACCTAAGTTGAACATTACTAAGGTATAGAGGAGTAATTAAATAAGTTGGAAAATGTTGACCTTCTATCATGTATGTATTCTGAGGGTTCTTATTATTGGGGTTTGGTATGGGCTGAGCCGGCAATTGATTGGATTTTTGAGGGAATGGTAATGGAAGTGGTTGATTTTGATGTGGTTGGTTCTGATGATGTTGTTGAGGATTTTGTTGAAAATTTTGTGGAAGATTTTGAGGAAAGTTTTGTTGAGGATTTAAAGTTTTGTTGAGGGTTTTGAGGATAAAAATGTGGATATGGTGGATAGGATGGTGAATATTGATAGTATGAAGAGTATCTTCCATAGGGACTTTGTGATCCTTGTGCCCAAGCTTGAGATTGATTTTGAAATTGGGGCCAAGGTTGCTGCCAAGAATTCCAAGGTGAAGGTTGATTATACATTTGATCATGGAATCCTTGTGTCTGAGGTCCCTGCCAAGGTCTTCTAGATACAAAGTTAAGGGACTATGTGGAATCTGTAGGAGTTTCTTCTTGAAAAACAGCCTTGAGACCAGGAAGAGAAGGACAATTCTTGGTCTCATGTTTCTCAGAACAAATGACACAGGTTTCTATAACTTTTACATCTAAAGGACACTCTCTCAAGGCATGTTTCTTTCTACATTTTGGACAAAAGATTGCCAAGGCATCAGATTCAGCCTTTTGCTTGTTTTGTATCTTAAGGGTGTCTATTTGTTCACTAAGACTCCCTAAGATGTCAGACTTAAAATCATCAAGCATGTGTCCAATTTTTTATCTACTTACTGTCCCAGAAGCAGATTTACTTGCCCTTGCAAGAGCAGGATCTCTTGGACCTTTGACAGTTTTAGATTTCCCTCTTGAAAGGTTAATACATAACTCTGATATTTCAGGTAATGTGAGTTGTGATATATCCCCTTTTCCCATCATGTTAAGGATATCCAACCATTCATCCCTAATTGTTTTCAACAAAAGAGCTTTTAAGGTGTCTTGATCTAGATTTTCCATTTTTGCCCTTTTAATGTTGTAATTAAATCTTTCCAACAAATCTTCTAAGTTTTCATCTTCTTTTTGTAACATCTTGAACAGTTCTTCCTTATGATTAACCGGCATACAATAATCCAAGTATCTCTCTAGAAATTCTTGTTTCATATCTTCCCATGTTCTAATAGAACTACTGATTAGACTCATAAACCACTTCAATGCTGCTCCCTTCAAAGTTGAAGGAAATAATTTCAGTTTTTGAGCATCTTGTAGGTAGTCATAAGTCCTACACAACACTTCAAATTTGAATAAGAAAGTTTCAGGATCTTCAGTTTTAAGTCCATAGAAGTTTGGAAGGACAGAGGGTGGAATGTTTTTCATGGTTGTATTGGTTTCTTCATCAAGTATAGGGAACCCAAAAGAGCTTCCTATTCTACCTCTTCCTCCATTTGCACCTCTACCTCCTTCTCCTCTACCTCTACCTCTACCTCCAAATAGTGTGTTTTCTCCATTAAAAACTCCTCCTCCCCCTTCTTCTGCCATGGTTGAATCCCCTGTGGAAGTGGAAAGGTTTGTATCTCTACTAAGAGTCTTTAGATCTTCTTCTATGGCAGGTTCAGTGGATGAAGTGGAAGGTTTCTCTAATGGAATAGGTGACCTTAGATCTTCTAGAAGTCCAGGATCAGTAAAGGATGGAAGATTGGTTTGAGTTGAAGGTGTACTAGATCTGGATCTAGATGAAACAAGTGGTGTTCTAGAAATCAAGCTTTTGCCTCTGCTGCTTATAAATCTCCCTCTTGAATCTCTCTCCCTACGCATAAAATTGTTTTTGGATGCTAAGAAACAAAGGTTACCTAGTTTTCACTTCCCCGGCAACGGCGCCAAAATGTTTGGTCTCAATCTAGTCTCCTAAATTGAGCTCATTTAATTGTCAACCAGGGTTGGTAAACTGTTGAAGTGAAGTGTACTGTATGTACCTAGGTGCTTGTTTCCTAATGCGTTTTGTGTAGTGTTTTGTGATGTTTTTGGTCTTTTGTGATGATTTATGATGTTTTTGGTCTTTTGGTGGTTTTATGTTCACAAGGAAAATGCCTAGAAACTAATGGAAAGAAGCTGGTGGTCAAAAACAGAGTTAAGCCTAATTGGTTGATGTCAAATGGTAAATGCAATTTGAAACACTGAAGCAGAATAAAATCTAAACTAGGACTGAGTAAAAGCAAAGCTTGATAATGAATTTTAAGCAAATGATTCAAAACACAAACTAAACTTAAGAAATGATCACTAAGTATGCAATTTTTCTAACTAAATAGTTAAACAACTAATCCTACAATGATACAACATTTTGTCCTTGATTAAAGATTTGAAACAGATTTGGAGGAAAAACATTGATATCATCCTAAGATTTTCTGTTCTAGGACTAATTCCTAACTCTATTCTGCGAATTAATTGAATGTCACAAAACCTTGCTCAAAAGTTATTGATTTCTTTTCAAAGTAATCTTTTGAAGGAGGGTTCTGTTTATGAAATGATAAAGAAATTGTAGAAATACTTCAGGCCTTAAAATGATGTTGTCTTCTGTTCATATGGTTATGGATCAATTGTAGATTTTAGAACAAGAAGATGTTTGTAAATAATGAAGGCTGTTTTATTAATCTTAACAACTGAAGTTAATCTAATGTGCAGTGGATGACAATCTGAATGTGAAGTGCAAGTGCAATGAGTTAATCTAAGAATGAACTTAAGATGCCACTAATCTAAAACAATGCTGAACTACAAGTCATCATCAAACTCAAAACAAAGTAACTAAACATGAGTTAAGTGCAATTAAACTCCGGAGCATCCTAACTAAGCTACCATGCATTATTCTATGAAATTATACAGTCTATTTGTCCATCATTATTGATATTTTGGAAGAATTCCTTCTTTTGGAAGAGCTAGAACAATTCTGACTGTGTAATTGAGTGCAAATGAAAATATAAAAGGCTGAAAGCAATGAAAAACTAAGATATCATATCCATATCCTACTCGTCATTATGATGTTTTGGGCAAGCGTTTAAGAGCAGGAACAGAGATGATACTTAGTACAAACACGCAACTAAATCATTCATTATCACGGTCATGTCTTGGACTCTTTAAGAATTTGTTGGAAGAGTTTCTTCTTGTGGAAGAGTGATTGGAACAAGTGTAACTGTGATGATGAACAACAAAAACTACAACTAAATCCTACAGTACTATAGCCATTTCCCATTCATCATTATAATCTTTTGGAAGAGCTTCTTCTTGTGGAAGAGTTAGAATGAGTATAACTACAGTAGCTAATTAAAACAACTAAGAATTCAACTTCAAATCCTACAATACTATAGCCATTTCCCATTCATCATTATAATTTATTGGAAGAGCTTCTTCTTGTGGAAGAGTTAGAATGAGTATAACTATAGTAGCTAATTAAAACAACTACGAATTCAACTTCTAAAACGTAATGGAAGCTAGAATACTTATCTATTTTACGCAAATAAAATCCGTGCAAGAGGCAGGGGCCCTCTACCACCTGACGGAATTCAACTCCAAATTAAATCAACGACTTCAAAACAACTCTGTCTGCTTCATTAAAGATGAAATAAATTGAACATAACACTCTGCGTCTTCAAAAATGTAGCACAGAATCTAAATAAAATCTAGCATAAAATCTAACATCAAATCTCGGTTTCTCAAGTGTTTATATAGCAAATGCACATAACAAGACTTGCAACAATTCAGGAACACTGTCTTTCCTTATCGGAATCACATTAGGACTCTTGAAGTGGCTGCGTGGAGAGGAAAAAGACATCTGGACTGAGACAGTCCTAATAGAAGTCTGATTTCCTAAATGTGTTCCCACGTTCCAAAACCGTACCCAGAATTCGTTTCTTCCTCCATAATGAGCAACGAACCATGTAGACATGACATGGATTATGCCCATATGCGGTTTTTCTCAAGAGGCCACCTGGAACATACCCAAACATGAAGACATCTGCAGAATCGCCGGTTAGCTACGTAATGTCTGCATTCTGCAGCTAGTTCCGGTCAAAATGCTTTACAATGGAAAAAATCACAAAACTTAGCAAGTCAGTCATGTAAATCATTCTAAAAGTAATTTTAACCATATTCATTGATCAATTGGGTCTAGGATAGCAATGGACAAGGGAAAATGAGGCAAAATGAGATGAAAGAAAGCACAATTTTGAGGCTCAACAAGAGGTCTCAATAATCCATAGGGTAAACTAGATATATTGACACTTGGTGTGACCTTCAACGGATCACTCTTTCACATGCGAGAAAATACGTGCAACTTTCATGTGAAGATAGAGAGATTAAAAAAAATGAAAAATGTTGACAATTGTCCATGATCGGTGTGACTCCAATGAACTTGTACCATACGGTTTGTGTGAGGCATCCAGGGAGCACCGTGAACTGGTAGGAATAATGACATAAAGTACACCCAAAAACAATTATTTTCGCTAGTGCTAGGATTTCCAATTGCACAAAGCACATAGATAGGAGGAGTTGGGGGAATGTGGTAGGCAATAGTGAGTTGGTTAATGTGGAAATCAATAGTGAGTACATTATTTTTGTAATATTGAGGCGTTGTATGAAGTTCTATAGGTTGATTAATCACAATTAATGCATCATAAGCTTAATATTTGGCTACTACACTACCACAAGAGAGGGAGGAAAATATTTTGCAAATAAGAGTCAGAAAAATCTTGAGTCATTAGTGACCAAACAGCTTATTTAATGATCTAAACTACGGGCTACATCCAACTCCACCTTAAGTGTACATATGCCTCTTACATATAACAAGCTCGATTTATGGATACCTTGCACATGAACTATGAAATCATGTTGTGGTTGACATGGTCATCCTAAATTAAGAATTATGATTCATTGTTTTGGTGGTTCTCATTAAATGACACAACCAATTCATGAATAGTTCTTTTGTTATCTATACATCGAGTTAAACAACCATTTAATCTCCCCTTTGAGGCAGGTGTTGAATGGAATTTTTTACGGTCTTCTTTACTTTCCAAAGGAAATATCATTAACGCAGAAAAGTGATCCGCTCCTTGGTTATCAATATAATTTAATTTAAGTTAAATTTTTACTTCCTATATATACCAGGACACTATGATAAATCACTTATTGTATGATTTATATTCCATATTTTATCCAAAGGTAAGAGCCCTAACTCCTACTTGTGGCAAGGTTCTCATACCACGCAACGTCAACAATAATTCATAGGTTATTGTTGTCAAAATAAATTGTCATTAGAAGCCTCACGACCACTAGTATGGTTTACCAAAGTATGAATCTAGCCTAATTTATATATTTATCAACCCATTATCAAGCATGATCAATAAAGGATATGAAGACAAAAAAAATGCGAGGGTCAATCATCATTTGCACACAGTTGGATAGACACAATCCCTATTTCAGATACAAGCCAAAATACATCATCAATCGTGATTAAAGTAAGTGTATGAAGATATAAAATTAAATAGATGAATAAGATGATCACCATAATCAAAACCCCTACTCGGGTGTTTTATACAAGCATCTACCAAGAAAATTAAAATCTAGCCTCCTCATGCTTACATGCCCAATGTCTGACACAGTGACTCTTATGTTCCACACAACCACCTACAAGAAAAAATAAAATCTCACCTTCTCATGCATACATGTCAAGTGTCTGGCAAAGTTACAATAGGGAAGTGATCTTAAACAACATAAACATGTTAGAAGCATGGAATATGGAGCAAGAAGACACTACAAGAAAAAAGGACATTGGTGAGGGTCGAAAAATGTCACCATAAGCTCATTGGTGACGATAAAAAGATCCTCCATCACCAAAAACTTAACGTCACCAAAGGTGGCGTCACCAAAAGTATAGGTGTTGTGGTGACATTCAAGGTTTGTCACCAATAATGATTTATAATGACGGATAGTGATTGTCACCATTTCATATGAGCAATGATGGCGGACCTTAGCCTCCATAACCAAAAAATTGAACATCACCAAAAGTGGCGTCGCCAAAAATATGTGTTGTGGTGACAATCAAGGTCTATCACGAATAATGATTATAATGACAGATAGTGACCGTCACCATTTCAAATGAACAACAACGATTTATTGTGATTAGCCCTTCATGGTCGTCACTATTGATGCATATATATGACGGTGTTCGTTGACCACAACCATTTCATATGATTTATAGTGATGGACATTTCATGGTCGTCACTATTGATGCATATATATATGGTGGCGTTCGTTGACCGTCACCATTTCATATTTTGGTGAGGGTCGAAAAATGCACCATAAGATCCTTGATGATGGTCAAAAGAGCCTCCTTCACCAAAAATTAATCGTCACCATTCCATATGAATATTAGTGCACAATGGAATCTAACCATCAACCTCAAGCTTGTAAAGCAAATGCTCTTCCATTGAGCTAGAACCCTTTAAATAATTCGGCTTTAAAAAATCAGACCTTGAAACTTTATAAATTGTAAATTCTACAACTTCCAATAAATTATAAAACTTTGTAACGTCTTGGAAAATATTTTACTAAACAAGCAAAATAGAATTGAAGCTGCAGGTTCCTACCTAATGGTTATGGAAGTTATGAAAAGTGGGTGGAGGGAAAATTAGTTATGTATACGATACTCAATATGTGTAGTTGAATACTCAATTAGAAATTAAACTTGGAATACATTAATTGCCTATAAATGACCTGTAATTATGAAACCTAAAATTTTCAATTACACTAAAGATTGATTTCTCACCTTGTGAATCATGTAACTTTGTTGTGGCAACATAAAACTTTGCCTCTAAAACAATGTTTTTCATGCCAAAAAGTAAAAATCAATGAGTATACATGATACAATTATGAATGAGCTATATGCTTGAATCTTACTAGCTATGGGGTCTTCAAAACTAATTGGAAGCAGTTCTCGTAATTAATTAATTCAAAATTTCAAAATACAATGATCCTGAAATGTAACCACTAAACAGAAGTTAAAATTGTAAGCACAAAGTTTGGCTAATATCCGTTAGACCAACAAAATTATCCAAGGGGCATTCAAACACTTCCAAATTCACACCAAACACAAGTATCCAAAGATGCAATTGCATGGATACAAGGAAATAACTCTCTACCTATCAATGATAACAAGCAATTGCATGGAGAGGTGCAAAGGAACTTCGATAGGAGGACTAGGGGGGATGTGGAAGACAATAGTTTGTATATTATTTTGTGTAATATTTTGGAGTTGTACAAAGTTTTTCTATAGGATGAATTATTGAGATTAGCGCATCATAGGCTTGATATTTAGCTACTAGACTAAAGCGGAGAGGGAGCAAATTATTTTACAAATAAGAGTTAGAACGTAAATCTATCAAATAAATATGGTGCCATTCTAGTTAAAATAAGCATCTTTATCATATTGACTAGAGTCATGTACACGCAAAAAACCAAAATTACATCATCAATTTTGCATGGTTGACCTATAGAGCTCATACATATTAAAAATAATTAAAGAGGTGTCTGATGGTGAGTAAAGTTAGATAAGACCAAGATATGTTGCAAACTTGAGGCTAACTACAAATCATCCAAAAATGTTCAAAGAACAAATAATCATTGATGAAAAATGTACAGAAGCATAGCATTTGAGCATATCAATATGTAATATGAACATCTACCCACAACATAACTACAAATCGTCCAAAAATGTTCAAAGAACAAATAATCATTGATGAAAAATGTACAGAAGCATAGCATTCGAGCATATCAATATGTAATATGAACATCTACCCACAACATAACTATGCACCAGAAATCTTGCATTATTTACCAACACAACTCTAACATTTAGTTACAAAATTGACATTAAATTCAAAGTTACTAAAGCAAAAAAAAATGCAAAACACAAATCAGAAATACAAAAATTGTCATTTACCATTTATAATTATGTGGAAGCCAAATTATGTTCCTCGTGCCATTGAGATCTAGCTTAGATGGCTAAAAGGAGGTGTTGTGATCCTCCCCATATAGATTCAAATCCCACTTGTCACATGCTTGCCCCTCGTAGGCTGATAGCCTCTGAAAGGAGTCATTTCATGTGGATGGGGCAGGTGTTATCCCTGAGTGACTTTTGATGGATTAGATTCCTCGATCATAACAGCTTAGCTAAGAATGGATTTCATAAGTCCACAGGTGAAATTCTTGCTAGTGACTGGAAGTATTCAAACCAAAAAAACCATGTTCCCCATCCTTCAGTTTACAATAGTATAATCCCATGTTAATATGTGATGGTACTTGTGATCAACTAACTTGAGAAAGGCAATAACCGCTTAGAGTTCCAGTATTCAAACCATGAATTCAACAAAAAATTTATGTGCATTATATATAAAATAATAGTATTAATGGCAATCGTAGTTCAATATAAAGGCTTCCAATTATTGTTACTGTCATCCCAGAATGCCACCCATCAAGAAGTTGTGTTGTATAGTCAAATTTTTCGATGGTTTTGTTTGTGAGAAACTTATTTATGGATACTAAATATTCTCAACCAAATTCATGGATTGACACCATATATCCTTCATTATTGAATGATAGAGCTTACGATTTACATGCATTGACCAAGAAAAAAAAATAACAAGGAATAACACCAAACTTATTATACAACAAAAAGGAAAACAAAAAAAAGCATTAATAGATGTAGCTGCTAAATTTCTAATCATTGAAGGAGACAAAATAGGTAAATAGTATGTCTCAATAACACATTTTTTACTTTGGAGTAGGTACAATGTTTCAATGGATACCTGTGATGGTTAATGTAGGAAAATCAATCATGCAGCATGCTGCAAAATAAAAAAACATCAGTTCTCTTAGAGAGTGGGCACTTGGAACCCACTCTCATACAACAAACCTATCATACAACAAAATTTCTAAACCTATGATACATCAAAAATGAAAACAAAAAGAGCATTAATAGGTCCAGCTACTAAATTTATAGTCATTGAAGGAGACAAAATAGGTATATAATATGTCTCTAAAACACATTTTTTACTTTCGAGCATGTACAATGTTTCAATGTCTACCAGTGATGGTCAATGCAGAGAAAAGAAACATGTGGCATGTTGCAAAATAAAAATACATTAGCTCCCTTGAGATTGGACACTTGGAACCCATGTATGTCAACATGATATTTCAACAGAGGAGCGAAAAATATTGTATTCAATACATGATCATATCTACATTCTAATCTTAACTCTTGCTCTAGAGGTGACCCCAAGAGTCCAAGTTTGCCTCAGAGCAACTTAACCATAATTAAAAGTATCTACCAAATTCTGTGTTTCATTGCAAGTGGCTTATGTAGCTCAGCTTCCTAAAATCCTGATTTCATGCTTAGATTGTGTCTTGACTCTTACCAATGGGTTCATACTAGATCTTGATGGGGGGACTAAGGTCCATGCAGGCTCCAATTCAGAGACTAACTTAAGTACTAAATAAGGCAATGATATTCTCAATATTGAAAGAGACTCTACCCACAAGTAATCGGGTTTCAGATAAATAGGTCATCATAGATTGGAGTATTCAGGATATCTCAAATGAAATTAGGTGTTTTGTTGCAAAGATTCTTGTAATAAGGTATTCCTATGTTAGAAGATGGTTCAATAAGATAAGGAATCAGATAGGGTAACTAAGGAGATCATTTGGGACTAAAGCAAATCTAAGTGAGAATTCAGACCACTCCATGTGGGAAGAAAATAAGAGAATGTGTGGCACATGTGGATGTATGGGAACACTGGCACCTCTAGTCTTGTTAAATTAGGGCTATCTTATTTAAGGCAAGAGGCCTACTTTCCTCCACCAAACATAATGAATTGCGTAGGCAGCACAGTTATCATTGTTTTAGGTGGAGGAAAAATATTGTTGGATACCTCTATTTTCCTAGCCTATTTTGAAAAGAACATCAAAATACATCTAAAATATGTAGTGTAGTCATTGATCTAGTTTGAAACATAGTTCATAGTGGGGACCACTTCCAGGATTTTTTGAGACTCTTGCTAGACACAAAGGGCTTGTAGTTCTACATGTCCCTCAACGATACCCCAAGAAATTAAACAAGATGAAGCTTTGAATAGAAATTTGGTGCTAACGCATTGGTAAGGGTGATGGTAGATGAAGAAAGGGCCATTTGTAAGGAATTTGTACATTTCATCCATGAATGCTTGAAGCAAAGGCACCTAAGGATCGGATCTTGGGATGGTTAGTAAAGGCTAAAAGCAAATTTTTTTGTGATGGCCCTTTCCAACAAGTTATATCCACCTTATGGGGATGCACCCACCCTACCCCCTTGGGTTTTGACCTCGTGACATAGCTCAGGTGTCTAATTAGACTTTGCGAATCCATCTACACCCTCAAGGAACCAGTGGTTCGTGTTCAAACGGTTAGAGACTTTTAGGCAGTGGTCTTTGATAGGCAAACCGGTAATAATACGGAATAAAGGTCTTGGTAGAACCCTCTCTTAGGAACCAATGTTATTATGTGTAATTGTGATACATTTTTTTTGTTTTCCCCCCTAAAAATGAACACACTACAACATGTAATGAGTAGCAAAAGATAAATAGGAAGATTACCCATTGAGAAGATTGCAATTGTTGGGAGTTAACATTTTAACATACTTTGTAGCCATGACAAGCCCAAGGAAACACATCACGAACACCTTTGTAATGGGTAAGACTGCAAACTTTAGCATTTTAAATATGGATTCTGAGTCGTTCCCAGTTGTTAGAGTCATTATTGGAAGAAATCATGAGAATATAGAAATAGAATTGATTTTTTTTCAGACCATATTTGTTGGTAACTCCTTACTTCATGTTAATCTCCTTTAGTCCAATCAAAACACTCCTTGTCTAATTTCCCCTAGAAGCTGAGACAGATCCACAGCATGGTCTCAAATTCTAGCAGTCGTGGTTCTAAACAATCATCAACCATGTGAAAATGCAAATACAATCTATTTTCTCAACAATACACCAGAGCGGAGCTTGTAATCACCAAAATTATATAGAATGATGTTCATTTATTTAAGGGAAAAAAACAATAAGCAAAAAGAAGTGTAACTCATTTAAGACACAATCCAATCCAAGTTAATATAGTTGAATAGTTATCAAACTCATGCAACAACTATTCCTTGAAATGAGTTCTAGAATTACAAGGGCTCTACATATCTTGAAAATTGAGCGCTTCAATAATCACAATTTTATCAGTAAATTTGCATGCAATTGTTAATGCACAAAAATATATCCAAATAAAATTTGCTCCAAAAATCGTTCAGTGTTCAAAAATTTTACTATGCTTCAGTTATCTGCCGAATATCTGAAATGAATGAAAAACAAAACATAAATATCAATTGAAAAGCAGTGAGAGCTCAACAATGTCTACTCATAATGCAACTAAGATTTAAACTGCAAATGAAACATGTCACGCAACATAGTATTATTTTATAGAGGTGTACATGATGGCCTACTCAAGAAGGAAAAATCACGAGATTGCTTGTCTGGAACTGGATCCTTCAGCTCCTTTTCATTTTTATTTTGGTTATTGAGTGAAATTTGAGGTTATGGTTTTCTGTGAATTATTAAGTGTTACGGAGAAGTTTTAGGATTATATATGAGTCTAGTCTAATGGACCATGTTTGGCACTGACCAAATTAATTCCACAAAATTACTGAAAAGGAGGGGAGTGAAAGGAAAAAACTCGACTCTTTGCGTACCCTGAAGTCTGGGCAGCCCCAACCCACACAACTGTGTTTTTTGTCAAAGCCCAAAGGGAATTGTAATACTAGAAGGCAAGTTAAAGTCATCCATACAAATAGATGCTTACTGAGAATTCTTTGAAATAAAATATATGTTGAACTCTACTCTATGCTTACATATTGGCCTTTCCTATTTTTGTTTTCTTTTTTGAATTTAGTCCGGGTGGGAGTTGGGGTAGGAGTTGTGAGTGTTGTGTTTTGTGGAGTTTTTGGGTGAAAAACTATTTTTCATAGCTTTCTGTGCAATGGTTGTGGTAGTTGATATTTTTTCAAATGAGAAATTCGATGCTATATGTTTGAATGTATTGGGAATGCTTGAGGTTCTATTATATGGGGGTTAATGTATGCTTATGTCAAATTCAACTTAATTGATGTCATGTATAAAAAGAAAGGTAAATAAAAAAATCATGAACACAATATAGAAGTAATCACACACACTAACAACCATAAGAAATACTCTTGACTAGATTTATTGTAACCTTGTTTTGGGCAGTTGTTAATTTGGTTTTACCATAAATATAATATTAAAAAATTATTTTATCTGCTTTACATTAGAAGAGAGTCGACACTGTGTTGAGTAGATTTAACACATGGCTCTTCTAGCAAGAGAATATGTTTAACATTGATCATTGTTTTCTTTCGACCAGCGTTAGTTATGTGCTGCTGGAGACGGTACTTCCTATGAAAGAGTTGTTGAGTTTGGTGATGATGTTGTCATTGTTGCGTAAGTTTCCATTTTTTTCCAGCTTAATTGATGGTTTTTCAGGAAATATATTTCAATTTCTTTGCATTTTATGTGGCTGATTGAGTTCAGAGTTCTTAATTCTTGTTGATTAGTTGATCAGCACCTGGTTTTTCTCTATCCAGTTGTCACTTTTGCATAGGCTATCGTACCCCTACTTGCAAGGCTAAAAATGGAGGATTTAAGGATACTCTTTCCAACGGCTTTCTTGCTCCTGTTTTGAAAGTCTGGATTAGTAGTTACCTGATAAATTGATTGATGAATTTTTTATGTTGTTTGGAAAATTTCCCCTTAACCATTATGTTCCATGAACCATGAGTGCACAGATCTGTCTCTAAATGTTCTCTATGTTCCTGCAGGAATTTATTGACAACACTAGACTTAATCCAGTTGAAGTTGGTGATATTAAATTTCTCAGTCTCAAATATAAATCTGTAAAAAAAAAATTTGATTTCCTTACGAATGAAGGGCCTGTGCACCATGAATTTGCCATAAATACGGTGCAAAATTGTTTTCAGACATTATCTCTCTCTTGGGTCCTCAAAATCAAAGAGATCCATTAACCTTAGAACAAATGAATGATCAAAAAGCAGATGTGACCAGGCGGGCTCCAAGGTTGTGACCTCCTCTTCTAGATCGAGGCCTTCAATAGAAGGTGGTGTTGGTGTAGGTCTTCATGTCAGAGTCCTGAACAAATTTGGAAAAACCATCTTAGAAATCTCCTCCATTGTTGTTTCATTGAGCCTGCAACTACCTGAAATGATGAAATCTACTAGGTCCAGTAGGTTTTGATGTTTAATTTCCTTCTCTCTCGCATTTTTGTAGAGGTCGGTGAAATCAAAAACAACAAAACATAGGCTCAATTTTTTTATGAGAAAATTTTCTCTGTTAGAGTTGGGCACATCCCTGAAAAGGGGTATAGGTTCATAGTTGTTATTGAAATATTTCGAGCTCCCATTACTCAAAACAGAAGCAAGGGGCAATTTATTCCCATAATTGTAAAGGATGACATTCGAAGAAATCCCCCATCCTAAATGAGTGCACAGATCTGTCTCTAAATGTTCTCTAGGTTCCTGGAGGCATTGATTGACAAGACTGGACTTAATCCAGTTGAAGTTGGTGATATTAAATTTCTCAGTCTCAAATATAAATCTGTGAAAAATGTTGTTGATTGCCTAATGAATGAAGGGCCTGTGCAGGTGCTTTTCATACATTCTCTCTTGTTTTCGACGAGGCAACTGCATCGATGTCACCCATGGACGCACTTCACGACAAAAAGGATGTGCAAGTGCTTTTGTTCTTCAGAAATGCAGTCATATCTGGTCCATTTGGATCCCTCCTCAACTGGACACCACACAACTCACACAAATTTTTCTCCTGGAATGGGATCCGGTGTAGAAAGGGCACGAACATAGTGGTGGCCATAACACTTATTGGCTTGGGATTACAAGGTATTCTTTCACCGTATCTCGGTAGCCTTTCATTATGACATACTTTCAATCTTTCTGATAATTATCTGCCAGGAAAAATTCCACCGGAGCTGGGTCATCTAAAATCTCTTGGAATACTAGACCTTAGCTATAATATGCTCTCGGGTCCTATTCCAAGATCATTGTCTAATTGTATGCGTATTCAGTAGCTCCCAATTTCCGTAAACAACTTGACAAGGACTATACCAACAGAATTTGGTCATCTAGTCAATTTGGAACATCTCCGCTTGGCGAAAAATAATATTACTGTAAGTATTCCAATTTCTCTGAGAAACTACACCTCTTTGCAAGACTTGATCATTGGAAACAACAGTATCACTGGTTTGATCCCTTATGTTTTGGGTTTGCTCAGAAATATAGCCTATCTTCACGTTGAAATCAACTCTTTATCTGGCCACATTCCTTTTTCCCTCAATAATTGCATGTTTCTCTAAGATTTTTCCATTGGATACAACAATCTTACTGGACCAATCCCTTAAGTTTTGGGTATGCTTAGAAATTTATCTTATCTGTACTTTGAAGGAAACTCACTAAGTGGTCAGATCCCTCCAACTCTTGGAAGTTGTTCTCAACTGTGGTATATTGCCTTTTCTCACAACAGTTTGAGTGGAATAATTCCTTCTGAATTGGGGTTTCTGCAGGAATTGGAATGCTTGTATCTACAAACAAACAAATTTGATAATGTCATTCCTCCATTTCAGGGAAACCTCTCTTCCTTGCAGATTTTATTTTTGGGAGATAACAGATGGTCGAGAAGGGTACCGCCTGAGTTGGGAAGCTTTTGAACATTGCTAAACTGTCTATATGGTCCCAGTAATATTTCAGGTGTGATCCCATCTGAAATAGGAAATTTCAACAATCTTGAATGGTTGGATTTCGGCACCAACAATATTCAGGACTCCATCTCGAAAAGTATATTTCAGCTTCCCTTGTTGACCTTAAGTCTGATTATGAATAATATGAGCGGTGATATACCTGAAGCCATTGCGAATTTAAGTCAGCTGAAATCCCTAGTTTTGGGAATAAATATGTTCTCAGGTGTCATTCCTGAATCCATTACCAGATTGAATCAGTTAACCTATTTAAATATTGGTACAAATAGGTTAAACGTCATCATACCTCGAAGTATTGGTAATTTAAGTACGCTGGAAAACCTTTACTATGATAAAAAATCGCTTAACAGGTGGCATACCCCAAGGAATTTCCAATTTAACCCATATGATCCAAGTAAATTTGGGTGGAAATAATTTCACCAGATGCATACCAGAAGAATCCATTACAAAATTTACTCAATTGTCCTTCCTACATCTAGGTTCAAATATGCTCATCGGTGGCATACCAAAAGTCATTACAGAGTTGAGTAACTTGAACTTCTTACATATGGGTTCCAACATGATAGGTGGTAGCATACTTGAAGGCATTGGTAAATTGAAAAATCTTCAAAATCTCTACTTGGATACTAACAATCTCACAGGTACAATCCCTGAAGGTATCGGACAATGTGTGGAGTTGCAACAGTTAGATTTGTTCGAAAACATGTTGAATGGAACTATCATTGATTCTATAGGGAACTACAAGTCTTTGATGGTTTTGACACTTATGGATAACTTGCTTTCAGGTATACTACCATCAATTTTAAAAAGGTGTACAAAATTGCAAAGACTAAAGGTATCTGAAAACAACCTTAGCTGAGCTCTATACATAGACTTTACGATGTCTATGAAATTCATTTATTCTTATTCTAATAAAAAATTTGGATCGTGCCTGAATTGTTGGCCATTTGTACCCAACTTCAGCTACTGGATTTAAGCAAAAATAGATTAACAGGGGAGCTTCCTCAATAAATTGCATTTTTAATGACTTAATAGTTTTAAATCTGGGTTATAACAGGTTCTTTGGTGTTATTCCTCAATGGATTACAAATCTCAGGCATTTTGGAAGTGTTGGATTTATCCAACAATAAATTTAGTGGAAGAATGCCATCCAACCTTTAAAGACTGGAGGGGTTCAAAATTCTTAGGTCTTCCCAACTTAGCAGTAATACAATCTATGAAGATTTGAGAATTGTAATGAAAGGAATTGAATATTCTTTAACATATGTGCTAGCTACAAATACCATATTTGACTTGTCTAGCAACAATCTTACTGAAGAAATAAACCTTTAAAGATTTCTTTCTCAAATAATGATCAAAGTTGGTAGAGAGATTTTCCACAGATAATGAAAATAATTGTTGGCGTGTGTAAATGCAAAATACACATACGAAGTCTATATGAAAGTTGAAGCATTACAAGAGTTGATAGAAAGTAATGAAGTGATGAGCATGGAGAGAAGGGAGAAAAAGAGCAGAATGAGATGACCGAAGCAAAGTGATGGAAGAAGCAAAGCGATGGCAGATGTAGAATAAAGCTGCAAGCACACCCCATGAATGAAAGGATAAGTTATAGAAGAGTGGAAGTGAAAAACCTTCAATCCCGGCGCTGGCAGCACAACTTACAAGCGACTTGCTTGGATTTCTTGAAGTGATTGACCTTGCAGACCCTCATTCAATGAAAGAGCATAAGAATGTCATTAATCTAGCTATTTATCTTACTAAAGGAATGAAAAACATCTTCCAGTGCACTGACTCTGCAGCCAGCAATCAAAAGTTGTTTTAAATGATAGAGAATCACTACTAGGGCAAGGCCAACAAGTACATAAAGGAAAAGCGGAAGCAAAAGAAGAATCCAGTCAGCAATATGATAAATGCACTGACCTTCATCAGAAAATGATGTTGAGAGAAAGGCTTGCAGAGCTGCATTGGCAAATGGTGAGTTGAAAGCAACCTTCCACCAAGTTTCCAGCACGGTGGGGGGGGGGTGGGGGGGGGCAGGAATGGGGAGATGCACATGCCGATGTGTGGAAACACCCCAGCGCTAGCAGCACAACTTATAAGCGACTTACTTGGATTTCTTGAAGTGATTGACCTTGCAGACCCTCATTCAATGAAAGGGCATAAGAACATCATTAATCTAGCTATTTATCCTCCTAAAGGAATGCAAAACATCTGCCAGTGCACTGACTCTGCAGCTAGCAATTTTTTTGGTGTACTTAGTTATACAAATCTAGATCATAAATGTATACAATGGCTTTCAGATTTATTCATTTGTTGTGTCATGATTTTGTTTGGACAATTAGGGTGCAAGAGACCGACACTGATTAATATAGCCATGTTAGGAAACAATTGGGAGGATTGTAGCACTTTTCTCACCTACTCTACTCGTGCACAGCTAGATTTGACTAAAATGGCTTAAGGGAGAAATGGGAGGATTGTAGCACTTTTCTCACCTACTCTGCTTGTGCACTAGTATGAGAAAATTTCCTCTGTCTGAGTTTGGCACATCCCTGAAAAAGGGCATAGGTTCATAGTTGTTACTGAAATATTTCAAGCTTCCATTACTCAAAACAAAGCAAGAGGAAATTTATTCCCATAATTGTAAAGGACAACATTCGAAGAAATCCCCCCTCCGAAATGAGTGCATAGATTTGTCTCTAATTGTTCTCTAGGTTCCTGCAAGCATTGATTGACAAGACTGGACTTAATCCAGTTGAAGTCTATGATATTAAATTCCTCAGTATCAAATACAAATCCGTAAAAAATGTTTTTGATTGCCTTACGAATGAAGGGCCTGTGCACCATGAATTTTCCATAAATACGGTGCAAAATTGTTTTCAGACATTCTCTCTCTTAGGTCCTCAGAATCGAAGAGATCCATTAACCTCAGAACAAATGAATGATCAATATATCTCTTGGCCACTTTTGCATCAGTCTCAGGAGATGCTACGAACCTAAGGAGGAAATCATAGACCAACTGCAGATGTGACCAGGCAGGCTCCAAGGTTGTCACCTCCTCTTCTAGATCAAGGCCTTCAATAGAAGGTGGTGCTGGTGTAGGTCTTGATGTCAGAGTCCTAAACAAATTGGCAGAAACCATCTTAGAAATCTCCTCCATTGTTGTTTCATTGAGCCTAAAACTACCTAAAATGATGAAATCCATAAGGTCCAGCAGGTTTTGGTGTTTAATTTCCTTCTCTCTCGCATTTTTGTAGAGGCTGGTGAAATAAAAAACAGCATAACATAGGCTCAATTTTTTGATGAGAAAATTTTCTCTGTCAGAGCTGGACACATCCTTTAAAAAGGGAAGAGAATCATAATTTTTACCGAAATATTTCGAGCTTCCATTACTCAAAACAGAAGCAAGGGGAAATGTATTCCTACAACTTTAAAGGACAACATTCGAAGAAGTCCCCACTCCTATGTCACTATCGTTATTCTGTTGGTCAGATTTACCCTGTTTCCCAAGAAGTCTGCCCAATATTCACTTTATCATAACTGCTATTCCTTTAGGCCAAGAAATACCTGGATCCGCACAATCCCAACATTCCCTTTCGTATTTATGCTTTTCAGTCAGTTTTTCCCAAAATTTAGCCATAAATCTAGAAGAATTTTTAGATTGAAAGAAGTTCCTGCAGGTCACTGAACATATGAATGGGACAGTCCAAATTTTCCAGCGCCACTCTTTTATAGATATCCAATGCTCTGTTTTCCTCCTCTGTATCAGACTACAGATTATATTTCTCTATCCTTTTTTGAACAGTTTGTCATATATTTGACTTTTTTATGTAACTATTTAGGTCACGAAGGTCAACTATTGATTTTTTTTTTACTGCTAGATTGAACTTATTATGAACAGATCGGTATATCTGTATCAGTTCTCCTCCCAGGCTCCCAGGTTGTGTGGACAGAACAGTTTTGATGTTTGGTCTCAGGGTGGTTTTTATCACAAACAGATTACTTTGGAGGTTGTACTACTCATGGCTTTGGTCATCGACAAATGGTTTTTTTGTCGTAATAAACTAGAAATGGACCTAAAACGTCTATATTCGCTATTTATAACCCCGATTGACCTAAATAAGATGGAATTTTGATGCGAACGAATAGCTTACTCATGATATAAGCAATAGCCAAAGAAGAAACGCCGGCCACCACAAAAGAGACCTTGACGCTCCTCACTCTATGTTTGTCTAGGGCCAAGTTCGAGTCCAAGAAAATTATCCCCACCCCACCAAGCAAGAACATAAACCCCAATGAGATGCCTTCGATAATATCACTCTTCCGGAGAGGAAGACCACCAGTTTTATGTTCCTGTGACAGGATCATGCATGCTGCCAATGCCCGGTGGCTCGATGATGACATCGTAGATGAAGCTGGAGAGCACCAAGAAATAGGTGGCCAAGACGAGGGAGAAGACATTCATGGTTGAGTGCAACGAAAAGGAGGGCACCTTCAGGTGCATGTGGGGTACTCTGAGAGCACTGTAAGGAAGATTCGGGATGAGAAGCAAGGGATCCATTGAAGAAGATATGTCTCTGCTTGATGATGCTGAGTTCTGGTGATGAACATTCACAGACAACCAACCGAAGTTTCGCTTTACTATTTATTGCCCTGACCCCGGGACTTTCCCGGAAGTTTCCCGGTGAAAAACTAGCTTCAATGTGCGGTGGCGGAGAGAGATATTATGTGGGATGGTACATCATATTAGCAATCATATGAAGATTATTGAGTTTACCCATCAGCAACGCTCACGAATCCATATTTCCCCTCCCTTTATTTTCCAGGTTACCCGAATCGACTGAAGGACATATAAATAGGGAAGCTCGTGCCAAAGAAAATGGCTCAACCTTGGACGAGTAGCCAGTGTTGTTGGGTGCAGCGATATAACCCCTACGATTAGTTGCCACACCTGTCTCTTGCAAGTAGAGGAAAGTCTGTCGACATTTTTCCAGGGACGGGGTTTTGCTCAGGGATGGACTTTAGAATGACTGAATTGAGATCAAGATTTAAGCTTTTGTCTTTACCCTCGGTCACTTCGGTTTTTGGTGTGACTCTAAGATATTAGTTACCTAGCCTTTTAGGTTGGGTTAGCTCGAAACGATGTTGTCCCTATAATGAATCCGCTACCATAAAACACACACACAAAATATCATTTCAATAATGTAAAACTGAATTTAATTACGTTTTGCTTAAAAATTATGGAAGAAAATGCTATATCCCATACAAATTGAAAAAGTTCATTGGGTAGAAATATGAGATACTTTCCATTTACTTAGTAGCTTTTAGGTTATTTTTTATTTAATTTGGAGACTCTCAAAACCGTTATTGAAGTTATTGAAGTTTTGGTGAAATTTTTATTGGAATTTTGTTCATACTATCACTTTCCACAAGAATTTTGGAGAAATCAATTGCTACCATGACTTTCACTTCATCTCAGATAAAATAATATCACTTGATTTCCATGATATCATTGGCCATTTTTCATTTCAAATAAATGTTCTTGTGTACATAAATTAGCATCTAAGGGTTTAGTTTCCATGGTAGTGGTTCAAGTTTATAAATTGATTCATTTTTATGTAAATAATGCAATCACCTAAACATTGGTGGTGAGATTGAAAATGGGGTTGTTCTATAATGTTCATGAAACATGAGCCTAATATATACTCCACATGGCTTTATTTTTACCTTATCTTGATGGTTATTTGAACAAACTATTTTGTCAAAAAAAACCTGCGTCTCCCTGTGGTGATCCCTATGAAAGTCAATGGTAAGGCCATAGAGAGTCCTTTTTGTATAATCACTAATGATAGTGGGTATAATTGTAAATAGAATATTAATATACATGAGAATTTAAAACTCATGGTTCTCCCACTATATATGAGTTAAAACCCTAAAATATGTGTTCTAATTTTGTCCCTTGGCCAAATCTACATGGCCTTGGGCAACGTCTTTGTGTTGCTAGTGACCCTTGTTGGTATTATATGGAATGAAATCTTGTTAGGAAAACATCTTCCATAGGCCACAGAGTTTCATTCTTCTTTGATTGTTGTTCGTGTTGAAGTGTTTTGCTTTTTGTGAAAGAAATGTAATGAAATCTTATTTTATGATAAAAGGCCTTCATAAACTTTCTCGTGGTATGATAGCACAGTAATTTGTATGAACCAACACTTGTATATTATAATTCAAGTGCAAAGGATTTAGATAAAAGGGGGGTATTTATAGCAACTACTAGAATTATAGGGTGTTGCCCCTTGCAACATAAGTAAGGAGCCCCTTGGCCCTTTCACTACCTAGTCAAACTATTCTTAATGTGGTGATAAAAGGTCGTGTGACATGGTCAATGGGCATATTTTTAAAGGAAGGGACACAAAAAAAACTAGCCTCCTTCTTTAGTGAATAACAACAAATTCTTGAGTATTGTGTCGAGCATTTTTTTAGGCATTGAAGACTCATAAGACATGATCCTTTGGTTACTATTAGAGTCTATTCGAAGGGGTAAGGCACATAATTGAGTTGGCATGTTAGTATAATACATACATCCAATAGCTAGGTTCTTGGGTGTGCCAACGCATGTTAGGAAGTGTTAGGGAGTGTCGGGGAGACAAAAGGGAGAACTAGGTCAAATTAATGCATGGAAATGAATGAATAACAGTTTGTGACAAGAAGTGTCAGTGAGTTCTAGGTGTGCTAAAGAGGGAGTGAAAAGGTATGTTAGGCAGTGCTAAGGCATGCTAGAGTCCTGGAAAACATACCAAGATGTGTTAGGTGTCAGGGTGTGCCAATGCATGCCAAGGACTGTTTGGGAGTGCTAGGGAAACACAAGGGAGCGCTAGTTACAAATGCATGGAAATGAATGAATAAGAATGTGTATTAGGGAGTGTGAGTGAGTTGTAGGTGTGCTAAGGAGGGAGTGACAAGGTATGCTAGGTAGTTCCAAGGAATGCTAGAGTTCCAGGGTAGCATGGAAATATGTGCCAAGTGCTAGGGTGTGTCAATGCATGCCATGGAGTGTTAATGAGTGCCATGGAAACACAAGGGAGAACTAGTTCAAAATGCATGGAAACGAATAAGAGTGTGTGATAGGGAGTATCAGTGAGTTTCAGGTCTGTTAAGGAAGGAGTGACAAGGTTATATGTTAGGTAGTGCTAAGGCATGCTAGAGTGCCAGGGCATGTCAGGGAGTGGTATTGTGTGTTAGGGAGTGCCAAAGCATGCCAAGGAATGCAAGGGATACTAACATGTGCCACATAGTGCCAAGAAATTTTAAGATGTGCCAGGTGATATGGCATGTAATTGTGTTGCTTAGTTGTTTTCCTGCCACAGTTGGATGTGAGCCTTGTATTGGTAACTTGTTAAGTGGCATGAGTTGAAATTGGACATGAGTAGCATAAGATGAGTTATAGGTAGTTCTTAAGTGAACAAGGCATATGTTGAATTTCCACGACACGTGAGAATTTTGGTTTCGTCTTAGAATCTTTGATGCAAACACACTCAAGTGCTACAACATATCTACTTTAATTCACAACAAAATATACACACATCAGGGAATCAACTAGTGTACATGACATTTTTTAACTTTTTCAAACCCTTCTTCATTATATTACAAACTATAATACAACAGGCTAGAGCTCTCATACAAGGGATCATGACCCTTTACAATCACATTGATACAAGGAATACAACTAGGGCTTGGTGTTAGTTCTTTGAAAACCAATCCATCCAGAACAAGACAACACTTTACCTACTTGTTGATTGTGGCCACACACAACCCTTTCAGTCCACGTGTCCTGAACACATATGGAAGGTCCTCTTGCCTCCCATTCTTCAACTCCTTAATCTGCCTCTATCAATGAGATCAACTCCTTTGGGTTACTAAACTCAAATCAACAAACTCTTCCCTCTAGCTACCTCCTTTTTCCTTCAAGGAAAACAACACTTAGGGTCTTTGATCAGTCATTCACAACTCCGTTTGTGAACAGCTCTTTGGTATGCCCACTTTTTCCATACTACTACTCCATGATGAAAAGTATAAGGTCATGGAGTTTTCCCTTCTTCTCACTGAATCAATCCTCTACAATATAGTGAACTAGGCCTAGTTGGTTGGCCCACTTAACTGCTACTTTAGTCCTTCAAATTTTGCACGTCATTATACCTAATACACCTACCCTTCTACCAATCTTGTTTTCCTTCACAAGTATAGAACTTAGGGCTCTTCTTTGACAGTCACCTAACAACCCTCCAACTATACTTAGATTGCCATCAATTTTCCCAACCATAGTCAATTATTTTACTGATCTAGGGCCCATGACACTGCACTCATATAGGGATCCTCAAATTTTCCACCTAACAATGATTTGAGTCCTCCCAAAATCATTGTTCTTGTGTACCAATTTATGTTTTGTCCAGTCTATGAATAGATCTGAACTAATCTGCTTATCTTACTTCTAACAATTTGTAGATGACTGAACTTGGGTCAAAAATCATCCACTAATAGTCCATTGAATAATTTTTTATAGGTTTCTTCATATCTCTGTCCAAAACTCTATGGACAATACACCAAAATAAACTCCTCTTCATGTCAATCCATTCTTCATATGCCACATTTCTTCTTCTCAATCTTCTGCTCAAGTTCCACCCTCCTTTGGATATGTTATCTCCACACATAGGTCTGTAAACCATATTCCAGATATGTGGTTTATATTGCAGAGATAAACCTCACTCTAAGGGTCACAACCCCTCTTCTTCTATGGAGATTTGTCACAGTCTTAAGCGCATAAATTATGGACTAAACATGCTAGGAAACCACCGCAACTAGGGAATTATACTTTTGTTCTAATTTCTTTATAACAAACCTTATCCACCCATAGAAAAAACAACAACTCTTTCCTCCCTAAGAGACTAGGCCTAGCTCATATGGATCCATAGATTCCGGGAATTTATTTCACTGAATCTTGACATGAACTTCAGATCTCTACGACCCTCAAAATAGGGTTACCTCAATCAATATTACGCTTGTAGCTACTTCTGTTCTAGTCCTAAATTCCAGTTCATGCCCTCCTTCATTTGTGTTGGTCTTTATCACAGACCTTGTGGCCTAGTAACCACCACAAGACAGGGTCTCAACCCTCTCTACTATTTTAGAATTTGATGCAGCCTTCACACAAAGAGACCATTGAAATCACATGCCCATATTCTCATGAGCAACCTCTCTTAAGCTCAATCTGCCATAATAGAACCAGCAATATTACACCTTACTTCCTAGCTAGAACCCATTAATGTATGTGACATTCTTGTGAACCCTCACATGATGATCTTTCTCCTGGTGGATGATTATGGCCTCCCTTTAGTATCCCTTACTCGACCCTCTAACTCGGCCTCTTTTAGGACTACATCTCTCCTGGCCTCCTCGATCAAATGATCTCTTTCTCACTTGATGTTCTTTCCTTCATCCTAAGGCCTCCTTAAATATATTTTCCTAGGCCTCTTAGGAACCCTCTAGAACTTAGGAGTTTTATCCACTTAGACCTTAGGAAATATTAATTTTCCTTTTTATTTTTCTTTTAGATTTTAAACCCCATCTTGGGTCCAAAATCCCTTCGCTTGGGTTATCTTCCCACAAATCCTTTTGCGACCAAACTCACGCAAAACCATTTCTCTAGGCTTGTGGAGTACCTCCCAAGCTACATAATTCAACAACATAGTCTAGTTGTAGTAACTATAACTTGGTCAAGCTCTTGTAATCAAGCGAGGCCTTGGTTGGGTTCCCAAGTTGCAAATTAAGTAAGGGTAGTTTTGAGAGCATGATAGTTAGGGAGGGATAGGGCATGCTAACACATGTCGAACAATGTCAATGCATGATGAGGAGTGTTAGGGAGTTTTGGGGCATCACAAGGGAGAAATGCATCAAAATGCACGGGAAGGAACGAATATGAGTGTGTGTCAGGGAGTGTCAACGAATTCAAGTGTGACTAGGATGAAGTTTTTTAGGAGAAGTTCATAATAGGTTTTGCAGAAGGTGAGCCTACAGTTTCAATAAGAGGCTCGACATAGTAGTTTTAGAAAAAGGGTAACTTTGCACTGGGCACAACATTATTTTCCCTTTAGATATTATTTTTATATGAGATGTGGCACACTTTTGTTGCATGCTCATGTTTTAAACTATTCTAGATAATTGCATATTTTACATTTTTGTGATAATGAAATGAGAAAACCAAGGCTCATCTAGAAGAAATAGGCTGATAAAATGGCAATCATGACAGCTAGGATGGGAATGGTTTCATTTTTACTGAAGCTTGAAAGAAAATCGTTATCTTTTTTTCATATGTCATTATACCAATAGCGGCATTTTCTTTCTTTAGGTGTTGACACTAGAACTGGGAAATGTAAGGCAGTATTAGCAATCCAATAAAGTAAAATAAAGTGGGTGAGAAATTAATTTATACCAAGTCACCCAAAAGAGATAAGGTGAAAGGAAAAAAATTAAAAAGTACATATTATGAATGGATACCAATTGATATGTGCAAAACACTAGCATATGGGAGAAGGTATTAATGGTTGTAGGGGATGAGATGTTTATTTTCCAATACCCCTACCTCGAAACCCTATAAAGAGATAGTGTGCTCCATTTTTTTGTCATAATATTTCAACCATGAACTCTTCTTATGAGTATGCCCTTGAAGGGAAGGTATTTAAAAGAAGTGGAAAAAAACAATTTTTCATGTTAAATCGAAGGAGGGATATAGATTGCAGGTGTCTCTAGAGGTTTTGACAAAGGTGAAGGGGAATGGAGTTTACCTCCTATTGCAACACTTTCTATTCCACTATTCAAGTTGCTAAAGGGAATTGACTTTAAGGGTCATAGGTGAGAGCTCACGAAGATCTTAAAAATAAGAAGGTAGGTGTGATTTAGCATAGGATTGATTCTTCAACGATTGACGTTTTGGGTGAGATTTCCTAGTAAATGGAAAAAATTGAAGCCCTTCCACCTAAATACAACCCTCAAGTCAAGTGACACATTCATCAAATATGCCTCCTTAATTCGGCCTCAATCAGTGTTCAAGTCAGCTCAAATCAAGACACAACACTTCACACTATCATGTTGATTCAATAACTATGGAAAACAACTATATATACAAGGGTATATATTCACATTTCTACCACAAAATTTTGGACATCTCTGATGTTTCGGACCACAGATACAGTTCAATTCATGATCACAGGTTCGGTGTTGGAGGATAAGGTCTCGAACCTATTACAGAATTCGGGTAACCATCTATGTTATGATTTGGGTAACTTCCATGCTATGATGTTGCAGCAAAACAGTGCCTCGGTGTCAACATAAATATACCATAGAATCAATGCTATATTATGATACTCAATGCTATGAAGATGCTCAATGATCTCAGTAATGATGCGCGGTGCTACGATGTTATCTCAAACTTGGTTAAGGTAATGAGGATGGAGTGTAGAAATTTGAATAACTAATATATTATTCACCGAGGTTCTCCTGATCACACACTATTTTAACTTCATGCACAATACAAAATCTCTTCTACCATTGATCATTAATTGCGGAAATAAAAAACAATTGCATGCGCACATTAAAACCATAAACAATCACACATATGAACACAGTATTTAATGGGAAAGCTTAAAGCTGAAAACCCCCAACTATCTATATATTATATGTCATAGAGATCATGTAGCAATCATTATACAAAGCTCCTCACAAAGCTCTCAGTACAATCTCCAATTTCTACACACTAATCAAGCCCGATCTATCAAATCACATGCTCCAATCTCTGCCACCTGATAGCCTGCCTCTATTGTGCAATCACTGCTGAAGAATGGCTCTGAATGAACTCGAATTGGTCAAGCCTTGACTGCACAATCCTCATTGGCATCTCCAATCACTGTGTGTTGCAAATCATGCAACAGTATAGTCACAACGGATAGTCACACTGCTCTTTCACCTACCTCTTCACTGGTCTCCACTGAAACTATCCATGCACTGTAGTTAACTGATGTATTATTTAGTTAATTGATGAGTTAATAATTAGTGAATTAATTAATAATTAATTCACACCACTCTCACTAGTGTATCAATCAGTTAGACTAGATACAACTAGCTCAACTATGTTTAACTCAGTTAAACTGAACACAACTCCATCAACTAGCTCAATAACTCCATCAAACTCTGTCACATGAGTTCTAACTGAAGTATCAATGCAATAGCTCCACTTAACCCTCAGGAATCACGTAGTTCCTTCTGTCAGCTCCTGTGCCACATCTGTGCACTTAACTGAAGTGCTCCAAGAGAATAAGATAATGTTTATAGTCCAAATATTATTAAGAGCTAATAATATTCGACATATCTATTTTTAGACTGGCAATCTAAAAATAGATTCTGCCCAATATCTCTAAAAATAGAAGTCCATATATTTTTCCAACTTGACCAACCATCCACAAATAGCATCCTGCAACTCATAGAATATGATCGACATGTCTAAAAATAGACATAGTCTAAAAATAGACATAGTCTAAAAATAGACTTGCGCCAAAAATAGCCTGCGGGCCCACTTAGTGAAGGCGACTTCTTCCCACTAAGCTCATCATCTTGTTGCAATCTCAACATGGATTTTAGGTGCAAGCAAATGAAATCTCGGTGTCATGAAGATCTCGGTGCTAACACAGTGAAGGGATGACTTGATGGAGGAATTATATAGTCTAAAGGTATTGGTCGTCTCATCTTAAATCTACTGAAGGAAGAATTTTGACTGGGTTTTCCCCAATGAGTGGGGTTTTGCACTGGCATGTGCCTATATATTATCTCTTCTTCTATTTTTTCTATTACAAATCCTCTAGAACTTATGGGTTTTATCCACTTAGACCTTAGGAAATATTATTTTTCCTTTTTAATTTTCTTTTAGATTTCAAACCCCATCTTGGGTCCAAAATCCCTTTGCTCGGCTTATTTTCCCACAAACACTTTTGTGACCAAACTCACACAAATTCATCTCAATATGCTTGTGGAGTACCTCCCAAGCTACACAATTCTACAACATAGTCTAGTTGTAGTAACCGTAACTTGGTCAATCTCTTGTAATCAAACGAGGGCTTGGTTGGGTTCCCAAGTTGCAAATTAAGTAAGGGTAGTTGTGAGGCATGATAGCTAGGGAGGGCCAGAGCATGAAAAATAATGAAAATTCATGCTAACACATGTTGGACAATTTCAATGCATGTTGAAGAGTGTTAGGGAGTGTCAGGGCATATCAAGGGATAACTAGGTCAAAATGCATGGAAAGGAACGAATAAAAGTGTGTGTCGGGGAGTGTCAGTGAATTCAAGTGTTCTAAGGATGAAGTGTAGTGCTAAGGATGAAGTGTGTTAGGAGAAGTTAAAAATAGGATTTACAGGAGGCAAGCCTACGGTTGTTATATGGGTCTCGACATAGCATTTTTAGACAAAGGGAGATCACTTTGTGCTAGGCACAACATTTTTTTGCCTTTAGCTATTTTTTTTCATATGAGATGTGGCACACTTTGGCTACATGCTCATGTTTTAAACTATTCTAGGTAATTGCATATTGTACATTGTTGTGTATAAGTTTTGGGGCACTCAGCTTGTGTCGGCTTATATCTTGTGTGCCTTGTGCATCTTGTGGTTCTTGCAAACTCTCAATTAATGTTCTACTATTTATATGAATTGAACATACATGTGAAATATTTCCTGTGTAAGTTATGTTGCTTAATTGTTTTATGGCCATGGCTAGATCATGTGATCCTTGTTTTGGTAACTATTTAAGTGGGACAATTTGAGCTTGGACATGAGTGGAATAAGATGAGTTATAGGTAGTTCTTAGGTGAACAAGGCACAATATACATGTAGTAGGTGCAATTAGTCAAGTTGTTGCGGTTGAAGCGGGCCAATATTGTCACATGAACTGCAATAGCGAATTACTTGATTGGGTTCCCAAGTCGTGAAAAAATGTAAAGGTTAGCTATGAGGACATGAGTTCTAAGGCATGCTAGGGAATGCTAAGATGTGCCAGATAATGCGAAGGCATGCCAAACATGCTAAGATGTGCCAAGTGATAAGGCATGCCAAGATGTGCAAGGGTGTGTTAATGCGTGACAGGGACTGTCAAGGAAACAAAAGGGGGAAAAAGTTAAACTACAAGGAAATGAACACATAAGAGGATTAATAATTTCTCAATTTAACTTTTCCAAGAGGGGCATGCTAGTCACACCAACACTAGGCAGCAATAGGTGCCAAGCGCAAAGTCTTCCTTTGTTGCCTCTCATCTACTTTCCAACAATTGATCTCAAATAAATTTAATATGAAGCGCAATGTCTTCTAAGTGCCAAGTCTTCCTTTGTTGCCTCTCATCTACTTTCCAACAATTGATCTCAAATAAATTTAATATTAAGCCATGCAAATCATACCAAGGCATCTCACTGTATTCCATACATTCTAAGACTTTCTGAGCACCAACACATGCCAAGAGCCAATATGTGTCAGGGAGTGTTATGCATGTTATGAAGTGGAAGGGAATGTTGAAGAGTGCTAAGGTGTGCTAGAGAGTTCTAATGCATGTTGAGGAGTGTTAAGGAGTACTAGGACAAAACATTAAGGGAGCACTAGGTAAAAATTCATGGAAGTTAATGAATATGAGGAACGTGTGCCAGGGACTAGTGTTAATGAGTGTTAGTTGCCATGCCAAGGAGGAAGTGACAAGGTATGCTAATCATTGGTAAGGCATGCTAGGGAATATCAAAGCATGTCAAGAATTCCCAAAGTATGCTTTGGAATTCCATGGTGTGCTAATTATATGTGCCAATTAATAGTGTTAAGATATGTCAATACATGCCAGGTGCTAAGGATGTGCAGAGTGCCAGGGTATGTCAATATGTTTCAAGAAGTGTCAAGGCAACAAAAGGAAGAACCAATAAGAGCGTTAATAAGTCCGGAATTTGTCTTTTTAAAAAGGGGCATGCTAGGCACACTAATAATATGTCCCAATACATGCCAAGTGGCATTGTGTTCCAAGTGCTAATTTATGTCAATCCATTCAACCAAGGTGTTCCGAGGCATGCTAGGGACTACATGCATGCCAACACATGTTAGGAGAGTTCCACGTTGTGTTAGTGCATGCCACCATGTGCTCTGGCGTCAGTGTCATGACAATATGTTCTAGGTACAAAGATGTTCCAAGACATGTGAGGTGCTAATAAATGTTAGTGTGTGCCAAAGCATTAATTTAAGGTGTGCCTAGATTGTTGAGGAGTGTTAGGTCTTTCTCATTAATAGAATTGTGAGAGCTTGATTATATTAAATAATATATTTCCTACACACACCAGTGGAACTTTATCTAAAGGGAATTTGCCAGATAATAAACTTAATAGATATGAATCATGTGTTGACTCATAAGAAAAATCTATTCAACTAGTCATTACTTGAGGTAAATTATACACATTAATTACTCTTAAAAAATTGACTGACTCTAAACACTATGGCCTTGGACATATTATAAAAAATACTCCACAATAATGGTCTTAAATCGTTATCTTTTGACAAAAAATATATTAACAGGCACATAGTGTCATCAAAAACTCATTGGAATGATCAATGATGACGAACATTTTTTGGTCATCACCAAAAGTAGCAAAAGAGCATTGGTGAGGTTCATTAAAAGTTCGTCACTAAAAGTGTCACCAAAGAGAAAATAGTGATGGGCCTTTAATGAACCTCACCAAAAGTGTCATTGAAAATGGCTTTGGTGACGAACCTTAAAGGACCATCACTATATACACTTATAGTGACGCTTTTTTAAGACCTTCACCATATGTGACATTGGTGACAGACCTTAAAGGTCTGTCACAAGCGTGACCCTCACCAATGTCCTTTTTTCTTATAGTGTTTTCATATCTGTAGATGATTTTGGCTGAAGAAAGACATGTATACACGCAGATAACCTTCTGAATAGTAGCGTATTTATTCAGCAGTTTCAACAGATCTGTACGCATGTTTCATTACTGAAAAACGCGTATACAGGTTGAAGTGATTCATGGAAAGCACATATATATTCTATGGTTTTCCTAGAGTATGATTTATGATCAATTTAATCCTTTTGTTGGATTTGTTGATGTCTATCAATGAATTCTTAATTGAATATCTGGGTTTAAACTGTTACAATTGAACTTGAATTGATTTTGAAATGATATGATGAAAGGTGATGATGCTAGTTTTGTCTAGTTCAGAAATTTGTGATGGTTCGGTCAAAATGATTCATCATGTCTTTGTGAAATTCAATGTTATTTTAGAATTAGATTGGTTCAGTCTCAGGGTTTGGTATGTTGATATCTATACACAGGTTTACTTCATGGAAAGCATGTATATACGCAAATACGCTTAAGCATAGTAGTGTATATATTATGTCATATCATTGATTTGGGTCTCAGTTGGTTCAATGATTTGTTGATTCACTGATTCAGTGACCTATTACAGTGATCAATTTTTCCATTTTGATAATTGGTATTGGGATTTAATGTTGGTAGTGGGTCCAATATGAAAATTTGATGAAAATTGGCCTACAAGTTGTGTTTATTTGTATCAAGTGGATCCAGTATGAAAATTTATGAAACGTGGTCCACAAAAGTGTTGAGGGTTGAAGCCCTCAACGAGTAAGTTGAAGCTTCCTACCAATAGCAGTTGCTGATCAGATCTAGGGGTTGGAGCTCCCTTTTAGTAGGTGTTGAAGAATGAGAGAAGGTTGCAGCCTTCTGCAGGTGGGTGCCTACATGATGGTATGAGTCTACACCAACATAATATTTTAAAGAATATTTTTCTTTAATTAAAGAAGAAGACGAAGACAATGACAACGGTGGTTTTCTCTCACATTAGGTTTCCACCTAAAAATCCTAGTGTTTATGTGTGATGCTTTATTCTGTTCTTACTGCATATGTTTATTGCTTATTAAATTATGAAATACTGATATAATGATAAAAAGATGAATAATTAACTAAAAAATAAGTTTACTGGATATACGCTAGTTGTCTGCATAAAAGTCGCGTACATATGCAAGTTTTCTTCAATAAAATAGCGTACATAATTCAAAATAAAAGAAAATTTTTATGTGGGTTTAAAATATTGATTCACCCCCCCTCTCAGTATTTTTCCAAAACTAGAATGTGACCCCAGTGTTGTTTTTAAATCAAAATCCTTCAAGCCCAAAGTGGGTGGTTATTGATACAGGTCCATGTCACCAGTGTATATTAAATTCAAGAGGAAGAATCTATAGATACATCCATTTGTTCATGCACATATTTCTCATTCTTATAAAATAAAGAGTAGTTTTTCCAACCTTTTTTCATAGATTTGAAAAAAACAACAAAGACAGAAAAAAACCTGACATGTTTTCCAAAGTCTCTAGTCTTTGAATATATGCGATAAGAAAACGAGATTCACCTCTAACATAATATTTTAAGAGTAGAGTTTTAATGGGAACTTTTTGGATTAAACTATAGTGAGGTTCACCTCTGGCATTATTTTAACCAAATATGACATTCAAATCTAGCATGGGCTCCTTGTGAAATTTTTCCAAACCTTATGAAACACAATCAAGGAAGACTTAGTAGCAGCAGTAAATGAATCAATAAGGTCCAACCAAATGGCTCAGGCCTTAAACACTACCTTTCTAACTTCTAGAATAAAAAAGGACGGAATTGAAATATTTTCAAAATTTAGAATAATTACATTCTGCAACAAAACATATTAAATCAACACAAAAATTATAGCTAAGTTGCACCCAACATGGAAACGTGGGAACACCTAGAAACATGGGCCCCCAAAAAATGGGTACATGAGGAAAATGCAGTATATAAAAGAATATAAAAAATATAGATATATAATTTTTTTTTTAAAATCAATGTATTTGACACTATGTTGGTGAAAATATCTTCAAGGCTCTGAAAAGGAAAAATATTGTAAATATCTGATTTTTTTTCCAAATATAACAAAATATCAACAAAATTTAAAAGACAAACTGAGAAAAAAGAATCCCAAAAAAGTGATGCCAAAGCCCATGGGCATGTGATATTTTTTATTTCCATGCGATATTATCGTGACAATATTACCATCTAGATGTCATGACATTTATTAGCAATAATATCGGCTAGTGGAAAAATTAGAATTTGATGATATCATCACAATATTAGCAACATTGTTTTAAATAACACACTATCTTACAAGAAAAAAATAATGATCCACAAATGATACTTTAGAAACCTGGGTCTATATGAATTGTCATAGAAGTTTTCTTTTTCAAAATCTCATAAGTTTACTGGTCTTGACCAATCCTATACCCTCATACATGATAGAATCCAATCATGAAATGCTACAACCCTGTAAACATTAATATCCTAAAAACTATTAAGTTCGCTTAAATTCTGAATGAGATATGAACTACTTTATCCATATGAAGTCCAATAAGGTTGGAACCACTCTCTAATGCCCTGAAAAAATTAATGATAATGTTAAACATTTCAGTTAAAGGACAGAAAAGGTAAATAAAGGTGAATGTCAACTTTTAAAGGATAGAAAATGTCATGGAAAAAGGAGAATGTCAACTTTTAATATAGCCATTAATTATGAAGGTTTCAAACCCATAAAATATCGATCTCTTATCCCTTATCACTGTGGGCCCAGAAACATACCAAAAGGTGCTAACAATGTCACTAAAAATGACAAAAATAAATTGGAAACACCATACAATATGGACAGTGGAATTTATAAGATGTTTCACATGCATTTTGACATGTTGAGGCGTTTTGGGTACTAGGACATATGCAAACTAGGAATTTCCTGCAAAACTTGGAATTACAGCTAACATACTCAAATAGATACTTCCGAAACATGTCTCTCACAAGTAATCATGGTCTATTAAGGACAAAAAAATACTGGACTAAATAGTTATAGCTCAAGAACTAGTCATTCTCCCCACATTAGCACAATATGCAACATGTTAATCAAATTAGATATGGCAAAAAATTTAGACCAAATTAATTTGGGTGTGTGTTAAAAGATTCCTACAATAGTTTGGATATGATTACATCCTCTTCAACTTTATTTTGAAGTAATAAGGAAATAAAATATGGAGGAATTCTGAGGCCTTATCCCTTCATTCTTATGGCATGAGCCTCAACTATATTTACCTTGAAGTCCATAGAATCCCAATTTTTAACAAATATGAAAGTGGCTGCCTCTACTGACCCAGTCTCACACCATCCGCCATAGATGGCACTTTCCTTCTAGTTTTAGCCACAATAAAAAAAGAAAAAACTTTTAGCAGAATTATAAATGAGTACCATAATGCCTCAATCCAAGTCATCAATGATTTTTTTTTAATTTTCTTCCATATATCTCCACTTCTCTAATATAAAATATGTCACAAAATTTCACATCAAAAGAGGTCAAGTCAAAATTGCTTACCTAGGCCACTCCCTCATTAATTGAGGTCATAAAACTAGGAACTATTAAAAATTCATCAGTACTAAAAGACAAGCTCCATTCAAGAACCATAGATGGATTGCTAAGGGAAATACACTCCTAATCAAGACAATGATGCAAGCACTACCAGTGTACAACTGCTCACTAGTCCTTTCCCCATAGACAACAATATAAGATATGAACAATGCTTTGGGATGGTATGAACACAAAGAGAAATGGCATCTCTTAGTTTTGGGAAGATTAAAACATCTCTAAAATCCAGCTACAGTTGATATGTTTTCAAGAGAAAATGACTATGGGTTACAATCCTCTCAAAAATATAAATTTCCAACCTTGACCCTAATGATAAAGGAAAATCTCAACAAGCATAAAAGGTAAAAAAATGTGGAGCAATATGACATATGCCTCTATTAGGTCCCTATATTACTAGTATAGTCCCTTATTGTTGTTAGTGTAACCCCCTTATTGTTATTATTGTACCCCTGTAACCCCCATATTTGTATTATTGTGCCCTTAAATTATTATTGTTAGGTCGGCTAGGATTACATTGTGGCCCCACTAGTATTACATTGTGGCCCCATGGACTCCTATATATAGAAAGGAGGTTTTGTAATTTGTATCATTTTGAAGAATTGTTCATTCATGTAATGTATTGGAGGTTGCCCCCTCGAAGTGGCTTATTTATAAGGTGTTGATATCTCTTTTCTTCTATTTTTGGAGCTGGTTTCACAACATTTGGTATCAGTGGTTTGGATTCGAGGGTTTCGCTGCTCCAAACAGGTCATCGTGGATTTTTCGCTATAAATTGTTTTCTATGAAGGTTCAGAAGCTGAAATTTTTATAGCACAAAGCTAAAATCCTGAGGAACATCCAGAGCTCGGTTCGCAATATTTTCGGAGATATGATCTGTGGAAGTTAGGGCTTTTTGCAGGCTCCTGAATTTAACCTAAACAAGTCATCATGAAATTTTCGTTGTAACTTTTTTTCTACGAAGTTTCAGAAGTTCAAATGTTTAGATTGCGAAGCCGAAATCCCGAGGAACATTGTCACAAAATTTAAGAGCTTGGTTTACAATAGTTTCAGAGATATGGTCTGTGGAAGTTAGGGCTTTTTCAGGCTCCCGAATTTCATCTCAAAGAGGTGATTGTGGGAAAATCTTCATAACTCTCTCTCTGAGCATCAGATTGGAATGTTGTAAAAAGTGACCACAAGTACATAGATTGTAGCTTCCTGTCTATCAATTTTAGAGTTGAAGGAGGAAACAGTGACATGTGGCAAGTCATACAAGTTTGCTCTACTGAACCAGTCCATAATTAGGTCATTGTGGGAGATTGGACATAACTTTTTCTTGAAGAATCAAAATCAGGTCAAACCTGTGGATTTTGAAAGAAGCTTCAGAGGGCTATTACAGGGCGGAATTTTAGATATTTAGGATTCTTAATTATGAAGATAATTCAATTTCAATATCGAGCTCCTCAAAAGAAAGTAAAATGTGTGTATATTTTTTTCCAAATTGCATAAGTCTTGTTTGAAGAATCAAGTTGAATTGATTCCAAGGGAATATTGTAGAATAGATATCAGTATTGGATTCTAAAATGGCCCCTAAAAATAATTCAACACCCATTAAGCCTTTAGAAGGCTCTACTATGACTCATGAAGACAAAGAATGACAACATGACATATCAAAATTACAAGAGCAAGTGCAACAAATTTCGCTCTCGCAAAGAGCAACAAAAAATGACATGGAAGTTTTGAAGAAAGGCATGGAAACTAAGATGGATGGTTTGAAGAAAGGCGTGGAATCTAATATGGATGGTTTGAATAATGGCATGGAAGCTAAGATAGATGGCATGGAAGCTGGCATGGAATCTAAGATGGATGACATGGAAGCTAAGATCGATGAAAAAATGGAAAACATGAAGAATGATCTAAATGCAGACATGGAAGGTTTGACAAAGTTGATACAAGAAATGTTTCCTAATGGTGAAAAGATAGTAGAGGAAACTCATGATGAGAACAAAATAAATGTTAATCGTGATTTCATAAACTTTAATGTTGGCGGGAAGAACCACCATATTCCAAAAATGGATATGAGGAAGTTTGATGGAAAGGATCCTGTAACATGGATACTACAGATGGAGCAATATTTTGATCTCAATAATGTGCAAAACACATAAAAGGTACGCATTGCAACTTCACATTTAGAACAAAATACATTTGTATGGTATCGATGGCTTTGCTCCCGTAAAAAAATTGTCACTTGGTCAATTTTTACGGAGGAAATGATAGCACATTATGAGGATACAAAGAGCAACACCTTCTTTAGCCAATTGATAAATCTCAAACAAAAGGGTTCAGTGGTGGAGCACATTGAGGACTTCCAAAAATTGAATATAGG
The DNA here is from genome assembly GCA_034641835.2 of Pinus albicaulis. Classification (NCBI taxonomy): domain Eukaryota; kingdom Viridiplantae; phylum Streptophyta; class Pinopsida; order Pinales; family Pinaceae; genus Pinus; species Pinus albicaulis. The sequence continues at coordinate 529,872,861 of CM076571.1, read as the reverse complement.
GGTAACTGATATTCAAGAAGAACACATGATTGATCTCTTCATAGGTACTTTAAAGGATAACATCCAACATGAAGTTCACGTTTTGGAACCTGATTCATTGGAGAAGGCATTTAGGTTGGCAAGAAAAATTGAATGTAAAATTATGGCGACAAGGAAGCCTAGCACTCACTTCTATAAAGATGGAAGTGTTGCTACTCTTAGATTTCCACAATCTACAAGGTTGACACCACAACAATTGGAAGAAAAAAGAGCAAAAAGGGCTTTGCTAAAGTTGTGATAGCAAATACAAGAAAGGTCATAAGTGTGCTGAGAAGAAATTATTTTACATAGATTGTGAAGAGGAAGAAGAAAATGAACAAGAATATTCAAAAGATGAGGATATACACCATGAAACAACCCTAGAAGAGGAAGAAATGAGTCCGACCATATCGTGTAATGCATTGGCAGGAATTACCACTCCTCAAAATCTCAAGATAGAAGGACATATCAAGAAGAAAAAGGTAATAGTGCTAATTGATTCAGGTAGTACCCATAATTTTATTCATTGTAAGGTATCCAAGGAATTTAATTGTTTCCTATACCTAGCACCAGAATGTCAAGTGATGGTTGCAAATGGAGGAACTATAAATTGCTCTGGAAAATGCCATAATATCAAGCTAACCATGGGGGAATACGTATTTAATAGTCCAATTCTTTCCATTCCTATGGGAGGTGTTGATGTTGTACTAGGAGTACAATGGTTACAATCTTTGGGGATGGTGGCTTTAATTTTCAAGAACTTTTCTTGAAATTTTTTTTAGAAGGAAAGGAAGTCGAATTACGGGGTATTGTAGAGAAGCCGGGAAAGATAATAAGCTCTAATATCATGACAAAGCTTCTAAAGAAAGAACAACAAGGTGTAATTGCACAATTATGCTCACTAGAAGTTCCGACATCAAAATCATCTATTTCTGCAAATCTCCAAAAAGTATTGGATAATCATTCCAAGGTGTTTGAAACTCCCAAAGGACTCCTACCTATTCGAGATCATGATCATGCTATTCATTTGATTTCAGGAAGTGTTCCTCCAAACATCAGGTTTTATAGATATCCTTATGTCCAAAAGAGCGAAATTGAACGTATGATTGCAGAAATGTTAGAGGCTAGTATAATTCAACCTAGTCAAAGTTCTTTCTCTACTCCTGTAGTATTGGTACACAAGAAGGATGGATCATGGCACACGTGTTCGGATTATAGGGAGCTCAATAAGCTCACCATTAAAGATAAATTTCCCATTCCTGTGATTGATGAATTATTGGATGAATTACATGGAGCAATTTATTTTACCAAGTTGGATCTTCGTTCAGGATATCATCAAATTAGAATGAAGACTGAAGATATTCCAAAAATAACATTTCAAACTCATGAGGGTCATTATGAATTTTTGGTCATGCCTTTTGGCCTTACCAATGCACCTTCTACATTTCAAGGGTTGATGAATTCCATTTTCAAACCCTTCCTTAGAAAATTTGTGCTAGTATTTTTGATGATATACTAATCTACAGCAGGTCTTGGAAGGATCATGTTGAACATGTTGACAGGGTGCTCAAACTATTGCAGGAGAAACAATTATATGCAAAAAAGTCCAAATGTTTCTTTGGAGTACAAGAGGTGGAATATCTGGGTCATATTGTATCTCACGAGGGTGTTAAAGTGGACCCTAACAAAATTAAAGCCAATAAGGAATGGAAAGTTCCCACAACCATAAAGCAGTTGCGAGGATTTCTCGGGTTAACAGGGTATTATCGCAAGTTTGTTAAGAATTATGGGAGAATAGCAGCACCTCTAACAACATTATTGAAGAAAGATGCATTTTCATGGACTCCTGAAGCAACTAAGACCTTTGAACATCTTAAAGAGGCAATGTGCCTAGCACCGGTCTTAGCTACGCCAGACTTCACAAAAACCTTTATTGTGGAATGTGATGCCTCAGGAAATGGAATTGGTGCAGTTTTAATGCAGGAAGGAAGACCCATTTCTTTTGAAAGTCGTCCAATCAAAGGAAAGTATTTACAAAAACCTATTTATGAGAAGAAATGTTAGCAATACTGCATGCACTAAAGAAATGGCGAACTTACCTAATGGGAAGACACTTCAAGGTAAAAACTGATCATGATAGTCTTAAACACTTTTTGGAACAAAGACTATCTTCAGAAGAGCAGCAAAAATGGGTCACAAAGATGTTGGGTTATGACTTTGAAATAATATACAAAAAATGGAAGCTAAATGTTGTTGCGGATGCACTCTCAAGAAAGAATGAAGAGGTGGAAGCATTGCTTTGTGTCATTTCTATTATCCAACCAGATTGGATAACCGAAGCAAGAGATGAATGGAAGAAGGACAAAGATGTATGGACACTCATTCAAAAGTTGCAGCAAGATCCTAGTACATCTGATACTTTTAGTTGGAAAAATGATTCCTTATGGTACAAAGATCGCTTATATCTTTGTAAGAATTCCCAACTAAAACAAAATATTCTTCTGGAATTGCACACTTCTCCTTTAGGAGGATACTCAGGATTTTTAAAAACTTACCACAGGGTGAAGAAAGAATTTTTTTGGGATGGCCTTAAATCTGATATTCAAAAGTTTGTGGCGGAATGTTTGGTTTGCCAGCAGAATAAAGTGGAAACAATTAAGACCCCGGGACTTCTACAACCTTTATCCATTCCAAGTCAACGTTGGGAGGAGATTTCAATGGAATTTATCACAGGTTTACCTAAGTCCGAAGGAAAGAGTGTCATCATGGTGGTAGTTGATAGACTTACCAAGTATGCACACTTTTGTGCATTATGTCATCCATTTAAAGCAAGTACAGTTGCTACTACATTTATGGACAGAATTCAAAAGCTACATGGAAGCCCAAGGGTTATTGTGAGCGACAAAGATCCCATTTTTACGGGAAATTTTTGGACGGAGTTATTTCTTGTTTGGGTACTCAATTAGCTCATAGCTCATCTTATCATCCTCAATCTGATGTTCAAACAGAGATAGTAAATAAATGTTTGGAAGGATATCTTCGTTTTTTTGTATCTGATAAACAAACACAATGGGTCAAGTGGTTACCTCTCGCTGAATGGTGGTATAACACTTCCTTCCATGCTGCAGCAAAAATGACCCCATTTATGGCACTTTATGGATATCATCCACCATCGATCACATCATATTTAAGGGAAAATTCGAAGGTTCAAGCAGTGGAAGATCACATCGAGCATCAGCAAGAAGTTCTCCAACTCTTAAAGGATAACATGAATTTGGCACAAAATCGAATGAAACAACAGGCAGATCAACATCGTAGCGAGAGAAGTTTTGATGTAGGAGATTGGGTATTTTTACGGCTAAAACCATACAAACAAATGTCCCTCAAGCAAGAAAAGAAGGATAATAAATTATCGTCAAAGTACTATGGTCCTTACAAGGTGTTGCAAAAGATTGGTACTATGGCATACAAATTGGAGCTTCCTGCTTCTTCGCGAGTACATCCAGTTTTCCATGTTTCATGCTTAAAGAAGGTTATAGGTGAAAATCTTCCAGTTCAAACAATATTTCCATAACTTGATGAGGAAGGAAAAATCATATTGGAACCTGAAGCAGTCACGGAAACAAGAACTCGACAACTACGAAATCGATCAATTTCAGAGTATCTCATCAAGTGGAAGAACTTACCCACTGAAGATTCTACATGGGAGGAAGAGAATTTTATACAAAAGCACCCAGAGCTACTCAAGCATTGAGGACAACACTTTTTTGAAGGAGAGGGGCATGTTAGGTCCTTATATTACTAGTATAGTCCCTTATTGTTGTTAGTGTAACCCCCTTATTGATATTATTGTAACCCTTTAACCTCCATATTGTTATTATTGTGCCCTTAAATTATTATTGTTAGGTCGGTTAGGATTACAATGTGACCCCACTAGGATTACATTGTGGCCCCATGGACTCCTATATATAGAAATGAGGTTTTGTAATTTGTATCATTTTGAATAATTGTTCATTCATGTAATGTATTTGAGGTTTCCCCCTCGAAGTGGCTTATTTCTAAGGCGTTGATATCTGTTTTCTTCTATTTTTGGAGCTAGTTTCACAACATTAAATAAATACATCGTCAAATACTTTGCAAAGGGAAACCAATCTAGCAGATTTCTAGGAAGATTCAATGGCTCAAGGAACTCTCTTTCAATTATTAAACACCAAAGACAAGAAAAGAGATGGATAATAGGAAAGAAATATATAAAATGGTGACACTTAGCTAGAAGAATAAATCCTTCCATAGCGATGACCAATACCTACGATTGTGGAACAAAGAAAAAAAATCAAAACCACCTTACCATACACAATTTAGAATGGTTTTTCTAGTTTGGTAGAAAAACACAACCAAACAGAAAAGGATAAAGTTAAAGAGGTAATAGGATTTGGACCCAAAAAGCCATGTCCTTTACATGGTAGCCAAACACAAATCCCTACATAGGAGTATCTAAGAAAAAAGAGAAGTATGAATTATCATGTGCCTTGTGAATAGATGAGGAAGAAAACAATATTCCACTTTCTTCTCACATATTCTCTTTCCAAATTGATAAAAGATATGAGGAAGAGAAATATAGAAAGCCAATGGGTGCAAATTCCGATATATCACTAAGGAAAAGTTCCATGAAATCTTCACAAAGTTTGTTGAAAGGTTGAAGTAGCACTGCAAACCCTAGGAAAAAGGATCATAGACCCCAAGATAGATATTTCAATCAATGATTGCAAAATTTCGTAGGAAAAGTAAAAGTTGAAACACCCCTCTAAACTCAACAACCACGAAGAACTTTCATAAACATGCCTTCAACCTATAGATGAATATCCCATATTATGATTTCTAAGGCAAGGTGGACATGCAAACAAGATCACGTTTTCCTTTAAGCTATAGCACACTCACAAGTACAAGGTTGAATTAAATTTCTCCCTACAACAATTAAATGGGGCAGCCCATAGACGGGATGATATTTCTCTATAAAAACCCTCGAGGGAACTTTGGTGAGTTTGTAGATGTATTAATGCAAAAATAATATCTTAACTCAGACAAGCCTTATGATGTTCAACTCATTCACCTAATACAAAAAAGATAATAGTGTCCAAGAATACACTAAGAGGTTCCATGTCTTTAATTCAAAGGCAAAACTTTTCACATATCTAGTGCAAAAGATCCACACCTCAACACTAAGGCCAAAAATCCAAATTCATGTTAGTATTTTGAACCCAATTATTTGGACAAAGCAGTTATTGTATTTAGAAGTGAATGTTGATATTGATGGTATAAAGTGGAACGATATGCATATGCTCAATGGGCCAAGGAATAAATAAACCCTGAAATATCATAACATAAAAATCCTAGTCATCAATGTGTCCAAAAACAAAATCCCTCAACTTCAAACCCTTGTCGTGAACATTATTAGATTTGTATAAGACACATGTTTGCAATCCTCATAATTTTTTTTTGGTTGAAGATCTATGTCAATTATAGGCTTATATATTGATACTTTTGAACACTTCCCATTCAACATCCCAATCCATAAACACATGGTGGAACTCATGGTGGAAGACAAGACCCTCAAAAATTACTTTGATGACATAGAGATTGGAATATGCTTCTATTGTGTTGAGGTAGTTTATAGATCCTTCTCAACAAACTCATATTCTAGGCCTCTCTAAGATACTTCAAACCTATATGGTGGCATTCTAGGCAATGCCCACAAAACTCCCACATAACAAAGATTTATAACATGTTAATGAGCTTGACCACTAAAGGCCCCACACTTGTTCACCATAAAAACATGGCCACTTCCAAAACATTGTGTTTCAAGGACTCATGGAGAAGCCTTGGAAGTTGGGACCTTAATCATAGAACAAAATCCTATGCTTCTCCTATAATATTGGCAAGGAAAAAAGATGTCTTTTACCACCTCTATATTGATAGGAGATTGCTTATTTGAATAAATATAAAAAATGCTGAAAATGTAACTAGTGTCGAATGCCATAATGAAATTCAAATGTACTATTTATAAAAGTATTATATTCATTTATTATGATCATTATTGTTATTTTTATTTCTAGTCAAAGAATTTTCTTCATGCCTATAGGGTCTATTGAGTCAAAAGAAAATTTTATTATGAGTTAAAGAAATGTATGAGTCAAAGTCCCATTTGGACTTCTTATAAGAAAAAGAAAGTAAATATGATGGTGTTCATATTCTTGTTGATATATCCATTTGAACTAAATATGATAAAAAATTTTGGAAAGGATGGAAGTAGCCTTCAAATCTTCCCCTTCATTTGATAAATCACTGGAAGGAAATGACCCTAGCCCTAAGAGATTCAGCTCCAATTGCTTTCAGAAAAGAGAAATACCCCGCACAGGGAAACACATGGACAATACATGGTAAATCAAGCGTACCTTACTATTTTGTAGCAATATAATTTTGGATTCTATGTGTTTCCATCATGTGGAACAAGATCTTGCTCCAAGCATATATTTATTATGCCTCATAGTGCATATGAAGCTGCTAATTGCTGAGAACTAGTACAAAAATTATATACATTGTTCATCCTAGTGGGTTCGTTGCAAAGATCGTGATGTATCCATGACCCATATTTTCCATGAATACCCTTTATTGATCTCATTATGGATCTTTATTATCTCTAAGATAAATTTCCCTTTGTATTCTAGACCATCAAGCTAGGATCAAGTTTTTTTTGTCTAGTATAAGACCACACTTCCATGAGAAAATTTTCCCTTCTTTAGCAGAAATTGGGGACAGTTTCCTGAGTAGGGAGAAAATGAAAACACTAAAAATATATTTCATTTATGTTAGAAACTTTTCTAGCAATAAGTTTATTTATGGTGCTTGTCACATTAGAAAATTATTCTTATTAAGTATCCTATTATAGGTTAGTTTCATGAAAATATAACTATCTATTTTTTCTCAACTCGACATCTTTCAAACAAATTTATAGTATAAATATGTATGACAGAGAAATGGAATTGAACCTAACATTAGATACATACTCAAAATTCACAATGGATATCAATACTTACATCATCCTCCACTAAAAGAGGTCTACAAGTTTTTTCGAGGAGTGACTAGAATAAAAGTTTCTTCTGAATCTGGGTCCATGATTGAGTCCTTTTTTGAATTCACTCATGGAGGCTCTTGCGATAAAAATAGCTCCATATTCTCGAGTTCCGTGGTTAATTCAAAATGTTATATTAATAAATTTAGTTAGTACTCTGAATTAAATTCAAATTTCTTCGAATTGAAGTGTTGTTACGGAAGTGGATTATCCTCTTTGAGCTCCAATCTCGAAGCTGGCTCCTCATATTTGATTCAAGGGGAGGTATGTCCTAGCGACTGCATGGAGCTTGTTCCATCTCAACCCAACCTTGAATTCATCGTAGGCCATGAGCCTTGTTCTCATCCCTCGAGCTAAGAGATCCCTGATCCCGATCCTCCTTCTGTCAGTTCTCTTGATGTGATTGATAATCATATGCCTGTAGGTTTCATATATGAACCTCTGCACCTCATGAATCATCGTTTCACCTCCTCCTTGCCCAACACCAAACCTCTGTACTGCTCGAAACTTCGTCTTCTTCCCTTATATTCTTCTGCGTAGCGCCCCAAGAGATGGTTCCATTCACCTACGGATAATCCTCGTGCGTTTTTCCTGGTCATTTTCCTCCCCCTTGTTTAGGGTCCCCCTCATCCCCCTCCTCCTTTACGAGTTTGGACAATAAGAGCCCTAACATTAATAATATTTCTACAAACTTTAACATTTTAAGCCCTAACCTTATGCATCCTAATAAATATTGTAATTTATCACCTAAAATTTTAACTTATAACATATCGAATAATAATGGTGCCAACTCAATTAATAATAATAAGAACATTATGAATAATTTTAGTATAAAAATTTGCCTTATAAAACTTCAATTAATAACATATCGATCAATATGGGGTCAAATTCTAACATTAATAATTAAAACATGAATAAGAACAATTTTACTAATAGAACAGAAATATAATAATAATAATAATAATAATAATAATAATTCTCATATTTTCAAAAATGTTATTAATCTCCCCGGTAAAAGTTTTGATCCCTCTGTCTTTAGCCAATTTTTCCCTTTCCCCTAAAAACATTCCCATTGATGATATTATATTTAACATTGAATATGGTATTAGAGACAGTTGGAAATATTGTCATTGATGGCAAAGGAGAAGACAGGAGTAGCACTTGAACTATCACTAAGGCAAAAGGAGCACAAAGAAACAACGACAACCAAGGCAGAGAGGCAGCAGAGACATCAGAGGAAACATATGAAGCAGAGAAAGAAGCAGAGGTAGCAGAGATAGCAAAAGAGAAATAAGGAGCAGCGTTAGACAAGAAACAAAGGCAACAAAGAGAGACAAGGAGCAGAGAGGAAGTTGAGACAACAAAGAAGCAGCTCAGACACAGGGCATGAAGAAGCAGAGACAGGGCTTTTGTATTTGATTTTATATGAATGAAGGAATTGGTTCTGAGGTATATGTACTCTTTGATCGAATTCGGTGTGATGAATGGTTGAGTTCTGTGCATGAATATATGATAACCCTGTTTGATTGAAGTGATAACTCAGGGTTGAATTGATTTGAGAATACTAGTGTATAGAATCAGTGGTGTGAAACTTGCATTGAAGTAGAATGTGAAGTGCATGGTTGTTACTGTCAGCGATATGGGTTGAATTCGATTCACAACATCAAGGTGGAAAAGGCGCAGTTGAATGGAGCAGTAGTTGAATGAATCAATATCTTGGAACCCTGTATTGTGTATTGGTGAACTGTCTGAAGGAACCTGGAGTAGGTTCGAAATAATTGAACCAATGCCGGAATTTTAATATGGTTCGGTTGTATAGTAAAGAAGTCCATTGCATTATAATATTGATGGATGGGGAAAGGTGAGCCGAAGAGTATTTATGTTTTGATTTTAACCAAGGTTGAGTTACGAGGATTGTTGAACAAAGACAGAGGCGATATAGAGTAACGGACGAAGGAACGGAACCTTAAGCCGGTAACGAAAACATGAGGAGCAACAGTGAAACTGGGGTTTGAAAAACTAGTGGGTTCACATAATTTAAAAGTGGTAATTGGTATTACAAAAAATAATGCGATATGGTTCGGTGATCGACACGTGGCCCAGGTGGTTTCCAAATCCACCTATTTCGCAAAACTTTTTCGTGTTAAACCGCAGGGTTAAATATTTTGCGACCACCGTTGGATTTCGTAGGACGAGTTGAGGTGTTGTGACCACCGTTGGATTGCAAGTGAAGTAGCATGGGCGGAAATTATATTATAATGCATTGTGGGACCCAGTGTTGGTGCAGGAATATATATATATATTGTGGTATATGTATTATGTTGATATGAGTCGAATATGCCTTGTGGGGTTTTAGAACTGTGGGCCCAAGAGAAAGAGTAAACAGAACTCAAATATGTTGATATTCACTTTATGCGTTGAATAAATTTGTGGGACCCAAACAAATTTTAATGTACGCCGAGACTTATATATATATGGTTTGAAATATGTTGTGGGCCAGTCAGTTATATGTATTGGGTTATATGGTTACCTTGGGTTTAGTATTGATATAGAAGTGCCGTGAGTCATTAGTATCTTGGCTCTAATCAAACTTTATAAAGGCAACGTTGAATGGAATTTCACACAAAAAGAAAGAGCGAAGATTTATTGTTGGAGTTATATATGCCAAAACCAATAAACCATATAAATGAATATGGAGATTGAAATATGGATGAAACCATATGTATGGTTATAGTAAGACAAAAGGAATATTTGTATGGTGTAAATATATGATGGGTTGATAAATAATCTTCATATATATATATAAGTATGTGTGAGGTCCGAGACCTACATTGAATGATAGCAAATTCGAACGCATGATATTCATGAAATGGATTTGACTATGGCTTTTAACCATAGAGCATTAAAAGCAGCATCCGTATATGAAGACCAATGTTATTTGAATGTTGGGTTCTGACCATAGTGTTAAGAACAGAAAGGTAGCTTCCGCATATCATTATTAATACTTGCCCAGATCAAAGAGTGCAACGGGGTTAAATGGTTTTGATAACCAGCAGATGTGAAAAGAAAAGCTTCCGCACACATTTGTTTTAATTACTAGCCCAAGAAGAATGAATGGAGAGGCATCTTTATATGCATGAGACTTTGAGATTTATTTGGGCTAAAATTGTAAAGCAATTATATATGCAGCAGATACATAATTGAACTGAACAGGAGAGTTTGCAGAACTGTTACATGACAACAGTTGCAAGATTTAGAACATAATTTGGGAAATTCATTCTACATGCATGGAAAACAGGAGAGTATGCAGACACTGAAAAAGATAGTGACAGCAGCAGAAAAGACAAACGCACAGCAAGCCAAGGGTCGGGAAAAGGGCTGAGTGAAATTTATTTATGTAACTGAAAATGTGAATGTAAATGATTTAAAATTGTTTTTATTGTATGTGATGCAAAGGCAAGTCTTCGATAGGCAAACAAAACTCCACTGTAAAACATAAATTTGTACATAT